>CM032339.1:63087300-64287300 GCA_019022885.1 Schlechtendalia chinensis
TGTAACTCATATTGGAGAGGAGACAACGTTTTACAATTTGGATCGAATCATAAGATTGACAAAATTATATCGATTTTGCTGAAATCATTACAAGAACCGAGGGAACGGGCTTATTACATATATTGTATTTCGTATATGCAGTTTCCACGGTGGTATATTCTTATCACTCATTTTTTTGAACTTTATTCTTTTAAGAAGATATTATAACGAACCGAGCGAAATCATATCGATAAGGAATGTACGCCCGTTTACACGTAGGTTTGTCGCCTGCAAATCCAATACGGTTCATTAGATATATATATATATATATATATATATATATGTATATATATTTTTATTTTTTTTTTAAATCCCAAAATTATTTAAATGATTAATGTTTATCTCCATTTATCTCTGCCGCATAAGTTCTTTTAAGTTCCGTATATGCTTGAATTCCGATGTCTTTCATCACTTGCTTTATAAAAGGTGTTCTGGGACTTCCCCTTCCCCGTTTACCTTCTATTTTCCTTCTATTACTGTAGTTATTCCAGGACTATTTCTTATTAAGTGTCCAATCCACATTTTTCTTTTCAATCTTAGCGTGTTGCGCATTGTCTTCTGGGTGTTCGTACTTTTAGATACAACAGATATAATAGTTATAAAAATACAGCGCGCGTGTACAGTGTGACGATGGCGCGATTAGCACACAATTAAGTGCTACCACCACCGCTGCCTCCGTCACAGTTCGGCTAATACTGGATGAGAGCACGTCGGATGTAACACGAACCCGCGGAGTGTTTGTGCCGCCGCCCAACCCGAGTGCTCTGCCGCCATTGATACCACCGGTCACGCCGCCGTACGATCTGCCCTCGAACATACACATTACGGAGAGTATGCATTTCGAGGGTGACGCGTGGTATTCAATCGCGGCCATCCAGACGGGTCAAAGGAAAGCATACAATATAATAACAACTACTCATTTAACGGACAACGTGACGCTGACCGCTTACCTAGAAGTAACCAATACTTCGGTAAGCGTCTTGGCGTCAAGTATGGTACGAACATGCGCCATAGAAAC
Source organism: Schlechtendalia chinensis (assembly GCA_019022885.1). Classification (NCBI taxonomy): domain Eukaryota; kingdom Metazoa; phylum Arthropoda; class Insecta; order Hemiptera; family Aphididae; genus Schlechtendalia; species Schlechtendalia chinensis. The sequence goes on from CM032339.1 coordinate 63,088,358, forward strand.
CAGGTGAGACGGTAAGTGTTCGACAAATGACGAAAATCGTGTAAAGATCAGTATAGGTGAACTTCAGCAAACTTCTTATGCGATGGGCCCACCGTCGGTATTTTCTTTTTTGTTATAGGATTTTATATTACGTAAAGACGAATTTACAATACTTCATAACCTCCCAATCCTCCTCCCCCCCTCCTCATTAGAAACAATATGATCGATACTATGCTATGCAACAAGTTACAATGAAAATATAGTTTATTAAACGTTAAATAATTATTGTTGAAGTATATAAAAAAACCCGAGTGATTCGCGATAACTATATTTAGTAATAGTACTGTATATAGAGTTATCATATTATCCACAATAGGCATTATCGTTAAAGAGTAAATAGAAGCTTTCAAATATTTATCAAGACTTATTTCATATCAAAAATTATTTAAAATTTTTTTTTTTAATATTGTTATCAATTTAAACAGGTTAATTTATTAAATGTAGATAGTTTATATATTATTGAATTTAAGTTGTGAAAAATCATTGACATAATCAAATTCAAATTTCTTTAGTAATACAATTCCAATGTTAAATTAACATAGTGTAGATGTAACCGAAATGTCATATGTTTGCAAAATATTTGTTAAAAGTTGTCAGAGTTGTAGTTTTAGATGAGTTAATAATATAGATTTTTTTAATATATTGAAAATTAGTGCAAAATTATTGATAATCATAAATGTACGGGAATACATTTAAAATTGATACGGTATATCAGGTTTAAATTAAATAATTTTGTTATGAGAGAACTATAGATATGTTCTCTTTTCTCTATAAGATTAGAAATGTTTTTTTGTAGATAATATGTTACGTCATTATATTAATTAGTATTTAGCAATAAACACGATTGCGATTTCAAGTGACTATTTGTAAAGAGTAGTCAACGTTATCGAATTGGTTTGCAATTTGAAAATTAAACTTGTGAACATCATAATATGTCGTTCATAATTATATTTTCCTCACACCATAGCACGGTAACATCATTGGATATAACTTAGAACGTTACGCCGACTGAAATATATTTAATATATTAAAAATGAATAATATTGTACTATATAATATTAACTATTGTAGTATTATATGTTTTGAACAAAATGTATTCGAAATTTCGATATCCTCAATTTGTGTTTATTTTCTTTTTAAAAATAGATTTTGAACCAAGTTTATGTAAAGAGGGTTTACCTAACCTCATTTTGACGGCCACTAACGGAATTCGATGTGTCGTTATACAAAGTCTATTGCCAACGGAAAAGAAAGTAAGTATGAGATTACAAATGTTATTTAATATTTAATTTAGCTTATAGTATGATTCAGTACGTTAAACGTAATTAAATCGAATTGCAATAAAAATAAAAAACGGCGTGCCACTGGTGCTGAGTATTTCACATTAATTGGGGAACACAGACATGAATTTTAGATTTATTTATATTTTTGAATTTAAATAGAATAATTTTTTTTAGAAAACTATTCAGAGTGATGCCATTAAGTTATCAAAATGTATATGACGTAACATAACATAATAAAAACATAAGACTTTTTTCTAGGTTTTATACAAATTAAATTTTCGTTAATAGTAGTAATTCTCTTACCTATTTGTCAATCTTAGAGTTCACCTATTGTTGTGATAATTATGTATCCAAAGTGGTTACTGCATTTATCATAAAGCCAATGACTTGATGTCGATTATTTTCAACAATTTTTTTATAATCTACGCGTCATTATAATTTAAATTTTGTTAATTCAAATTTATTTTAACCATATTTAAGATTTGTCGATCTCATAAACATAAAAAAAAATAAAATAAAATAAAAGGTTGTTGTCATATGTCAGTTGAAATGGAGCAGTAAAATGATTAATTCAAAAATTAATTTATCTTTAACTTATATATGCAACCTGTCTTGGGGGAGGAGATGTGACACTCTTTTTTCCCTTTGAATCCCTTAACTTTAAACCTAATTAAACGCCACATGCGCATGGTCAAGTAAATAATTTGTATAATGTAAATATATATATCATAGTCAATAAAATAAGCTTAATAATTTCATGCATATGATATTTGATAATTTAGACATAAAAACTATAAGCTAAACTATTTATTATTAAAAAGATATTATTCTGGCAAAAGATTTGAACTCGTCATTTTGTCTGATATAATAATGTTCTGTTTCTTCTTTCATTTCATTACACAAGAACAAACGTTGAATAATGTACAAACCAACGAATTTTTAATTAAAATATCCAAAATTAAATTTCAAACAACCCTATAGGGTCTAGTAAGTTCAATTTTTGTTTAGGAATTATGAATCGATTGATAAACGATAAAATTATTTACGTCTTGGATATGCGTTTCAGTATACACGCTTAGTAACATCTTCTTACGATCTATCTATCTTATACGATCCCGCAGAAAATTATTAATTATTTATTATTGTATTCAAAGGTTCGAGATGGCAAATGAAGTCAACGCAAATGATAACTTTATACCGGTCGGAATTATAATCCGAGTTCGTTCTTCAGCTAAACGAAGTCTGAATCATATTTTAAATTGTTTCTGTTTTGTTTGTTATTGCGTATTTCGTAGTTTCATTTTTTTTTTATTTCGTTTCTTCAAAATTATTTATTTATATCACTTTTTCTCAAATCTTGTTAATATCATTTTTTTGTTACACGTTAAATTGTTAAACAAATTGAATTGAATGTCATGTATCTCACTATTAAACTTTTAAAAAATTAAAAAGAAAAATATTTTTATTAATTAAAATTTTAATTAATTGTAATAAATTGTAATAAATTAATTATTATTGTAAAATAACAAACTCGGTAGTTTTTTAATCCGTTTTATTTGTTGTTTATTTTGCGTTTTTTGAGTTTTCTACTCTATTACATTTATTTTGTTAATTCTGTGGCATGTATAAAAATTAATCTTTTGAAAAATTAAATAAATGTATTGTATTTTATTTGTTAAAAAGAAATTACAAAATAAAACAAAAATTGTTTACATAAAATAAAATATATTAATTGTAATAGTATTTAAATTCTAAATGTGATTATTTTTCTTACATGTCTTCTAATCATGTCTTAAGATTACATTATTGGTGAATCATATAATTATAAGTGAAAGTTTAATCGTGTACAATTTACATAATTACACGTAAATCTGATAATATGTTAAAATTTAATAATTTTGAATATTACTTGAATTAATTAATTTGATTTTACCTTTGAATTTTAATTCAACAAATATATCTAGGTATAAATTTTTTTTTATAGAACAAACAAAAAATCTAGTATAAGATTCTAAGTTTATTGTAGATTATAATTATGGATTTATCTTAAATTTATCTTAAAGAACTACAGCTTATACAATAATGTGTTATGTAATTATAACAGGTCTAATATTTAATGTATGGTTATGATTTGAGAAAAAGTTTTAATTCAAATAAGATCTTAGTATATAATTTCTTTTATATAACAAACAAAGAATTATGTTTAAATTGTATAATTGGTGTAGGTTATACTTATAAGCTAAATGCTTATCTCAAATCATTTCTAACATATATTATTTTTAAAAAATCCTTCCCCTATTTCTATATAATATTTAAATTCTAAATTTATTTATTTCTTAGAATATAATTTCTTTTATAGAACAAACCAAGAATTATAATTGCAATTTTTATATTTAATATATACTTAAACTATAAGTATACTTATATAGTATATTTGATGTATACTATCTTTAGAATAAAACTATAGTTTAAACAATAATGTATCTAAAATCTAAAAAAAGAAGTATATATATATATATATATATATGTGTGTGTGTATCTATATACATATATACACATTAGGTATATTTTTAAAAGATTACATATTGATATCTATATATATTAGGGTGTCCGTTAATTTACAAATATTTTTGAACTAACTTTGTAACACCCTAAATTTTTTCCTATTTATAAAGGAATACTTGTCCTAAAATTTCAAACGTTTATGTTTACATTAACATATGCCACCAACCCTCTTAGTTTGAAAAATTCGTGTTTTTTTGAAAACTTTACTTATTTTACGATTTATTTAATTACACACAAGTTATAGAAAAAAAATATATTAAAATAACCATAAAAGTATGCTCCATAAAAAAAGTTATTTTTCAATTTTTACCCACTACTCATTTTAAATGTAAAAAGTAACATAAATATAAAAAAAAGACAAAATAATTCGTATTTTTGAAAGTTATTGAGGGTTTCCTTAATATATATTATGAAGTATACCTTGAAACTTGAAAATAGTACTTTTAAATCTTAAAAATCATAACTATAAATTATTTTACAAAACAACATCAGATATACTAACTGATACTTATAATTTTTACAATAATACGTTTTGTTTTAGCGTCTCTTTAGTCGTATTCGAAAAGGATTGTTGATGAGCTTAAACACATTGAAAAACATATTCTTACTGTTTCTCATTTGTTGTCAATATATTTTTAAAATCTTTTGCACGTTGCACACTCCTCTCTGCTGTATCGTTTACAAACTTAGTGTGTTCCAGAACCTTTTTTCCATTCTTATAATTTTCATCAAATTTCCGTTCTTTTGAATTTTTCTTCAAAAATTCTTTATTGGCTTTGAACCTGTTAAAAATATTTAAACTGGCCTCTGAGACAAAGTAATTTATTTCATTTTCTGAAAATTAATAAAGACGACATTCTAAAAAAAATTGTTTTTTCTTTTTCAATATTAGGTAAAATAATAGACAAACCTATAAATTTATCGGCAATTTTGTTGGCAACAAATCGTTTGGAATAATTTGTATTCGCTGGATATCGCGATGTTTCCACCATTTTTTCCTTTACAACAACTGGAATATTGTCATCAAAAAAAGCAAATCCAACCGCCTCTTCTGACAAACACCATTAATGGTGTGCAAATTTTGCGTAATCTTCTTTTGAAATTGACTGATCTATACTTTCATATAATTTTAAATCTCTCAAAAATTGTATGTCTTTATACGGTGATTCTATTGCTGATTCACATTCAAACCACACTTTTATGTACAAACGAACAATAAATACATATATATCACTAAGAGATGCTTTGGATATTTTTGAAAATTTAAATTGATCCCACAACATGAATATTTTCAAAAAGTATATTGCACGAGCCGTCCACCTTGCTTGATGAATTGCTCAGGGTGGACGCTATACATTTGTGCCAAATCATCACCACCCAATAACAAAACCGAAAGTTCTAGTAACTCTATGTAGTCACCACGAACTTTTTTAGTTTGTAATTTTGAGTTTAAAAAATTAAGGATTTCTCCTTTCTTGTCTTTAAGGCCAACCCGACATTTTTGGTTAGTAAATCCATTTACTCCAAAACGGTTAAAACATGATTTATATTTGGTGCCACAACGTTTATAAGTGCTTATTAAATTTATTGTTTATTCCCATACGTTGAACGTTATACGATTCGAATCAATATGTATATTTAAAATTAATTTAGTCGGTTTGCATCCAAATATTTTTGGTTTTACATTCAAATTTGTCCAAAAACTAGCGGAAATCAATTAGTATAAAAGATTTTTTATAATATCAAAATTATCGTTATGGCCTAACCAAAATTAACACGATTAAAAATTGCATTTATTGCCTTTTAATCGAGGCTTAATTTTAAAGAACAACAGAGACGCTTTTTTCGAAAATATAATACACCTTAATAGACGAGCCAAGTGAAATTAAGAATTTAAAAAATACATTCATCAAAAGTTTGACAGTTCTTTCCGACAAACCGCTTCCGTTATTTACTAGATAAAATGTCCAATGATTCTATAGATTTTTGCTGAAACAATCCAGCTAAAGATACACAATATTGCCGAGGGGTCTTTTTTTAAACCACCATAGGCCGTCTTTATAATAAATGCTAAATTCTAATTTGTAAATTTAACACGCACGCCATATATTAATAAAAAGAATAATGCATGAATTATATTAATATATTACAGTTTACGCCCGTAATAAAAGTTAATTAAAACCGAACCTAATTAAGGTATCGTTATTCTGTAAATAATTATTGTTACTATATATTTTATTTTTGTATTGTACCCATATTCTTGCCCATATATGGGCATAAACTTATTTTACCATGTAAAAATAGCTGGTCCCGACCAGATATAAGGGGAGTCGATACACAAATATTTTGACATTTTTTAACCTTCTCTCATTGTGCTTCGACGCTGTTCCAAGACCCACCCAGGGCAGACTTAATCCGCTTTCAGCACAACGAGCAACCATTTTTATTATCGTTTCGCTAGTAATAAATGTCACATATTTTTCATGTACACATTATTTATTTTTTTCTCTTTTGATATTTCTTATAAATCTTGTTTCGTAATGATCGTTGATATTACGTCTTTCCACACAAGGTTCTCATCAGGCAGAATTATCCTGGAATACCTGTCAGTATGCGCACGTAGGGAAAGCTAATAGTCGGATATTCTTCTGGTGAAGGTCGTCAGTGGGGAGTGTCGTATCAACATCGCTGGGAAACTAGAAATTTGTTTAACTTCTCACGTTTTAATAGTGTACGTTCATGTCGTCCGGGTAGTAAATTTAATTTTTCTATCAATCATTTATGGTCCTTTGGTCGTCAGGTAGTAATTTACTTATTATCAGACAATAACAATATAAATTACGATCAGCAAACATTATTTTATAATTAATAGAAAATGAGTTCAGCTAAAAGTATACTACTTTCATATGAACGAAGCATATAAAAATTATGAATGTTTTAAACTACTCAATATACATTTGCCATATAAAATTAATTATCTTAAACTATACAGAATAATTCTATTTTTGTGAGATAATATGATATATTAAATATAAATCAACATTGTATGTACGATAAAAATTATATAGAAGCTTTAGATACATTTTATTATACTTGAGGATGTGTAATGTTAGTTGCGTCGTATAAGACTATGTAATTGTTATACTTTTACTAGTGTATTATTTTACGTTATAATAATAATTTAATAACATTCTTTTATAATTGTTGTTAACCCAAATATTTTACAAATGTTATTGTTTCATAAAAAAAAAAAATTATATTTAAAATTCCGGTAAGTGAAATATTTTGTTTTATCACGAACATCTATTTACTGCAATAACAATGATTTGAACGTTTTTTGATAGTAAGAATTCGGAAAACTATTTTTTATTGAATAGTAGTAACTAGACAGTGTCCATTAGATGGTTATTCAGTGACCAATTTATCGGTTATAATTTGGTCAGACATGTCTGTTCAAATATTTATTCTATTGACCATAGACCTCGTTTTGAATATTTACCTTTATATAATACTCAAAGATTTACTTGAACTCCAAAAGCTTATGATGTAAAACAAATTAGATAATTTCATAAAGTATTTATTATACATCTTTTAGTCTTAAATAGACCTAAGACACAAATTCCAAGAAATTATTTATTAATTTAGACCCTTATGAAACGTGTGTTAGAATATAAACGGGTTTTCACGTCGTCTAAAGGAAACCAGTTAAGATTATCGTTAATTAAAAATGTATTTAAATAATTTCTAAAATCGCTTTAAAATGTTATTAAACACATAAATCATGAATTACAAACAATCGACATAAACTATGGTGTTAGGTTCAATCAATGTGAGTAAATCAACGATTACGAGATCGGATCAACAACTGTTGGACATAGGTTGAATATCCTTTTTATCAATTAAAAACAAAAGAATAAAACTAAAAATGTTAAGGCATAGTCTCCAGCCCAACTAAAGCCGCTACTAGTCGACATGTACTCAAGCCCATGGTCGCCGCGAATCAATGATGTCGGACCAGCCTCCCTCATGAACGAATCTAAGGGCGGCGTCTCGGATGCTAAGACAGTATTTTAGAAGGGTTGTGTTCTGGAGTTTAACGTTTGTCCCGCACACGAGGAATTGCTTTGCGCGCAACACACATTATCGGGTTCAAACGACGAAAACACGAACATAACAACATGATCGCCATACAGTATACACACAACCTCGCTATTTTAGCATGTCGAAAAAACGTTGGATGGTCTGTTTCAATTTAGCCTGGTTGTCCGGGTCGGTCGAGTAATTGTCGTACTTCAACGGCACGATGCTCCGCTTAGGGCCAACGCGTTGTCGCGTTTGGGCGCGTTGCGTCTTTTCGTGTACCCGGCAGACGTGTCGCATCTCATAAAATTAATTAATGTATGAGTATCGATTCGAAAAAAAAAATAAAAAATTTAGAACCCTATTAAACGTGAATCGAATATCAGTTTACGGGTGTTGTGCATATCGACTCAAACGTTATTCATCGACAGATATTATAGATTTTTTTTTTAATTTGAATTTGAATGCAATTATCATCGATAAATCATTGCATTCAAAAAATTATTTGAGTGACGCGTTTATTTTATTATAGTTAATGAATATGAAAAATTGTTTACGATATTACACATGTCTAAAAAAATTGATTACATTATGAACTCTTAAAAAATACGAAAATATACAATTTCAAAACGAACAGAAACAATCATAAAAATCGAAAACTGTGTCAAATAAAGTACCAATTATATACGATTCGAAATATACCCGATTATAAAATACATTATAACATATCATCCGAGAAATTTAAAAACGCATCATTACTGTAAATATTATATTCGATTCTGAGAGAAGATCTCAGATGACGAATTGTATCTAGTTGATAATTATATTTTCCCTTAAGCTTTACAAAATAAATATCCAATACTATCGACAAGGCCGGTAAAATTGTCGAGATATCCGTTTAGATTTTTGAACATGATCAATATTTTGTATTTAAAAGTTCAAAACGTAATACAAGCTTAGACATATGCGATTCATACAGTTTCATCATAATTATCAATCAAAATAGACTAATAGCGTAGCTCGGAATCATTTTTACATGAATACAACTGTTTATCATTGTCATAAAACAGTTTTCTATTTCTATTTAAGTAGGACTAACTGCAGCCTACAAAATCCGTAGGCCCGCTATTTTTTTTTTAACCTTACCAAATAAAAAAAACAAAATCATATTTGTTTATAACGGCAGTATATGGTGTATAAGAAAACATAACCTCAATATAGACAAGCAGATAAAAATAATTACAAATATACTCACAATGTAAATGCGTGTTGCAAGCACATTAAACCTGTTGAACGGTTATTATATGGAATAATAATTAAATATATGACGAATACGAGAGCTACATAACCGCATAACCCAATAAATATTTCCAAAAAAAACGATTATCATATGTTTACTTCAACGTGAGTTAAGTCGTTTTGATTTCATTCATCTCGTACATACGTCAAGGTAATGTTTATAGGTAATGAATAATATTGAATGAAATACGTACTTCATCAGGAATTAGTTTAAAAAAATACTTACTAGTGGTCGTATGGACGTAAAAACTTGTACATACGATACCGTGGAAAACCTTACTACACCTCGAGGGGTGACTATTTATTCTTGGTGATCCAACCGCAGGGCACTTTAATCTTCGGGATGCCGTTGCCCGCTTTTACCAAAGTCACCGATTTCAGAATGTTCTCGGTGATCGGTGTCGGCATGTATATTTTTAACGCAGAATCGCTTATAGAAGCCGATGGTGGACCCGACGACTTTGGCGGCGGCGGTGGTGGCCTTGGTGAGGGGGGAGGTGGTGGTGTGTGATGTAGGATGGCGATCAGAGACTCGTAGCTCTCGGGCATACGATAAGCGTCGAGGTGTAATGTGCTGTCTACGTCGAGCACGGTGTATGTGGCTGGTGTGGTAGAATATCCTCTTATAGCCCAGTGTTTTGCCCGACGCGCGAGTTGGTTCTTCGATAGCACAAAATCCGTCAGCAATTGATTCCGAAACTGACGAACGGAGACGATTTCTGTGCGTAGCTGGGATTGAATTTTGGCGTTATCGAATGCTCGAAAAATTCGATACGAAACTCTTCCCAGGACAAATCCAGTACTATGATGTAATTCCACTACGCTGTCCCATTTAGCTGCGGATCGATTGCTCTAGTCCAACCTGTCCAATGGATATTCGCTTGATCCAGAACAGGTTCGGAATTTTGAATTAAACGAACAGGATCCTTGGATTTGGTTCCGAATAACTCAGGCGGTGACGTAAATCGTCGAACGGACGCTGCTTGCTGAATAGGCGAGTGTGATTCGGTTTGCGAATGGTCGGTTCATTCCGACAGAATTGATCAGTTACACGTGTGGAATTTTTAAAACGACGCGCGGAAGCCGACGTGGGCGGTTTGAATCGTTGTGTCTGTCTTTGCTCGTTTAATAATGGCACCAGACATGATTCGATTCACGCTAGTCGTGTTTCGAACGTTCTAATTTCCGCAGCGTAATCGATTTATTGCCCTAACGATGCCAGCTGTTCGGCCGCAACGATGAGAGCATCGACTGGTTGCCGATCGTTGCTGGCAGTCGCTCGGACCATGTCGCTTCCGGAATCGAAGTTTGATAGTTTGTGAACACTAGTTCAGGGCTGCGCTGGAGATAGTAGGCAGGTCGAAACATTGCCTGCTTTCCCAACATCATGTGCACCAAACTGATTGTCCGTTTCGTCCAAACCCTTTACTAGTAGCGTGTTGCGGCTTTTCTCCCCACAGTTTCTCTGAGCATTAACTGGAGACTGTAGGGGATCGAAACGCACGCCGTTCGGCTCGATTTCGTTCTCTCTTAATTTCCCTGCGAGTTTCAGTTCCAAATCCGGTTTTGCACACACATAACGTAATTCCGAGAATGTTAACTATCCCAAAGTCTTTCCGGACATTTTAAACTACTTTGTTTTGTACATAACGGATATACAACGAACTATTAACACGTCAACGTACGTATTTGTAGCGCGTTTCAATGTCCCAAAGACGATAATAATAGCGCAATACGTTGTCGCCGGTATTTACGGAGTATGAGCTGGGTTGACGATTATATTCTTTGACTTCGGCATTGACCCGAAACACTTTAGTGATGTATTCACGTGAATGGATGGATAGCAGTTGTCATCGTTTGTAATATAATTGTCAACCGGTCGCGACGTTGACATTGATAATGCTACTCGGCGTGTGCGCACTGAATATTAGATATATCTGCGCGTGCGTACCTTGCTGTGTCTCAACGATAACTGTTTTCGTTTGCGCCGGTGGGGGGAACGACCGGACCAGCAGTTGCCACTGATCCAAAACAACCTTTGGAAGCTGCCATGGTAAGGCGGAAACGCAAATTCGCCATATTGGCAGCGAAGAGGAAGGTGTAGAAGGAGGGGAGTCAGCAGTTCAGACTGCAGAAGCGGTTGACTGACCCTCCCACTACCCTTCCGGTTCCTGTCACCAGCAAGGTTTCAACGGAGCTGATAGAGGTCGATCTGCTGGCATCCAAGACCAAGCCCGGTCGTGGAGTACCAGCAGGGTCAACAACCCCGTTGGACGATGGTGGGGCATCGATGGAGGAGGTCACTTATTTCGACGACATCCTGTATTCTCCGGGGTTATCGCTACCGGAGAATCTCGAGCTGAGTGATGAGGAACCGCCTTTCTTCGTACTTGGTTCCCTTACGTTGAACTAGGTTGATACGTGATTTCAGGGAGTTCTAAAAACAACCCGAGGTCCAAAGGACTAGTTAAGTCCAAACCCTGTCCTGCTGCAGGACTACACCTAAAGGGTAAATTGCGAAATGGTACAGGCAAGTCTCCCTAGTTCCGTCCCGGGACCGGAGACTAGCCAACCAAACCCGTCGAATCTGAGCGATGGCTATGCCAAGTAGCGCCACCACGGTTGGTTTTTTGGCAGGGGAGTATGACGCGGTCCCGCGATAGTGCACGTATGACTATCTAGCAATATCTCGGGACGCATCATTCTTTTTCTATCAACCACCACCTAGGCGGCATAACCGTTTCGGATCGTCTTCACTCTCCCGTTACCTTAACCAGTGAGTGGAGATTGGGTGGGGAAAGGGACCTGGACTACTCTGGGTTTTTGGTTTGCCGGCAATTCGTTAACGCGACACGAGATAGCCCGTACCGATAACACCATGTTCAACGGTTTTTATTTTGTTTTTATTCTCTATTTTCTTTTTCTTTTCCCCATTTTTTTTTATTATAAACAACTTTTACTTACCACTAAAATTTGTTTTTTGTTCGATATCTATAAACTCCACGACCGTTTGGGTGAGTATCGGCAGCGAGACCACCAACCACCCGTACCGTGTCATACCGCAATCGCAGTTCCCTCCCGCTTACCTCAAAACCATAACAACAGACACCACCGTTGTTAGTACTACTGTAACCCACGTCTTGACTTCCTAATCATTTACAAATTGTACAACCCGTTTAAATCGACATGCATATAGTTAAATTAATTTGCTTAAATCTTTTTTTTTTTTAAATAAAATATAAAAAAAACTGCAAAAAAAAATTTCTCGGGCGAGCGGTTCGAGCCGGGACTTTCCGCAAGTGATGATTATCTAACCTGGTATATATTTGCACCGACTCGGCCACCTCATGCCCTTGAAATTGTTCTTAATAATGAACAATAATTGTTCTTAATAATGTTTTTTTTCCATTTTATTCCCACGAGTGTCAATGGAATGTGGGTCCACCGCGTCAGAGCCCCGAATGACGCTGTAAGGCTGGATACTGTGTGGTGCGCCAAAGCCACACAGGGTCCTCGTGGACACGTAACTATCCCCGTGCCAAGTGACCCCCTTGACGAGTTGGGGGTTAGGAGAGCCGGTTTTTCGTCAGCAAAAGGCATGCTCAGGCCTCCTGGCCCCAGTCAACCAAGCCCAGAGCCAGGTCGGTGCAAGCCAGGGGTGTAAACACCCCTGATGGAACTCTTAGTCGGGTCGTTCTCGGTTTAGTCCTGTCCAACATGGGAGACCCTGCTGGTAGAATATACTACCATTGGCATAGCACTAAATCTCATTGAACGACCGTTCAAGCCCCCTCACCACGACAAGGTGAGTTCCAAAAGGGGGGTCTCGACATCCTAACCATTTACAATTTGTATAACGCGTTTAAATAAACTTGCATATAGTTAAATTAATTTGCTTAAATCTTTTGTTTTTTTTTAAATAAAATATATAAAAACTGCAAAAAAAAAATTTTCGGGCGAGCGGTTCGAACCGGGACTTTCCGCAAGTGATGATTATCTAACCTGGTATGTATTTGCCCCGACTCGGCCACCTCATACCCTTGAAATTGTTCTTAATAAAGATGTATTATAAGATGAAAATAATAAATATTATACACCGTGCGCATATGTATCATGCATTTGATGATAAATCGCATCCTTCTACCTCATAATCCACGTCAACAATTTTAACGATTCTTTTTTTAATCGATTTCTTATTTGACCGTTTCAGATCTTCTACTCACCTCCGAAAACGATATCTACTGGTCACGACAGGCCACTAAATATTGGTAAAACACCTGTATCCCTCTTCCCCCGGTCATCTATTTTACTGATTTCACATGTAACCGTTTTTATGCAATTCATTCGATGACAGCAAGCATGAAAATGAGTTGACTGCCGAGCAGTACTGCGAGTTGGTGCGTCAAACAAACAGTTCGACCTCGTACTTGAAGTGATTCATCGCATCTTCATTGATGGTGACTACTCAACACATTTTTACGGGTCCAGCTTGTTTGGGAAAGACGTTTACTATGCACGCAAAGATGGAGACGTAAAACCGATTCTCGAAGAAACGGAACAACACCGCGACTGCATCGACCGGTGTGACCGTGGCTGCGCGCGGTGGAACGACGGTACCCTCTGCCTTCAGCATCAACAATAATACATAGTTAGGCATGTTGAAAATTGAGAAATTAAACAAATACCGAGCGACATTCACGGACGTGTTTATCGACGAGTATAGACGGATGCAACAAATTTACCTCAAGTTCGAGCGTCCGTTCGCGAGTCGCCACATGATGTTTTACGGAGACCTGCGTCAACTACTCGCGGTGCATCAGATTCCGATTTACAAACGCATGACGCTAAATTTCGCTTGCGAAACAGTATGATAGATACTCGAATATTACCCACTCAAGCAAGTAATGCGTTAATCGGATGTATGTTTCTCGACAGTGCTCACGAAAATCGGAAACGGGGACGAAGTGACGGAGGAGGTAATTGAATATTTCGAGGCTCGCATTATAGAGACGGAGAAAATCGAACGCTGGCATCCGGAAGCGATTTGGCTGTTTTACCTTAATTCGCAGCTTGACGAGTATCATCACCGTGTGTTCAGTTCCACTGATGATCGCAAAACGTTCACAACGAATGACACGTACACAAGATACAAAACGAAAGTGCAGCTCTTGTCGACGCGTAGTAAAGTGCACAATTTCAAGCCGTAAGAAACTGATAAGCTTCCGTGCTTCATCGAGTTGGTAAAGGGGAACCCTTATATGGTGCTTCAGAACATTGATGTGATCGACAAATTGGTGAACGGCGCGATCGGGACATTCGAGTACATAGAGGGTTATACCGACTCGTCGCGAATAAAGTGTTTGTAACACCGTGAAAATCGGCAATCTACTACGTGCGAAAGCGGTAGGTCATTATATCGCTCATCCCGAGATCAACAAACGTTGAACGCCGATAAAACACGTCCGTGAAGTTAGCGGCACAATGTTAATATTTTTCAATAAAACCTTTCGTTAGCTTGGCCTCTTTTTTAACCTTTAGCTTTATCTTGTCAGCTTCTTTTAACTATTTTGTATGATAAACTCCAATGGTCAGTGTCCCCGGCGTATTGAGGTTCTTCCAACTCTCGTTCATGCTTCTTAGGATGGCTGCGTTGAGCTTCTTCTTTGCTTCTTTGTACACTGCGTGTTAAGTGTCTCCTTGTTCTGTGATGCTTCACGGAATACTTTTTCTTTCTGCGTACTGAGTGGCACTCCTGTCTTAGTATCGCTATGTCTTGTGATCACTAATATGCTAGTTTTTGCCCAGCTTCAATGACCTCTATGCATACAACCGTCGCACGCCCTTTCGTCGCACGACCACGTAGACTGAAATCTCTCTCGATTCCTGTTGCGAGTTGTAGTTCCATATGCGAGTTGACACGCAATTGTTAGAAACATCAAATGTACAGGTTAAATTCAATAAGAAATTAGAGACAACGTATAATAAACCAAACGTAGAACTCTCATCTGAGAACAGAGATTTTGCCACTCGCTTCTCAGCAAACCGGGAAAGCCCGAGGGGGTTCCGTCTTCGTGCCGACTGTTGTGTCTCCTCGAATACGTGGGGAAGATTCTGGAATCGCTGCTGGTGAGCCGGACGGAGGCTTATATATCCGTAACAGTTATCGTACTGTTCGACAGGCAGTACGGTTTCCAGAAAAGACGGTCTACCGACGACGCGTTGCACGTGGTGCAGACGCGTCTCGTCGACGCACGCAACGCCCGTTGGATGGCGGTGGCCGTGAGTCTGGACATTCGGAACGCGTTCAACTTGGTGGACTGGGGAGTTATCCGCGTGGCCTTGGAGCATATGGATTTCTCATCAATATCTCCGGCGGATACTCAAGTCGTATCTGGGTGGCAGAGTGCTGCACCTCTGCGACGACGACCGGGGAGAGCCGATTACAATGGAAATTGTGGGCTTGGGCTCAGGCCTCTCCTTTTGGAACGTCGTGTACGACGCTGTGTTTTATATTTTCCTGCTCAAGGGAACGATTGCGGTAAGTTACGTGGACGACACTGCCGAGAGGGACACGGTGGAAGCGGTACAGAATCGCGCGAACGTCGCGCTCGTGACGGTGGCGGAACACATACGTGTGCTCGGGCTACGGCTTGCCGTCGAGAAGACGTCACGAGCCGTTACAGGCCGGTGGAATCCAATGGTCGGGTGGCCATCAGGAGCGTCTGTGCGTATCGCACAGTCTCCTACTACGTCGTGCAGATCGTCGCTCGGATGCCCCGATCGACCTCTTGGCGGTCGAACGCGCTTCGGCGTACGACGCGACGAGGGCAATACCGCCAGCAGTGGACGGACGGCCTTCGGGAACTCCGGCAACGTCGGGCAACCCGACAGTCTTGACGACGGACGAATGAGCACGGAGGGTAGCTAGATGACGAGGGAGGAACGCTTCTGCCTGGAAGCGGCCGGGAATGGATCCGTACGCTGAAACCCCCCACGCTACTCGACCGTTGGGTGAGGAGATCGCACGGTCAGATGATGTTCCATCTCTCCCAGCTGTTAACGGTGCACGGCTGTTTCATCCGGTTTCTAAACCGGATCGGCCGTGCTCCGGAGAGCGGGTATTCCCATTGCGGACCGCCCGACTCTTACAGTGAGGGCCAGAAACGATCTTACGCACGTTGTAGGTCATTACCAACCCGCAATCACCCAAATGTTAGAGTCCCCGGCCTAGTGGAAAGTGGTGGGAGAGGCAGTCCAATTCGCAACGACTGTGATGGATACGAAGGAGGAAGCGGAGCGGGAGGGGCATTCCCTGCAGAGGATAGCTCCATCGTTCCGTTGTAGGAGAGGCATAGCGGTCATAGGCTGCAGTTAAACGGAATTTGTGAGGAGAGGAGTGGTAGGCACTGAACTGCCACTCCTCTCTGTACTCGCAAAAACTTTGTAAATATACCTTTGTAAAGGGTGGTCTGGCCGGGGATTGACAAGCTATAACTCAAGAGATAACTGCATCCTGTGCCTCAAAACTCATGAGCGCTACGACATAATTTGTGTAATAGGTACGAAACGTGAAATATGTTGTAATGATTCGTGTTACACACGTATTTGGTTGGACAATAACTTGTAAGATTTTGAGTTTAATTTTGCCTTTTTTATGTTTTGTTGAGGCTAAATGATTTGTTTTTAACAAGAAAAAATATTGGTTTTCAAATGAGAGATTGTTTTCAACGTTTGTTTTGTTTTTTATTGTTTTACTTGGTCATTTTCGTCATTTTACTTGGTTCGTGAATACAAACGTTGTTCAAAACAATGAGTATCTATACTATATGTTTATACAAGAACTGCGATTATTGACAATGTGCGTTTCTATTTTAAACGTCGAACGTTCAAAGCCAAATTACGCAAATTTGACCGTCTGCGCGTAATTTTTTCTTCCGTTATGTAAATGATATTTACGCGTTAGGGACACGTTTAGTACGTGTCGGACGATAATAATAATAATATTGTATCTATGTAACCAACCAACATGTATGATTTATGTGTGTGTGTTCGTTCGTTTCATACGTTTTAATGTTATTCGGAAATTTCATCCGCGAAACTGTTCCGTTCTTTTCAAATTGTTTTAAGTTACGTTTAATGATTATCCGTGTGGTTTTCGTTTTAATTCTTCTCCGCGGCGTTCGAACAGTTCCCCGGTTTTGATGCGAAACGGGACCGGCGCGCCCCACGTGGCTGTGTATTCGAAAAGGACGGACGATTCCGCACGGGCAGACGACCATCGACGCGGACGGGATGGGCAGTCGCGGTGATCGTAGGCTTTAGAATTTAGTTTGATTCAGTAATTACGTTAAGTCAAAGTGATTGAATTCGGTTCGTCGAGATCATCGAGAACGTTGTTGTTTGCGTGGAGGGGGTGAGGGGTGTGGGGTAGAAATTAACTTGGCGCGAACGGGCGGAGCCACCACTCGTGGTTAAAGGCTGTAAATTGTTTCGCCCGGAACGTCGTAACGAACGTTTTCATTAAAAAAAAAAAAAAAAAAAAATGGTTCGAACACATTTGATTATTGATTCGGCGTTTTATCATACCCGCAAGCCAATTCAGTAATAACATAATACCTGTATAATATGGACGTATACAGGTATTTATACTCGTGTGTATGTGTTTGTGTATTTATATATATATATATAATGATAATAATAACAATAACAATTTGTATTCATAAGTTGGTGAAATTAATTCAACGACAAAAGGTTTGCCAGACTCGTCTATGAAGTAAATTATACCGTTGCCACTTTATCGAGAGTTTTTCTTGTATTAGTCGTTTTTCAAATTACATCGTATTTTAAACACAAATGACTAAATTCGATATAATGAATGATTTTAATACATTTTAAAAAAGCATTCGATTAATTAATGACCATTTCAGTCTAGCTTTTATCGAAATATGTCCTATAGTTTCGGAGTTATTGACGTTCTTACGTACAATACTTGTTATCATTATACATATACATATTAGTACAGATTTTATATAATGAAAATTACGAATACTAGAATTAATACATAATCAGTAACGTCAGAGTCGATGAATAATAAAATAAAATATAATGAAATGAAAATAATTACAAATTATCAACAATGTATGTGTTAATGTTGTGTCCATACTTAATGTTCCTATTGATTTTATCATTTATAAAATAAATGACTAACTTATTGAAGCTACTCATAGTTCATTATGATAAAGCTTCATTGTTTTAAACCATCGCGAAGACATAAAGAAAAATGTCTTTTTCGCAAATAGATTAATTTGATGAATTGTAATTAATGATTATTGACATTAAACGATATATATACATATACATATATATATGTGTATATATATATATATAAATGTATATATATATATATATATATATATATATATATATATATATATAATATATATATTATTTATTAATTTTTATTGTTTCGTAATTTTTATTTGAAATTTTTACTTGAATTCGATTCAGACTCTTGTTTGTACTTATTATCACTTTTTTTTTTATACACGTATGTGATAAGTTACTGTCCAAACGGTTAGTAATAATAATACGTTCATGTGTACATCGCTCGCGGAAAATAAAATAAAAACGTGGTCATTTTCGATGGTGAGTTAAGGACTCAAAAATATAACTTTTGTCTTTATGGTGTTCTCCACACCGCCTGGCTCCGCCCTTGTCGTGACTTTTTTTGTGACTCGTTCGATAATGTATACCTGTACATTACATGCAGTGCGGCGATGGTCGTGTCCCGAGCGGCAATTTTTTTTGTTTTGATTTTCCCACGATAAACAATTTTTAAATTTTCGTTTATAAAAATTATCGAACAAATACAAAATATAAACTCCAACAAAAAATTATACGCATACAATTTTATTTTTTTTTTCGAAATGCTTTCACAAACGTAAAAATCACCGTCGATTTGATAAAATGCCATCACTGGGAACACGACGATCACTGTTTACGTCGGTCTTATCATAGTCGCCTTCACAACGGTTTTAATCCGTTCCGTGTCCTGTCCTTTCTCATCATACCCACTATCCTTATTATCCCAACCACACTATCATTCCCACCATCCCAACCACCCCAAATTGCCTCACCGTGCCACCACAACGCCGCGGCAATCCAATCAAAAACTCGTTATCATTTTTTCTTTTTGCGAGCGCGCGTTTGATCGTCCCACAAGACATCGTGCGTAGGAGAACCAGAGGTGACGGTTCCCCGGGCGGCTCAATTTTCACATTGAAATTATTCGTTATCGTATACCAGTTGTTTATAAATTACATTATTGTAGTATATCCGCAGTCTTATCAGTTATCATTTTTTAAAAATTTGAACGACAACCATTTTGTTCGATCTTCTTTATTAACTACATAATCAACGGGAAGAGAACACTGCTAGACTCGCCGTGAAGAAATATAATATGAAGCCAGACAAATACATTTTTATGGAAGAAAACATTTTTTAATCAACACATATCATGTAATTTTGAACAATATGCTGTCCGAGATGATTAAACGGGAAGAAGTTTACCGTCGCACTAATATATTATTTTCATTATAACCTGCCGCCATACCAGAGTCAGAAGTGTATAAATATGCCGAACAATTACGCAATATTATTTATTCAAATGATTTACACGAGAATTGTTAAAACACTTAGATAACTTCCAAAAAATTCGTTTTCAACCCTACGAAGAACAAAAACATATTTAAGACCTGTAATGATCGTTTAAGAGCATTAGCAGTTTTAAAGATCGACTTAACTGCAATAGTTACATGCACGACGAAAAATACGATTTCAACAAAACTATAGAATGACAATTCAAGATGATGTAAAATATTTTACTTTATATTTATTAATTTGTGCTACTACGCTTCAGTTGTTCGTATGTATTACACCAGAGATATTATCCTTTAATTTCTGGTTATTATTTAAATTCGTTCAATATCGTTGTGGGATGTTAGAAAACGTTAAATGCAACGACAAGAACGTTCGCAATGAAATAATTAGCGCAATAACAATGTTATCAGTATACGCCAAACTGGCCCGTGTAAATTGCTGCGGCTCGACGTCAAAAAAATTGCGTATAATGCAGTAAATCAAATGATATCGTCTTATCCTCATTTACGAATGAGAGATTGAAATGGTCGGTGATGCCCAAAAGCTAGTAGTAGCGAAAAATAAAGACGTACCTGTCACGTTATACGTCCGAGCATTTATTTATTTTTGACGATCTTATCGTTCTGCCACATATGATAACGGCAGCCAAGTAATCTACTAGTATGTGCAAGTTAAATCAACGTTCGTTACTTGGTGCCGTGAACGTATTTGGAAGTAAATTTAAACGAGTTATTACGTAAATTTCGATATCTCACATAGATGAGTTACATTTCTAATGATGGAATACAGAAAAGCCGTCGAATTAACTAGATAATGAGAGTTTAGATCAAATACACGGGCAAAAAAGCAAAAGAGTGATTATTAAATAAATACAACAAATGTGCTAATCGAATTCTCATGGAATGGCTGAAGTAAAATATGTAGAAAAACTCCTACAGATCCGAATAGCATCAGACGTGTGTTATTACTAAGTCATAATTTTAAATATATGAAACCATATAAGAATGATACTGAATAGAATAAGTCAGATAATTAACAAATAGCATATAAAACAACAAGCAGTATTTCAAGAGGGAAAGTCACTCACGTCACAAATACTAAACCTAGTTAAAGAAATAATAGATTGCTATAAAAACAAAAAATAACATAGTCAATAACCAACTGGAAAATGTAGATGTGTCACATAAGGATGCAAAAATAAAAATAAATATTGTATTAAAAAATATAATTATAAAAAAGATTGACGGTTCTACGTCAATGGAAACTACAAGAATACGGAACACCACAAGGAAGTTTGCTAACCTCAATCCTATTCAACATTTACGTTGAACGACTATCTAATTGGAGACATAATAGATGACATGGTTGTTACAAGACGATCAAGATCATTCGAAAAAATAGAAGAGGACCTGAACTGATGCCTAATGTTATAGGATACTATTTTGACAATTGCCTTAGACTTAATCCAACAATTACCAACAGCTTTTTGTCTACGAAACAAAGATGCAAGATGAAAATCAAGAATAAACTAGCAGGGAATAAACGACAAGGAATAATTTATGGACATTTCAATTACCAAAGAGTTTAGGTATCATGTTAGATACATTTTTGACATAAAAAAACTACTATGAAAAAAGGGCGAAAAACTTATCAAAAAGAATTGTCCACCTTCGGAAACTTATAATACCTATTTTGTATGCAGATCGTGACGTACTGAGAATATTAATTATCGCTTTATATTATAATTTTGAGAAAACTCAAAAAAAGTTGATCGTAATATTATAGGAAACTAACGGGCTAATAATGGAATAAATACTCAAGGAATGAATTCCGACACCATTGAATAAATTAAAAATATTACGTGGGCTAGCGTCGTTGAACAAAAAGTGGTAACTATGATCGAGAAAACGTAACAAGAGAAAAATACAAGACATGCATGGAAAGAAAATAGTTGAAAAATACTCGAAGCGAGCAATTGGAGTCAATGAGAGCTTAAGGACAAACGTCAACAAAAACAACAACAAAAACTATGAAAAAACAAAATAAAAGGACATTATTTCCAACTATGGAAAAATCCAAAAGAACCTCTTGGAAATATCTTATATTGGATAACATGGACAAATACGAACAAAGACAGGAAGATGACTTTATAAAAAAACAGGAAATATATGGACCGTAGGCGTGCGACTATGATGAAGAACAACAAGACATCTTTTTATCAATCCATTACATAAATGGCGACTGGGCTTGGCTTGCAAAATTCTTACGCAATATCGATATCGTTTAAACGGGACAGTTGTAGTTGACTTTGCCTTGCACACATTTGAAGAAACACGTGACTTTCAAAATGCAAATAATTCACTCGCCAACGGATAATCGTTAAAATCCAGAAATTCGAAGATCGTACTAACGACTGGATAAGGATGGGTGACGCGACGCTAATAAAAACCATATGAAATGATCAAGATTTGAAATTTGACCCTGTGGACTACCTTCTGCTACCAACAACTCGATGATCAAGTTTATAATGTTATAATTTATAATAGTATTATTTAAGTTTTTATTGTTTATACTTTTTTTTTTGTAATTTTCTTGTTTGTGTTAATCCTAAATATTGTTATGTTACCGTTAAAGTGATTGGTTTTTTGTTGTGTTTATTTTTGTCATATTATGTAGACGTGATTAAATTATTTTCTGGCATACAGTAGCCAGTTGTGAAGATTGTTTTATTTTTCATGTTATATATATATATATCCCTTATTTAGGTATTCGTTTCAAAAGTGAATAAAGTAAATGCATCAAACCAATGTGACTAGAGTCAATAGAGTGCGTACTATTACTACACAGTCTTTTTCTGTGTTTTCCTCTGACCCGTTTTAACCTCGTGATTTTGTGATTCACGTGTGGATTTGTGACGTGTGAACAACTATATTATTTTATCAATTATCACGCAATTTTTTTTTTTACCGTCACCTCGCTTTTTTTGTAACTATCATCGCGCCGTAACCGTTATCAGTTATCCGTCACCGTGTTTATCATTTACTTCGATTATTTTGATATCGACGTGTTCATCAACGAAACTCACTTAACGCCACATCGGATTCAAATAACATCAAGACATAAACTACGTCTACGTCGAATTTTAACGAGACTGCACGAGTTATGCCAATCAATCAACACCTGCTGTCGCGCGTCGTTTTCGGACCGTACCGACTCCCGCAACAGACGTTCTCTCGAGCTCAGTCACGAAGCTGCCCAAGATAGACTACAAAACGTTCCTGTATTTAAAACAGTTGGCCCCACTACATGTCATATAAGAGAAGTTCCGCAAGAAGACAATGTGTGGTAGTGGTTAGCGACTTATAGTTAGCGCCTAAACTAAATGGACGGCTTTCAACTACCACGTTAAATATATACGGTCCTATACGACAAGTATGCTGGACACTCGTTACCGAAATAGAACGAATTCAAAACAGATCAAACGCGTGTTTTTATGATAGTTACGTATGACATATAGTGGAACCTGCACAGAAATCGATACCTAGATAAATCTGAATACTGGATACATACAAGATTAAAGTAGATAATGTTGAGAACTCAATCTATCATTGGAGAATACGAAGAACCTTGTACTGGAAGTACCGAATTCTTAACTTAAACTTCAGAACATCCGGGAACTTTTAAACAACCATCTAGAATGGTAGCGACTGTCGGACCACCTGATCGCATATTTCATACGACATAAATCACCGTTAGAAAAAATCCAAAACCGTTCAGATACGTTGAAAACGAAGAAAACCTATATAATAACATCAGTCGTCACAGCAGCACAGAGTTATAATGGAACTATAGCAAATTTCAATCTTTTCCATAAAAGGAGTACTAGAATCAAAAGGAAAATCAGAAGAAAGGAATAGTGTGAGGTTCGCACAGTTAAAGGAACAAAATATTTCAATAGCAACGACTTTATTTACATCAGTCGTTTGAAGTTTAAAGTTGAAATGTTTCGACTATAAGTCTGGATATACTCGTGATAGATACCTAGTTACACCTATACAAGAACTATAGTTCCAGACATTAAGAAAGGTATGGCATAATTTGAAAAGAAGAAAATTCATAATGGTATAAAACAGAAGTACAACATGAATATTAACAAGAGCATGACACAGATACTAGTTTGTAGCAGATAACAAGAAGATGCAAACAAAACTATGGACAACATCAAACTAGAAGAAGAAAATAGTTTTACGTATTTCGGAAGCAAAATTACATATGATGAAAAAATACCATGGATATAAACTATAGAAAGCAGAAGCGAAACAAGTGTTCAACAAAAAGGAAAAACTATTCATAACAAACACAATTAACCTGGATACTAGGAAAATACTAACAAAAACACTGGTATGTAGCATTGTGTCATATGGAGCAAGATCACGGACAATACTGAAGGCAGATAAAAGAAAAATAGAAGCATTTGAAACTTGTTGCTGAAGAAAAATCTATACAGATAGGGTATCAAATGAAGAGATTTAAAGTAGAATAAAAGATTAAAAATCTATATGGAAGAAAATCGTGGGCCGGAAATAAAAAGGATACCCTATAAAGAATAATAAATGGATAACCACTGTAATGGAAAACAAATCTAAGCAAAACCAGACAGAAGAAGACCCAGACAATCGTACATGAAATAAATCATGTTAGATGTGTAAAAGGCATCCCACAAGAAACTTAAGGAAATCGCTACAAACAGAAAATAATAGAGGAACATTTTACCATTAAACTAATCTACGAAATGAATAAAAACATAACTTATGTTATTTGTTGATGGTGTTTCATAGCCTGGTTCAAACCAGATGGCCAGATTGCTTAATCCGTTCCAACGCAGCTACACAAAGCCGTATAACAATGAAGCCCCGGTAAAACTGTCGTTGTACGGATGATAGCTAACATTAGTAATAGAATTAGTTCAAGCAAGCAACAAAAGATATTCATCGTACATGATAAGGCTTTACCAGCCGACATAGTTTTTTTTCTAGACTGATTAGACCTAATCGTAAACTATTATAAGTCTAATAATGAATTTGATATATTACTAATGACAGTGAATGTTTAACTAATGAACAAATAACTATAAAATGAGAACGTGTCATAAACATATGATGTGAAGCATTTGAATGACATGCAGAGCAGGCTACTGGATGGAATATTCCCGGTAGCCATAAACAATGTATTTAACTAAATGTTTCCCATTAGGTAGGTCCATCTAGGACCTCTTGGTAGAAATCAGATCATGTTTAGTAATGGTGCAAGTATGACTGAACACCAACAATAAATTGAACTTGTCAATAGACGTTTTCACAAAGAAGTTAAATGAGTTAGGCATAACAGATTTTATAGAAGTATATCAGATTGAGAAAATAAACAGTACTCTAGTGATGAGTTATCTATGTATCACCTGCAGACCAAAATTTAATTGCAGATATTATGAAAGAATGGAAGCAGAGAGGCAATTGTAATAATAAGCACACAACATTAAGAAAAAAAATGTAGAAATATTCTACAGGAATAAAGACCATTAGAAGTGATAATTAGAAATCTACTGAATAAAATTATAAAACAAATAAATGATGAAAAGAAGAACGAAATAACGGATGTAAACACAAAGAAAGCAATTAAAAGTTACATGTACAATATTACCAAGGTTATATGGAATGTCCGATACGCATGGGGAAAGCGTATCATCACGACCTATTGTGAATGCAATAAATTCTATAACATATAAGTTAGAAGGATACCTAGCTCAGGTACTGAAACGAAAAAACAGAAAAATCACATCCAACATAAGAAACTTAACACAATTCATGGAAAATTCGAAAATTAGACACAAAATAATTTAATCAGTTTCGATATAGTATCATTGCTATCACAATGGTACATGTTTGAAATTCAATGAAAATAAATTAGTGGCTGGAGGGAAATCAAGACACACTTTTAGAATTATGCACACGATCGGCGATATTTACACAAAAAAGAAAATATGATTCACGAACATACGGATGGAAAGACTGAGGAATCAAGTCTGGTTCCAGTATTGTTAAACATTTTTACGGAATAGTTTGAACAACCAACCATAGAAACTAATGTCACAAAACGAATTACGTGATTTCGGTACGTAGACAACAGCACTTTCGTACAATATCAACCCAGTATACGAAAACATCAAATTCACAATGAAAAATCCAAAATTGCTATTTTTGGATGTACTAGTCACAAGAACATCAAGTGGAAATTTTAGCAAAGGAGTATGCAGAAAACTAACACATACTGACGGGTACTTAAATACCGAATATCATCATTTGTCCAACGCGAAAAATGGGATTTTTGCACACAATGGCTACAAGATCAGTAAAGTTTAGCTAGCGAACAAAATAAAGAAGTGGGTACCGTATTCGATAACCAACTCAAATAGTCCAAACGAGATCAATTAAAGGTAATGCACGTTCCGTCGTGTTCCGACTCGTTACGAGTATTTCGATACGAGTAGAGTTGAAATTCTTGTATTCAAACGTGCAGAGCGTTATCGAGTTTCACGTGGACGAAACGTTTACGACGATTCAATGCGCCGACGGGTCGGGATTTTGCGGTGAAAATCGCGTGAACCTTTTGGAGGTGGTAGGTCACCCACACGGACTTCGGGAGAGACAGCCTTTGACGACTCGAACCACGTCATCCGTTCGACAACACTCTCTCCCATTCACACGGACAGGCGACACCGTGCCAATAAAAATACCAACGGAGACGTTACAAGGAATCACGAGACGTACAATCGGACAAATCAATAACGACACGACGCTACTGACAACGTGGCATAGAATGTGTACTTGGTGTACGCGATTGGAGACGTATCATTGTCTATACGTTACGCGTGGTGGCACACGTCGACCAAGACGAAATAACAATCGAATCGTGAGGGTATCGATAACATTCACGCGAAATCGACAACTAATTGTCCATATACGAGTACTGACCAATCCGACCGTCAAAAATAACATTTAGTAAAACGGAAAACGTTCACGAACGTGCAGCCCTACGAGTAACGTCGTGCTACTAAACCTAACCGCTGAGAAAAGCGTGGGAATATACATCGGTGTCGAGACAGTCGCTGTCCGACGGAACCTAAACGTGAAGTGGCAACGACTACGGGACGAGGAATGTGCTGGGACACGTGGACGCACAAATTGATAACCGACATAAAACGAATGACGAGACGGCGAAGCTCAATAGCTGTCTAGGTGCGGCTGCTTCAGCGAATATCCGCTTCGAGCCAACAAACGAT
The DNA here is from genome assembly GCA_019022885.1 of Schlechtendalia chinensis. Classification (NCBI taxonomy): domain Eukaryota; kingdom Metazoa; phylum Arthropoda; class Insecta; order Hemiptera; family Aphididae; genus Schlechtendalia; species Schlechtendalia chinensis. Next base: position 63,115,619 of record CM032339.1, read on the forward strand.
GACGGACGCGCCCAACGCGCAGGAGTATTGGTGAGATACGTGTGCGATCGTTTGGATCTGTTGACACTGATTGCGTCCGAAAACAATCATCGACAATATTTTGGAATGAAAATAACGCTGGCCGATGAACTCAACACTCGTTACGAGAAAAATGCGGACAACGGAAGCGAAGGAAAGACGAATCCGTCAACGAGGAACCCGGCGAAGATATACTACTAATTAGTAAAATGTGCGCCGTGGACGAAAAATTGAATGGATAGTGTGTCGTTTACTCTTTGTGAACACATACTTGTGCTTTCGAAACGTCCGATCGATTAATGGAAATACTACAAAAGTCATAAATAATAGTAAATAACAAATGAATGGCGATTGGAAGAATAAATCTATCCGTTACCAAGAAAATATTGGGGCCGAGATAACCCAAAGGATAGGAGAACCTAGCGGAGAGAAATAAAATTCGACGTTTTATGCAAATGCCATTGCGAATTCGAGGTTAGGTTTTAAAAAATTGAAAAATCGTCAAGCGAACGCTAGTACGTCGACATTGGGAAAAACGCGACGACCCACGGACATGTCTTTCCGTCCACCGTATCGACGCCAAGTCACGCGAACTCACGCGAATCGTTCACAGCCTTAATCGGCCACCGATGGGACCCGCAGCGCAAAGACCGACGCACGCCACAGCAAGTAGCAATATTTGATTTCGACGAGTTCGACACGCGACGACAAACGCCGCACGGACGGAATTCGGGAAAACCTGACGGTGAATTTCACAAATGTCCGAAGGAAACGCGTATCCTGTCGGATCTCGGAATCGGAAGAGAGAAGAAAAGCGAGTGCCTGCCAACGAGAGACAATTCACTACACGAATTTTTCGACGTCGTCTTTTGTGTAACTATCGCGTGACGCGCACGGTGAAACGACGACGGCCAGGAGAACTCGGACTTGAAAAACGCCGCGCACCCGCGAGAACCGGGAAATATCGAAACGATGCGAAAACACGACGTTCACGGAAACGGACCGGCGTCGTCCGTAATGATACCGACGAGGGGGGAGCATCTCTTCGGTGTTCGACCGAATCTCTTCCCCCCTACCCCCGAGAATCGTCGGCAACACGTTCGGTCGTGTAGGAAGTTTTCTGGGTCGTCGAGTGGATTAGGCCTGTATGTTCAAGGGGATACCACTATAAAAAAAACGCGCCGCGTGCAATACCTCATACTTTCAAATAACGATCCACATGGATATTGTTGTTTAACGAGCAGCAGCTAAGGTGGTGAGGAAATTTGCACACGTCGGGCACGGACGGATTTACGGGGAGAGCGCGCGTTGTTGTCAATTTGTCTGTCGAGGTCTCTTTTTTTTATTATTATTATTAATCAATGTTTACACGACGCGGTTGTACGTTACGCGGACGGTTTTTGTTCACGCGTCGTGCGCCAAACGATAAATTTTCTGCAGACGGTGTCTTTAAGGACGTTATTTACGACGAACAGGTTATTGTCGATAAATTGTATACACGAAAAATGTAACTCTGATTCTAGACACGATCAACATTTGACAATCCGTCAGATAATAATTTTCAACCTGTTTATAATCCTCAAAACGTTGATCGTCGATATCCGACTCGTTCATTATCATCATCGCCATCACACATCCCTCTTCCAATCGATTTTAATAACAACTAAAACCCGTAATCTACTCACATAGAACAAACATGTTTACGGGTGATAATAGAGATCGTGTTAAAGACAATCATTTTATTCATGTGGACAAGTATAATTTTAATTTTAATTTTCCAATACCATATAGTGATATGACCATTTTTGAAAAACGTAATACTAATATATCAGTAAACGTTTACGGACTGAATCAAATAAAGCGAAACATCATGATAGTATACCCATTGAAAGTGGTCGAAGAAGAAAAATCCGAACAGTCTGATTTACTTATGCTAATCGTATAATGGACGAGTCCACTATACTCATCATCGTCGACTTCAAACATTTTAGAGAAACGACTAGTGTTTGCTCTCGGGGATATGCAGCTGGTTACCAGTAAATAGTTATTTATTACAGGTTTATGGTTATAGTAAATTATTATTTTAAATCCGAACACTATTTCGACTTTTAAATTACCTTCTTCATTATACCAAAGTTTAGATTTTAAAACATTCACAATTCGTATCGTCAATATAACGACACGTAATTAGATACAAAAACACTTTTGTCGTCGTATTTAAACAATATTTCAATAATTATTCAGAAAAGTAAACGAGAATATTTCGATCTTGATATCCTTTTATTTTGAATTTAATCTACAAAAACTAAAAGTATAAAAATTATACAAATATCCGAAAATTGACTATATCAATTATAATCATTTGTACTTTTTATGATTTCAGGGTGAATATTATAGAAATGTTTCAATAAATACGTTTTGATGTGTGTTTAGCTGTCGACAGTTAAATATTGAGAACATTATTGGGGAACGAAAATTCGTAATATACAATGAACTCGAAGTCTTTACTACACATGCAGATTTTTCACTTTATACAAATTAGAAGCCGACGACGTCAAAACCAAGAACAATACAGTACATGTACGACTGTCCTGTAGTTTCTTTTATATAATTTGAATCATGTTGTTACTCCACGTCGTAATCTATTTAATATGTTACCACTGTTCTTGGTTGTTTGATTTGTTAATTATAAATTGACTTGTAACTTGTATAACTGATTGCGTTTGTAATCGGTATACATTATTGTAATATATTAATATTAATTTTTTTAGACATTGGTTCCGGTATTATTTGAAAAAAAACCCGATACTTGACAAAATTGGTTCAACGTGTTAAAAACGCTATGATCAATATTTTACGAACTGTCCCAATTTAACCACAAAAAGCGTTTGGATCATCAATGCTGAGTTTATAGATATACTTGAACAATACTTTTCGTTAAAAGATATAAATAAGTAACATAAACAGCAATGTATAATTCAGGTGTCTTTAATATTAATATATTATTAAATATATAATTTTAGTTGATATTATCAATATTTCATGACACATTCCACAGGGAAATATTCTCATTGAAGATGACCTAATGTTATCTAATGTTTTGTAATCTTTTAACTTGAACACACGATATAATATATAATTTTATAGTTCCATATTTTTTTTTATCGCAGATCAATTATCAATTTTATTAAAGGGTTATGGTGTGTTGTACTTGGGGTATGACGCATGAATGTTTGGATGAACAGTTTAAAATGAATAAATAATGAAGATAATAGGTCAGGTTGTTACTAGCAATTAATTTTAGGTAATTTTTAGTATTATGAATTATTTTTATTATTGCGTTAAATTTTAAAAACTAGTTCTTAAGTATGTTTTTATAGTTTTCAATATCAAAATGTATTTTTTTCTTATATAATTTTTAATTCCTAATAGTTTTGAAATAGTATCGTAATACACATAATAATTGTATGAAAATTATAGTGAATTTACGTTTTTATTAACTATATTTTACAATATATTTATAGTTTTCGAACGATAGTAATTCGAAAATTATTTCTTTAGTCTAAACTTTAAATTAAAGTATGTATAATCATTATAAATATATGAGCTAATTTAAAACTTATTATAAGTGAATTCTTTTGAAATTATGTTTTATGGTGTTATGTATGAATAGGCATACGACACATTATTTGTTGTACGCTTAAAACAATACTATTGGACGGTACATAAGATAATTAAGAACATAATTTATATTTCTCTTATAATATTAAATAATGGTGTTATTAAAAGATCCATCAATTAAAAAAAAAAACCCACCAGCATTTCCAACCAGATGCAAACGTGCTCTTTTCTGATTCCCTACCATAGTCCCATTTTCTCGTTTATACTAACGGAATACATAAAATAAATCAGAATAAAATAAATAAATAAATTTAAAACCGGGTGAAACATTTAGCTGCTTTTTTAGGCTTTGAAAATACAATTAGCCTCGGCAGTTAAATATTTAGCTTAATAACGCAATATATTTGAAAAACGTATGTTAAAAAATATTTATGCGTCTTGTTTATATTGCGGAATTGCTATTAAATAAAAATGAATCTCAACTTCATAATTATTCGGAGCATTTGCATACGGCATCGTCTAAGTCACCCGTCTGCTCGTCAGTACTCAGCTGTCCGCCGGAGCATCGGGCACGAACATCGTCGGTTCTAATCGAACGTTTAATCTAATCCGGATAACGCTCGACCTCGAACCCGTCATAATGGTCTGTGGCGTTTCGACGCACTTCGCCGACACGACGTTTCGGGTGATTCGAACGTGATTTACGTGTGCACGCGCCAGGTATACGAAATACGCGGAGGCATAATACCACGTATACCACACGGCGGTGTTCGTCGTTATGCGTGTTGATCGCCGTCCGCGAGGCACCGCGCGTGTACGCGCAAAGACGCAATCACGCGCGTAACAGTGGCCACATCAAATCGCGAACGAACGCGAACGGTCGGACGAGAGAAGAACGAATACGAAATTTTTTCGGGCCGGCCACGGGAACGTCCCCGCATAGCCGCGGTACAAGAGCGAAAACGCTCGTGCCGATCGCGTGGACCGTGTGGCGGGCGCGGGCCCGCCGAATAAAAACATTTATTTCTTTTTTTTACACGTGTTTACAACAATACGGATAAAAAGCCATTCGATCGGGAAAAGGTTCGTGCGAAACGGTTATTGTTCAGTTGACGGTAAAACGCTTATTTTACACTACACCGAGTCCGGCCGTAAACATCCCCGTGTAGTCGACAGTCGTTGTTAACTCCGGAACGCATTAAACCCTTGGTGGGGGTTTGGGAGGACGATGCGTTACGTCCTGTCAACTGTGATTTATATGATGACCTTTTGCCGAACATGACAGAGTCGAGTGCATCGCGACGAATGTATATTTCTCTGTATTGCGCGTGTGTGAAGTGATGGTGTATTCGGGGTCGGGCAGGAGACGCGTACGATGAATATTTAATTTTATCTTCCGTGCACGTGATTATTTGAAAACGTGCAAAATTATTTGCGAAACGGTTAAGAGAACTCGGTTTGGGAAACGGTTAGGTTAGGATGTGCGGCTGCGGCCGCTCGCCCAGAAGACAGTCGTTCAGGACGACACTACCAGACCGCTTTTTTTCTTTCTCGTCGTAATCATTAAATAATTCGTTTAAATGTGTTCGGGAAAAGGGGACGGCAAACATTCAGACGTATGTCTAATATCTGTATTCAGATAAACGACGTCGGCTCCACGAAAGTAACGCGTAAGCCGGGGATGGGCAACTGGCAGCCCGCACACTTTTTTCATCTGGCCCGTGAAACATTTTCGAATTACTTCATATTTCAATTTCGACCAACGGCATACACCGAGGAGGTTGAACGGTCACACCGTTATTCAATGTTATAAGAAAAATATAAATGATGTTTTCAATTATCTTGCGTACCGTATGATATATATATGTATAAAGTATAAAGTTTGGAATTATTTTATGATAAAAATAACTGTAGTAACAACTTGATATATGGAACTTGATTGTGCCGTTCATCATAATATTATTTAATGCCCCACTCAGTGGCGTAATTTCAGCTTTTGAAAAGGGGGGGGGCAAACGTTTTAACCAGCCAATTTAACGAAATTTAAATAATAATAATAGAAATTCACTACTTTTTCAGCTAAAATCATTATCATTAATGACCAGTAAGTATTACCTGAGATTCAAGTTCTGAAGTTGTTCTTCTCATCATTTAAAAATGTTATGAATGTTTTGTGAACGACTCTGAGCAGCTTGTTCAAGTTTAATATTTTTCTCTCTCTCGTCTTGGCTTTCGATTTTTAGTTTTTACGCTTTTTACACATACAAAAAAAAAAAAAAAAAAACATAAAATACCAAATGCGATCAGCTCTCGAGCGGCCCAAACAATAAACGTCGAAACCACTATGGATATATACTTTGAATTAAGGTTAATAATTTACACACTGCCTTTGATGATACCCGTTACCGTGTTAACTGAAAAAGCACATAACCGCGGTAAGTTATAACAACGATTTAAGACCTTCGATAATCGTGGTTTTAATCATACTTTCGATAAAGTTTAACTGACATAATTTTATTTTGCATCCACCGTTTGCCATGACGTTTGTTATTAAAATGTTAGTATAATCTAAGGTTATTTCTGTAAATTAGTTTAGAACATTGATTAAATAAATGATTGTTCAAGTATTACGTCGGCGTCTAGTGAGGATAGAGGGGGGTGTTCTGACATTTTCTGTCAAAGGTGATGGGGAGGGGGGGGGGTTAACTATACTGACGTCACAGTTCCCAATTTCACCGTCACTGTATTTACAGTAATGTGTTTGAAGAATTATCAAATTTAAAAATAAATATTACTTATAGAAGAGGTTGTTGAGCATATGCAGTCAAAATAAGGTAGGAGGGGAGGTGGGGGGGGTGGTCTGACGTTTGCTGACAAGGGGCTGGGAGCAGTGGCGTATTTACGGGGGGAGATATGGGGGATAGATCCCTCCCTTGATTTTTTTTAGTTTTTGATATTCTTATTTACAATAGCAAATAGGTATGATTTTACGAAGTGCTTTTTAGGTCAATAAAATATTTTTTAATATATATCCCCCCCCCCTAGACGAAATCCTAAATACGCCACTGGTTGGGAGGGGGTCTAAAATAGCCAAAAATGTGCTGACGAAATACTTGAACGCTCCCTAATACAATGTATTTATTCACTAGGTAGAATTATGATAACTTATACCCATTTAGTATTTACATATAAGCACGGAATCATATTGGCGGCCCATTACTAGCTCGAAACCGGCACGCTGATAAAAAGAGGGGCAAAATATCTATATGCAGAGTTGTAAAGTATTTGAATATTGGCATTCAAATACTTTTTTTCTTTCCAGTATTTAAGTAGCATTCAAATACTTTTGCATTGTAATGAATACTAATTTATTTTATATACTTTTATACATATATTATATTGTTTTATTAAAAATCAAAAATGTTACATCTAGCAAATTGTACAAAATCGGTAGCTAATGAAAATAGTCAATATTTAAGGACATCAGCAACAAAAACTTGGATTGTTTGCAATCATTTTCTATACTTAAAAAAGTAAATATAAATGGTTTAGTTTTTATGATTATAATAAAAAAAATTGTTATTAATATTTATTTCTGTTGATAGGTATTTATCAAATACAATACACATCTCCCATCTCGGTTTTAATAACCGACAAGCATTTTGAACAAATGATGTTATTTAATGTTATTATAATTTATATATATATATATATTAATAAAACTATGAATAAACTATACATATTTTTCAAATACTTTTTTAATTAATTTGAGTATTTACTCAAATACATTGTATAAATAATTATTTGAGTATTATTTCAAATACTTTTTTCAACAATTTTTTTTTTTTTGCTTACTCAAATACTTTTTAAAAGTATTCTTTACAGCTCTGTATATATGTATTGTGGCACAGTGTGCTGTAAGTCATGACTTTGACCAAAGTACATTGCACATTAGACGGATTGTTTGTGCGCGGACACGGTTTTATTATTTAAAATAAATCCCGTCCTTATGGATAGTGACGTTATAGTAGTCGGTCATTTCGAAGACATGAATGTTTTTGACTAACACTGCACACTGCCAGAAATGTTTTTTTTACTAAAAATTTACAATGTTATAGTTTTATAAAATAATTTATTAATTATAATTTAAGACTGAATACTTTGTATTATTTGTACAAAAAGATTTTATACTATTTTGTTGTGTTTAATGGAACTGAAGACTAAAATAAATTTAAAACATATAAAAAAAAAAGATTTTTAAAATACTTTATTCATTTTTTACATATTTAATAATAGAGATGACCTAAACATTTTATGTCATCAATTTTACATGATTTCTATGGGTTACCACCTCAATAAACGTAACTTAATTATCTCATTAATTAAAAAATGATTTTTTTTCACAACATTGTCAACCCAATTAATGGGGGTTGCAAAAAGCATTTGCGTTAAAACAAATATTTCGTTTCAAGCTTCAAAGGGTTAATTCTTCAAGAACACACATTTGTTTTAATCTTTTGCAGCATCCGTCTACTAATTTTTTTCCAATTACCTACAAATCGTAGGCACTCTTAATGTTCAAGAATATTTTGGTCTTTTCGCAATATCAATTTTTGCTCTTTCTTTGAACTTTTTGAAGTCAAAACTATTCGTCTTGGTAAATATGTTAAAGACGACCAACAACAGTCACCATACAAACAAAGGTAAGATGTATATGATAAAGTTTTATCTCTAATTGCCACCTTTTTAATTCATTATGTTTAATGTCTTTGATTGATTTTCAAACTCTAGACTATTTTTTATGTTTTAAATATTATTTGTCATTTGGGATCATTATGATAAATAATTTAAGTGGAGTTTAAACTATCATGATTTATAAAACCTGATTAAATGTATGCTTAAATTATAACAACTGTCCTGTATAACGAGCGTGCATTAATTATGTTTAAATTGTCTGAAAGTAAAATGTCGTTAATAATTCTGTTGACGTAAATATTTAATTTTGATTAATCAATTAAATATTTTTCTAATAAACTTTCATAAAATAAATTGTATCTAAATTGACATTATATTTTTTTTTCATGTAATCATATTATTTAAAAATTACAATGAGTGAAGAACACAATATGATGGACAGTGATATATAATATATATAATAGGATAATTTAAATGAATTCAGATGTACAAAAAATAATAATAGGTTTATAACTTATACTTTACAAGTGTTTTATTAACTAATTGTAATTAATAATTCTGAAAATATAATTCCCATTGAATACTATTTTATAATGCAATCCTTATAAATATTAAATATTAACTATGTTTACTTCAATAAGTACTAGTCGGAAATAAATAAGAATAAATAAGATATTAGAATTAGTTTTTATTTATTATATTTAGAAACAACATTTTTATATTTAAAAATAAAACAAAAATAAAAATGTGTAATTAGTTGCTATTAAAAAAAAAAAGTTTAATATATCACTTATTAATGCTTTTTAATTAAGAAGTAATGTTTAAAACATATTTTGCAGAAATTCTCAAGAATAAACAAATGTTAAGTACTCTTAATTAGAGTACAATAAATTCATTGAAAAAAAAAAAAATAAATAAATAAATAAAATGTCGGTTTAAAATATTATTCATACTAAAAATATTTTATAGAAAATATTGCATCAACGTGATGTTTAAAATAAATTTCTCCAATGTATAATATTCAATATTTTACTTTTACTTGACAATTTATTAATTGTTATTCAAATCAAACCACAATTGAAAATATAAGTTAAATTTGTATTTTGAGCGAATTCACATGTTGTATAAGTGTATTCCTCATAAGAAAATAAACCAATATTCAATTACAAGACTCAGTCATGCCAATATAAAAATAAACTATGTAATCAAATTCAATCAAGTCCAACGTTTATGCTTTATTGGACAAATGAGTTTCTCTATGGATCAAAATATCTTTAACACTAGAAAAATATTTTCTACACGTATTGCACTCGTACATTTTGTTACCGGTTTTCTTAGGTTGGTGTACGGAGTTGTTGTGTTTATCCATTGCTTCTTTAGAAGGTAACACTACATGGCAAATATTGCATTCCATTTCGATCATGTGCTCAAGATCAATGTGTTTGTTTCTCGCTGCATACGTTGTAAACGTACGGTCACAATTGTTACAGTTAAATGTGCTTGAAGGATTCGTATAGTGCACTACTAAATGGTCTTCCATTTTGTCCATAGTTTCAAAATAAGCATTGCACTTGACACATTGGAACTCCAACGGAGTAATTTTATGATGGTTATTGATGTGCCGTTCGAGACTCAGCTTGTTTGAAAATGTTTTATCACAATATTTACAAATCTGGATGAGGTGATGTACTGAAGTATGTCGCTTAAGCAGCCCAGGAGTTTTGTAATAAACAGAACACTCTGGACACTTGAAACTACCAACATTCGAATGAATCAGCGTTCGATGACTGAGTAAGAATCCCATAGACTCTGCTTCGAAGCTACATATACCACAAATATACACAACTTTACCGTTTTTCACAATGAGTGATGGTTTGTCATTGTCTAAGTCATTTTCGTTTTTTACTCTTTTTGGTTTACGTTTTTCGTCATCCAATGAACACTTATCCGAACTTCGTTTAAGATCGACAATTGAATTTTTATTTGTCTAAAACAAAATGTGTAGATTTAAAAACAAAACCAAACAAACAAATGTCTGATTTAGAAACACTGTACTTACATTATTGATTTTATAATCTTGAGAGTTGTTTAAATTTGTTATAACTTTTGACTTTTGATTGTCAACATTCTTAATCTCAGTGATTATACAATCGTTTTCACTAATGGGTGACGATGGACTACTTTCGTTTGAACAAACTGCATCACGAACATTACATTGGACCTGTTCAATTATTATTTCATCGCCATCAACTATATTAAACACACAACTGTCGGCTAAATCATTTGTATTATCTTGCTCCTCCAAGTTAAGCTTAAATGTCATCTATTAAAACAATGAGAGGTTAATAAATACATTGATGCAAAATTTAATAATACTTACATTTAATGGATCGGAGGATACTTGAGTATAAGTGAAATTAATATCTTTGCGTACATTTTTTGATAATTCCAAATCACATGCTATTGCCCTACTTTTAAATTCATAGATAAAATCTAGGTTTTTTGCACAAGTGGTACAAATATTTTGATGAAAATTGTCATTCACTTTTACCTGAAAAATCATTATATTATTTTGATTACTAAACCAATATTTATATACTAAGAACAACAAATAATAAAATATCTAAATATACAAAATAGGTACACGTTATATAAAAATTATTATTGTGCAACATTTACGCACAATTTTATCAAGATTGATAAAATTAATGTCAATGTGAACTTGACTGTTGCATTGCAAATTACAATGTACAAACAACTTAATGAAATCGAATATGATGCATAAATTCCTTTTAGCAAACAGAAAAAACTGTACCTACATATCTGATACTACCCTGTTCCTAATGAAAATTGACCAAACTACAAAGTACCAGGTTAATACAATAATACATATTGTGTATTATCTGAACTACCACTGTTCTAGCATTGGAATAATGAAAAATGTAGTGAGCTGTACGTGGTGTTGATGTCAGCTTGGGTGGATCATTTTATTAAGTGTTTTGGAGTTGTATAGTTCTTATAAATTTGAAAGCAACGATAAATTATTGGATTTGAAATCGATTCCGAGCGATACTCAGTTTATTATTTCTTTGTAGTTTTTCAAAATTCAAACTTCTGGCACTAACGATTTTCTTAATACCAATTGTTTAAATATTATATGAATAAACACTAAGCCTGTATTAATTTTTCAGTTTCTAAAACACAAACATTTTTCTTAACAGATATGTAAACAATTTTAACAATTTTTTGATTTGAGCTTAAGAAAACTACCATGAAAATAAAAAAATGTGACAGGTAGAGTACCATCTGTGCAAGATTTGCTACAGGAAAATAACACATATAAATTATCCAAACATTCTTTTTACACAAGTGTTCACAGACAAACATGAAAAAATACATCAGTGTAAAATGAATACATTCTTCACTTCGCTCAAAATCGGACTTCACATCTAAAATTGATATGAACGTTCAATGAAAAAAATTATGTTATATAAATATATAACTCAAATGAGATTAAAATAGGGGGCCCAGACAAGATTGTACGAATCGACAAATCTGTTTACTCAGCATAAAAATAATGTGAGCAAAATTTTGGAGACATTAAACGAAAATGTATTTTACTGTTTAAATCACTGGTAAGAGACAATCTCAAAATTATGAACAGCAATTAAAAATAATATTGGTTTGAGGACCATAATATATTCTGATTACGGGAGGCGAACTTACCACTAATAATAATCAAATTAGATGACAATGGTTACAAATATTTCACTAGTAAATCATACCTACAATTTTGTAGAACCATTGACAACTGTTTGCACACAACATATTGAGATAAAAAGGAGATCGGTGAAGTGGGTCGACAAAGATCACAGGGGGACAACTAAATACTGCATAGATGTATAATTAGCGGACGTCATGTGACATGAAATCAAATGAATGCGATTCAGTTTTATTTTCAAACGTGTAGCAAATGTTTTATTATACATCTTAATTATTTAAAAACTAAATAGCATTATCTCTCCAAGGAGGCGTCATCGGTTTTCGATTAATTATTTTTTTATCATCAAAATATTGCAGTACGAAAAATACTTTAATATTAATCGGGTACGTAGTATTTGATGAAAGCGGGTAGTGCCGGAACACACGTAAGTACAAGAAAAAACATTTCGTCTCGGAACACATCAATAACCAGAATAATATGTACTTACGACTAGAGATGTACAATAGTGAATTTTCTCAACGATCGATGTAGACTTGTCAAGACACTGTCCGATGGGCACTGTGACGTCGGTGGATCCGAGACACAAACGGCACAAGTCAAATTTATCGTTAGAACCGTCTTTTCCGTTTTCGTGGTTTTCTTCCATACTGAACGGACGATAAATGCAAGCAAATTGTTTTTAATTATTTGTGTTAATTAATGAAAAAAAGAGTTAATAATAATAATGACCGGGAAACGAAATGATTACGATTTGTTGTTATCCGGTGAGCTCGATAAAACAACTGATAACAGACGTTCACAGTGTGACCATTACAGCAAAACACACATTAGGCTGTGTAACATTTTAAAACTAAAAATTCGACGATCTTTCTTTAACGATCTTCTTTAAATCCCCAATCGTTATATTGTTATGTCCATGCGATCGGAATGCACAATTCTTGGCAACCATCATTTCTGATTTGAGTGTTACTTTATCAATGTTTAATAATTTTTCAATTTCCAAATATAATGGAATGGTCAAACCAAAAATTTAATTTCTTTTTGTTTGAACAATTCTTTCCAATACTAAACTACATTAAATACAAACCATTTAGAGAGGGGGCTATAATTGATTTTGGGGTATTTAGCCCACTCCCCCAAATTGCGGTTATGCTACCGGCCGCCGCAAAGTTGTTGACACATTTAAGGAAACGTATCCCATTGAACAACGTGAAAGCGGTATTGATGGCGATTTGTTATCTATTTTGATAACAGTTATGTGTTGTTATTGTCACTATTAAAACAACTGTTAATTTTCTAATATACTTCATTTTGGGGAAAAACTGTCATGTCACTAGAGAGCCAACACTAAATATAATTTTTTTGGAGTACAGGATCAAAGTTATGAGTGAAATTAATTAAAAACTATGATTTTATTGGCTTTTCGATGTTCAAGAACCCAGTTTGTGTAATTCTAATGCAATTTTTATTAGGGAAATATTTAACAAACAATTTTACGCTAGTTTCATGATTTATAAATCAATATATTTGAATAAATAAATACCAGGTATTTTAACGTATTTTGATAAATATGTATTTTATTCAAAAATATATATCATGAACATTTCGTGTAGCATTACTTTGTTAATTCAATTGGTTTGAACAGTGTATGAGGTAATTATATACTCGTAATGTAACAGTAAATTCTTGTTAAGCACACTTTTTTTAGCGTTATGAATATTGTACATATCATATTCGTGACTTCGTAATATTATATATATATTTTCAATTTGCAAATTTCCAAAGCGCATGCCATGATAAAGAGAAATTTTCGAAATGTCGTCGTCGTCGTCGCATAAAATTGTTTTACAATTTTCGGCAAGTATCCAGCAGATTCGTTCGGGCGATGACGTCACAAATAAAATATATATATATATAATATAAGAATGTATATCAAGGTCACATTGTCGCATTGTCGCATTGTCGCACCGTATTTAATATTTATATTTTAAAAAGATAACAATATACATATATGTATATTCATTAGTCGAAACAATTATTAAACATTATTTTGATTACGCGCGTTCATATCAAGTTACATAAACAATTACCCTTGTGTACAATAATCAGAAATTGTTTTATATACATTTAATTATATTATTTTTTTTTTATGAGACAATTTTATACGGTTAAATACGACGAGCGAACCGTCGACATTTTCATTGTTACGACAATATTGTGATACGAACGTACGCGTGTATATTTTAATTTAACTTTTTTTTAAATTTTTACATGTGTGTTTTCTTTACGATTGTAAAATTGTTTTATGATAATAAACTTCGAAAACAATATAACGAACGCGACGCCCGAAGACGTTGCGTCTCTATCCAGCGAACTAGAAGAACTCGTTGACGAAATTCAAGTGTTAGAAAAATGTGGCCCTTCAACGCCGGAAACAACGACCACGTCGGAAACGGGACTTTCGATTACGCGAACTCGTACGTCGGCGAAACGGACGGCAACACATTCGACCTCGATGAAGAACAAGAAGAAAGTACGATTATCAACGAGTACGGAGGAATCACACCGATATATTGAAATCGACAACGGTGGATACGATCAAAGATACGTTACTGACGGAGTTGAAAGTTCGACCGTCAGTAATGACGGATTGGATGGAAACGACAATGACTTTATCGACGATTACGAAGAATTTTACAGACAATCAATTACCGGTAGTATTAATTTTGTTAATTTGGATCGATTATCCGAAACACGTACAACATTTGATGATGCCAGATCAACGTGGAAGAAGATGAAATCGATGGCGACGGATTCGGATTACGATCGGATCTACGATATGATGATATCGGCGACGACGTGTTTGAGAGAAAATTCTTTTCAACCGTCGCCGAAATGGCAAATGCAATACGTAACAAACATACTAATCGCCAGCCACAACGACCATGTCCACGTCCACCACATCTGTTACCAAGCAAATAGGTCTTGTCGATGCTCTTGGCTTCAGCGATCAAATTATTTCATCGCATTCCGGATTAAAAGACTTCGCCGATCTATTAAACCTTCCAACATCAGCACAACAGAATGGCATTCAATCTGACAATACGTATCTACAGGCGGCAGGATCATCGAAGCAATTGGTGGCTTCAGCTCCTATGAAGGACTGTGTAATCAATGCGACAATGCGACAATGTGACCTTGATATACATTTTTTATATTTCATATATATATTTTTATTTATGACGTCATCGTCCGAACGAATCTGCTGGATACTTGCCGAAAATTGTAAAACAATTTCATGCGACGACGACGACGACGACATTTCGAAAATTTCTCCTTATCATGGCATGCGCTTTGGAAATTTGCAAATTGAAAATATATATTATAAATATATATGATATGTACAATATTCATAACGCTAAAAAAAGTGTGCTTAACAAAAATTTACTGTTACATTACGAGTATATAATTACCTCATACACTGTTCAAACCAATTGAATTAACAAAGTAATGCTACACGAAATGTTCATGGTATATATTTTTTAATAAAATACATATTTATCAAAATACGTTAAAATACCTGGTATTTATTTATTCAAATATATTGATTTATAAATGAAACTAGCGTAAAATTGTTTGTTAAATATTTCCCTAATAAAAATTGCATTGGAATTACACAAACTGGGTTCTTGAACATCGAAAAGCCAATAAAATCATAGTTTTTAATTAATTTCACTCATAACTTTGATCCTGTACTCCAGAAAAATTATATTTAATGTTAGCTCTCTAGTGACATGATAGTTTTTCCCCAAAATGAAGTATATTAGAAAAATAACAATTGTTTTAATAGTGACAATAACAACACATAACTGTTATCAAAATAGATAACAAATCGCCATCAATACCGCTTTCACGTTGTTCAATGGGATACGTTTCCTTAAATGTGTCAACAACTTTGCGGCGGCCGGTAGCATAACCGCAATTTGAGGGAGTGGGCTAAATACCCCAAAATCAATTATAGCCCCCTCTCTAAATGGTTTGTATTTAATGTAGTTTAGTATTGGAAAGAATTGTTCAAACAAAAAAAAAATTAAATTTTTGGTTTGACCATTCCATTATATTTGGAAATTGAAAAATTATTAAACATTGATAAAGTAACACTTAAATCAGAAATGATGGTTGCCAAGAATTGTGCATTCCGATCGCATGGACATAACAATATAACGATTGGGGATTTAAAGAAGATCGTTGAAGGTATTGAATGTGTACAAACTACTAAATGTAGCTTTAACAATACCAATGAGTTCTGCCACCTGTAAGTATTCTTTCACGGCAATGAAAACAATTAGAAATTGGTTTCAAAATTCAATGTGCTAAGAAAAGTTCACAAATTTATCTATGGTTCATGCAAAAAGACAGATTTCTAATGCCTTATGTGTAAACACGATTTCACTAAATCGAATCATAGATCATCATTATACATTGTGTAAATATTGATACTTAATTTCTTAAGTTACAATGGGATAGTAATGTATATAATATGTTAGCTATATTAATTAAATTATATTTTTACCTATAGTGTGATCATTATTATTATATTAATTATGTCAAATATATAATAATAATATTATTATTATTCTTACATATATTAAAATGGGTTTATTAGTTGTTTATTTATATGAAAAGCCGTAGAACATTATTCTACTAAAAATTTTATAGAGAAATATTTTTAATTGAAAAAAAAAAGAATACGGTTAGAAATTAGATTATATATAAGTGGTAGTACTGGGGGGATGTGGGAAACCCACGGTTTTGTGATATAGAACATTTCGTTTGGAACGCTGTTTTTAAATTTCCAATTAAACCCCACTACTTTATATTTTCCAGTTCGAGCAATGGTACGGATATGGATAGGTATGGGTGTCGACTGGAAGAGTCCACCGTGACGTAGTTTTCAATCGTATGCACATAATTAAACCGGTCAATATTCAGCGTGAAAAACTCCCGGGATTTTTTGTCGACACGTATTTAAAATACCTGTTGATCGGTAAAAAATCCTTCTTCTGGCCTTGTTGCAAATAAGGGATGTTCGTTTGCGTTCTCCGGCTCTACCAATAAACCGTTCTATTGGAACTTCTTCTACTTCTGTCTTTTCAAGAAACAGATACTACAGAGTTTCATGTTCAATCATCATGAACTTTAATTCAAAATTTCCGCATTGTACGTCTACTTCCTTCCAGTGATCGCACACGACTGACGCGTCGTAGGGACCGCACCTTAAGACGTTTTCATATGGTCCGCGGTTACTCTTTTCACGCTAGTTTTTTTGTTTTGTTTTTGTTTTTTGACAGCTCGTGTGTACATCGCAGTAATATTTTATAGTCGCGTAGAAACTTCGCGCTTACGTTCACGACAATCGCGCACCAGACGTTGACACATTCGCGACAACGCGTATTAGATTGAATTGTCCATAAAAATCGGTATATTTAATTGACGACGGAACACACGTGAAAACAATGTTCACGAACAGACTTCTTTATTAACTTATAAGTATAATAATTTGTTTTTACAGTTTATATTCATTAAGTACAATTTCGGTCATACTTAATAGACCACAGATACATCTCTTAATTTACGCATATACATTTTTATCCACGCTAGTTTCATAATAATATATTATATCATTGTATTTTTATTAAAACAAATTTCCAGATTTTCTAAAAAAATTTCTTTGGTAAATATATAATATAATTACTGGTCGAGTATGTGTAACACAAAATAAATAAATTACTTAATACAATTGTTTGAAGTCATGATACACCTACACATTAATACGAGAATAATTATAAATTATAATACATTTAAATCGAAATAAGAAAAAAAAAATACAAAAATAACAAATAAATACATATAATAAAGATAATGTTATACATGTTTTGTAAACACTTTTAATAAATAGAAAATATTTTAAAGATTTAAAATTCGAAAAATGTTAAGTACAAAATCACTTAAGTGCATTGATTAGTGCGTTGAAGCATCACTTATTGACTAGGGTGTGTTCGATTTAAGTTTTTAAAAAAAGTACTCGAATAGGATACATATAATAATAATTATAATTTTATAAATACAAATTCATACAAACATTGCACATATTCGTCTTGAAGACAAGTAAATTTTGTTAGCACATGAACAAATGCATATTATCTTCTCATTTTTTTTATTTATTTTTTTTATTATTTTTGGTTATTTAAAATAATATTATTTTAGTGAACAATAATACCTATTACATAATGTTATTCGTATAAAATTTAAATTAGACTAGAATTCGATTGAAAACAACGTTAAAAAAAAACAAAGTTCAATTGTTTCGAGAGAGCGTTAGATGAGCTTATTCGTTATCATTGTTCGAATTAAAGTAAATGTAAAGTATACGTGCTACTTTTTAAAAATTAATTAAGTAAGCAACAAAAAAAACCACCGATCGTATTATAGGAATTCACGTGTAATTCTACCTGATCAATAGTAAACAAATTCAATATAATATTTTGTTGGACATTTCGCGAAAGTCGTACGGAAAAAAGTATGATAATATTATAATATATAATTTTTTATTTCTAATTTTATGATTTTCTGTACAGTATTATACAACACGTCGGAAACAAATCGTTTTGATCGAATTATTAAGATTTTTTTTTATATATTTATTTATATATATATATATACGTAAAGAAATATGCATTTAATTTGAATCCTGCATAAATAACAACACTATAAATACATCTTTGGTTTGCTAAAAGACAAAAGATAAAATTAAATAGAAAGAGAGAGGGAGATAGAAATATTCGTGTGGGTAAACCAACACGTATTTGTATGTTAAACGATATTTGATCAATGTACTATTATTAATAATAAAACTATTATTAGATTTTCGACCTATACACATTTATTGTTTGTTATTTGAATGTATATATATATACGTACACACGAGGACAGTCTGATGGGTTTTGAGCTTAAAATAAAAACGAATACATTTTCGGTCAAATTCCGTTTCGTTTTTCAGTATAAAGTTTTTGTTTTTGTTTTGTTTTTTTTTTTTTTTGGTCGATGCGCTTTCACCAGCGACAGCCTTACCTCTTTTTTTTTTTTTAACCGTTCCAAATAATGGTCTGTTGCTCTTTTCGAAATTTACGGATGCGACGAAAATCTCTGTCCTCCTACCCGAGCCAAACGTTTGCGTGCACCTGCGGGCGGATCAGACTAGCCTCGTGTATACAAAATACAAGGCAACAACAAACAAAAACGGTTAATCGATAATTTTGATGATTTACACACGTCTCTTACGACTAAAAACGATTTACAGACTCTAACGCTAAAGTACACACACACACGCACACGCACACACACATGCACACATTAGGTCACATCGAATGTCCGTATACGAAACGAACGGACGGCTTCGATGTCTAACTGATTCCGATGTACGGCGACGTCACCGCGCTCGGGTTGTTCGCCTGGCACGGCGATGACGCGCTGCCCAGCGGTGACGAGGCGCTGGCGCAGGCCGCCGAGTTGGCCCTGGTGGCGGCCACCGGTGATCTGGCCGCCATGCTCGCGGTGCTGCCCGACTCGTTGCCGCAGATCTCGTGACCGTTGTTATTGCTGTTGTTGCTGTGGTTGCTGTGGTTGCTGTGGTTGTTGTTGTTGTTGTTGTTGTTGTTGTTGTTGTTGTTGTAATAATAACGGTGATCTACACGTGACACACCAGAAAAAGACGATTAGTGCACGATGTCTCGTTTTATTTGGATTCGCTGAACGGCTACCGTCCGAGTCCGGTTCGCGTTGGGATTTCCCTAACGTCCCACAGGATTTCGAAAACAAAGAAACCCGTAACGTCGGCAAAGACCGATTTTTAATCCGGCCGAAGTCCTGATGTTTTTGTTAGCGCGCGGTGCTACTCGACGGGCCACGGCAGGAGACGCCGTGGGGCCGGCCAAGAAGACCGAGCACTACTACTGTTATCTCCTACTGTATTTTTAGTACGTTTTCGAATTTCGATAGCGTATTTCATAACTGTATTGTCCGTGTTGAAAATTCAGTGCTGTCCAGTCAGTAGTGATTACACCGAACAACGATTTAATTAGTTATATTTTATTTAATATCCCTCCACTCCCCCCCCCCAAAAAAAAAATGAAAAAAAAATCTGGAGGCCACTACTGCGTTGTGATGAATAATATATATATATATTTTTTTTTAACCGTTATTTGTCTGGTATTTCTGGACGTATGGTTTAAAAAACGCGTGGACAACATTCGGTCCGTATAAAATGGCAAGGAAAATTGAAATGACTTTCGAGATAATCCGCGGCATCCGCTTCGGACGTGTCGGACTCGCTCGAAAGGCCACGGCGAAACCCGTCTTGATTGCGGGGGAGACGAACAACAAATATGTCCATTCGTTGTTATCAATGCAAACGCAGGGAAAACGGTCGGTTTCGCAAAGAGGTTTAGTGGGCAGTGTGTTTCGAACGACGCGTTTATGTCAGCCGCGGGTAACCGGTGTTTTCAAACGGGAAGGGCCGATCGACGCTGTGGGTGACCAGCATAGGCGTGTCTACGGGTCGTGACTGTCATCTAGGCAGTATTTGTGGGGGGGAATCACCTCCTCCTCATCCTTCCCCACCCCCCACCGAAGCGTTTTAATAGTTATAATAAATTGAATTTATTAAACTAAATTTTTAAGGTGGAGACAACACTATTTACACGTCACATGTTAACCCGAATTTAGACACAATTTTATCGTTCACAAAATAATCTAGTATATTTAAATCTAGTAGTGGGAAAATAAATGATTCGGTTTTAATTCTAACCTTTAAGTTCTAATTCCAACAATAGTAAGCAAATTAGATTATAATTATAATATGAATTAGTAAAATTTGTAATTGTAAAAATAGTTTGTAGTAAAACTGAATATTTAATAAGTATTTCAAATAACCTTTGTAATTATATAATTAATATTCATTCAATTTGTTTAACTTACAAACATTTTAGCACTTTTTCTGTTTATCTTTATAAAATTAATATTGTTTATATTCTAGTAAAAAAGAAAAAGAAAATTTTAATTACTATTTGTATTAAAATTTATAAGGTTATCATAATATTTTCAAAAAAATGGAAGATCGTATTTTATTTCTCTTTTGGTTATCTAATGTCACATTTGTATATTTTTCTTGTGCACGAACGGCTAAACATGTCTGGACACGCCTATGGTTACCAGTGATAATGAACACGTTTAGAAATAACGTACGGAAATGAAAATAGTGTGAAACGATATTCGAGGAACGTCACCGCTGTGGTTAGGTTAGGTTAGGCTAACCTGTGTAGGGTTTGTAGACCAAATTAAACGCACGATTAGTCGAGTAATCGAAAAAAAAGAAAAAAGAGGCAGTAGATCTGGTTTGAGACTAGCGGGCGGCCTTTCGTGCAAAAGTCTTTCTTTCCGCACGAAATTTCAATTTTAAACGCTCAAAAAAAAACTACAAGTAACGGTTACATTTTGAACATCGTTGAAATATGTTAACAACCGATCGACGTAAGAATTAATATTTTATTGATATTTTAACTATTATGAAGAAAAAATTCCCCCGGAAATCGTTGACATTTTCAAAATGCTTTATATTTAGTCCAAAGACATCGAACGAATTATTTGCGAAATAAATGTCATATGTGTTTAGTATTGAACTGAACGAAAATTAATATTTTCTCGTAATTTTAAAACGCTACGTAATGCAAAAGAATATTTGATTTTCCATATTCTAGACGTCTGGTTAAGAATGGAAATGTACAAATTAAAAATACACTACAGACAAAACCTACAGATTTTGAAACGGAAAAAAAAATGTGGTGCCCAGTGGCGGCTTTGGATCTTTGCCCAGGGGGAGGGGCCAATATTTTTTAATATATATATGTACTTACATAAGTTTTCACGTTCCGATGCAGGAGTGACAACCAACAACAAATATTTTCAAAGGTCACCTTTTATATATATATATGTATATAGATTTAAGTTCCTATCAAGACAAAATTATTATTATTAAAATTTTAATGTTTTTATAAAGAAAAAAAATGGTTCAACTGTAACCCATCTAATGTTTACCGAATACCAATGGATCAGAAGACAATCAGTGATATGTTTTACATTTTAAATAAGTGAAATTGTTTACCGATTCTCGGATTTAAATGAAATTTTTTCAAAAAAAATTCTATAAACAACTAATAATTGAATTGTTTGTTTGGTGAAGATTTTGATTATACTTCAGGGTAAACATGTATTTAAGGTATACGATTTTTCAAGTTACGCGCAAATACCAAAGTCAATATTTAAATATTGCCTTTTCTACCGCACGTATACGAACGCCTACATAGAATATTGCTGTTTATCACTTCAAATAATATCTAACCAAACGATTATAATCATATGTTTGCAGAGCGGTTGATAATATTTTCTCCGGTGAATTTTAAACCCAAGGTGTACGTTTAACGAATGCAACAAGCCCTGACCTAACCGTTCTTATCTGCCGGCGAATCTCATTGTTTCGGTCGTCTTATCGCGTATTGATGGTTGCAGAAAAAACTACCGCCGAGCCGGTGTCGGTACCCGTCCGCGTTTCGAGTGATCGCCCCCCACCCACCACCCATCACTGGCCACGACGAAGCCGGACCCGCCGGAGAAAACGTATGTGAAATACCTACTACTGAGAAGACCGCTGGTGCCGGTGGTGCCGTAACCGTAGCCGGCGTACGGGGACGACGCGTACTGGTTGTACGGCGAGCTGGTGTACGACGCGTACTCGGTGCCTGCGCCTGAAACCGATCAAATGGCGGACGGGTTAGAACGACGCGGTCCGCACGGCGTTGTTGACGACGCGCGGGTCCGCCGCCGCCGCCGAAGCCGCCGCGGACGACTCACCTGCGCCGGCGTAGTGCGTCGCGAAACCCGGTAACATGGCGGGCGCCGGGGCCGCGTACACGCCGGTACCGTTGTTCTGGTCGTTCTGGCCGTTGTTGTTGGCCGGTTGCAACACGGTCAGGCCGGACGGGTCGGGCGAGCCGGCGGGCGTAGCGTCCGGCACGGACAACGACTGCAGCGAGACGCCGCCGGACCGTTGCGGTCCGGCGACGCCGTCGCTGCTAAACCCGCCGGGAGCGGTACCGCTGTCTACCAAACACACACGAAGCGTGAACAAACTGATACGGCACGCGGCGAACAAAGCCAAACAAAGACAAACTCGCCGTGCCAACTACGCGACTACCGTCCCCTCACCTGTGTGATACTGTACGGGCGACAAATGCGAATGGTCCAGGACGTGGCCGGGGCTCATCTTCTGGATGTCCATGCAGGCCAACGGGGCCAGGGGAGTGACTCCGCCTACTGGAAAAACGATACGGACCCGTTCTACACTACCGTTCTAACGTCTCTACGCGCACCACACGCATACACGCATACACGCATACACACACACACGCGCGCACACGCGTCTTACGACTGCATGCAACGGCCCTGCGGCGGGCCTGTCGTACGTACCGAGCGCGGTGGGCACGGGCGGCGTGTAGATGGGCGTCGCGTTCTGCTGGGCCTGTTGCTGCGGTTGACCCATGCTCTCGTACAGGTCCGCGGACAGCGGGGCGGCCGAGAACGCCGTCTGACTGCCGTCGTAGAACGGCGACGTGCCTCCGCCGGACGTCACGCCCGCGTTCAGCTCCGAGAACAGCTTGTGCTCGTCCTTCAGACACCATTTGCCGGGCCACAGCTGTAAAGGACAACGCGCGGTGACGACAACGGTGACGACAACGTTGACGGTAATGATGACGACGCTTACCGATACGTTCGAGTACAGCGACGCGTCGCCGTTGTAGTGCACTTGAGACGACCGTTCCCTCTTGATCTGCTGGTGGCCGTCCGCGTGATTGTTCAGGTCCCGGTTCTCGTCTGGAACACGTGCGACAATTTATGCGAATGTCGTTACGGCGAGTGTCTCGTAATTTTAAAGGCTCGCCAGCGATCACGCGGCCGAACCGAAACCGAAACGACAACGAACAAAAACAACAAAAAACGAACGACAACGAACAAAAAAATTACGCGTCTGACCCTTTCGGGAAATAAAAACGCCGGGGCCGCGCAAATATTCCCCCGGGGTCAGAGAGCAGATTGTGTTTCGCTGCTTATTACCCCGTTCCCGTCGGGGGAATATGCGTTCAAAGCTTTAAATGTCAAACTAATATATTGAATTACGCGAGCGGTCCTCCCCCGTCCCGGCGGAGCTTCCGAAAACCCGCGCGCCCGATAATGTTGTCAATTCAACATAAATCTGATTGCTCGCCTTGCGCTTAATGCTAATGGGTTCGCGAGCAATAACGATCGATCGCCTCGTTCGCCGCTTTCGAGTCGAGTCGAGTCGAACGGCGTGTAGGTGCACGTCGTCCCGTAATATTCTTTTCGCTTTTACCGACCGAAACAGGAAAAAAAGGTTTTTTCGTCCCCGTCCCCTCGAGCAATAAGAAAAACCGAATAAAAGACAAACACTCTCGGCGGTTAATCACGTTACGCGATCGGGCGAGTTCACTCTCCGAATCTCATTTACAACGCGATTACATGTTCCGATTCGTCCGAGTCGGCGGGCGGTGTCTACTCGTCGTCACCCGGTACACGCGTTATGAATTCGAGAATAATACGTTGTGAAAATCCGATCGTGACGAAAGTGAAATCACGGCAATAACGATGATAATAATTATGCTTGTTATTATTTATTTATTTTTTTTTTTCAATAACGTTGGGGTGGGGTTGACGGGGGGAGGGGGGTGGTTATCTCACACGTACACAACGTTATCTAACCCGGATGGCGAGAAATCGTTGAAAATCGCTCGCCGCGAAATCGCGATTAAACCGTGTGGAACGCTTTCGGTTTCGGGGAACAACAGGGTTCACGTCGAAAGCGGCATCCACGATGCGTATTGATTTTTCAAACGAATTTGAAAATACTCATATCACGTATAAACCTTTTATTTGTTGGTTGTTGTTGCTTTCCAAATATATATATATATATATTATGCTGTTAACAACAATAAAATATTAAGAACACAAAAGACCGCCGATATATACACGGGACCGCGAAAGGGTTGACGAAAACAAAAGGCGTTTTAAAGTTTGCCAGAGTTTCAAGAAAATCTAAAGGTGTGTGTGTGTGTGTGTACGAACGTATAAAAGGTCCTTTTCGGCGTCGATGGCGTGTCGCCGTACAAAGTGTGCCTAATGCGTCGGAAGGAAAGGAATGATACGAAAGAGAGAACCCTTTACACGGATATCCACGCAGGGTGAATGGCTTTTCGTTCGGCTATTGAATTCGCAGCTTTCTCACACGTATCCGTCCGAGGGCAAATAACTCCGACAACGCGCTCGGCGCAACAATCCCGCGACAATATTCCACGCACGTTTTATTATACCCTCGAAATCGTTCCGCGGATCTAAGTGGATTGAAACAAACACGAACACGGGTTTCGTTTTCCCGCGTAGTATCGACTGTCCGCCGCTATCCACGTAATTCGATTTCCCGTACCGGCAACCGGAGTGCTCGACGTTCGTGTCGTGCTCGGTGTTTCGTTCTCGGGACGGATAAAACGCCGAGAAACTTCCACCGAGAAACGCCTTTTGAAAGACGACACGTGTTCCGCCGTACATTGCATTTTTTTTTTTTTTTGGCAAAACGTTTTAAATGCGCAATTGGATTCGGAGAAACAATTTTTTGACTCGAACGCACTTAACACGACGCTTAAATTGTCAATTATTGTTGTCGTAAAAGAAAAGGTAAAACACGATTGACTTTTACCGTCGGACGAGCATAACATATTTACCACAA
The DNA here is from genome assembly GCA_019022885.1 of Schlechtendalia chinensis. NCBI lineage: Eukaryota > Metazoa > Arthropoda > Insecta > Hemiptera > Aphididae > Schlechtendalia > Schlechtendalia chinensis. Next base: position 63,141,586 of record CM032339.1, read on the forward strand.
CCCGATCGGCAGATGAGAATAGTTATGGTGACGTTTTTCGACGTCGTACACGGAAAATGTGCCGCTTAAAACGATATACCTTGGACACGATGCCGGAAGAATTAGGAAAACGAAACAAAAAAATCCCCCCCCCCCCGAGAAAACTCCGGCACGGCGGTAGATCAGCACGAGACTATAACGGAGGTTTCTTTTGAGTGGATAAGGTGCAAGCGGTGCAGTTCGGACGTATCCTTTAGCCGCCCCGGCAGTTCTAACGCGTTCTCACGCCGGCGGCGGGCGCGACGGCGTACCGGCAGAAATAACGAAGACTTTGCCGACGCGGCGGCGAACGCACTTGGGCGGAAAGCAGTTTTCCGTTTCCATCGGCAGCGAAGGACAGGGCGGGTGGTATATTATATTCGAAACGGTCTCGGACGGGCGGCAATGGTATATAAACTTATCGGAAAACGTGCACACACACGTGTATGGAAAAGGAAGACGGCGGCGTCTGTACGGCGGGGCGACGGGTGGATGTAGGAGGACGGAGACAGAGAGAGAGTGAAGTAAAAGCTTTCGAAGGATGTCGCCCTCTCCCGGAGGGACGGGCGCGGGCCGGACAACTATGGCGGTGTAATGGAGCGTTGCTAGGTAACAATATAGCTTGTAGAACTTTTCGGTATCCCCCCTCGACGTCGACGTCGTCATCGTTTCTAACCTCTTTCTTCTCCTCCCCGTCGTCGTCGTCGTCGCCGTCCGCCACCGCCGGCTATAATACACTGTAATACACTTCTTTCCGCTAAAAACTCGCCCGGAGAAAACACACATTGCTCGTCGTCTGAACGATCGACCGTAAACTCGGTTATCGCGTTACCGCGGGATCGTGTACGCGAACGGGGGGAAGTTCCCGACCGTACACACGTGTACATTTCTAACGTTGAAAATGATTACCGTCATGTAGAATCGCGCCGAACTTACCGGTACGATGATGGTTCGGGTGCTGTTGGTGATGGTGGTGGTGGTGGTGGTTGTGGTGGTGATGGTGGTTGTCCAGATCGCGTTTCCGTTTGGCCGTGGTCACGTTACCGTTGGGATCGTGCTGCGGTATACCGAGTATGCCGTTTATGCTGTACCGGTCGTGGAGATGACCGCCGCCGCCGCCGCCGCCTCCGACGGCGGACTGTTGCAGAGCGGGCGCGTGGGCGATCACCGACACAGGACCTTGTTGCTGCTGCTGCTGCTGCTGCTGCTGTTGCTGCTGTTGCTGCTGCTGCTGCTGCTGCTGCTGCTGTTGCTGCTGATGATGCTGTTGACTCGGCAGCCCCGTGCTGCCGTTGCTGTTGCTGTTCTGCTGGTGGTGTTGGTTCTGCTGCTGGTTGTGCACGTGTTTCGCCTTCTCGGCGGCCTTGTTCCGGACGATCCTGGTGAACACGACGACAATCAGACGGGCGGTTACGATCAGGGACACGGACGCGGGCGGCGCGCGCGACCGTAAAACTTTCGGCCGACGAGTTACGGCTGGTGTTTCGTTAAACGGTTCGCGGTCCGTTCGTCGAGAGAACCCCCGGGGGCCGTGCTAGACCGCGTCCGGCGACTTACGACTCACGACGCCGTTCCGAAAACGAGCCGAGGGGCGGCGAGACAGCGCCCGTCGAGTAGATTAATAACTTAACGCAATGACGGTTATGGTAATTGCCGCGAGTCCGGGAAGTTCGCGGCGCACGTGGCCGGCCACGTGCCGCGTCCCTGCCCCGCGAGCCGCGTCCGCCGCTCTTGCGCTTTTCTCTTTTCTCTCGTTTTCCAGCCCTCCCGCAAACTAGTTTTTAATACTGTGACGGTTCGCATTAATCACCCGCGCGCCGCGAAATTCATCACGGTCTTTCGGCGCGGCGACGGTGCCGGGACAAAAGTCCCGGAGACGCGCGCGTGTCCCGTCCGTACGCGCGACTCGTGGTTCTGTGACACGATTATCCTAGACGGCAATCACCACGTTCGTACGCCGGAGAGCCTGTTGTTTGACGACCGTTCGATTTTCGCTCGTACAAAAACGGTCCGTTTTTAACTTTTGTTTTTCCACGGACGTACGCGTTATACGTACGTGCATGTGTATTTCTCTCCGCCCAGAAATCGTCACGGGCCAGCGGCCAAAACGTTTGGAATTAAACCCGAGTCACTAACTTCTCTGTTTGTTTATTGACAGAAAAGAACGCGTGACCGGACGTGTCAACAGGTAAAGTCGAGGGGAAAAAAAAAAAAAAACAAAACAATAACGCGACGTCACCTGCCCGCCCCCACACGGTCGGCGAACGTTTAATTGTTTGAACAGCTAATGAATTAATGGTGGACTCGCGTGATGTTTACACGAATTCATCGTCGGTCCGACGGACTGTTTAAAAATTAAAATCCCATAATTCATTGCGTATTGCTACTATTGTCGCGACAACGCGTCCGCGGTCGATAATAATAACGATTACGTAACCACGAGAAATAATGATATCGTAGTGCAAATAATCCGCTAAGTGATTATTACCGACACGGTTCGGTTTTCTGCTCTCTCTCTCTCTCCATTACTGCTACCGCAGGACAAGTGTTGGGATTAGACTAGACGAATGACCTTATTGTCTTTCATCTAGATAAAAAAAAAAACTTATCTTTTTATTTTTGTTTTTTGTTTGGAATAAAGATAAGTATATATCGATCGGATAAACGAATGGCAATTATATTATATCGTTGGAGCGACGGCCATGGCTTTAAAAATTGAATATAAATAATTTTCGAAACATTTTCATTTACGCGACAACAAAATAATAACACGCGAAAATCGTACGTGACTATAGTCATATATATTAATGACCGTTGTCGAGAATATTCGTGAAGGAATCGTTCTAGAACATTGGCCGACGCGGACGAAACAAAACAATTTTCTGTATTTCACACACATTTTGTTACTGAAAATAGGCAAGCGCTCATAGAAACGATTGAAAATTCGATATATTCTAATCAATAATATATTATCTCCATTATTTCATACTGATTACTGTTTGATATTCGTATTATTTCATTTGATAAATTATCTAATTCTAAATATCTTAGATAATACTTTCAACAATTATCTTCCTCTTTTATCCAGACAACGAAATCGGTTATCTGACCCAACACTGCACAGGACTAGAACGAAACCAAACATCGGAATGAAACCACAGATGCGATGTCCGGTCAAGTAGAACGTTACGGTTCGACGTGGTCGTCTCATTTTTTTTTTTTTTATTATTATAAAAACATTTTTGCCGAAATAGTCACATAGACGTCTTGCCATCTATGTGCATTTTAGCATATTATTTTTAGCTCTGGCGGATCGTATTGGAGCGTTCGGTTTTGTTTAACTCACACAACTCTTTATCGTACGACATTTAACATGACGGGTGAATCAAGACTGACATCTCTATCAACACGTACAACAGAGTCCGTTTCGACAAATAATGTGTTCGTTTGAAGACGTCATAAGAACATTTGCGCAAACGAAATCCCGAAAAAAGTTTTTTTAAACGCTTATATTAAAGTCAGAACGACGGGCTTATTGCCGGCGACGGGCCACGATGTACAAATATATAAATATATATTTTAAATGAACATTGAATACGAGTTACTGAACGTGAATTTAAAAAAAAAAAAGAAGAAAATATTGTTTCGGATAAAAGGGCCTCACAAAGAACACACGGTCCCCCCCCTCCTCCGTCCGTTCAGATTATGACGGTAATCCGGCCCCGGTCCGGAGAGCCGAGCGCGGCTGTTCTGCACGTCGCACGGTATCGTAATGATTTTTCGCGGACGACGTTTTGGGCGCGGGGCGAACGTGTTCATCGGGTGTATAATAATAATAATAATAATAATAACAACAACAACAACAATAATAAACTGCCGCGGCGGTGTGCGCGCAGAAGTTAGTAGGGTCCTCACCGAGAGCTAGAGGGGGAGTGGGTTGGGGGCACGCACGCACACGTCCCTTTTATGGTTATTGTATGGACCGTACACACGCGTACAGTGTGCAAACGGCGCATTGATGGAGTGAAGCCGGTTGCCGTTGTCGTCGTCGACGAGCGCACGCACAAGTCAAACTGACTTTGCCGGCGAGCGAGAGGGAGAGGGACGGAGCGGGACACAGTCGCCGCGCACAATGCGATCAGCGGGGAGTCTTCGGGCAGATGCACGCGCACGCACGCGCACGCGTTCCTCAAGCACGTCCCTCTCGAACTGGATGCGCGTGTGCACGTAAATGTGGCACGACGGCGAGTATACGCGAAACCGGAACGCGAGAAAACATAACGTAACGGCGTGACGGGACGGGGAAAACGCGCCGAAAAACGAGAAAGAAAAACAAAAAAAACGTTCGGAAACGACTTTGCGTAGGTTCCGTGATCCAGTCGCGTATAGATCCCCGAGCCCGGAACGTGGTTTCCGGCAAACGAGCGGACCGAACGTACGAGTTATACCGGAGTGCCTCGGAAGGTCGACTCTTTGGGCCGTTCCTACGACGAAAATTCGTCACGCCGGTCCGGTGACGTGACGGCCGCTCCTAGTTCGAATTTTCGATGGTCAGCCGACGACCATTGTGAATAAATGATTATCGCTCGACTCGTCGGTGAAAAACGTTGTTTAGAATTTAGAAGATACAACTTGGAAGGAAACAAAAGCCAGAAATATTATTATTATTTGTCGTTTTCTCATAAGAAAATTAGTCCGCTCGTTGTTTTCGGACCGTTCGCCACGCCACTGCACCGGGTCTGAACAAGAGACGTATGCGCGTAACGCGGACCGTCGGTAAATACCTAATGTGGTTTTCGGACGCTGTTCGACATCGAATTAAAAAAAACAAAGCGTCCGCCCTCATAGTATTTATAGTAATTTCAATGTAAATGTTGACTTTTAGTTTTTTATTTTTACAAAAACCTACTGAAAATATCGGCTATACATCTTCATTTGCTGTGTCACACACCTCCGTAAAACGTCAGTTATTCGAATTGTTCAAAAAATGGCTGCAACTGCTCGTGATGTATTTTCCAATTGCCCGTATCGACGTCAAAACACGCTATTAAAAGAATTACGACAGCATACACGTTGGCACAGACACATCCATTTTTTATCTTCGTGGCCGATGTAAAGTGCGCGGACGTTTCCCCGTGGTAAATCGCCGCTCACGACCAACCTGCCCGGTCGACCGTCGTCTTTGGGACGTTCGTGCATTCGTCACGCCGGCACCGAACAGGAGACGTGCACGCGACCGTCGGCAAAACCTAAAGGAGGTTTTCGGACGCTGTTTGCTAATGTTTTGCTAATCGTTAAAAAAAACAAAGCGTACGTTCGCTATCGTTCGGTCGACGGATGAACGGGCACGTGGCTTTTCGACGGACTACTCCCCCCCCCTTACAGTGAAGTCGTCCGCGTGGTCTGGCGTTACAAGCGGTAAAACGTTTCGCCCGCGGCCGGAAAACCGGCGCACGTTTCGCCGGACGAAAACCTCTCGAAACGCGCTGGCCGACACGCACGACGACGACGATCTAGGGAAGGACGGTTTTCTCTCTCTCTCACTCCCGATACTCGGTTTTGGGGTGTCGACCGGTAAAAACAAATCGGTTGACCCGTCGCGCACGACGGAATTCCCCGCGAAATTTATTCGTTGTTTACAGTTTTTATTCCGTGTTGGTGTTCTCGCGTGCACGTATCGTCCGAAATCGACTCTCTCCGACGTCGCATCCGGGACACCGTCGAACGTCAACACTCGAGTTTACGAGCCGTACTTGAAAACATCAACACGGGAAGGCCGTGCAGAAAAGGAAAAAGCAAAGCGACCTGACCTCATTCCACTACATTGTCGTAAATTAAAACTCCCAGCGTCATACGTCTACAAATTTCAACTTAAATTCAAACCGAAAATCCCAAATCGACCATGGTTTCAGTCCGTAAACGCCAATAATCGTTTTACACCCGTTCAATCAGAGTGCTGTACGTAGCCTGCCCAACTACGGTGACGATTACTGTGATTTCCGTCACCTGCTGACTTCTCGCCCAATACCGTAACGTAATGCTCTTTCCACCAGCTGCTTCTCCTACGTCGAAGCCTAAGAGCCTACGCCTCTTGTTAGAGCCACACTAAATGTTACCCCCAAACCTGGCTTTAAAATCAGATAACTACGGGCTTTTGTCAACATCGTTATACCAACAGGTTCGTTATAACCGGCGACCGTGCTCGGTAACGTGATAACGCGTCCGTAACGTATCGGCGTGTGAACATTGAATCGGTGTTGTAGTGGAATGGTCGACAGTGACAGACGTTTACACGACGGACGCGATTCCGATCGTTTTGCCGCAGTCCGTTTAACGTGCCCTGGATTCGTGTGCCCGTGACCGTACGGGCCAGTACGTCGATCGTCAGGATGCGAACGCGATATGGGTTAATTGGTTTTCCGGTTAAGCGATTGTCTTAGGAAAAAATGAACGTACTCGGTCCAAACAAACAAATAACAGTAAGAAAAAAAGAAAGAATTAACACGAACGAAACGCCCGTTTTCACGGCGATTTCGTTTTTTGTCGTTCGTCTCGGATCGATTGCTGGTTGTTCGCGCGTTGTAAATGGGTTATTTCGTTATCGTATCACGTCTACCCGTCGGGCGAGGACCGGAGACTCTACGCTGATACACACCACACGGCCCTTTATCGACTCCGGTAGGTTTTGCGCTTTGCGCGCGTTACGATACGGCTTGTTGGACCAGAAACGTGGTAATACGTAAACGCGTGCGTTCGCCCGGCGGTGGCCCTTAGAGCCACGGTACAACAATCACGACCGCGACGACAACACGCCGTTGCCGGTACAGCGCCTAAACGCGATTGGTCCCGTTTTAAATGGTATTCGCCACGTCCGATTGGCCGGATACGCGACGTAGGGGTGGAATATTATTGCCGTTATATCGTGATCGTCGTTAAAGGGTGCGCCGCGGAACCCCTCGTCGTCGTCCCGCCGCTACAAGCCACCAGAGACGGACCCTTCCGTGTTTACGCCGCGTCGTCGCACGCCGTCGGGGGCACCGTTTGCGAGTACGTGCGCGTGATGCGCGTGCACGTACTTCGTACGGGATTCCTGCGTCCGATTTCGGACGTCCACTTTGAGACGACGGAACACGTTCTCTTCCAGACGCGGTCATTGCCGGCGGAAACGTTACGTTTTCAGCCCGTCCGAGAACGACGATCGCGTTGTTCCTCGCTGCCGGCGGCGTAACGTGAAGTCCGTGCGTGCGCACGTATACGACAGTGCCCCGCGAAACCCTAACCGGCCGTGTGATTGCCACAAACTACAGGACGCATTTTTGCGGCGGCGACGTTTGCGGTCACGGCGTTGTCGTCAAGGCGTTTAGCGTGACGCGTGTTCAGTTCACCGTGGCGGGTCTGCGGTTTTCCCGCGTACACGGTACCCGGCTCGCGCGTGTGCGGTGCCGTAACCGCCGCTTCGTCCGGCGTCCCGCGGCGCGAAACCAAACGAACGGGATCGCGCCGTCGAAACGTTCGCGTAACGAACGTGCCGACGACGGCCGCGACGATAACGATCTCGTTCGGTTCGTGTTTGCGGGCACTTTGTCGTCGTCGTCCCGTCCCACCAGTCGCCGTCGCGGATTTGTCACATTCAATGAGCCGTCGTCGGGTCAACGCGGATTAGGGACGATCGGTTCGTTTTTTTTTCAATTCGGGGTAGATTGTCATCTCGACCACAGGCCGTGTCGCGAGGAAATCGTGCGAAAGGGACGAGCGGACTTTCCACGGTTTTCGGGACGAACGGCGCGCGCGCACGTCTAGGCCGAGGTAGAGAAAAACCGTTCGGAACGGCCACGGGGGGGGGGGGTGTGCGTGCCGGCACGAAGGGTCCGGGAGGACGAGAAAGAGAAAGAAGGGAGAGAGATCGATAACGTCTTTCGTCCCGCACACGGTGCCGCGTGCCCACGACGAACGAAAGCGGGTTTTTTCTTGTTTGCCGTAACACCCCCGCGGCCCTCGTGCGTTTTTTTCGACGCGACGCTGTGCGATTCCGAATCCCGTCCGCAACGGGAATATCGATAGGTCGTTGCGTTGATAAACGTGTCCGTCGCGAACGTGGTGTTTTCGTTGGGTCGTCGCATCGGAGCCAACTTACGGACGAACCGAACGAACGGACGCGGGCGGCCTACGAAAACCGGGTTCGCGAGCTCGATCCGAACGGGCCGGCGTGCTTAACGCGTCGGAAACGCGAGGGACGGCTCGGGGTCATTGAGTCGTGTCATCGAGTCGTCGCGCACCAGCGTCATCGTTTTCGGATTAGCCTTTTTCGCGCGGTCAATCGCACGGAAATGATAAATCGCGTCGTCCGCACCGGGTACGCCCGGGGCCGTATAAAAAGACCTACTCGCGCGAGGGTGTGAAAAACGTTCGTACGACATTGTGTCTCGTCCCGCGGACAACAGGTCGCGCGCGTTCCGTCGCGACTCCATCAAGATAATGTTATTAACAACAATAATAATAATAATAATAATAACACGACCCGGTGATTTTCGCCAGAACACAACAGATGTGCGCCCTTCCGTCGCGCGATGATTAACAGCCGTTCCGCCCCGGCGTGTTCGCGTGCCCGACCGATGATCGATACGACAACGCGAGTCCGGCGGACCTTCAACCGAACGCGTCGTCCGGCGGGGCGTCTGGTCGGAGGGGTTTTTTTTCTGATTTTTAAACGGAGACGGTCAGGTCAGGTAACCGCGGTACAACGGAACGCGACGTCGTCATTAATTGTCGTGGACGATTAACGCGCGGCGCGCTCACTCGTACGGTTCGTTGACGGTTGTTTCGTTTCGTAACCACGGGGCACCGTAACGCGACAGACTACGACCGTCCGCGTTTCCCAACGCGCCTGACAAACCGCGTTACGTAATCTCCCGTCGGCGACGTTTTCTCTCCGGGTCCTTATCTCCGTGACGAATCCGTTTCGGAATGCGCGTTCGATCCGTTCGCGCCGGATTCACTTACGCCGATTTCGCGAATCCGACGCCGTTCTGACTCCGAATCGGCGTGCACGGGGACGGAGCTCCTCTGCTATTGTTTTTTGGTTTTTTGATTTTTTTTTTTTACTGGCACGGTGGAAACTACGCACGAATAGATTTTTAATCGAATTTTTCGTGCACGTGATAACGCAATCGTATCACGCTCTCGTTCTGCGCAATAGCGCGCAGACGCGTACAATACGTTATCTGTTGAACGCGACGTTATCGTTTGTTTTTTTGAATTTTGTCGAACCCCATTCGAATTTCAACGTTATAACTTTTCGGTCGTTACTGTTATCGTCACCGTAGGAATGCGATACGGCCGAGAAGAAAAGACTTGCTTAATTCCAAAAGCGGACTAAACGGGTGAAAGTAAATCTCTCTTCTTATTGGGTATTTTAATTATGTAAAAAAACTGCCGTTTTAAGCGACATGGCATGTATGAAATGCATTGGGCGGATTCGAGAAAATTGGTCGACACACATGGATTGCATTTGGAATTTATACGTATGCAGTTAAAATGTAGTTTTTTTGTTCCGTTAGTTCCACCACCAAATTTTTTTCCAATTCGAGCACTGGTTTTAAACCCGTACGACAAATCGCGGACAAACCGCATCACGGACGTCGAGTAGGCTCGTCGTTCGACACCGTTCGGCGGTACGTTCCGTAGTGGATACTATATGTATGTTTATGTGTAGTAACAACACAAGAGTGCACACACACACACACACACACACACACACCCGCACATACATATATATATATATATATATGGTGAACAAGGAGTTTTATTAAAACGCCGGCTAATCCCATGGGTGCAGTCGCTTCCACTACTTTGCGATTAATGAAAACATACACTATAAACCAGCCCCCTTGTCCGTGTCCCGATCCCTGGGCGTTACACCCCTTTTTATTATTGTTATTGCTTTCTATCACCATCTAATCATGTAATCTCTAATGGCCCCTCGATCAGGTTACCGTAATAACTCAGCGGTCTTTATCGTCTTAATCAAACAAGTTGTTGAATTAAAGATAAAAAAAAAAACAATTGATGTTTCAGACATATGGGCTATTATTATTATTATTATCGTATTATTAGCGTTATTCGAACGACAAGCTCACAAGTATATTTTTTGTAAATCGAATTTTAAACTTAAACTCACGACTGTTACGTTTACGTAATCTTACTGCAGCGTACGATTCTCGTGTTTTTTTGTTATTGTTTACTTCACAACGAACACTTCACTTCATACTGGCGCGGATTTAGTGGGGGCGAAGGAGGCGATCACCCTCCCCCCCCCCGTAGACTGTGTTTTACTTAGGAAAAATTCCTAATAAAAATACTTTACAAAAATTTTGAATTATTTATGTATTCTATACGCACGAATCAATGTACATAGTTCTGAGCTGTTTTTCTAATATCACGGTGCGACCAGTCGTGAAACGGACGAACGACCGTCTCAATTTTAATATATATATGTTCTAATCTAATATAGTATAATAATATAATAGATTTTATAAAGTTTAGAGGAAATTCCAACGATAATTATTTCCACGTTTGTAGAACGAACGGCCATTCGGTAGTAAATAGCAATCAGTAATGAGCATCATCGCGTCGTGTATGTTTCTTAAGTACTTTGTCGTATCGTCGTAATTTTTACAGTCCCGGCCATTTATCGTGTTCAAAAATATTTTTTCAATCAAGCGTACGCTTGTATTTCATTTCAATAAACACACACACACACACACACACACACATGCACACATTTATCGGACAGGTATTTAATTTTTGAATGTGCAATATTCGCCTGCCCCGTAATCTGAACCCGCACATGACTTCACGTCGGTGCGCTGTTAATATTGCATTGCAGTTGACGATGACGTAAACGTCACTTACCGGTTGATGGAAGAAACGCTGGGCACGTTGTCTTGTGTGCAAACGCCTTCGGCCAACAGTCTGTCCCGGATCTCCCAAGCGAACATTGTCGGATTTTCCCGCTTGTAGTTCGCTATCGAATCGACGACGGGCGCGGTGGCCACTTTCGGTTTGCTACCGCCGATCACTCCGGCTTTGAAGCTCCCGGTCTCGTAGTATCTACGTGGAGAATCGGCCGAAAAACAAACAGACAGACAAACAAACAAATGTAAAAACAACATAGTCAACGTTCGCGGACGCGCGACAACGCGGTGGTCATTGTACGATTTCGTAGTCGTGGAGGTCGGTTCGAGTTCGTGATCGTCGTTCGGTTTTCTCTACAAAGGCGCGCATCCGAACGCGAACAAAAAAACAATGTCCTTTTTACCATATGAAAGGCCTGACTTCCCGCGACGGCGGCGTAGTGTGGGGCGGTCATCACCGGGACACGGAAAATGACCGCCGGTCATTATATGCATATGAAGATGCCCTACTTCCGGAACACGATCCCGTTCGGAACAAAGGAGCTCGCGATTATTTATCGTAGCATAACAATAATAATAATAATAATAATAATATTATTATTATTATTATACACGCGTAACGTCATATGTACATACATATATATATATATTGTTATCATTGTGTTCGGAAGATTGTAATATATAAATAATTTTTTTTCTCCCGTCCTTTTCACGTTTCGTAATAATATGGAAAATGCAGATTTTAGTCTATTCATGTAGGTCCGACCATTGTTTCCGGCGCTTTTAAAAACGACGCCGAAAAGTATTTGCATATGCCGGGGCGTGGAACGCGGCGAAATGTTAATGTCGCCGAGACTTCGGTTATTAACGTAAGTATTGAAAACATAAAGCTTTTAAAAGAAAATTCGAAAAAAAATATATATACATGTACGTATAAAAAAAGCGCGAGCGCTTAAAAACGGTTCAATTAACACGCCGCGCAGCTAGCACGATGGCGCGTCGACGATATCGTTTTGACGCATTAAAAACCAAAAAAAAAAAACAGAAAAAGGAACAGAAAGAAGGAACAGAGAAAATTACAACGCAAAGTTTAGAGTGGAATTAATTGGAACAAACGAGTCGTTAAATTAGAACTGTGTTTCGAAAGCGTTGTATTTTTTCGACCCCGAAAATCTCCGTATCCAAAGCGATATTTATAGTACACGGCAGTTTGTCAACGTCCTACACCTGAGCCAAAATCGCGGCGAGTCGAGAACGACGTATACGCGTGCGCACGTTCGTCACGAAGAGTAATATTTTAATATTAATAATATTTTCGATGCCTTTGACGGGTGGTGGTTGGGAGGGGGGGAGCCTGAAACGTCTAACCTTAATGTACGTATTATACGGCGAAAATAATAAAACGATCGTCAAGCGCGCGCGTTATTATTATCATTATTATCATTGTTATCATTGTTATCATTGAATCGTACAGTGTCGGATAATTTAACCGTCCCGATTTATAACCGTTTGGTGTGCATTTTTTTTTATTATTCTAACGAAACGGCTATCGGACACGACTCTCGCGCGTATTACTCGTATTGTTATTCGCACGCGACAAACGTATCGAACCAGTGGCGGCTATCGTACGCCTCAAAGTTTATTGCTTCAGCAAACACCTATAAAACGGGATGGGAGATTTGTGGCAAGGGGTGAGTGGTAGAGTCCGCGTAGTCGACGTAAATGATCGTACCGTTATTGTTCGACTAATTAGCGAACACAATATCGTTTGAAACGTAGAAAATGGAACTTACTGTGGAAAACAATAGCCGGAAAGGATTTAAGAAAACGATCCATATTCGATCGGTCGGTATTCCGTTTGTAGGTGTTTAGGTTAGCTAATTTAAAGAAGATTAGAAGATCTTACGATGATTATATATATATATATATATATATTGACGTCGAACGCAGGAGGGGGAAGGTTTGGGGGTTAAGACCCTCCTGAAATTTAAGATGACGTATAAAATATGTACGTGGTTTCGAATTACTTTATATGAAAATAATACGACCCATGAACATTTATTATTATTTACGTATTAACTATATTGAATTCGGAATTTGTCTGTTATTGAATGTCAGTCACTTTACGTACAATACGTTTATTCCATTACGGACATCGTATTCAATGGTTATATTGTGGGTTATACACGTTTGGATTGTTTCGTAGATCTTCAAACCGAAAAATACAATCACTGTTAGGCCAACGACTTCAGATCGTTTACCGTTAAACTTGTACGGAGACGTTGACGTTACACGCGCACAAGTTATTGACATAACGGCTGAATTACCCCGAAAATGGATATTTTTTTCAAAACGTTTATTCTGCGTTCGCCTCTGGCGTGTACTCACGCACACGGGTACGGCCGATTTGTGTAAAAACTAACGGTAGCCCGGCGCCGTATGAAATATCGCCAGCAACACCGATTTTTTTCACACTCCGTACAGACGACGTAGGTGTGATTTCGCGTAAAGTACACGTCGCTACCCCTATCGCTCCCCCCGGTCCAACGGTCTCCGGAAAACGTCCGCGAACCCGTCGAGTACGTTCGGCGCGCGGTCGTACGTGATAACCCTTTCGGTCGTAACCGGTGTCGTCCGCGATTTTTCACGGTTGCCGCCGGCCGCGTGTCGTCTCGCGGTCTCGACCCTCTGTTCACGATCTCGGCGCACGCGACAATATCACTATTATCGTTATTGTTATTATTATTGTACAGCGCCGGAATAAAAGCGCGACTAACTCAATTTTGCACTTAGACTCGCGGGCACGCGCGGTCACAGTGACGTTTCCCAGACGCGGCCGCCCGCGCGCACCGAATGTTATTATTATACACGCGTGTCCCGGTTAATGTCATCGAAACCCGCGTCGGGGACGAACCGACGGCCGCGGGAACCGGACGGGACCGGATGGCTTTTTTTGTTTTTTGCCGTTTTGATATCGTGATAATCGGACGGGGACTCGCCACCGTTCGGAAATCGTCGGGACCAATGAAACATCCAAGTCGGAACGAGACACTGGGTCGAGTATGTTTGTCCGGAGTGCACGAAAAACCGCCGGCGCGTCGCACGTCACTGCTACCGGTGGCGTAGCTAAGACTTTGAAATTGGGGGAAGGAGGACAAAAAAAAATACTCATAAGTTAATAATAATAATACATTCCCCCCCACCATAACAATTGTTTAGACTCAAATATTTTTATTTTATTAACATTCGTTTTGATAAGTTAATATGAAACAAATTGATAAGAATTAAGAACATTAATCCGAAGCAAATTTTTCAATCGTATAAAATAGACTATATAAATACGTAAATACGTTAATATTGCCAATGGGGGGGGCATGGTTCACTGGTCCCCCCATGGCTACGTCACTGCGGATAACGGAATATAAAGAGGAAATCGTTTTCAGTTGTCTCGCGTGCACGCCGTGGAAAAAACCGGGCTTACGCCGTCACAAAGTAGACGATGAAGTCAAAAAAAAAAAAATAATAAAGGTTAGCGAAAATTAGCACTTTGTGATTTCGTATTTACATAATCGTTGTAGAGTGCCAACTTTTTAAGAAGTCTCCAACTCTATAATGAATTTATCAATTAGAAACTTTTTGTTTTCACGCGACAGATTCATTCCGAAATCGAAAGTATGATTTTTGATATTTACATTTTCGTCGAACCAAATACACGTTACCGGAGAATTTCATTCTCGATTTTGCCGATGTATTCACTTAAAACACCAAATAACTAGACCGCACAAATCGCACATATTCTTGTTGGTTGGTAGATTATAATATTGCATCAAAACGGTCTGATGTTATGATCGTCCGAAGAAGTGTGCAGTTTACGAGCAAACGTCTATTAGTATGTAAAACGGGTCGGTATCGCGTCTAAACCGAACACAATACGCGTTTACTTGTTTATTTGGATCAGCTTAATGGGCGTTAATGGGCCGCGAAACGGGGCGAAGAAACAAAAGTCGCCTTAAGTTTTAAATTATTTTTAAAAATATTCAACTACCGTTTCATATATATATATATATATATAAATTTTTTTTATGATTTTCCGCGAAACCGAATCTGTTATCATGTATAGTCGTAGTGGTTAAAATGGATTCGTTGGCGAAACGTCGCCAAAAAAACGAACGATATGCTGCTCGGAATTGCCGCCGTGTCAAAACGTACGGCGAACGATCGTTTGTTTCTGTTTTTTTACGTGACGCGAACCTGACGCAGTAGGTGTTATTTTTTCGTTTCGCGAAGTGAAGAGAGATCGCGTGTTGTTTGGGCGACGCGACGGGACGGACGATTCGTTCGGGAAATCGCGTCGACACGAACGCGCCGGTACCGTGCGGTCGTCATATCACGTCCCGATTCTTACGAAAACGTTCGTGTACCGTAAATAGCGCGTCCGACGTATTATCATATAGATGAAAAACGATTTATTTTTTATTTCCCACCCACATCCCACGCCCAGTCGCGCTGTTGTAAAAAAATCGAACGTCGCGGACGACGTCCCGTCGAAAAACGTGTACGTTGCGTACAACAATAACACGAAGTTCGCCGTGCTCGACGTGTATACACACACACACACGCTTTTATTTCATTTTTTTTCGGTAGGTCCACTCGTGCCTTAATGCATAATGCATGTAATACACCGGCACGCGTAACCCGTTTCCGCGAACAAAAAAATAAATGGCAAAAAGATTCGCGTACGGAACGGGGGTGGACCGCGACTGACGGAGTAACATAAAAATTAATAGCGACGACATGGTTTTTACGACCTATTCTATTTTATTAGGGTACGTTTGTAAAAAATAATAATAATAATAATAATAAATACACCCGCCGCGCGTATACATACATATATATATATATCTACAGGGACGATATTGTCGCACGAAGAACCGGAAGCGCGAGTGGAGGTGGGGCGGGGCCGGAGGAGGGAAAGCCCGTCGTGGACAACCGCGGTTGCGGTCGAGGCTCCAAAGAGTAGATCCATTATCTCGGTTCCGGTGTGTGCTATGGTAATTGTTTCGTATTGAATTGAACGTTGTAAAAAAAAAAATAAAAACACACTGACAAAATCGCGTACGCCGGAAAAGAAAGGAAATCGTCCTTAGGATCATAAAAAAAAAAAAAACGAAAAAATAAAAAACCGACGGCCGTTTGTTTTGAAAGGTTCTTCCCGCGCAACGTTCGCGGTCCGCGACAACGGCCGGCTTACCTGGACAAGATTTTCGACACGCATCCGTGTGAGACCCGCAGCTGTCTGGATATGTCGCACGGCCGGGTCCCGTTGTGGGCCAGTTCGACAATCCGTTGCCTGACCAGGTCCGGTAACGGGCGGCCGTTCACGAACACTCCGCCCAGTTGATTGACGCCGCCGTGACCTGAAAACGACGATGAGCACGGTCAGTTTGCGATCGTCACAATCGTCTGCGCCGCAACGTGTCTGAGATCGATTTCACGTCGTCACGCCGCGCGCAATAATCGACGGCACGCGCGGAAAACCAACGGGGTTTTTGGTTTTGTAATTTTTTTTGAACGTTTTTTTCTTTTTGAATTTCCTCGACATCCTTATCTCCCCATTGCACCGATAAAATGTGCACTGTCACGGTTCAAAAACGGCGATGGCATGGACGGGGTGAAGAACCGGCATGCACGTGTGACAAGCTCTTCTGGCACCTGAGGCGATTTCATTACATATGCACCCCCACCGCAAAATTCTTTTTACCCTTTACTTGTCATAGCAAAAAAAAAATATTTTCGGTATAAAATCTGGCGGCTCTGATAGTGCGCGTGCGTGTGTGTGTGTGCGTGTGCGCGTCAAGGCGTCCGATAAAAGCTCGTCGCGTACAAACATCTGTCCGCCGTGCCGAAACGACCGGCTCCTCGTCCGACACAATGCGACACGATTACCACCGGTGCGGGGATCGTCCGAAAAATCGTGTCCGCAAACGACCCGCGCGGCGTCGTCGTTTTGTTGCCGGACACGACGGCGACGGCGTGCGATAAAACCGCGTGTACGTTATTCCTAACGAGATTATCCCTGTCCGGGGCTTCGCGGCTGCGGCGTAGGGTGGGTCGGCGGCGTAGGGCGGGTCGGCCGACGAATTAAGCGGATTATCCTCGACGCGAGAGTACCTAACGCGCCGCGGCCGACCGCGGTGTTGACGGGACGGCTCTATTCGAGTAGGGTCCGCGGGGGCTCGCCGGGCCGGCCGCGGAAAACGACCGCGCGCGACCCGAATCGAAACGAACGTGACGAAACGAGCGGGGAGCGTTGTCGTTTATCGAAACCGACGAACCGGACACTCCGAAATAGCGAAATATTCTGTAATGACCCTCCACACGGACCGTATTCTTTTACCCGATTACGAAAATAAATTTCTCTACGCGATTCTTAACAGAACCGTATTCCACGACGACATTTCGTACGGATGAATTTCGTACAATGATCGGGAAGAGCATACGCGTCGTACCCGTCGAAACCGACGTTTTAATATCTGATATCGTACGTCGCGGTAACATATCAGCCGTATCGTACGCTGACTTACGTACGACTCACGAACTCGAGCACACGATAAATCGTACGACGCGCACGTAGGCCCGGCATTCACGATACGCCGTTGACGGTTCGCGCTGCTCGCGGATGCACGGTTTTCTAAGTCGGACAAATCCACGAAATCGTCGCCAAAGAATACTATACGAACGAGACGCGAAACGATCAAGCCGGCGATAATGAAAATCATTATTATTATTTTTTTTTTTTCATCCCCCCGGGTATACCGGTCCTAAGCGCTTCAAAACGACGTGCGTTTTCTTTGTCGAGCTTTGCGCTTCCCCTCCCCCGCCCAAATTCGAACACCGACGTCCGCGAAACGACGACCGACCTGACCCAAACCGTGCGCGGTCCTCCATTGTTCGTCCAACGGGACAACGACTTGTCGACGGAGGCCGAACTCCCCGGTACTACGGGCCCACCGACTTCCGGCGTACTGACCCCGTAACGTCCGATTCGATTTAAGAGACAATAGCGATAAGAGTAAAAAAAACAAAAACACTAAAAAAACCCCCAGCTAACCGGTCCGCGGCGCCGCGTGCGTCGAGAGATAAACCGCGAAAACAATCGGGCAACAACGTTTTTCCAATCGCGGAGATTACGGTCTTGAGTGTGTTCGGCCCTTCGGGATTACACACACACTCGTCGCGCCCTTGTCGTCGCGTTTAATAACCGACACGTACCCCACACGGGATCGAGTGTCGATGAAAGGGCCACGCGCCGCCACTCCCGAAACGCGTGCCCGGTAAACGCGCGTCTCCGAAACGTTATCGGAACGTCACGAGGTCCACGCAACGCAACGGGAACAGGTACCGGGTTCCCGAAGAGCCCGCTCAAAAAACAAACAAAAGACAAACCGGAATCGCGCGACTTCGAGCGACTACACAAAGTTATAGTCGCTTTTATCTACATCCCCTGTCGAGCTGTCGTACCGTCTGTTATCACGACCGCCAAGTACCGTACAAAACCGTGTGTTTTCTAGCGAATAATAACAAAAAAAAAGGAAAAAAAATAGGTAACGTCTACGTCGTTTTCCTGTCGCGCCCGACCGATTACGTGTCCGGTCGTCTTAACGTGGAATATGTTTTTGGAAGGGATCGGTGAAAATTTCCGACGCCAAAAAGTATTACGCGACACCCCGACAAACGACTCAGGGGGTGTTTTGGGTGTTCAAACTTCCCCCCCTCCCAAAATGTTTGGTTTTTCTGTATGGTTATTTACTTATTCGATTTATATGGCTAAAACTTCACAAAAATGACATTTAGTTCTGTGATTTTTTATTATATCTATGTTTATATTATTTAAAAAAAAGTTCTGATTTTCAATAATTGACTTTTTTTTGGGTCACCAAGGTTACACGCCGGCGAAGAAAATACGCGCGTCTCAGATCACAATCGAACAAATCACAAACTCGAAAATAAATCGCACGTGGACAACCAAAAACGACGTTTTTTTTTTTTTTTTGAACTCCGGTGGAAATTTGCCGCCGTCTCGTTAAATCGCGTCGTGCACGTGTAGGCTCGTGCCCCGTGACCCGTGGAAATCGACCGTGACAAGTCATCTGTTCGCGTTCCTCTGACGCCGACCGACCGACCAATATAGCCGGGGTACCGGGGGTAAATGCCCGGTGGCCCGCGAAAACCAACACCTAAATGTGGCCACTATAAGTACAATTGCCGGTGGCCTCCAGTTACTAGTTATAGTTTACAGTTAATAGTTTAATCCAGGCTATTTGTTTTGACGTGATAGTCTGGGCATGGAGTCTGCCGCCAGACTTATTCGGTTACGTCATGAAAAACCCCATGAAGACGGAATACACTACAATGCTAAGATCGTCAAAATGACTTTCGCGTCGTTTCACATACCTAATAATTTCACGGGAAATCGACAAACGTGAACCATAGACTTATATCATACGGATATTGTACTTTCGGCGTCATGCGCACATTCTCCCTCCGTCCCCGCACTCACCACATACACTACACCCAGTCAGCGTTACGATTAAATAAATTATTAATTTTTATGATTTTAAATCGTTCTATTCAAGTCATTTTACCATTTGGCAACGTCGACGGTACACGTATTCGATTACTTTTATAACGTATAGGTATTGTGTGATAAACCATTAAGTATACTAACACATTAGAGAAAACAGCCCTGATATGAATTCAAACAAAGATATTTTGGAATCCCTCACGGAGTGGTCCAACAATGTACAAGTGTTACAAAACGCATTGACAGTATTAAAAAATAAATAAATAAATAATTCTATACGATGTTGATCATTGATTGTTGATATTAGTGTCATAGAGGTCACTAAAAATATTTCAGAGCTACTCCGACCCTGAAAAAAGCTTTTGGCCGCGAATTCGTTCTGTTCTCGGGACAGACAAATACGGTCGTGCGGAGCGGACCTCGCGGAGGAACGTACCCCGGTCGGGGACGGTACCGGATGTGCATTTTAACACCCCGTTTGGGACCCGATATCAGATTGACGAGTTTTAAATTTGGTGCCTTCGATATTTACATTGTCTTATCGTGATAAGAAACGATTATAGTTTTGTGCGAGTACAATAGTTATTAATTTTAAACGTTTGATAATAACAGAAACGGCTTATGAGTTAGTGAGTTAGTCAATTCAACATTTGAATCGCCAGTACAAGTGAAACGTCAAGTGTTATCTCGTCGTTTCCCTGAAGATTTATAAAACGGCGAGTTCATCTCAGAAACGATCTGGTTATTAATGCTTTTAGGTAACGTGACGAGAAGAACCTTATGAATTGCGTGATTTCGTGACACCCATTGTGTAGTTTTGGGCAATTTTGCGAATTCATTAGCACACTGTACGTATTACTATAAAAATGTTAATATAACAGTTCTATGCAATCACACAACAATAATAAACAATAACGAACGCGTTTTTTTTTAAAAATAAGATGTCATTAAATAATATAAATACCGAAGGCGCCAGATTTAAAACAGACCGTTCGAAATCGTCAATTTTATATCGAGTCCAAAACCGGAGGGGTGAGGGGAATTACGTTATGAAACGCGTACCGGATACCGTGCCAACAGGCAGGGGTGGGCAGATACCTCGAAGGCCCAGGAGGGTAGGTTTTCGGGAGGTCTTAAACTAACGCGATCAACGCAAACAAGCGAATCGATGTTACGATTTTCAATTTTCAATAAAACAAATATCTTGATAATGTATAACATAAAAAAAAAATGTTTGAAAAAAAAATAAAACCGACTTCGAGAAGAAGCATTAAAAATTTTATGATTTTTTTTTTTTTTTTGATTTCGGCGATCCGTATTAGGCGACGGTGTGATATTACGGACGATAAAAAATATTAAAAATCTTTTTGAACAATAATTTTTCCATTAGGTATCAGCAACGCAGCCGGGATTTTTTTTACGGGGAGAGGGTCCTAGAATAAAATGAAAACCCGATTTATTCGATTAAAATAATTATTGCAGTTTATTATTAAAATAAAAAATGTACATTAAAAAAAAAATGTATATACTTTTTCGATATTGAAAATCATAAAACAAAAGAAACCACGAAATTGATTATGAAAAACCAAATCGACGGTTATCTGTTGCCGATAATTAAAATTATCTCACGCAATTTTCCGCTCAAGAAATACTCAAGGAGGGTGAAAGGGCGGCCGGATCCGGACCCTAAGTCCCCTTGGTATTATAGGTATTATATCGTTTTCCAATGGGCCAATTGGCCGTAATACAAAAAAAGTATAGCTCTAGATCCAAGGCAGGCGCGAATCCAAGGGGGGGGGTGGGCAAGGGGCGATCGCTTCTCTCCCGTAGACTCTTGTTAAATATTTTTTATTAGTATCGTCTTATAATTCTAACTCTTATATACTATAGAAAGACAATTTAAAATGAAGTAGTAGCTATGGGATTCAACGTTTTTGATAACCAATAAAGATAAATACCTTTTTTATCAAAGTACATATAATTGTTTTCATACATAAGTATTGCAGTTTAATTATTGAACGATACGTGAACCTTAAAAATCGATAGGTCGCACATAAAATAACATGCCTACAGTACGGCTCTTAAATATCTCGAACATCTTCGTAGAGAACGTTAAATTGTTCCGATAGCAGCCGCAACCGCCACGCGATTCGAAATTCGATAAAGATATAAAGACAAGAAAACAGAAAATTACAAGAAAACGTTTTGGAAAATATTTCATTACTCGATGCTACAAAACGAGGATTAGAGTCGTTTCGATTAAGATGGCCCCCCTCCCCCCGTAAATAAGTTCTGGATTTTATTTTTCCCCCGTATTCGGTTTTTCGGCGGCGACGTCGACGGTTTTCGAAAACGCGGTAACGGTGCGATTTTCACGCGTACAGACAGACAGAGACAGAGACAGTGACAGTGACAGTGACAGAGACAGAGACGATCAACTGGCCGATAGAAAACGACGCGCGGCCGTACTCACACGTGTAGTACTCCATCATGTTCTGGTTGTACCGGTACGCGGCCGTCGACAGGTCCATGGCCGGCCTGAGCGCGGAGAACAGTCCGATGTTGGACGCGTCCAGTTTGGCGGCGGCGGCCGCGCCGAGTTCACCGACAACGGATTCGCCGCCGAGCACCATGCCGGCGCATAACACGGACCGCGAGAGGACGACACACACACACACACACACACACACAACACACACAACGTATTCGCGCGGCGACGGAGACGATACTCGCGGCGGCGGAGACGATACTCGCGGCGGTACGATACTGGCGTACAACGTGCGTGCGCGCGCGACGACGTGCACAATATGTGTGCGCGTCCGCTGCCGCCGCCGCCGCCGCCGGCCGGCCGGGGTGGCTTATGTGTCGTCGTCGTCGTCGTTGTCGTCGTCGTCGTCGTCGTCGTGCCTATGCCGGTGGGCGGGACAAAGGGATTCGCGCGGTGGGGACGTCCGCACTAGCACGCCGTCGCTGTCTCCGTCGCGCGCTCGCTCGGCTCCCCGACACCCTCGGCGTGTTTTTCTTGCGCGTTTTCGGACCGCCGGCAAACCCCGCGAGTTCTCCGAGTTTCGATCGTCCGCAGCCTCGGACCGGCAAATTTGCCGTCCGTTACGAGAGATCCGTCGGGTTTTTTTTACGAAAACCAAAAACCAAAAACAAAACCGTCCGAAGCAAATCCCCGTTCGGTTCGAAAACCACACCGCCGTGCCCGCGGGGAGCGGCGCGCGCTTTGATTTTTCGGGGCCTCCCGCCCCCCCACCCCCCGCCTCCCGTTTAAAAAATCCCTTCGGCCGATCCGGAGCACGGGGACGCGGCGCACGGCGCCGGAGGATGACGCATGTGCCGCGCGAAGGTTCCCGCACGACCCTTCGCCATTGGCCGATGGGCGGACCGGAAACCCGAAAACGCTTTACGTACGCTTTTTTCACCCTTCTCGCGCGCGCCGAGTTATTATACCCCCCCCGGCTCTCTGTCGCTCGCTCGCACCCCCGAAACGTGCGTATATATACACACACACACACACACACACACACGTATAATACAATACTTGCGTATGTATTACGCGACGAGGTCGTAAATATTTAATAAGCGCCGAAAGTCGAAAAAGCCGCGGCACCGGAGCTTTTTGTGTTATTAAACCGCGCCCGCAAAAGCTTTACGGGTTACAAAACGTTTGTTTCCACCAGCCCGCGCGCGCGCGCGCGCGGTTAACGGTCCCTTCGGGGAACGCCAATCGAAATGCCGCACGCGCATGGCGAAAGAGTACACGTACATTATTATTACACGCGTGTAACCCGGCCGTGGTTTGCGGGGGGAACTGTAATTTTTTTTCTTTTCGTTTTTCCGTCGTCCGCGCGCGTTCGAAATCGATTATCCCGTCGTGCCGGGGGGAACGCGCGAGGTCAAGTCTCGGACGTGTTCGTGTTCGTGTTCGTGCGCGGTCCGTAATGCCGACTTCCGGTGTGTCCGTTGGAAACACGTCAACTTCGCGTCGTCAGATTTTCGTCGGTCGGTTTCCGTGCGATCCGTAAAAATACCGACGGCCGTGACACCGGCTCGCCAACGTGTACGTTGAACGCGCATCGGGACAACACCACTAGCGAATTATGTTTGCGACCGAGTCACGTGTCGACACGCGAACGACACGACGACCAAGTTCCGTCACAAACCGAACGCGTTTCCAGGCGCGCCGTAATTATGGTACGCGCGTGCGTCCCGAAGTCGATTTCGCCGGTCCGGTTTAAATTTAGTCCCGGCGCCACCGCCGCACGGGCTTCCCCCCATCCCCCCTATCCCGACGTCGGCATGCATTTTTTTTTTGGCCACGGTCGCGACGTCGGCCGTTCATCAAAGACCCGTTAAACGACGTGTGACGTTCACGCGTTCCTATCATTTATTATTTGATCTTATTTATTTCCTCTTCCATCACCTCCCCCATCCGCTTGTCTCGGCCGATCCCGACGCGAATTTGTCGACACGACGACACGGTGAAAAACGCTAGTTAACTCGAACCGCGTGTGTTCGGTTCGGGTTTAATGACGCGGCGGCGATCACGTGTGTTTCGGTGCGCGTGGGTGGCCGGGCCGACGACGGATTCGACGGGGGCGTGCGCGCGACGCCGACTCGACGAACGATCGATAGGCTTTAAACGACGGATTACGCAATGATCGCAAACCACCAAAATGGTACCGCGACGGGCCGAATGGCCTTAGAGTCGAGCGGGACACGAGTGCGAGCGACCGGCGGGCCGCGGCATTTTCAAACGCCTATCGCCGGGTCACTACCGCTACGGTCGATTGTCGTCGTCGTCGTCGTCGAAGTCATAAAAAAAGTAAAAAGGAAAAATGGTATTCACAAACGTCATTCAAAAGAGAACGTTTCTTTTTAAATCGTCGTCGTCGTCGTCGTCGTCCGCAGTTTCAGACCGCGCGTACGCGTACGTAACCGCTGTACTGTATTGTGCGCGCGGTCCCCTATCCGCGGCGCGCACAATGCGCAGTTAATAAATTCGGCATTGTCGTGCGTGCGTGTGTAGGGGAGGGAGCTAACCCCGCGCGGTGTCTATATACAATAATAATAATAATAACGACAATAACGACAATAACGACAATAACACGTACGCGTGACGGTTTCTCGATATCCCTATCGATTAAACGCCGGGTTCGTTTATCCGGAGACGTGCGAGAGAGTGCCTCGCGTCGGGGTCGAGGGTCCACTTGATCGTAAAAACGTGTGTCCCGACGCAGGTAATAACAAACACACGCGCACACACGATAACGGCTGACGGGCACACCGGGAGAGGGATGTCCCCGACTCGCGGCGTCCGACGTTTGACCGGGCGGAAAAAACGAGCGCGCGTTCATGATAAACGATCCGGACCGGTTTTCAGAGTCCGAGAAATCGCGAGTACATATTTAAACAATCATCAGACGGTTTTTTTTGTTTCGTACGAACGTCCAGTGGCGTAATTTACACGGGGGGAAGGGATAAGCACCGCGGGAGAGGTCAAGGCGGCCGTATAGCAGGAACACGTTTTCCGGTGGAATTCGGGGGGGAGGTTAAAACCGAATCGTATGTTTTCAACCGCTAGAATTTTTAACGTACTAGATTACGTTGTGTCTAAATGCGTGTTGATGATTCGGATCGAATAAATTCCGATTATATTGTAACTATCAAAAAAAATTCGTGGAGGGTTTTCGTGCCGACAAAAAATGAACGCTCGACTGTCGTTGATGTTTGTGATTCGCCGAAAAACGCGAGCGGTTAGGAATATCGAATTAAATCCCCATGCGATTATTGTGACGTTTCCCGGCGCGGAGACCAGGAGAAAAATGGAATTCAGCGTGTTTTATTACGCGTTAAATATCAAAAGCAATCAAACCGTTGTTGTTCGTTTATCAGCAAGGAACCGTTCGCGTGTTTAATAACGTCAGACGTTTTGAAAAATCGGTCGTGCGAAAAAGATAGGGGTTAGGGGGGGGGAGGGAGCCGAGTCACATCGTGGCGACGTGATTATAGTAAAAAACAAACTACGAATCCGTGTCCAGAACAGATTCGCTGATATATGGAAATCGAAGAACACGATTCGCACGCGCGCGACGGTTGCACAACGCGAAGGTCTACGGCGGTCTCAATTTCAGAACGAGCGCGTGACGAACGGCGGCGGGTGGACCGTTTGTGTGACTTCGGGTGTGTCCGGAGGATCGGCGAGTATCTCACAGTGCTCGCTTGTCACACGAGTGCAATCGAATATCGTCGGCCGGGTATCGATTACGACCGCACGGTCGTCCGGTTTTCCCGTTCGTGTTTCCTCCGGGCTCCGTCGCATTCGTCGTGCCCGCTCCCGACAACGATTGTACGACGCGGAGAACACATCCACGTGCGTGTGTGCGCGCGCCGTCCGCACGACGACGTCGTCATGACCCGGCGACGATGGGAATTTCTCACGGCGTCCGCGGCACGGTCGGCCGACGAAGCCATAACGGACGACCGCGGGTCCCGGCCACGTTTCGTTCGAAACCCAATAGTGTTCTTCGCTTTTCCGGGCCGGGCAGACGCGTTTCCGAGGACGGGTTGTGTCTTGACGATAGACGTCTCGGCCGGGCTTACAACGGTCACCAGGCCTTCTTGAGTCGCGGGGTTTCCGGTAGGTCGAGAGTCGCGACAGAAAACAGCTCAGAAAAACGTTTTCCACGCAATCGGGTTCCGTCGCAGCCCGGAGAACTCCTTTTTGAGCGTTTGTCACCTCCGTCGCGACGTAGACCGACTTTTTGGACGTCGTGTGACCCAGTGTCGAGTAACGGGCAAAAGTCGGTCCGGCACGTCTTCGTTGTTTTGGCCCTGCGGGGGGGCGTAAATTCGTGACGGACGAATAAAAAAGCAATCGGCGTCGTTCGGATTTCCGATTTCGTCGTATGGAAAACACCGCGACTTCATCGGAAAAAACGTTCACGCGGCGCTCTTCCCGTCGACGATTGCCGGAACTAGCCAACTTCGCGCACGCCTTTTCTTTCGCCGAGAACATCGTGCAAGAGGTTAGGTACCCAGGCGCGGATTCGGATTTATACTACGGCGAGAGGGGCGAATATTGCACGATAAAACGTGTGTGTGTGTGACACGGTTATACCTAACGTTTGTGATAATTCACATAATGAAGACAGTCCGACATCCGTGTTTTTATCCGTCGTAGAAACGAAAGAGTTGCGTTCCGCCGAGTTGTGTGCTACAAGTATATATTTAACAGAATTTTTATTGGGAATTTTTCCTAAGTAAAACCCCAGCTACGAGGTGGGGGGGGAGGGAAAGGGCGGTCGTCGCCTCCCCACTGAATCCGCGTCTGGATTTTATACCCGACCTCCCGCGGATCGTCTTCCGGCGAACGTCGACCGTTCTTGAACCGCGCACGCCGCCGGGAAACGTCGCTCGCGCTCAACAAACACGCCGCGGTTTTCGACGACAGTTCCGACGTTTGCGAGAACCGTTTTCCGTCAGCTCGACACGTGATTGCGGCACGTCGTTCCGTCGCGAAAAATTCGTGACGCAGTGTCGAAAACGCGTCCACCCCGAACGAACGTAGCCGGTGTAACAGGATAGGTTGGGTAACAGACAGGTTGTAATCCTCACGTGCTTCACTCCGACCGGTACAAATAGCCTAGGATATATTTGCTCCCTGGTAAATTCAACCAAAGTTATTTTCACTCCCCGGTGAAATGTATATGATAGAGACACAAACTCAACGGGGGCCACTCTAAGACGTAAGTTCAACGAGTTACCCCCGCCCACCCCTCACCCAGAAAATAGGGGTGGGTAAATTGCGGTGTCGTTGTGATGAATTCGATTTTTATCGTACAAGACTCGCGATACCATAGGTTGAGGGTGCTTTAGTGTGTAGCACTACTCAAAATATTCCCTCTCATTCGTTTTTTTGATTTTGATATAACTCTGGTTCTATTGGTCCCAAATGAGAGGGTACATTTTTGGAACCGCAATAGTTGACTCAGTTTTATCCGTATTATTGACTTGGGGCACAGAAGATTGATAGCAGTGAAGTACCTATTGGGTATCTTCGGTGTATGACATACTGAAAATACTCCCCCATCGTTTTTTTTTTTTTATTTAATAATTTTTGTAATTTTCATTCTAGAAAAGAGTAATGAACTACCAGTTGTATTATTGTCGTCTACAGACTGCGGTCGACAAAACAATAACAATGATAATGACCGGATAAAAACTGTAATTCAAATCATATTTCACATTGGAGTTTATAGTTTCGAACATCGAGTGTTGTTACAGATGAAAAATACCACCGAACGTGGCGGAACGTTTTGAACGGGCGGCGTGTCGACGATGATGTGCGCGCGGACGGGTTCTCGTTCGAACGTGAAACAAAACACGAATGGACCGCAGGGACGTGAACCGGAATCGGGTGCCGTGGCCGCGGGGCGGGTGGTGGTGGGCCGGTGCGCTGGTTTCGTTTTCGCCATTATCCGTCTCGTGTCGTCAAAGGGACGGGGAAGACGAGCCGCCGCGGGGGGCGGTGACGGCGAGAAGATAAAGGCGTACGCGGTCGTGGGCGGAAAGCACTTAAAAAGCTCCCCGCATTGTTCGTCATACACCCGGCGGTCTCTCAAGATTGGATTATCCGTGTCGGAAAACGACCGCAGAAATAAATAATAACGCCGCGGCCGTTCACGGTCCGAGGATCAAGGATCGCGCCCGGGGATCGCGTGAGCCCGTCCCGCGGATTGCGCCGGTCGCGACACTCTAAAAACTCCGCCGGCGCGGGCGCGCGCGCCTTTGAAATATTCATCACTCAGGACCGACGTTCCCCCATCCACGCGTCCCGCGCCGTTCTCGCGAAAGTTTTTTCGGTTTTTCTCGGCCGGATCGTCGAGACGTTCCCGCGGCACACGTTACGACCGTCGCACGAGGTTTTCCGGCCACCCGGTTAACCGGTCCGCGAACAATACGAACAACGCGGACGGCCCGCAACGCCTTCAGGCGTTTCACGCGCCTTTCTCGTCACCGAACGGACCAAAAACGATTGCCGAAAAATCAGCTAGAAATTCGAACCACGTCCATACGAATCCGAGTACGAAATTTTATTTTGCGTGTTTTACACGTCGTTCGTAGCGAACTGCGTATCAGAGTCGAACGTCATGTAATTGACGTCGTACACAACAGTCGTGTTTGTGAAACAGAACTTCCATCAAACGCGTTTATTTTTATTGAAAAAGTCAGAAAAATTATTATCGGAAACAGATTTAGCATCGAGTTTAGTTTTTATTTATACAAATTACGGACGCGATTAAAACTGCGGGAAATAAATTCAATATAGTGAAATGTTCGAAAGACAATACAATTTATAATACGTTTGACGAGTTACTTCTAAGAACTATCGATAATTTCAAAAATTATGCTGGGAGAAGAAATCGCTATCCAGATGATCTACCGGAAGATTGATCAAGCGTTGATCGAATATATTTTAAAGACGCACCAATTTGTTCAGTTGACGTGGAGCGGAGCTTCTCAGTGAACAAAAAACATGTTAGCCGACAACCGGAGATCGTTTATATTTGAAAATTTGTCAAAGTCATTGATTGTGAATTGTAATGTTTAAAAATGTATAATAAAATAATATTTTTAATCACTATAAAAATCGTAGCATTAAAAAGTGGTTCTTGCTTATATTTATAAATTTAAAAAAAAAATTTTTAAATGCATATTTAAGTGCATATATCGGTGTTTTTAATCGTAAAAAAAAAAAACATGCATATTTCGGTAGTTTTTATTGCATATACTTCCGTCGCCATATTCATCACTGTCGCTTTGGTCCGCCGTGACCTTTGATTATTACGAAAACAAATCATTATTATCATTATTATTATGATTATTATTATTGTTATAACGACACGAGAGTTGGATTCGAGTCCGTCGGGAAGGTTCCTAATGAAACTGTCGTCGTCGTCGTGCGCGCCAGGTCAAATTTGAATATAATTCGCGAGAACGGCGCGCAATCAATCACGACCCCCTACCACCGGGTTAGGGGTAGTCGACGGTCCGCGAAATTAAAAAAAAAGAGAGAAAAAAATATATATAATACCTCTGTTGTAACAGTAGTGGCGGGTAAAAAACCGGATCGAAAGCACGGGGTTGTCGGGCGGACCGGGGGAGTGAGAGGGTACGCGGTCATATTTCACGGTTGCGTGCACATTGCCGGGCCACGAGCGAGACGGAAAACAACGACGCCGTTGCTGAATTTATCATTTTCAAAACGCGACGTGAAATTAGAAACGAGACGCCGACGGGATGAATATTTCGGCCGGATCGCGCGCCGGCCTGACGATCGACACGAAATCAAAAACGGGGCGAACCCATTCCGAGGCCGTCCGCCCGTCCACGTGAGAAGTGGTTTCGATCGATCCATCATTAACGACCAACGGTGAATCCGATTAAGTCGAACGAACGATCGTAACACGGACAACAATCGTGCGCATCCCCGGGATGGCCAATTTTTCGCGTTGATGGCGTCAGGCCTCTGGTGCATCCATCGTCGGCTTGTCCAAGAACCGTCATCGATTAACGTGTGAAGGGCGCACATCTCATATTTTAGGTTAGGGGGGGGGGTGTATAAGAAGAGAACGTGTAAAACCGATTGGGTTGCTGTCGACTGGTTTTCGTCCGTCCTGTTGCACAAGTTAATAGGCGCACGGCATCGTTTTCGTTTTTGGAACTCGCCACGACCACGGCAGCCTCTAACGCCCGCGGGACCGTGACCCGCCGCCCGTCGCCCGTTCGATTCGACCGGGTCCCCGACGTGGTCGTGAAGCACGGTGTTCCGATTTCGTGCACCGCGATTGCCCGCGTGACAATAAACGACACGGCCGTAAATCGCGTTCGCGTCAACGACCGACCGACGGACCGAGATCGGTACGAACAAACACGAACAAAACCCTTCCCCCCCACCCACCCCACCACAAAACTCGACGCGAACGGACAATGCGCGGTTGTCAAACGTAATGTGTTTTTAACGTCCGTTCATCATCACCGGTCGTTATTATTATTATCGCCAAACGTTTATCAATTGTTTTCCACGAGATCGTTGTTTTCGAATCGTGAATTTATTGATAATTTCTAAAACACGTCCTGTACGCACGCCACGTCGGCGGTCGGTTATTTTTCAATAGCACACGAGACGTTTAATTGTTTTTTTGCCGTCCGATTTATTGGCACGAGCATACGAACCACAGACCGAACAGTTATCGAAAATACAAATTCCGCGTGATGAACACTGCAAGAGCGATAACACACGTCGTGGACGAGCGGCGAAAAAAAATAAAAAATTCTAGCTACGGCCTTGCGTGTGCGCGTTCCGGTCCGTGACGTTTCACGCGGCCACGACAATGGTCATTGTCGGAGATAGGATTTCGCCGACTTTTGCGTTTAGTTTTTTCTACGAGTGACTGTACGACACAACGCCAACCGAGCTGCGCGTTTCTGTCCGTTTTTACGTACGTACGTCCACATTCATTCAAACGCATCTGTTATTTATCAATTTCATTTTGTCGTGTCCGAAAAACCCCGGATTCAAATCCGACGGACTCGGTCGCCTACTCCACTGATGTTGAAAACGCACTGCAATCTGTTACCGGGTTTCTCGATGATAACATAATGACAACACCGCACAGTGAGATAGCGGATAGCGTACTGAGCAATCGAAATCATACGTCTGTCTGGCGGGGTATATACTTGTGTCCGCGATAACAACCGATATTCGTCATCCGACAGCGAGTCAAAGAAATTGTACGAACGTTAGTTAGCGAACGGCGACGACACTAGCGTGAAAATGTCGCCGTCACGTATGTAACAAATAATATTGATATACATTGAAGATGTCGAAAACGCGTAAAACAAAAGTCAACCGTAGGAAGCAGTTTTGCGAGTGAGTTTCGTGCCGATAGTTTTTCAACAGACGGGTTTTTTTTTGTAAAGTGTGTATTTGCACGTACCCTACTCAACTGCAGGGGACGATTACTGATATCACCTTCTAATTTCTTGTCCATATCTACATTCCAGCGAAGACAGCCTAGACAATCCATTCTATGCACTTTCCATCAACTTATCCTTATGTTGAAGCCCGGACTTCAAATAACCTATCACATATTGAAGCCATAATAAATTTTACTCTTAATTCTGGCTTTAAAATCTAAGAACTACGCGCATTATCTTTTATAAATATCGTTTGTATTTTAGATATAAATAATTGTTGAGTTATAATAGTATATTTTTTTCAGCTACAAGCCAATAATAAAAATAATAATAATAAAAAAATACAACGCATTAGTCGTGGAACACGTGGAATTCAACGGGAACGAAACGAAGTGATCATGATTTCGGCATCATGGCGATCAATAACGGCGTACGAAGAGAGAAAAACCTTGTGGAAATAGCTGATGAAAAACGTTCACGCACGTTGTCCAGCGCCTTGTAAGCGCGCGGATACAATAAGACCGTCGGCCCTGTCGGTGTTGCGACCGTGCGGCGTGCGGGCCCGGCGAAACCGGCTTCCGTTCGTCCGCGCGAAACAACAGGTCGACAACAACGGGTTATCACGATTGACGATAACGTTCCACTCGTTTCCCTCTCGGACGATCTTCGGCACCCCTAACGCAATAACCTGACCGTCCCGCCTCCCGAGTTCGAATGTATTTATACGCGCGCGCACCCCCTACCGCCAACCCTCCACCCCCTCACACACACACACACACACACACACCCCACCATCCCGAACACCTCTGCTCCTAAGATATTTATTACGCCATTACGGAAAGTTCGTCTTAACCCTCGGTTACTTTTCCCCCCTCCCCTCCCCCGGTTTTTGTTACGGCTCAAAGACATAACGCACGCACCTTTTTTTTTCCTTTCTCGTTTTTTTTTTTTTTTTTTTTGCCTCTTTCCGACGCATTTTCTCTTTTCTCCGTTCGTTTTTTCCGTTCCTTTCCGTCCCCCGTTCGTTCGTCCGACGTAATTTGCCAAAGTGGAAAAGCTCCGGCTACGTTACGAATCGATTTGCGGGAAACGGCGAGAGACGCGGCGGGAACGCTTTTTTTTTTCTTTCTTTCCCCTCCCCGGCCGTTTTCATAAATCCAGAGAAACTCTTTCCGTCACAAAGTAATCGAATAAAACAAAAACCAAAAACAAAAACAAAAACCCGCCGTTCCCGTGGCGCGCAGCGACTTCGCGACAAAATAATACGCGACGCGTGCCCCGCCGGAACGCCAAAAAAGGAAACGGCTTACGGCGGTCAGTCTTACGATTATTGGTTTTGTTAACTATTTATTGTCGGTGTTGCGATCGCAGAGTTATCACTGTGGTTTTGAATTGCAATTGAATTCATTAAAGTACATAAAATGTCATTTGATTTGTTCGTTTAGCAGTAGTCTGGAAATATAACTGACCACGAAGATTTCATGGAATTATTGGCATTGCTCGTCGCAGCTTCTCATCGAAAAAGAAATATGTTCCTTGAGCGACCTGATCATTCTATCAAACGGAGAGATGACCGAATCTTTAGTCGTTTTCGTCTGTTCAGACACGGCGATAGCAATTCATTAAAGAGAGTATTTCATTACCGCCAAATAGTTACGGCGTACATGTTATAGGAGTACGCGGGACAAATCCAATTTAGCCACCACCGAATCGTTTGTCTGTTTTTTTCAACGCGATGCTATCATTAGTTTTTCCATGTGAGACTTAACGTAGAAGTTTTAGTCGAATACGAAAATTCGAACGAAAAAATATGAAAACTCCAAATTGTCGTTAAACGAACCGCGACCAATCGAATCGCGGATCGTCTTTGAAATCACAAGTAACTAAAACTGCGGTCAGTTTCGATTCGAAAACATTAGGTCTGAGACCGTGAACCCGGTTTGGTACAGTCGTGAAACCGACGCCTGGGGTCTAGCGTTCGCGGCCACGTCTCGGAGGTCCGTCCGTCAACCCGGGACCCGATCCGACATCCAAAACTAACTCGACGAACAGCTCTGCACGGGTGACCGTGAACTTTTTTTTAAAAAAAAAACCACCTCGTGTCCGCAGTTGTAAAAAACAA
Organism: Schlechtendalia chinensis; assembly: GCA_019022885.1. Taxonomy (NCBI): domain Eukaryota; kingdom Metazoa; phylum Arthropoda; class Insecta; order Hemiptera; family Aphididae; genus Schlechtendalia; species Schlechtendalia chinensis. The sequence continues at coordinate 63,175,211 of CM032339.1, forward strand.
GAAAAAAAAACCGAATTCCGCGATTTTCGGGACGCTAAGGACCGTGTCGTGGAATGATACGATTGCCCCGTCCCCGCACGACGACGAGACAATCCATTTCGGACCGTCTCGCGGCGCGTTGAAAGATCGACCGGTCATTACGTATTATAGATCCTTCTTTTACGTGCCGCCCCGGCGTGACCAATCGGTTCGATTAGAAACAAATCGATGATCGTGATGAATCTCGTGATAATTCGAAACTGCCGCGCCGGCGGTTGTCACGGAACGTTAACCCGCGTTGTCTTTTCCACGACAAATTTCCATACCCGAAACAATAATAACGACGAGAACATCGGTTCGGACGTTTACACCCCCCCCCTAACCTAACCTAACCTAACCCCCCGGTTTCCGTCGTACGGTTAGGTAACCCAACCCGGTGCGCACGCGTAGTTTCATTCTACCCCGGCGGTGTCCGCGGTACGCGCATTCCGTCCGCGCTACGTGACTAGTCCGTGTCGGAAGCGGGCGTTGAAGCCGGCGGCGGATCGGGGCGAAACGGAAGGTTAGAATCGCGCGATGGCGGAACTCACGTGGGTTTCACGAGAGACGAAAATTATTTTTAAAAATAAATCGATCAAACCGCCGGAGAACGGCAAACGGTCGACGAAACACGGCGACGTTCGCGTGCAAAACGTTATTGACGCGACAAATACAAATCGCGGTGTTTACCGAAACGGGCGGGCGACGAACGAAAAAAAAAAACCGGAAACAAACAAACAAACGAAAAACCGATTTATCCTTTTCGGCACCAGCTACTTACTACCTTTTTGTGCATGCGAAATAGTTTGGCGTTGTTTTTATTTCGTACTAATAGTCAATCAATCAACCGACACAATTGTGTATACGAATTCTAAACCCCATTTGGTTTTACATTTTTTTTTTCGTCCTCCAAATGTCACACTGTTTTGGAAATTTACTGTTTACGTGCCCAAATGAGTAGGAAAAATGCCAAAAAATAAAAAATAAAACTAGTTTACCGGTTAAATAATTAAAATAACAACCCACACTTTCGTGTGGTTTAGTTTTGAAAACTACATCTTTACAAATAAATAATAATCTAGTTTTTTCTTTTACATTTTCAACGAATTCAAAAACAGAATTTTATTTTTTAGTTACATTCACTGACAGATTAATGTGTAAAACACACCAATTACAGTTGTAAATGTAAGAGTTCAGGGTTATTATAATGGCACACAGGATTTTAATTCTAAGACTATAAAATAACTAAACGTTTTTATTATTACAACTGACATGTACAACTTATTATTATAAAAACGTTATTTCCGTTACTGTTTTTTTTTTAAAATCAAATCCGAATCAATCGTCGGATCCATCGAACAGATAATATGGTATCTCATCGTCGGTCACTCTTTTTGGTCTAATAACTTAAAAAAAAAAAATGAATCGCAACACATCTGCGTGAGCGAGTTTATAATAAATACGAAAATAGAATTTTAAAGTCGGGCACGTAGAACGTATAAACGCGTATAACACGGTAGCAAACTACCGCAAAACCGAATTCCATTGCAGCGCCGAAAAGGGTTATGTGTGAACGGCACAGGCGTGCGCACGCGGTTGGGCCGGTTGGGCCACAGCCGTACTTCATTTGTAATCACGTCTGTTCACGATTTGCTCAACACTCAAATTATCTTATACAATGATTTTATATTCACATTACGATTATCCTTGGCGCAGATCGAGGAAAGTCACTGCTGTCTAACAAGAAAGTTAAAACGTAGGTCGAAATCTATGACGTCGAACACGTGCGCGTTTCACGTGCCTAAAACGTCGTTGACGGACGGTTTTCAAATTGAGTCGGGATTCAGTTACGGTCTGTTGTGATTTTCATAACTTCAAAACAATCTTAACAGTTGTTACATACATTACTGACCTCCAAAATACATATTGCTCATTTGCATTTCATGGTTAGGACTCGCGTGACATCCCTCAAACACCGCCATTGATCCTAAATCAACACGTGACAGAGGTCTGCGCACGGACGCTTGGCCGGGCCCCAAGCCATCACAACAAACGCGATCACGGGTTTCCTTTCACCGTTCCAAAGACTCGTTTTCACCGCGTGGACACCGCACGACGCGTCTTCCGAAGCCGAATACTACTTGCCGGGCGACGATAATTGATTGCGGGACGGTTTTCGGGTAATCCGTAAAAGATGAGATGACGCGACCGGGACCGGACGGCGGCGGCGTCTTATTATTGTTCCCCGTTCGTTTCGTGTGAGGTCTTCATTCGCGGCCGGCTGATCGTTTTGTAATGGGTGCGCGTCACGACGCGGCGCGTTTCCCTCCGGCCCCGTCGCGTCGAACCGCGCGCGAAAACGGACAAATCGACGTTTGATACGCTCTCGGACGACCCCGTGTGACGGGCGTGGAAAACGCTATTACATTATCGTTATCGTCGTTGCGTTTTAAATACGCGGGTACGTTTGTACATTGTTCGGGGACGTCTTCATCGCGGCCGCGAAACGTGGGAAACCCGCAGGAGACGCTATACATAAATCACTCGGGCGCGCCGCGCTCGTGACGAAGACGACGACAACGATTCCGACGGGTTGTTCGTAGTTACGTCCGGAACCGTGTGTTGTTAGGTTAGGTTAGGTTAGACGGACGGCCGACAACGTCGACACCCACACACGCGCACATATCGACGTTGTTATTAGTTTTCGACGAAAAGAACACGCCGGTTCGTGATAAGAAACCCGTGTACCGATATATGAACACGAATCGCACGGGGAAAGTCTGCGCCGGAGGGGGGGATTGGTTTGTCGCGTACCGGAAATCGTTTTTCAGCGATAGATCTATTCGTTTTTGTAAATCGAAAGGTACACTGCGTTGGATCGTACGTGAAAAAGTACCATTTTTTTTTGGATACACCTCAACGCGTTGATTGTTCGGACGTTAGGTCGCCAAGAGGTTGAACGGTTAATTCCAACAACTCGAGAAAGACCGTTTATAAGATCGACGACCAGAGAAACTGGTGACGTTCGCTGAACGTTGTCGACATTTGTCAGTTTTAACCCAGCAGATTCACAAATCAAGACACGAAAAGCGTAGGAAACTGTTTGACGGTTATGTGGAAGGATAGGTTATTACGGGTACTTTAAAGAAAGAAAAAAATTTTTTTTTTTTCAATAATAGTAGTCCTCTCATGACTTACGACCAAATGCAAATTACTTTTTGATTGGCCCTCGTATAAAACGGAAGACGGTTTCATAATAATATAAGAAAAGTTATCGAAAAGTGTGACCGAGAACGCGTCCCGCGTACCTTCACATTCCAATAATAACACCTCCGCGGTCGGTTCGGGTCGAGTCCGTGGTGGGGGGGGGGGTGATGGAGAGGGAGGAGGAGGGGCCGTTTCCTTCATTTTTTATTATTTTTTTTTTATTCAAGTTTAACCGTTTCCTGTCTCGCGTGTATATGCGCGCGTCCGTACACACGATAATATCCGTATACGTGTGTATCGAATACAACGTAAAACAAAAACAAACATTATTTCATTGTTACCGTTTTCACTCGGTATTGTGTATATGGTCGTAACGTATTTTGTTTCGTTTTTTTTTTTCGTTTTTTTCGTTGTATTTATGTGTATTAACACGCACGCACACACGAGCGCGCGCGCATAAAAAGGATTATATATATATTTATATACGTTTTTTCTTCTTGTAAACCGTCCGTTCCCTTTTTCGTCCGTTCCCTTTTTTCCCGTGCCCGACTACCGCCGGAGCGACTGCCAACGTGCGACTGCGGTCAGCAGACTCGAGACGGTACGCGCTAATCACGCCACTTCCGTTCTACGCTCCCGCCTTTAACGCGCATACGTACGACACACGCGCGCGGGTAACAGACACCCAACCTAACCCAGTCAATGGACGTTCCTCTTCTTCCTCTTCCTCGTCTTCTTCGTCTTCTACCTGCACCGATGAACCGATGACGATCATCAATCAACGCCCGCGTCGGCCTAATGGTTTGTATTTTCGGTTCGTCTTCTTGTCGTCGTTTCGTTCCGTTCCGTTCTATTGCCCCGATTTGTTTTCACGCGCGCGCACACACGCACACGCGCACACCGGTGACGTGATTCACGGCCGGGGCACGTACGGGTAGCGTCGACAGGACTCCGTCAAATACGCGGACATCATCACGATTCGACCGTTTCGCCGACGTCTTCGAACTCTAATCACGGCTGATCGTTGTCTACGTGTATGGTTTACGGTTTTTGTGATTTTTGTCTGTTTTTTGACCACGTTTAATACGAAATCACTATTGCTGTTCGACTTTTACGTTTCGACGATCTTAAAGCGAAGTGTTCAGTATTTTGCTCCCCCCCGCACGTCACTGTGACACACACCGCGGCCGCCGCCTCTCTTATCGCACCCGTTCGTTCGTGCGAGTCGTGTTTTTGACGTTCACGAGCAAGGCCGTATTTTTGAGCGGGTTGGTGGGGACGAATTGAATTTATCAAACCGAATTGCCATGGTCACTGTTTACACGCCGCGCGTGTTCACAACATAATCTAGTGGTTGAAAATAGCACCGTTCGGTTTTAAACCGCCATCCCGAAAACGTGTAAGTTCCCGCCACGGACAAAGTCGTACGGCGAGCGTACGTTGGGTCGTTTGAATATTGTTTTCGTTTTGACCGTCGCGTCCGACACGACGTCCGACAAATCCGTCGCGACGCGCGTAAACACACGGTGAAATAGAACGGCTATTCTTTTGTGCGCGCGCGCGCCTGTATACACGTGTATCTACGTCTATGCGTCTATCCTACGTCTATATATTGTGTTGTGTTGTACGCGTGTATTATCACGACGTTGTCTAATCGACTAATCGTCTCTCGTCTCACCGGTCGGCGAATCTTTTTTTTCTGTTATTTTTTTCTGTTTTTTTATTCCCCCGTAGGAAGCCGCACCGCGTTGTAATCGGTTCGTCACACCGCAGCAGGGCGTGTAGTGAACCTTGTGTGTGGGGGGGGTGTGGGGGGTGTATTATATTTTGTTCGGCTGTCTCCCGGCACCGCGTTCCGAACGACTACGACGAACACAATGGGACGCGAGACGATCGCGCGTCGGAAACCCCGCCCTAATTAGTGACGTCATTTCCGGGCCCGGGAGTCCGCGGACGTTTTTCATTTTTTGGATAACTCGGCCGACCGTTCGGCCGTTCGGATTTCGCGACGTCGCGTGAATTCGTCGCCCGACCGCGACTCTGGAAACGAAACGAAAACGCAGTAACGTTCACACCGATTCGCGGACAGCGTGTTTTTTAAAACGTCCAGTCGACTCGTGTCAAGGGCAACAACGGTGTACTCGAACGCGCGCGAGTCGAATAGGGTCGGACGGGAAACGCTCCTGTTGCTACGGAACGTGGAAACCTATTGTTTTCATCGCCGCTCGCACGCGCGTATATTCGGTACCAAGGTTATGATGTAACCGTTCACCGTGTTTATGTGCGTGTAGACGCGTATTCGTCGTCGGGTTTTTTTTTTTTCCACGATGTCGGTTTAAAACTCTGTGGTAATTCTCGAAACTTGGTTAATGTTTTCGACGCCGACTTCTCGCTCGTTACGGCGTCCGGTCGATCCAAGGTTACCGGCAGCCCGAGCCGCCGCCGCCGTCGGTTGTCGTCCGTGGCGACCGTTTTTCGAATGGTGTCCGGTCTTCGGCGACGACGTTGGCGAAAATCACGGGCGGGCGGGGGGCGCGCGCGGACGAGATTGATAACCGCCGAGCCGCAGACGCTCCACGTGAATGGGACGTGTCCGAGGCACCGGCAGCGGCTTCTTGTCGGGAGACGGACGGAAGGAACGAGGAACATGAATGGGGACCGAGTACCGCGCGTGACCGCGGTCGACCGTCGCTAATCACCGCCGGCGTTCGGCGTCAGCTGACGATCGATACGATCTGCCGGCTCCGCACCGTCTGCCGCCCAGCCGTTCACGGTTCATCGGTTTTGTGGGAAAATCCTATTGAAACCACGCCGGCAAGGCCGTATTTTAATTTTCGGACGCGGGTAGTGAAAACCCTCCCGGAATCTTCTTAACGGTCACGATAGATTCGAGTCGTCGAGACGCGTCTTCATCGTACCAAACCGTGTCCCCCGGGATTTTATTTTCGTTTTTGTTGTCTCGCGTGATTCCGAATAATCGACGACGAATGAGGTATTTTCCTATGTGTGTATATATAACAACAACAACAAAGGGTAACAATATAAACGAAACGCGTTTGTCGGCTACGAAACTCAATGAACGGCGGCGGCGGCGGCTACTGTCCAGAATACGTGCACGTCGTACACGTCGATTCGTGCCGCACGGTCCATTAGACATGCCCCACATCGATCGTCGCGGCGGGTTCACGGGACGAATGGACGACAACCGCCGTACGGTTTTCCCGGACGCGCTTTGCGAACGTTCCCGTGCCCGCTCGTTAAAAAGTCGTTCAAAGCAAGTTGAAGTCGGCCGGGCGGCGTGGGAGTTCGCTCGTCGTCGGTTTTGTTCTTTTCGCCCCTCTCTCCGTTTACGTTATTTCTCGTGCGCGCGCCGTCGTCGTCGTCGTCATTTTTTTTCGGTTTTTTTTTCTTTCTTTTTCTTTTTCTACGACTTCTTCTTCTTCTAGAATTCCACGTTTACCGGACGTTCGTTCGCTTTTCAACACGGTGTTTTTCGATCATAATAGTCGTATTATGGGAACGGCCTTGAACACGGTTTCCATTGTGTAACCGCCCGCGACTCCTCGACCGGTCCGACATCCTTTACGCGCGCGCACGCGCAGCCGCCGCCGCCGACGCCGACGCCGCCGCCGCCGCGACAGCGATAAGCCGCTTATCACGTCGCGCGGAAAATACGTGGGGACCGTTTACCCGGTCGGGTGACGTTTCGCGCCGGACGCTTTTCATCTCGATAACCGATCGGGCGGGTGCCGCTCGCTGACCCACATCCAAGTTCGGGTATGCGCGTCGTCCCGGAACGGGTGCCGGACGCGCACGAGTAAAGAAAACGAGCGAGAACCGTCTGGGCGGCGGCGGCTCATTCCATTCATACCGCGCGACGTTTCGCTTTCCGCGCCGGCCGACCGACGCAGACGCGCGGCGCGACGTGTTCTCGAGGAGTTTTTTTTTCTATTTTTTTTATTTTTCCGCCCGGCCCGGGTCAACGAATCGGCGTCTCGACCACCGGGTACCGATCGAGATTATGTGACAATCCGGTGCGGTGATAACAGATGTGTAAATTATGTCTGTCATTTATAATTTAGTTGGTTTTCCAATGTGTACACCTAACCCCGTGCCTTCCGCGGAGGTTCTACCTGTTTTTACGGTGCGACTTGACTCTCTACGTGTGTGTTGTCATGTGGTTTAATGGAATGCATGGCTATTCATAAATTCGATTTTCGCAACCCTTCAGAATTCGCCCCAACTTTACGCCACTGGTTTCGTCGATTGTTATGTGTTGAAATTCAAAGTTTTGATTGGGCGGCGAGAATGACGGAAAGTGATGAATATCACCGGAAAACTGAGGTAATGATTGAAGGTTGCGGGGGGGGGGGGGGCAATCGAAAACGTTATGGTCAATGACACGAGTGTTATGAAGCGTACAAAGTGGGAGAGTCGTTTCGTGAACGTTTCGAAACGTAGGCGGGGGAAAGGAGCAGAAAGGTCGAGTTCATACGATCGACGGCGAGACGGGATAGAGGGGCTTTAAACGTGCGCGCGTTTAGGTTAGGTTTGCCCAGGATTCGTACGCTATGACCGATCGACGCAAGATTTACGTTCGGCCCGGAAACGTTCGGACCGTCGGCGATAACGTCTCGCGGTTAGAACACGTTCGACACGGTTTCGCGTCGCGCTTGCGACGGCCTACAAAACGCGGACGAAAAAGGGCGCGTCCGGTCGGAACAGAGCAAAGAAAACGTCGGGTCGTCGAACATGAACACGGAGGAACGGCGTGGGCGACTCGGACAACGCGTGTCATTCACGTTTTCCGACGCGCCGGACGGTCGTCCGCGATAAGCATCGCGCGATCGACGCGGGGGACTTTCAGTTGTTTTACTGGTCTGCCCGAATGGCGGAACGGTCGTAATGCCACGGAACAGAGATCATCGTCGTTTCGTTCGATACGGCTGACTCCCGAATCTGAACGGTTATTAGTAGGGCTTGGATTTTGTAGCGAAATAAATCCTTAAAAATGTATTTTAAGTTGCCAAAAAAAAGCAAAAAAAAGCATTTATTAAATTTAATTCTAAAAAAACAAATTTCAATTACACATAAAATTAAATATTAAAAAAGGAATTTAATATTAAAACTCATTCTATTAGGTGCATGTGGTATAAATCCAAAATTTGTTGTAATATAGTACAAGAAAAATATAAATGTAAAATCGAGAAAAAAGAACCAAATAGGGGGAAAAGCAATATAAAAACCAGGTTTTGTGGAAAAAAGCAAAAAAAAAAAGCAAAACAAAGTTTACTCCATTAGAATCGGAACGATTCAAAAAGTATTTATGCATACAAGAATTATCTTTCTATCATACTGCCCTCAAAAGAAGCATTCGCTACAAAATCCGAGCCCTAGCTATTAGACCGATAATACGCGTGTGAAAAATGTTTTATCTTCGGTTTTGCACCGGTTCGCCGATCGTCGACAGGAGGGCGTCCGGACCACTGAAAAAATCATCTCCCGTCCCTGCGAGACGCCTCCAAAGACTGTGACCGCGGCGTTGTGACGATAGACCGTCACGGCAGTGCTCGTATAACGGACCCGCACACCGGCCGGTACCCACGCGTTGGAAAACCAGCGATGACGTTTTGACCGTTTGAAACGTTCGCCGGACGCTTCGGCCGTGTTATCAATACGCTCGAGAAAGGCCGACGAAACTGCCGAACGCGATCGTGACAACGCGAACGTCACCAAGGTCACCCTGGTTTCCCCGGTCGTCGACGATTAAAATCCAGTGTTCGCGATTGATCGTCTTGGCCACCCAACGTCCGAATAACCGACGCGTCGATAATTTTTCATCATTTTCGCTGGGGGGGGTTCGTTTCCGCACAGAGACACGACCAAGTGTAGCGAACGGTTGGGCCGTTGTTTTCTGTTATTCCGATAAAAACGAAAACTCGTCCGAAAACAGTGGACGTACGATCCGGCGACATTTATCACAAAAACATGCCGAACGATAAGTGAAACGTGATCGTCGGTCGGTCGGTCGGGGGGGAGGGCTCGCTCGCGGCAATACGAACGCGGTTCACAACCGTTCGGCCGCGGACCGTTTCGTAATTATCGACGCGATCCGATCGCGCACGACCGGTCGGTCGGAAGTATCTCTGAGGATCGCGCCGGGCAATTTGTTGCGCGCGGGCGTGGCCGCCGGCCGTCGCGCGAGGTGTGAAAGCCGGTCGTCGTCGTCGTCGTCGTCGTAATATACAACCGGTGCGCGCGGACGTCGTTATCTGCGTGAGTTATAAGGTCGTGAGCGTTTTGGATTTTTTTTTTATTATTATTTTTTCCTCGTTTCGTTGTTTTATCGTTCGTGTTTCTTGTCCCGTGTACCGCCGCACACCTTCGGGTGTATCGGACCGTAGTGGGCAACACACACACGCGTATAACGCAATAATACGCGAATATATCGGTCTCGTGCATCGTGCGCCGCCGAGCTCGTGTTTCCGACGTGATCCGTCCGGCTCCCCGGGTAAACGATCACGATCGACGCGTCCCCTCTCCCGCGCGGTCGGCATTCGGCGCCAATCTCGACAAGCGTTGCCGACGTTCGTATCGGCTCGGGTTAGGTTAGGATCCAGAACTCATTTACGGGGGCATCTTAATCGAAACGACTCTGGTCCTCGTTTTGTCGCGTCGAGCAATGAAATGTTTTCCAAAACGTTTTCTCGTAAATCGTTTGCGTTAAAAAACAATACAGTCTGTCCTTATATCTTTATCGAATTTCGAATCGCGTGGCGGTTGCGACTGCTATCGGAATAATTTAACGTCCTCTACGGAGATGTTCCGGGATATTTAATAGCCATACTGTATGCATATTATATTATGTGCGACCCATCGATTTTTAAGCTTCACGTTCAATAATTAAACTGCAATACTTATATATGAAAACAATTATATGTACTTTGATGAAAAGAGGTATTTATCTTTATTGGTTATCAAAAACGTTGAATCCCATAGCTACTACTTCATTTTAAATTGTCTTTCTATAGTATATAAGAGTTAGAATTATAAAACGATACTAATAAAAAAAAATTAACAAGAGTCTATGGCGGGGGGGGGGGCGATCGCCCCTTGGCCCCCTCCCCCCTTGGATCCGCGCCTGTATTGGCCGCGGTGTCTACGAGCATTTTTAGGCCCGCGAAAATATGTGGCTACGATTTTTTTTCTTTTGACTATTTGACGAGGTCATTATTACAATCCGCACGCGTTATTGCACAACGTGCAAACTATTATAACGATTTCCGGGCCAAAGCATATTTACCCTGAACGTTCGTTATCGTACTCGCCCGCGGGTAGGTTTGGGTATTTTAGGGAATATTTATCCTATACCAATCTGGTTGAGAAATCATGGACTATGTAAAGTCTTTGTGGTCAAAATTATTTCGAGCGTACAACGTGTTTATTGTTCGTAGTCCTCGTCAAGTTGCCCGTAGGACAGAATAGTGAATTTTACACGGAACAATCTCTAAACAGGCATTTTAAAATTTTACATTTTACGTTACCTATATTAATCGGTAACATCGTATATTATAATTAGTGTAATATTATTGGTAAATCCGATCGATTATTTCATAGTTTTATCAATCGATGAAAAGTTTATGTTGTAAAATATTTTTGTTTTTAAATGTCCAGGACCTACGATAGTGTTAATCCGGGACCGTTACACCACTCATTTGGGATTTTCCAATTTTTTTTTTATGCCAACATTTAGTACGTGATTATTATGCCCGTTTTCGGAACGTGTTCGGCATCGGAAACACGAGAAAAAATGGATTTTTAGGATTATGGTTTCCTATTCAGAATCTTTTAAAACGTGGTCATCCCTAGCGTCCCAACCGAATACAGTTAATTACAAATGTAAAATATAACGTTTTACTTACGTTTTATACCATTAATTTCTGTGACCACTCGATGCTTAAATTGTACCGCTGCGTTGATAACATCATTTGGGGGTATAGCTGGTTTTCCACCTTTCATATTTAAATAGAATTTGGATATCTGTCACGGCGAAAAGATAGCACACCAAATAAAATGTTTGAACACGATTCGTCAATCAACTCACTAAATACTAAGTGAAAAATAAATCTATAAATATATACTTATGTTTATATGTGTTTTATGTTTCCGGTTCCCGGTGCCGTACGGACGGAAAACATTATATTTTCACTATAACGGATGGCAGGCCACGGGAGATAACAAATTATCTATCCTGAAATATTAATTGTACAAAACCACGTTTCGTGGAAAATTATTCTAACCGTGAGCACCAGACGTTTCTAATGCGTAATCATGAACTATATGTATATATATATTTGTATTTGAAGATTTTTTTAGTTTTTTGACGACACAACAGTTATTATTCGTTAAACGTATTTAACGGTTAATAGTGGAAACCAATCGTCCGAATCCTAAAGTGTAAATTATTTTGAATCGCGTTTATAGTCTTAAAATCGAATGTTCTCGATGTTCCAGGGCCGTACGAATCCCGGGAATGGACATACGAGTACATACGAATCGCGTACACCGAATTGTTGGCGTAAGAAAAAAAAACTTGAAAATTTCCAAATGGACGGGTGTCGGGGAAACAACGTCCGTTCCGAAAACGTCGGCACAGCGAAACGACCGGGCGCTGCCGTTTACGTTGTTTTATCATCGTCCTGCGAAGATATCGACCGTACGATAATACGTGTACTGTTATTATTATTACCGGCTACAAATTCTCGTGGCCTTTCACCCCCCCCCCCCACCTCCCACCCCATCCTCCTCCTATATTTATGCGTTATCATATAAATGTATAAACATATATTTATATTCGTATCGGTTCGCGGTACAAAGACGCGCGCGCGCGCCCGAAGATAAGCGATCGGCCGGAGTCGGGACACGATTCTCGGCCACCCGGCGGTGGTTACGTGTACCGGACTGGCCCGGAGTCGGACGAGGCCGCGGTCAAATTATGTTCGTTGGAGGTCATTTTTAAAATTTTTCTTTTGCACCCGTTCATACTGATCGAAAAAAAAATTATTAATAACAACCAGGGCCCGGAAGTGTATGCACTTAAAAACTACCGAAACACGCGTGCATTTATGCGTTTAAGAATACTTTTTTTTAAATCTATACTACAATTTTTATTGTAATTAAAAATATTATTTTTTTTTGTTTTATACATTTTTAAACATTACAATCTAAATCAATCGATGACTTTGACAAAATGCAAACGATCTCTATCCGGTTATCGGACAACATGTTTTTGTACACCGAGAAACTCCGCTCCACGACCACTGAACAAAATTTGTGCGTATTTAAAATGTATTAAATCATCGCTTGATCGATCTTTTGGTATACTCGATATTCACGCACAAACTACGTCAAACTATGTTTAAACGAGAAATGCGTTCTAACACTAGACATAATGACGAAAGAATCGTGTTGTTGTAATGATTCCAATAATGGAAAATATCCGAACATTCATAAAAATAAACACGTTTGGTTTAAGTTCTGTCCATTAGCCGCCATCGGGCTGCCCGCGCTGTCAAACACGACTATTGTGTATATGTCAATTACATGACATTTGACTGTAATATGCAGTTCGCTACGAAAAATTCGAAATATATGCGAATAAACAAAAAAAAAAACCTAGAAATATGCAATTATATGCGAAATAACATTTTTTTAATTGGATTTGTTTAGGTATAATTCGAATTTATAGCTGATATAGCAATTTTTTAATCCATTCGGTAATAACGTGCGAATGCATGAACTTCCAAGCCTTAATAACAATAAATATTATTTGTTGAAATATACAAATCATTAGCTTACACTGGCACGTGAGAGAATGGGTTGACAAACGGTACCGACCCTTAGATCAGTCGGTAGCAGGACGCTCACAAAACAAGGGGGGGGAGTGAGTACCATGGGTCCCGGTGCCCGGGGAAAATAACATATTATTAATATAAATTAGAAAAATAAAATTAGTCCATCACCATGTCCTCATACAATATTGGTATATAAATAATTTGATTTCTTAATCCGCATAATGTTGTGTGACATTCTATGTGAATATAATTTTTAGTTCCTAAGTGCGGAAGTTTGTAGAAAATAATAATAATAATTTTTTTTGTTTTGTTGTTATTACTATTATTATACATAAATACTTTTTTTAAAACAAAAAAAATGTTGATATTTGTATTAAACCGCAGTAAATCAGTTTACTCGTGTTTCAAACTTATTTTTGGGCAACTAAAACCCAATGATATTTTATAGAGGCGTCCAACAGCGGATGAAGCTGTTTTGGGTACCTTTTGTAAAAATAAAATAATTGAACGTTAGAATTTGGCCAGTGTGACCAGACTAGCGGTGAAAAACGGGAGGTTAGGTAGGCCGCGACCGGGGGGGGGGGGTCGTTCCGTTATTTGGTCTGGGGGAGGGGGGCCTTTTGGAAAAATCGCGGACGTGGCTTTTCGGAGCCGGCGCGACACCGACCGGGCGGGTTTACACGTTCCGTCGGCTATTCCCGTCGCACGATTGATTACGCGTCCCCCGGGCCGGACGACCGCGATGACGCGCCGGCAGGTTAACGACCACCGAAACGCGTACGCGCGCGATGACGATAATGCGTCGGTGAAATATCTTCATTTCGCCCCTAATTCGGCCAGCGTCGTTCCCACGGACTGCTGCTGACGACCACGATTATTGTTGTTATCATTATATTATTGTTGCGCGCGCACGACGGACGGTTTCGGGTGGAAACGCCGTTTTACCACGTAATCGAATCATTAAGCCCGGTCGGCTCGCGACGTGAACACGCGTGGCTCACGTGAAGCCATTACGCAGTTCTCGAGTTCGATCCGTTCGATTATCTGTTCGAATTCAGGAATTTTTCGGATGATGATTTCGATTACTGGTCGTATCACGTCTTGTTGTTTATCATGGGTCGAATGCGTCTTCCAGGAGCCTGACGGAGAAGCCTTTCTCATAGCGTAATATAATAAAGCGTAACACACAATTGATAATCATACCTTGGCTGTGTAATGGTTACCATAGTATCATATCACATTATTATCAAATAATACAGGACCGATAAGTAGAAAAAACATTATGTTTCGAAAATTGCCTGATATCTGATAGTAAAAACGATATATTTTCAAAAGTCAATGGGGTGTGTACGGACGTCCTATCGGTTTGCTGGCCACGTTCGCAAAGCTTTTCGACTAACTAATCCTACTTATTAATTGACCGACATAATATACTTCCAAAATCACAATTCGGTTTCCGTGGCAAACATAACACGATCCACTAAATCCACAGAATCACAGATGAAATCTCAGCTTACCTTGGGACTGAACATTATCGCCCCCGGGGTTTCCCGATATATCCCAGGCTTGTTGTTTTTAAATTAAAACACTTTCTCCCTTAGCCATATTTTTCTAATAATCAAATCATATCTAGAAAACCGAACAGTTATTCAACTATTCAGAATATTAAAGCGGGTGTTCCTCTGACCCATGCTCGACAATATCTTCAGCCCCGATATACCTACAACCAACCAAACTCTAATAATAATTCTGAAATAACATGTCGAAATATACAATTACGTTTAAATAAAAACTGGAAAATAAAAATCAATGACGAAAAATCCGCTCAGGTGAACTTTCGACTAAATAAAAAGGAATGCCTTCCCACCCTCCCTTAAATTCAACAACTTCCTCGTGGCCAGTCGACCAAACACCTAGGTAACACACTGGATAAAAACGTCAAATCACACCGAGCAAAAACGAAAACAACTAAACTGTCGTAGAAGTGTACTTAAATAATCTAACCCGAGCCTAAACAACCAAATCACTACCGCGCAAATCAATCGTCAGACCTGTATGGTCACGGTTCGGGGCCCAGCAAAAGCCCGCGAACATCCGACCTATTCAAACCTTCCGGTCCATGTTACCCTAATTACCTAACCACCGGCGTCCCACGACAACCGCAGCCCTCCAAAACGATCCGAAAACACAAACGGTAAACGGACCGTTTGCCGAAAGCCACCGTCAAAACGTTTTCACACGAACGCTCCGATCGAAACACGTGTCCTCAATCACTATTCCTCAAGTCCCCCGTCGTTTAGAAAGGAATCGGTCTGGAGATCTCGTGAAAAAAAAAATGTATATATATATGTATATACGTTTACATAAAAATTCCGAGGTTCTGCCCCTCCTCGTGTTACGTCGCGTTCATTGTTTTTTTCTATTATCATATACATATGTATAATATGCAATAATAAGCAAAAAAACAACAACAACAACAACAACCGTACGATAGCGTCTAACGGCGAGCGCGACGACGTTCGGTCGGTCGCCTTGACCGCGTGATATCCTATCTTAACGTCGACCGAGTGTTGGACGCGCGCCGTACGCACGATATCCGTGTGCACTGTTATACACGTACTTAAGTGTGCTGGACTGGGGACGTGTACACCGTGTGTGCCGGTGTCGCCGACTCGTAATAGCGTTGTAATTGCGCACGGTTCGTTCGTTCGTCGGTTCGCGTCTGTTAATGCTTGTACACCGGCCTCCGTACGCCGTCCGGGAGAATCGAGACGAATATCGTTTTCCGCGAAAGTACACCGCGACGCGTTCGGAATCGTACGCCGACCTCGTTAGCGTCGTGTAGCGCGCTAAAAAAACCCGTGTACACGACCACGCGCGCGTACGGTCGAACGAACGTGTACGAACAACGGGCCCGATGCGGGTGGTTAGGTTAGGTTAGGCGGCGCGGTCGGCCCTCGTGCTGGCCCGCGGGACGGCGACGGCACGCGAGTCGCAACACCGGGGCGGTTCGATTGGTCCTGGCATTCTTATCACACGCACGTTCAAACGGACGACCTGTTGATTTGCCGGACGCCGAAGTCCGAGAACGGCTTTCTTCCGGTCGCGGCAACAGTGTTTTGCGATTTGCCAGACGTTTTCGGAGTTTAACCGTAGAAGTCATAACGCCTCTAAGGGTGACTGCAATTTATGTACGCGTTATAGACTTCCGATGTTTCGAACGTGTCGACTACTTTGCATCTACCGGATGATTTCCTGAAATGCCGATTGAGTTTTTGGTTTTACACATTTTTCAACGGCCCATAAAATCGAGTAACATCGTTATTTCGTAAAGTCATCAGACCAACGCGTAGCTTAACATCTCCTCTTTGATTTTTATTCCGAAATATTTCGCACCAAAAGTATTCTGAGAGGCGTACTGAAGGAAGTACGGATATATGTTTTCACGAAGTTGAAAAACTTGTGACTTACGATCTGCCGCCGCCGAGTTACGGAGAGTAACGCCATCTCTGGAGCGTCGAATACGTTTTTACTTTTGGTGTGGCGGCCCCTTAAAGGCGTTACAACCTCTACGGTGTTAAACATCGAAAATGGAGTCAGTTCTTGAACAAAATGTTCTGGTGTACCGTTTCCAACATGATTTTCGTCTAAATTCATTCTCGCCACGACTGGATAGCCTTTCTAACTTAAGAGTCAGACGTGGTTCGATTTCTTGAACTCCGTCGTCCAGCAACAATCGAATGTTAAAATCGAGATTATTCGTTTTTCAAATTTTAGCTATTACGCCCTCGAACTACCTGATCACTGTATTATAATTTTATTTGGGGTTTCGATAAACGATTACTATAACAGATTCATAAGTGAATTATTACAAATACGTCAAACACGTTTAAGACTACAGGTTTTTTTTATCGTTTCCAGCGTAATTGTTTGAAGTTCGAAGATTCGTTCCAGAACTCCGCTAGTTACGTCCAACACGACGATTACACACTATAGTAGAATCGACAACCCGAACGCGCGCGAATTCCAGAAAGAAGAGTGAACGGGTTTCCCGCGACCGTACTCCGGGGTTTCTCGTCATTTGCGCCGTTTGTGAATCGCGCGACGAGACCAAATAACGAAACAACAACCAGTGGCGGTCAAACGGAGGGTGGGGCGAATATATCCCACCTCATAACCTTTTTGTTATTATGTATTAGTTTTGTATGCCGTTTGTTACCTATTTATTAATAATATTAAAAAAAAAAAAATTATGTCGGTGTAGATAATTTTTGTTTACGATTTTTGGTTTGTTTTTGGTAAACTACTCGCGGATGACTCGTCTGGATCAGAATTTGAAGTCGTTGAAACGGTGATTGTGTTTTTCGGTTTAAAATATTTTTAAATCGAACCAGAACTCATTTCGACAAAACTTTCCAAATGTGTATAATCCACAATAATTAAAGATATAATGATTAATTCATATACAGTTCAATAATTCACGTGTATATTATGTCGTGAATCGCAATGAATAGAACAACGATTGAATACGATATCCGTAATGGAATAAACGTATTGTACATAAAGTGAATAACGCTCAATAACAGATAAGAAATATTTCCGAAAATTCCATATTTCCAACGTTATAGTTAATACGTAAATAATAATAAATGTTAATTGATCGTATTACTTTCATTTGTAATGTAAATCCAAACGACGTACATATTTTATATGTCATCTTGAATTTCGTGAGTGGGGGGGGGGTTTACACCACTCTGTTGCGTTCGCCCTTGCCACAGATGAAGTATTGGATGAATCGGCAAAAAAAAAAAGAAAAAGAAAAATAGATTTAATAATAAAATAATTTAATAAAGTGATCTTATATCTTTAAACGATGATTTATGTTTTCAATTATCAGAGTTCATGTTGAAAAATCAGCCTCATCCCCACACTCCTCCCATGGCTAAATCATTTGTCCGCCACTGAACACACACGTCCGGTCCGATCGACGAAACATCGCGTGGACGGACGGTGCCGGCGAAGTCTTTGGACTGTTAATCATCTTATACACGCTTAGTATCACGCTCGTTTTTAACACGACACGTACACATTTCACCGTGGACAACGAAATGTTAACTGAACCCGTGTCCGGCGCATGGAAGGAGAACGTCTGGAAGGGAAATGCATACGAATCGAATCGAACCGGCAAGAGATAGGTCTTGTTATATTCAAAATCGGAACGGATCCGATCGGATCGAACGTGTGTGAAAGGACCTTAAACGCGAAAAACCGTGTACACGACTGTGTAATGGTATCATTATCAATGAGATCGGTGTATGTTACGATGTTTTCAAAAATCGTTTTTTTTTTTTTTTTTTTACGTAAATCGGTAAAACTCAGTGTTGCCAATACATTGAAGTACACATTTTATGCATAGGAGTACATAATATCACTACCAACGAACGATGTTAGGTACTAAACGTGCACATACCTAACCGATCTCAATGAACTCTATTCAATCTTTTCCCTTTCCTGAATTCTTTTTTTTTTTTTATTGTAACGTACACTGATCTCTTTGATAGGTCTTCGTGTATAGCCATGATGACCATAATCGAATGATTTCGATAATCGTGAGAATCTCTCGAAAAATTACACGACATTTTAAATCGTTTATTCGTTTGACAAAAATAATCGACTACTTTTACTGATCGAGTGACTCGAAATATGCACCTACTAATAGTAAATAAATAATTTAATTTTCCCTTCCTTTTTTAAAATAATTTAGGAATAGTAATAACCATATTAATACTGCATTATTATTAGGTGCCTTTAATAAAAAGACACAAGATGTTTTGTAATTCTTTTTTAATAGTTATTAATAATTATTGTCCTCAATTTAAATTAATCTACCGGTTTAAAATACTGTAAATTTTTAATTATTAATAAAATATACCTATTATGCCTATTTATATATTTCAAATAAGACATTATTAATATTTTACAAATATATGTAACCATTAAACTCAGCTTAAATGTTGACTGTGCATATAAACTTTAAAACACATTTTATGAAATATCCTGCAAATCAAAAACAACGGTAAACTAATAAAATATATTTATACCAGTTCGTAATAATAATCAACAGAAAACGAGCGAGACAGTTCAGTCAGTTCACGACTGAAGTAAATATGAAGTAAATATTAATGTCCGTGGCGTACACAAGGGGGGGGGGGTGTGGGTAAGGAGCTGACTCCCCTCTTATTGCTTGTATATTTTATATATTTTTTTATGTTTCATATTATTAATATTACTAATGATTATAGTGGTTGTAACTCGTAAGTCATACTTAAGATCAACCATGATACAGGAACGTCTCAATGGGTTAGCTATAGCCAACATTAATAAAAAAGAAGAATTGACAGTAGTTGAAGTCACACAAAAATGTTCAAATAATTCTCCTAAGTGTATGCAATTAATAAACTGGAAAAATTAAAAAAAAAAATCTATTTTAATGCCCATCACTCTTTTTGTTCATATAATTATAAATTATATTTGTATTTGTTTTTGTTTTTGATCGTTTATTAAAACGAGAAGAGCGATAAAATAACGATAGTAAAATGAAGACTTGGTTTCGAAGTCTCAGCGATTATTAATCTTTGGTGTTATCTGTAATAACGACGCAGGTTCAATCGGATGCATCGTTTGGGACTGACCAGGTGTGATCGTGAAAAATTCGCCAAACTTCAACGTCGGTTTGAAGCGAACCGGACGATTTGGTGGCGGGGCCAACTTCACGTACGCGGTTTCCGCAATGCGCCCCCGCGACGTTATCGCCGTCGTCCGCGTCATTTTGTGCCGCCCGTGTGTGTTATGCGTTGTGACGCGCGCACGCCTCAGCGCGGCGGCGGGTCCGCGACAGATGGTCCACGGATAATTGAAACCGAAAGATGATTTCGCGTCGTCGAGGCGCGAAAAAATACAAAAATAAATAGACAATATAATCCCCCGTGACGGTTTTAATCTAATAGTTTTCCGAGGTGCTCGACAAAAAAAAAAAAACGAAACGAAACGAAACGAAACGAAACGAAACGAAACAAAGTGTTTTCTGCGCGCGGTCGCAGTATGTTCGCGGCGCGTCGACCGGAAGAACGTCATCAAAACACAAGCGAAATTTTCGTACGGCCGAAAAAGAAGGGAAAAAAAAAAACAACTGTTATTATTTAACGTCACGCTCGATTTGGTCCTTTTGAATTTTCACTCTTTTTTTTTTTTTTTTTGCTTTGCTTTTGTTTCGTTTCGTTTCGTTCATATTTTCCATAAACTATTCGTGAGACGTCGGAAGCCATTCGTATAAATGTATTCTGTTGCAGTACAATACGCGCAATCGATTCATTTTCCGAACGGGAATAATCACGCGCGCGCGGTCTCTTGCGTAAGGCGCGAGAAAACGGAAGAAAAACATCGCGATATTAGCGGATTTTTTTTCTCTCCGCGTTTGGACGTTTCGCACACGGTCAGTCGTCGACAGTCCTGTCCCTCCGGACCTCCAGTGGTCAGCATTACGATTATTGGTTTGACCCTGGGCCCGGTTCATCGACTGATCCCGGTTTAAATTGATTGTCGGTACTGCAATCACGGAGTCACGACCTTGAGCAAATTATCTCTGATAACAGTGATTGATTTCGTTTTTATTTGTCGCTACATCAGATTTAATTTATTAAAGTATTTGAGTAAAGAGTTATTCGAATGATTCGTTTAGTGTTATAAAGTGTTCATGGAATTGTTGGCCATTATTCATAGCTTTCATATGAGAACTCCAAATTATCGGCTATCCAGATCTAGAGCGTTTAAACACACTCAGACGAAATTTAGATTTGCCGCCCACTCACGTGTTTATGAGTACAATATTTTCTCTTAGGCGTAAATGAGGGGGGGGGGGTTTCTAGGGTAAGGTATTACGTATTGCGGAACACGTGCACGGACATTTGCGTCCCCGTACGTTTTCAGCGGCGTATCCAGGTATCTTCCCCCCTCCTACCGGGAAAATCGTAGCTAAACAGTCGAATAATATTATTCATTTTGAATAGGTACAAACGAATATTAATAAAAATGTATCGTTGACCGTTTATGATCGTCGAACAAAATCGTTTTCGGACGATGAAAAATTGTTGTCCCGTTCGGATTAAATTAAAAATCGGTCGGCAGGGAGCGTGAAAAATACAACTCTTATCTCCTAATTGTACTTTATTTAGTACGTTATCGAATTTCTCGTGGCGTTTTCAAACGTCCCCGGTCTGTAGCGATTACACCGAACGCAGAACGACAATTTGTAATTTGTTGTATTTCGTTTAACCCCCTCAACGCCACCACCACAAAAAAAAAAATAAAAATCATCTGGACACGCCACCGATCGTTTTTTTTTTCGTCTTCCGTTCGGACGACGTCGCGATACCGATCTCCGTACGCGTGTTTCGGATTCGCGGACGTTCGCGTATTTAGAACGCGCCAACCTGTTGGATTCGATCGGCGTTCTTATTGGACGCGTTTTTACTTAATCATTATCTCGTCGCGTGTACGGCAGTTATTGTGTGCGCGCACGAGACGAAAGACACTACGTTTTTTTTCATTATTATTTGGTCGAGGTCGTTTGTATCACACACACACACACACGCACCAAGTATACGACGAAACCCAACGCGGATAATGCGCAAAACCAGCGGTTGAGTTGGAGGGGAAGGGTGCAGGGGGACTTTTAGCGTAACTCTAGTATATTTTTTTTTTTTAAAGAGGAACGGTATTCACTTTTCCACAGCCGACGAAATATAAATTATTATTGTTATACCGACGAAACAATATGTTTAATATATTACCGCAAGTCACCATAATACGCCTGCAAGGTTGTGAAGTTAGCCACACCAAATCAATCGAACTATCGTTGAAATTCAGCACATCAATTGCGAATAATTGTAAATCGGTTTAACAAATTTGCAAATAAAAATTCTATTTTTGGCGATTGTTTTAAGATTTTTGGTCAGTTCCAAAGCACATATGATAAAAAGCTTTTGCCGTTTAATAATGTATCCGATTGAATTACGAAATAAAAGACAAGGGTTTGGATTACTACCAACACCAACAAACCCAAATGATTTTCAAAAGATATCGAGAGAATTAATGACCGTAATGCTGGATATGTATATACACATTATATATTCGACCGAACCTTCAGTGGTCGGTAGACTATATTTAATGTCGTTGATTAAGAATGTTCCGGAGAATTTCGACAATATCGAACAAAATGAAGAACTACCGGAAAACGGTCGATATAATGACGACGAGAATAATAAAATTCCTGGTTGAAGACGGCCGAACGTTTTTTTTTTTCCGCGCAAACGCGACGAATCGACAAACGCGGTCGTGACAAAAAAGGTCGTGTTCAAAGGAAACGGAATAAAAACGCGTTCCTATATCCGTCCGTTACGTCGAAGATTCCCGGGTGGCGGCGGCGGCGGCGGCGGCGGGACGTTTGACACAATCGAACAATTTAAAACGCAATCAACGTTAACGACAAGGCCGCGTGGTGTAACAAGTGCGTTTACGCGACATATGGTGAAACCGTTGCGGCGGCGGCGGGGGCAGATGCGCCTCTCGGTCGTCCCGTCACCGGTCTTAACCGCCGTCAACGGACGCGAAATACACCCACCACCGTTCACGCGTCCGTACTACC
Source organism: Schlechtendalia chinensis (assembly GCA_019022885.1). Taxonomy (NCBI): domain Eukaryota; kingdom Metazoa; phylum Arthropoda; class Insecta; order Hemiptera; family Aphididae; genus Schlechtendalia; species Schlechtendalia chinensis. The sequence continues at coordinate 63,197,993 of CM032339.1, forward strand.
ACGTATAACATTATAACGATAACAATAACACCGCGACGCGCGTACACTGGCGGAGGGCGACCGGGGGGGAATACACACTATTTTCATTATCTTCGCGTTTCCATTGTTCTTAAGGAAGCACGCTTCTTCTTCGTTGTAACGTACGGAACTGACGGTTGAAGGGGGTGTGGTGGGGGGGTGGAAATAAACGAAACGTCCGTTAAAAATAATTACCGCGCACGACGGTTACATTTTTCGGTCTGGCCGTTTGAGACGGTTTTTTTTTTTTTAAATTTTTTATTTTTTCGTCGAATTCTCGGCGACGGACGCGCACGAAAACGAACGTTTTGCCACCGGGTCGGTCGTTTTTCACACACCGCGTCAAGTGCGTGGGCGTCGACAAGCAATCGAACGACGAACGAGAGTTTGACCGCGTCGATAAACGACGATGACACCGAACTCGGTACCGGGCGTTATACGAAAACCAGTCATTTTATCGTCACAACGGTCTTGTCTGTCGTTATCGTTATTATTATACACGTCAGAATAAGTGCCCGCGCTTTTATTCCGAAGTCGTGATATTATTTGTACTCGAGTAGTTGACCGGTTTCAAAAAAGACGTGTTTACTAAACGCTGTAACTTTAATTCAGCAAAACTGTACGAATGGCAAGTAATTAATCGTATCATACCCGTTTGATATCTCGGTAAATTAAATACGAATAAAAGTAACAAGATGCATTAATTAAAACGTACTTATATTCATAAGTGATGAGTTATAAATCGTACATTTATTCACTTTATTATTGTATTCGTATTTACATTTTTTATCGACATGAAAATAATAAGAAACGAAACGTACAATTTAAATGAGATAAAAACACTTGTTTCATATGGAAATAAAATAAAATAAACGTCATTCTTTGAAAAACTAATTAAAAAAAATCATCGTAGAAAAGTACGATTTTTATGAAAAACACCAATTTAAAAGGATAATCTTTGTACACAATTGTAAGGGGGACGTATTGTTTTGTGTACGAAATAAGCGGAGGGACGCCATCACCCTCACCGAATATAGTTTACTGTTGTTTCTTGTTTTGTAAACGTTTCACAATAAATTTGCAACCCGACGAAATACTCTACAACACCGTATGGCGGTACCGGACGAGTTACATATAACGAACTATGCCGCGTACGTTCTATTAAATCGAACATCGAACGGATTCTATTCAAAAGTTAAATCGTCAAGTTTTTACACGTACGCGTTAGGTATATTTATATATCACACGCGTAAGTATGAACACGGTAAGGTCGGCGAATTCGTATCATACCAATTGCACCACTCATAGTGCCCCGTACCGTGTACGCTACGTAGGCGCAAACAGCGTTCGGAGCGTATTTACAAGTGCTCTCGTAGCGGTCGCCGCCGCCGCCGCCGGTGACACGGTAAAACAATACTATACGTACGCGCGGCGATCCGGATTTAATAACTGGTCCGTGCTAATACTCCGGTGCGCGCGCGCGCGTGTGTGCGTGTCCGGTCGTGATGATGAATATTTTAAACGTAACCTAACCGCTAAACACGCGCGCTCGCTCTCCGTCTCTTTCCGTCCCGGCGGCACAGTCCCGGCTATCTCTCGCTCGCCTCGTCGTTTAATCAATCCGGGACCGGGACTCAATGAGCGGCCGGCGAATCGTCCGGCACGATCTCATGAATAATTCACCCGGGGGGGGACTTGGCGTTCCGCGGCGGACGCTCGCTAAAAACTTCAGCGTTCCTATGCTAATGTCGCGGCTGGAACCGGACGGAACTACAACAGCGCGACCGATAAGCCACCGTGGTCCTGACCGCGGACGCGGTTCCGGGGACGGGCGGGACGGGACCGTTAAAAAATACTGGACGGTTCATAATTTTTTTTTTTTTTTTTATAACATTCGTTCTGACATTAGTTACTGCGAAACAAACTGATAAGAATCGTGACCACTAATAATCCGTAGCGAATTTTTCAAACGTATAAAATAAACTGTATGAATACGCGACTGCGTTAGGTACTGTACTTGCGCGTCGAGCTGTATTGTCTGTATCGCGTAGGCCTGTTGGCCCACACGAAATAATGTTTCGGATGAAAGCCATATTTATATTATCACGTGAATCGAATCGAACCGTTGCAACGAAAAAAAATGCACAAAAAAGTGTGAAATAATTCACGAAAATCTTGTCGAATCGGCGTTATTTTTACATGATGCGTAATTGAAAATTAAATATCTTCAGTATCCCGTCTGGGAGTGATACAAGCAACATACTGTGTGTCGATCCGGCACCGACTAGGACGAGAATCGTTTCACACTTTTCGGAGTCGGTTTTATTTATTTTTTTTTCCCAAAATTTTTGTCTGTTTTTCTTTTGATGTTATACATTATCGAAGTCATTTGTTTTATTCGAACGCCGTAACATCAAGTCGCCCGTTTGTGTCGGTCACGTCGGTTTAAGGCCTCCTGAAGACTTGCCCGCGTGGGCCTTCAGGGTCTCAGCCCGCCCCCGGACACCGTACAGAGAGAGCGATCGAGAGAGACGAAAAACCCTCGCGGATTCCGTCCGGATCTCGCTTTCTACATCGGATACGTCACATCATAACACGCGCACGGAACAAACCGTAAACATCCTCCGGCGAGGTCATCTACCACACGGTGGATATTTTTATACGTCCACGGTCGCGTTATTATTTGTAGTTTGTCGCTTGTTGTTGTTGTCTTTTTTTTGTCACGTTTCTCTTTCCCCGACGCGTTCCCAATCGACCGCGCCGGACGACGTTGGATTCCCTCGGTCGCGTCCGACTCCATCCGTCTGCCACGTATGTCCAGGGTCGTGTACAGACCGGCCCTAAGCCTATTTTCAATGGACCCGGGCTCACAAAAAAAACAACTTGAAAATCTACGGACTATGGGCCCGTAACCGCGTGCTGTTGCGATGAGACCGACCGTTTACATCACACGCGACGTATAGTGTAATAATAACAATAACAATAATGATGTCCTACGATATTCGACGTCGAAACCATTCAGTTATTAGTTTTCATGTATAATTAGACAACGTTTTTCGTTTGAAATTCAGACCTAACCCAAAAAAAAAAAATAAAAAAAATAAACGGGCCCGGAAGACCTCGTTTTCCCGTTGCCCGGCAAAGCTGAGTACGGTCCTGCGTGTGTCCGCAGTAAAAACACACGTTCGTGGACATGGTCACATTACGCCCGCGCAATCCGATCGCGTTTCGTCGGCGAGTTGCACGATATCGCCGTTGCGTTGCCCGTTCTCTAACCACAATGTTCACGTCGCGGTGCACGCGCCACCGAAAGTGAAAACCAAAACGGCGTGCCCGCCACCGTCACTCTCGACACGCGAAAGACTGCCCCGTTTTACGTGGCCGTCGACGTTCCGACGGATTTGCGGGCTTCGGCGAAATCCGTGCTGTTTGACCAGTAGCGTAATTACGTGGGCGAGGCGCAGGATATGGTCATAGACAGTGGTCCGAGTGTCTCGTATTATTTGTGCTTGAGTTCGATTTAGTCAACCGATTAAAAAAACATGTCTACTAATACTGTAACTTTAAGTCAGTAAAACTGTACAAATGGCAAATAATTAATCGTATTATGCACGTTACACCATTAGATTTAGGCGCCAAGTGGTCAAATTTAAATGAGATAAAAATAATTGTTTCATATAAAAAAAACAAACATCATTGTAAGACTAATTCAAAAATCACCGCGGAAAAATACAATTTTTATGAAAAACACCAATATAAATCGATAATCTTTGTACATAATTATAAGGCGGATGTATTATTTTGGACAAAATAAGTGAAGGGATGAAAAATGTAGATTATAATAAGTGGACGTATGTCATCCCGACGTATCCTCTCCTAACTTCGACCACTGGGGATAGATACCTCCTCCCCACATATGCTGTTAGGTTAGGCGTTGTTTTACATACCAAGAGAATACGTAAAAAACAAGTAAATCGAACAAATCCAGATTCCACTTGAAGCGTGGAAGAACACTATGAAGTATTTATACCTTACCTACACTAATTTGTAAATCAACTAGAAGAAAGATTTTCAGTCCGTTCCGAAATGTTTAAAGGTGTTTTGGATTATTATTATATTATTTTTAATTGTGATTTGTAATAACATGAAATTAAAAACAAATTACTTCGATAAAAGATTTGCATCTATCTAATATTTATTATTGAAATCAAAAAAGACGTCGCTCACGGGAAGATCAATTTCAAAACTACGTGAAATAGCACCCGATGCAAATAGAGAATCGGTCATAAAAAAAAAAAAGAAAAAGAAAAGCTGTACTTATAATAAGCAACTCGAAAAGATCACGACGTCAAAATCTGGATCGGGTTTCGAAGACACATTATTTATTCCCACACACACACTAGTCCGTGTCGCGTGACTCTGCGCCGTCAAAACGATACGTTTGACCGTAGAACGATTTATCCGAACGGATCGAAGCTTACGGTGAAATCGGTCGGTTCTAAACAACAGGAGGTGGCTATAATACGTTATACGTGAAGCGTTCAAAAAGCCGCAGTTGCGCAGTAACCAGTTAAGAGAAATACAAATTGCCAATATATTATGTCCGTTAAACCGTAACACTATGGTATTATCTCTAATTTACTTTTTGATTATTCACATTTCACGTGCGTTGTACATTTTTGGATCTGGATTCTGCGAGTTAAGTATATTTTATTCCATAAATAATATATGAATAATTTTTTACTGATCGTGTGATGACACCGAAACTACACCTATTGCACCCGCTTCATTCAGCGCATAGAAAAACACGTATATATAAAACAGTAACCCGACTCACTGACTGATCTATTAACGTACAGCTCAAACCATCGGACGGATCGGGCTGAAATTCGGCGTACAGATTATCATGACGTAAACGCTATTATGACGTAGACATTCCGCTAAGAAAGACATCTTACAAAAATCAACCCTCAAGGGTGTTAAAAGGAGTAAAAATGAAAAAAAATCGCCTAACTGTAACCGACGAAGCTATGAGTATGAAATTTGGTCAGTAGTTTCGTTTTATCGTGTAGAGACCCGCTAAGAAAGGATTTTTCAAAATCCTACCTCTAATGGGGTCGAAAACGGTAAAAGTGGCGAAAAATAATAGATAAAGAATATGTCTTTATCTAGTTTTCTTTATTTTCACTTTATTTTAGTTATTTGTCCCGTTTTTGAGAAAACACGTCCACCGAAGGAACTGAATACATATATATTTCGGGTGCATTTTATATAACTTTGGAAAAGTATATTTATGTAGCTTCCAGAAATCGAATTTTTCCTATCCAACAGTGGCATTTTTAAATATTAGCGAATTATTAAAGTCGAAGCTATGGGTGGACTCGACGTAGATTGAATGAACTCGTGAAACTTCATTGTCAAAATGATCCCATAATGAGAATCAGTCGTATTATTACTATGAGAAGTCGATACTGTTGTAGTGGACCGAGTTCTACAATAGTTCAGTGCGTACAGCAACGGTAACAACAGTCACTTACGTCGTTCGGGGTTTTTGAGACAACGGACTCAGAAAAAATATTCCGAACGCGTCCGAGCTACTGCTAACAAACCCACACGAACGATTGTTGTTCACAATAAACGGGATGTGTCGATCGGTCCCGATAATCGGAGTGGCTCGTCGCCGGTTTCTAACCGAACGCGCACTGGTTCGACCGTCCGTCGTTCGTACGATCGTTTTCGTCGTGACGGGACGACACCTGTTGCCGTTCGTACGTCGCCCGCGAATTAACGTCCCGACGTGTTATCGCGCCGCCCGGCTTACACGGCATTTCCATTACCGACACGCGGCGCCCGTACCCACACCGACTCCCATATCCATCGGCCGAGTTCTATTAAACCGTTCGAGTCATCGGCATTCATCAGACACGCGTCTCATTTCCCGTGTTTGAGTAGCGTTCGATTTGCTTTTGCACACGGTACTTGGACACTGATATTATTTTCGTACGCTTTTATACGCGTGTTATACGATTTCGTCGAAAATCAAAAATCGGCGGACAAATTTCACCGACAAGGAACTTGGAACTATTTATTTCTGTCGATAGGTATCTATTAAATACAGTACACCTCTCGTTAACAACCAAAAAAAAAACAGAACGTCAATAACCGACAAGCATTTCGAACGAATTATGTCGTCAAATAACTCATGTATAACTCATGTATATATATATATATTAATAAAATTATGAATAAACTTTACATATGTATTTTTTTAACTATTTGAAAATTATTTCAAATATTTTTTGTATTTGGTATACTGTAAATACTTTTCAACAATTTTTTTTGTTATTTACCCAAATACTTTTTAAGAGTGTTCTTTACGAGTCTGTCTATCGGTCGCGCCTTTCGCACTGCGCAACGTGTACGAGTAAGGTAGATGCTACTATGGTGTACAAATAGGTTTTTTAACGACGTCGCGATACCAGTGTGATCGGATCGATGCACAGTTACCGGACAACGATTGTTTACTGACAAACCACGGTGACCACCGTATCACCACCCCCCCCCCCCCACGGTTAACGTTAAGCGTCGCACCGCGTTCGATAATTTATAGTCCGTTACGTTTATATGACGTGCACCACTCACCTTCCTGAGAAAATCCGTTGACGCTGCTACTGCTGCTGATGTTTCCCGATCCCACTGTAAGACAAACAACAAAAACGAACTCGATAAGTACGATTCGATTCGAAAATCGCGGATCCCGAATCGCAACTTCAAACCTCGAGACACCGAACGTGCGCATATTTCATTTTTTTTTTTCCATAAAACCGTTTCACGTACAACGATCGTGTCGCAATGACGTAACTGTGAAACATTTCGGGGGAGGGTGGGAGGCAAAATATTAAATACCTTACTTTAAAATCATTAAAATGTAAAAGTCCAATAACAATAGTGACTTAATGTCAAATGACAAAAATAGATATCAATTTTAAATTTTAAACGATTCAGATAGATACCATCAGCTGTCGCCTGTCTTAATGTTTGAAAACGTCGATAAAACGGTAATTGATAACGCCCTAATGTGATCATAACCATTACTTCTAATATTAATTTGCTAAAATTACGATATTTATATATTGATAAGTCATATCAAAAATCTATAAACAAATTATATAATCAAAAATAAATATGCATTTTAAGCAAAAGAGTAAAAATCTTTTTGGAGGGGAAGTTCTCCTATTACCACCCCCTCTCCTAAAGTACTCCACTGTCGTGTCGTACGTAATATGCGCGTATACGCATAAACTCGGAAGTTTAAGTAGCAAACAGGATCCGTGACGTCGGTCTGATACACGTTGATAAAACGTAAGCTTAATAATAATAATAATAATGCATGATTAGCAGACAGATCAAAAATCAAAATATTCGAGTCTTGGTCCGTCTTACTTTTATTTTTACCGTCGTCGAGGTGCATCTGCTGTTGCGACTGATGCATGAGTCCTTGCGCGTGCATCTGATGTTGCGGCATGTTGTGAGGGTGCAATGAGCCCCCATGATGCCCCAAACCGAGTTCCATTCCAATCATAACCCCGTCCACGGTGTCATTCACCTCGCCTGTAAAATAGTAACGAATAACATTCGATTAGAGACGATCAATCTTCCAACCAGACTACTTCTCGAGTCACTGTTCGTTTTATATTTTTATCCTCCCCCCGGACGCCGCTCAGTTTTTTTCGAGCACTCCATTCTCCGACATTTTCTCCGTACACGAGGAGAGACAGGATCATGGATTTGTTTTGGCGAGCTCGCGTTTTCGTCGAATAAAATACAATAATACGAAACGTACAGTTTGTTAACGGCGACAAAACGTTACGGGAACCGACTCGGGCACGTTTGTAACACATATGATCGCGGGAGAAATCGGTCTGTAGGTGATCCACGTGACCAGCACCAAAACACAAAACGCGCGTTTTGTTTTTACGGTCGAAACGCAATCGAACGCGTAGAGCTGGCCATACGCACGATCAGGGGTGAACGCAGGAAAAAAATTTGGGTGGGGTTTTGAAAAAAATATCAATACAAGTAAATAGTATTCATCCAAATGTGAAAGTTTTATTAATGGTTGACGATTTTTAAGATTTTTTTTGAACATAGTTAAAGTAACGTAAAATTTAAAAATTTGTTTTCCCAAATATAATATAAAGTTACATATTGATTTTCGGTAAACATTTCAAGTTTCTATAACCATTAGTTCCAAAATTACAAAGTTAATAACGGTAATCGTTTTTGACAAAATCACGTTTATACCATTTTTGTGTAATTTTTCGGCAGTTTTTGAATTTTTTTCCCCTAGGCGCTTTTGAAAAAATCGAAAAATGTTTTTTTTTAAAAGTACTAACTAGATGCTATTTGTCATCGGAAACAAGACATGACTGTAACGATCGAAACACTCCTTCTGGTACAATTTCGATATTATAAAATTAATGGACAAAATTCACATTATGCAAATTATAATTGTGACTCAACAAGTTTTTACTTTTTTACTGGTAAACTACCCACGGGTTATTCGTCAGGATCAGAATTTGAAGTCGTTGAAACGGTGATTGTATTTTTTGGTTTAAAAACTTTAAAATCGAACCAGAACTCATTCTGAAGTTTCTGAAAACTGTTCAAGCGTATATAATCCACAATAGTTGAAGGTATAACGATTGAATTGAATACACAGTTCAATAATCCATGTGTATATTATGTCGTGAATCGCAATGATTAAACAACGATTGAATACGACATCCGTAATGGAATAAACGTATTGTACATAAAGTCAAAGTACATATTTTACATATCATCCTAAATTTCTAGGAGTTTAACCCTTTCCCCCTGCGTTCTTAACTGCATGATGATACGCGACTGTCAACAGTTTTCGCCATCCGGATGGCGCGCGCCCGTTGATAATTTACGCTTTCGTCGTGCTCTTCTTTGTTGTCCTTCCCGTAAACAGTGTTTATTTAATATAATAATAATAATAATAATAACAATTTACATAAAACTAGGCACGCGTATAGGGGTTTTTTTTTTTTAATTCTCTGGTTTCCCGTTCCATTAATTAATCTTTTCCTTTTCGAATCGCACGACATCAATAGAAATGATCGATAACGCAATTTAGACGATTGTTTTTTTTTCTTGTGACATACACACACGTTATATTATTTTAACGACCGCGTTTATGTAAATATCTCGAGTCGTGCGGACGAGTACACTCGGCGAACGGAACGGAAAAGTGTGAAAATTGAAGCTCGTGATGACGCTAGCGGTCAACCACTGTGGGGTGTCATCTCTCTGCGTGCGCGCATGTGTGTATATATAAATCTCGATCACGCGGGTCCGGTCAGAATCGTGGCTTGATATTCTTCCAATGCGCCGGGTCATCTCGTATGTGTGTGTGTGTGTGTGTGTTTGATAACACGAAACCGACGTGAAGGAACGAGAACAAAAAGAAAAAGAGGACGGGAAAAAATAATAATAAAGAAATAAGGAGAAAAATAGAATAAAATAAAAGATTGTCCGCGAAGCCACGCGGACCGGGGACCCGTTATGCTCGCGTGTGTCATTGCACGAGCGCCGACTCCGGCGACAATCGGTTCGTGGGCATCTCTCAATAAAGTTTCGCCGTGGATTTTATCGCGAACGTTTTTGCAGCGTTCCGAATTTCAACACGCCAAACGGTTTCCCGATCCGGAATTCGACGGTGATAACGACCGCGATTGCGATTACGGCCAACAAAATACGCGTACGGTATAAAATCGTGTACGGCAACGAATACCGAACGTGCGAATAGCAAATGGACAAGTGTGCGGTACATTTTTAGCCAATTATTTTCAATGTCTAACGTTTTTATCTGTACGTTATAATTTCTTAGTTGAATTTCGTGACGCTGATATCGGTCGCCGCCCATGCTCGTATTTAACTCAATCGATATTCATAGTAATTTTTTTTTTTTGAGGGGGTACAACAAAGAAAACGTAAAAGTTTTAGGCACAATGTTAGAATGTCGAATGCGTGTTGCAATATACATGGGCAAGGACGTGGAAACGGTGCTCGGATTGGAAAATATTAAATAGTGGAGCTCAGTTGGAAATTTAATAATAGCGTTCCAAATGAAATATTCTAAAATAACCCCTCCTCCCCCCACCTACCACCACAATTTATCACTAATATATAACCTAATCCCTAACCGTATTCTTTTTTTTCCAATTAAAACAATTTCTCTATACAGTTTTTAATAGAACAGTATTCTACAACATTTAATATGAATAAACAACTAATTAACCCGTTTAAATTCAAGTGAGAATAATAATATGTAAAAATCAATTATATGATAATATGCTATCGCAACTTATAAAAAAAAAAAAAATTATAAAATATTCACGCTATACGTCGGCACGTGACGGTCACTAATAAAATAGAATTTTCAAAACGGTGTTCGCCGGTTAACGACATTGACAATTTGTGCTGCCACGGATATACAGTTTTATCGTATATCTTTGTGTAAATCTAAATATAACTATCAGATAATATATGAATAATATCCTGTGACAAGTGATATACAAGATAATAAATTGGCATTATCATGTAGGCACTTGATATAACAATAACGTATTTACAATAGGGTGGACAGACGCCCTCGTATTATACGGGAAAGTACCGTATTTCAAAAGTCTGTTCCGTCGTCCCGACAAATGCTCTCGGGACGCTAATTATTGTCCCGTATTTTAATCATATGTCCCATTTCCTTATAATAATAATAATAATAATAATAATATCGACATTATCAATTATTATAATTTTTCCCATTTTTCTTCATGTATCTGATAACGCGTCGTAACAACTGATTAATTCCTGACGTTTACGTATATTACACATAATATGCAATTGAAATGTATTTAAAATTTTTTAATTAGTTTAATTTCACAGAATACAATTTTTTAACATGGATGAATACATATTCGTCCCGTATTTTTATGTTTATTATATGGTCACCCCAATTGATAATAACAAAAATATTAAATATAATTATGTCAAATATAAAAATTTTTTCATGATTTTTTTTATCTACGGTCCCCAATGTATACCGGTCATAAGCGCTCCCCCACGTTCCTTTGAAAATCGTTGTGAAGGGACGCTAACTTTTTTTTTTTTTTGAAACGCAGTAGAGGAGCTTTGCGTCTCCCCCTCCCCCCCCATCACCACCATCAATTCAAGCACTGCATCGAAACAAACGCGCACGAACAACAACGATAAATGTAACGAGAGAAAAACAACGACCAACGGGTTAGGTTAGAGCAGTGATTCCCAAGGTGGGCGATATCAGTCCCCTGGGGGCGATATTACAGTCCAAGGGAGCGCTAATATGATTCAAGTGAACAGTAGTTATGTAAGCGCGATTCGGCGGCTTTAAATGAAAAAAAAAAAATGCTCCTCACATTAATAGAGCCGAACGTTATTAAATTGATGAAAACCCACCAGACACGTCCTTCTCGTTAGAATGCATATTTATTTTTATTATAAATAAGTTGTTAAAATATACATCTAAAAATAAATAAATACGTTGTTGTATTTTTTTTCTCGTACTTGTTAATTGATTAAGATAAAATTCTGGGATAGTGGGACGGTAAGGCCATGCCCCCCCCCCTCCCGGGTATTTTATTTGATATTTGCTTTACGTGTGACAAAATAATCGATTGTTATTGCAAAATTAGGGTGTACATTTTTTGATGCCTCCTCACCCAACGAAATATTTTTTTGCCGGCGGCCTTGGGAGGGGCGGTGAGATTTTTTTTTGTGAGTAGGCGGTAAGGTAAATAAGTTTGAGAACCCCTCGTGGGCCAGAGAAAACGAACGGGAGATATACGCGCCGCGGCACGTCGGCCGATCGAAAAACCGTTGCCTCGTGGCGGCGGTCCATTCGAAATGTTTTTGACGTTCTTATCGTTCTCTACGCGGCGGCGCGAGGTAAAAGAAATGTGCCGTTTTCGCGGACGCGCGCGCTCGTTTCCGTACGATTCGCATTTCGTTCACGTGCCTCGTAAATCGCCAGCTCTTATCTAACCGTTTGTGTTGTTGTGCGGACGCGGCGCGTGTGTCCGGCGTGCGAGACGAGCCCGCGCGATATATACACGCACGCGTATCACGTGAAAAATAACCCCCCCCCCCGCCCACCCCGCGAACAAACGCCACGTCGAGAGATAATGGAATCGCACGACGGGACGGACAGCGGGACGGGTGGAGGAAAGCGTTTCGGACGATCATCGTCCGGATAAGAACCGATCGGCCGGAAACACGAGAACGTAACGGGCGACGGACAATAACGACTCGCCCCGTCGGATTCGGCCGACACGCGTTTTATTAGGTTAGGTAAACAAAACGAATCGTCGTATCGGAACGTCCTTATTCGGACGTGCCGTCGTGAAAACGTCGTGCTCGTCCGGCATTCGCACATGCCCAGCTCGTTTCCGTGGCTCGGTCCGGTCGACATTTTATAACTACTAGCCCTAACTCGATCGGATGAAAATAAAAAAAATTTTAACGTCCTATAGTCGTGTTCTACAGTTATATCGTTTTTCATAATGTAATTAATTTTATAATTTTGATGTTAATTATTAGTCATTTTACTTATTATGATTGTACGACATCTTAAAAATCTCTTATTGTTTAATTGCGATTGTAGCTGGATTTAGGGGATTCTTACGTCTCCCATTGACTTTTGAACTGATACTGATTTTAATCACAAATGATACTATGGTAATAGCCTAACCGTTACATACACAAGGTTATTAGCTTATAATCAATTATTATTATTATTATTATTCAGGCTTCTGGAAGATGCATTTTACTTATTTTATAATATCAAGACATATCGCATAATACGAATAATAGTAGAAAACATTTCAATCCTCCCTTCCCTCCTCATCGTAGATTCCTGAGTACGCCACTGATTGTAGCTAAATGTTTTCATCGTAAAAACGAAGAACAACCTGCTGTTTGAGTCCTAAATTTGAACATTTCGTCAACAGCGTCGTCAGACGGACTGAGGTTCGCGTGAAATCGATCGCGTCCGTGTTTAAGAATAGTTGTAAAATACGTTTTAAGGGAGTACGCAGAGTAGGGGAGCCGGAGAAAGTTATGCCTCCTCCCCCGTTACTTGAGTCAATGTTTGTATAGAGCGTATTTCATAAATATTTTTAAAAGTATTTTATTTTCAATAAGAAATCATTATTTACGTAAGTTCTAAATAATAATAGTTTGAAATTTTGAATATTGCATGATCTATTATGACGATTTGTCGGGCACCGAAAAATAATCGTGACACACGCGATTTCAAAATTGTGAACATGATACAAATGCAGTGGTATTTGATAAGACAGGTAAAAGCTATGTACGGTTCAAACGATTATGTAATTTTTTTTTCCTTTATAATAATTTAGTTTGTAATTTGATTCATATTATACACAACAAACAAATTCAAAACACTTAATGAGTATGTTATTTCTTATGATTTATAAAAATATACAAAGATATGTGTCAGTAGCGTAACCAGAAATATCACTTGGGGGAGAGGGAGAGGGGTCCAAAATTATATTACGAAAAATGTATACACTTATTTTTTATTTGTGCAATCGTAAAAATAATAAAATGTAAAATTTGAATAAAAATTATAAAATAAAATGCAAACGACGCTTCGAAGTCGCTAAACGATGTATGTGCAATATAAGAAAACGATAACGATGTGATAACGATTTGTTATCTGCTGCAAAGCAGGCCAAAACAAATCATTGTATTATTGTATTATCAAAATTAATAAATATTTTTTTACTGCAAAATATAATTAGACAATAATTACGATTACCTCAGACGATTTTCCACTTAAGAAACACTCAAGGGGGGGGGAGAGTGTTTGGGCTTGGAGACGTCATTGATGCGTGTGTGTATATAACTTATAAGTATCGTGTAGCCATCCCCCCCCCCTCAATCGTCGGTCGATATTTCTTGCGGGCGTTCTCGATACGTTTGTTATTGTTTTGGAACGGAGTTGGTAGACGATCGACGGCAATGGGCCAATGGGTTTTGCCACGTCGGACACGACGTGCGATCACGAACGTTCGCCAACGTCGTTTGGCAGGACACCGAGTGCCGTGGTCGTCGTGATTAAAACGTAAACGTTTTCGCGGATCCGGAACGCGCGGCCAGTGGAGGATTTATCGTTTCGAACGCGTTACGACCGGTTCCCGTTGTGCGAATATCGGACTTTACCGTTTCCGGATTCGGACGGCGTGGGGGCGGCGGTGTCGGCGCGCGGAGAACCGCGCGCAACAGGTGCGCGCGAACGGCGTCCGTGGCGATAATTCTCGGGGTGGAGTGGGGGGGAGGTCGGACGTATATGCGTGGAGATGGGGGGGCAGGGGGGGCAGGGGGTCACGTGACCCGACCTGAGGGTCGGTCGTGTTGAACGTGGTCGGTATTCCGCGTTGTCGGCGTAATCGACGTCAAGTGTCTTATAACATATTTCATGCACCTACTGTCTGTTCTATTTCGTACGGATCAATCACGGCCGTGGCTTTAGACGCGTAAGCGTTTTTCGATGATAAATAAAATCACCAATATGCATCTGAGGTCGAGATATAATTTACACCGAATTAAAAATTGTATTTGAACTGTTCGAGGAACAAGGAGGAGCAGAAGGCAATTTACCATGGTCACGAGGAAATTCGCGGCAGAAAATGGCATACGAAAAATATGACCGTCGAAAAGCGTGAAAGACCGACAAAACGTTTTGGTTTATATGGATGATTGTATTCAAAGTTTTGACGAACGATATAAATAACAAACGCTGGTTACGCCTAACACGACGATTACGCATTAGTAGAATCGACTACCTGTCGTTATGTACGCGCGGACTTAGCCGGCGCAGGAAAAACGGCGCACACGAACAGTTTTTCGTTTCGTGCGCGCGTACACGTGTATCAGTGGCGTGGCGAATGAGTGATTTTGGACCGGCCGCTCTTAGTTCAAATCGGCTGGATGAGTGGGTGGGTGGACGACGGTCGCTGGATGACGTGGTTATGAACGAATTATTATTATTCGACTTACTAGTTGTTGGTTAGGATTGGAAGAAAACAAAAGCCAGAAAGTATTTAAAAAAAAAAAAAGATAAGTATTTTTTTTACCTATTTGTCATTTTTATAGAGGGAGTGAGTGTTAGGAAAAATAATCCGTCCCTTGTCATCAAAAGGTTCGCCACTGAAACGACCAGACGAGAAATAATCGACGAGGGTCGATCAATAAGTGAATTACATCGGATCGTAAGTCAAAAAGTACTACTATTTCCGGACGAATTTGTTTTTTATTGAAAAAAGTACACGTAATATAACGCATTTGTTCACGTAACGCCAAACAAGTCTTTTGTACTTTTCATGTCTCTGTTTGGAAACGCCTAGTTGAGCGAATTCACTGACATGCTGACGGGGTTTATATATATATATAATCAAGGCGTTGATAATTCGAAATGTGTGCCAAGATGTTAAACAATTAATACTAAAAACTCGAGAAAGGCGATTGAACGTCGACGACCAGGGAAACTGGTAACCTTTGTAACGTTACCTAAATGGAAATGTGTTGTCATAGAAAAGCACGATTTCTTTTGTCGGTTTCCTTGATCGTCGATCTTTAATCGTCTTTCTCAAGTTTTTTAGGGTTTCAAAATCGGAAGCTTATTTGATTGTTGAACGTCTTGGCGTAAATTCCGAATAAACATTGCCTTGAACATCATTTTCCCAGCACATTCACAAATTGGACGGGAATTCTTTCAACTAGGCGTTTCCAAACCGGTGTAGAGTTATGAAAAGTGTAGTGACTTACGACCCAGCGTAACTTAGTTTTCGATCGACCCTCGTAATAATGATAATAATGATAATGATATGTGACCGACCTCCCACCGGCGTTGTAAGGCCGCGCGTTGACGTTGTTGTGTGCGTACGTTCGCACGGAGACAGAAGAATAGAAATTTAACCTCATTTTTTTGTTTTCGTTTTTTTTTTTTTTTAACCGCTTTATCAATCATGAAATCGGAATAATATTTGCGTTTTTCTACGATAGAGAGGAGGAGAGAGAAAGAGAGAGAGAGAGAAAAAAAGGGGAAAAAAAATTAAGAGAAGGACGACAAAGTGAAATAAATCATTGCTTTCGCGAGTAAACTCGGATGAACCGACCGCGCGCGGTATAATATACATATATGTGCGTGTGTGTGCGTGTAAAAAAAACAACAACAATGTAACGCGTGCACGCGCATCGCAGTCGTATACGATGTTGCGGGGAACGATAAATCGTTGTCGGTAGAAAACGTCGGCGAAAGGCGCTGTCCGTGCGCGGAAGACGTACGCGGTCGATAACAATGAATATATATATAATATTTTTCAAAAAAAAAAACAATAATAATAATAAATAAAAATAATAATAATAATAATAATAATAATGATAATAATAATGATAGTAAAAATCGACGCGAAAATCTAGACGACGAACGCACTCATTCAATCGGCGATCATTACCCGACGGACGACTCGGCGCGATATCGACCGCGACCGTCGCCACTACACGGAGCACCGTTGACTTAGCGCGTATCCTCCGCTCCGTGACCGTAATGATAATATTAAAAACTCTTCGGCGGCGCGCACTCCAATGGTACCGGTATTATTTATGCGCGCGTACCGGTCCACACGTACGACGAGTCGCCGTGCGCATAAATACGACCGAGTCCGTATTATTATTATTATCGTTGTCATTATCATCGTTATTATTATTATTATTATTACACCGCCGCCGCTCAAGACAAAACGCGCGTCGTAATGGTACACCACACACACACACACACTGAACTTATTTCAAGATTCGTATACGGTACCGTCCACCCCTTCCAGGCTTAATGTCACTAACCGCCGGTCGCGTCGTTTCGGTTTTTTTGGTCGACCTACCTCACTCCAATTATCGCCTTCAAAAAATAATAATACAATATCCAATACCGTATCGCAGTGGCCATAAGCCAACACAGGTGTTTTATTTATTTTATTATCGAACAGCCCCCGTATTTATACGTTACAAACCGCCAACTGGTACGACTGTCCGACACCCGAGTGCATGGTATTACGTTATCACAGTACCTACTAAATTCGTTACCCGGTACCCACCCACGCATCGCCAAGTTTTAAGGAGAGATCGCTCCTAAATCATCCATTCAACACGCCACTGTCCTCCAATCGCCCTCGCCCAGAGTTTTCTCGGCCCGGCGGGGTTTTTTTCTCCCGGAACGTTAAATCAGACATTGCGACTGAAAACACATTTATCGGTCTTGATAACGTTCGTCGTTTTAACGTCGTCTGATAATATTATGTTTTTCTTAGTGTTTGGCTTGGATTATAACATATAACTCAGTCTTCCGTTCTCCCCGATCCTCTGCTATAGCCGTTTTAGTTCGACGCAAGTATAATAAGCTCCGGCATCCTTTTTTTTTTTTTAATCGTGGGGTATATGAATTTCTTTTGGTCTTCCGCAGTTTTCCGTCCTTCCACGATTCGTTCGATTATTGCGTGGTGCAGTTCCTTAAAACACGGCCAATCCGTTACCCACCGTCCTTTCTGTATTGCATTTGTTACGTTTCGTTTTCCGCCAACCTGGGTTAGCACCTCAGCATGTCAGTTTCCCTGTCTGTCCGTCTGATTGTCTCGTGCGTCTTCAGCGCCACGTCTTAAATGCCTCTAGGAATCTTTTCTCTGCTTCATTTATCACCCACGACCCACAACCATACAAAGCTACACTCCACAGCAATGCTCGAAATGGGAGTGGACACAAGGGGAATGAGCTCGTCTACTACATTTAAAAAAATTAGCGTCCTTTTACTACAGTTTTCAAAGGAACGCGGGGAATCGTTTATAACCGGTGTACCTGGGAACCATGCATAAAAAAATCATGAAAAAATTGTATATTCAATAGTATTATTTTTAATATTTTTATTGATACGTTTTATGCTTCACTTGATAATGGCAATTTATTATCTAGCATATCACTTGTCACAGAATAATATTCATGTATTATTTAACAATTATTTTTAGATTTACTCACACATATACTATAAAACTGTATATCCGCGGCAACACAAACTGTCAATGTCGTTAATTGGCGAACCGTTTGGAAAATTCGATTTTATTAGTGATCGTCATGTGCCGATGTATCCCTGTATAGTGTAAATACATTATAATTTTTTTTTATAACTTATGACAGCATACTATCATATAATTGAATTTTACATATTATTGTTCTTACTTAAATTTAAATGGGTTTATTAGTTGTTTATTTATATAAAATGTTGTAGAATACTATTCTATTAAAAATTGTTTAGAAAAATTTGTTTAATTGAAAAAAAAATAATACGGTTAGAAATTAGGCTATATATTAGTGGTAAACTGGGAGGTGTGGGATACCCACGGATTTGTGATCGTCTAGAATATTTCATTTGGAACGCTATTTTTAAATTTCCAATTGAGATCCAATTCCATTATTTAATATTTTCCAACTCGAGCACTGCTCCACACATACACGTTCTTACAACACTTTTCCTAGTTCTTAATGATATTAAATTACCTGTAAGAAAATGTGTTTAAGTTTCACGAGATAAATATGTCGTGTGAATAGTTATTTAAAAAAATATTTGTACAACGTAATTATTGCGTAGGCCGGTGCGCGCACATTACGCGGCGCAGCGATTAATTTTCGTCTTGAGCCAAGTCAGAGAAAACGATAATATATACATATACAATACGATTGCATTTATGTAAGTGTGATTGTGTTTTATTAGTTCGGATGACATTTCGTAATTATATTATCACGACCGTTTACCATTGAAAAATGTTTATTCGATTTTCAACGGTAGGCACGGACAACGAACGGTTTAAATATTATGATTGTACGGTCGTTGCAAAAATAGGTTTGTAAGACCGTATTGGTCATGACACACAATGAAATATTCCTGCATGGATTATTAAGTATTATTTTGATCTTACACCAAATATCCGTAAACACATGAAATCAAGTTAACATTAATTGCATTTTTAACGACGATTCGAATGATAATTAATAACAAAAAAAAAATACATTATTTTTAAATATAAAACGATATCTATATTACCCGTGGAGCGGTATTATCATTCATTTTTATTAACAATATATTAATTATTATTATTAACACGAATTAAAACTCGTAAAAAAAAGTATGATAATTAATATATACATATAAACATTGTAAATTTTCGAAGAATTGTGGACAAATAAAACCTTGTAATATTCTATAGATTTGCAAATCGAATTCGTACTGTATCTTAAGGACGCCAAGAGTGTAAATTAGTTGATATGGCAATAATAATAAGATAAAAAAAATCACGTATCCTTCGTGTTCCCGTTCCGTTTTACCTTACACACTGTATTACGTAAATTATTATACCCCACAGTTCAATACTAAGAATTTATTACTTTTTCGGCAGCTAACTATTTGTTTTGTTGTTTTGCAAATATATAAAAAATGAATACGCCGCAGGTCAGTATGTCCATACAATTTAGATAATTAATCGATTTTATAATTATTATTTTTATTCTTATTGACGCAGAATTCTGCGATATGACATGGTTTTTCGTATACACTACTGTAAAATTACAAAAAAAAAAAAAAGATAATAATAATACTTTCTAGTTTGAGTGAATAAAAATCGATTTCTCCAAGTGTTTTATTGATGAACAAATCGTATTTTAAGAATTTTTTTTTATGTTTGATTTACAATACGAGATAATATTACGCTTCATCGCCGTCAAAAGGATTCTCTTTGTTGTCTTTAGTTTAGCGTAAACAAAGCCACCAATTTCCCGTTTTGGACAACAATAACTGATAAATTTACTACATTTAATATGGTATAATATCACGCAGTTGATTTAATTGTTTTTAGATTTTTTGTTTATAAACCCTTGTGGTGTTTTATACACTTGCAATGTGAATTTGGTTTTATTTTGTTTGAGAATTCGATTAAATTTTCCGTGAAAATCGATTGAAAACAAAATGATCCGCTATCCGGACTTATTGAAAACCAGAATGAATGCAAATCACTCAATTAACATATACCGTTTTGTGTACGAATAAATACTGAACGTCGAGTGAACGGAATGAAAATAAATAGCATTATATAACGTGTGATTTGTCTTCAGCTGACTGTAAGCACACCGAAATCAAACGCTTTTTAGGCGCCGAAACGCGCGAAATAAAAACCGAACGTAATAATATCATCCGGTGAAATTAGACACGACTTACGATCGACGCAATGACATTCTCGTGACGTTCGGGCCCGGTTCCACTGCGCTCCCACTACACCGTCGCTTATGCACTTTGCGGATCACAAACAACCTATTTTCAACGGCGTGGACGCGCGAACGATATTGAAAAGGAGTCGACAACCGTTTTCGCCATTCGTTCTCGTCTCGATATGGATACGGCGACGCGAATACGTACGACGTTCTTCGTCCCGGGTTTGGTCATCACACGCGAAATTCCGTTTATGGTTGAACGTCACATGTTCCAAATCGGACCCCGAATAATCGCGACGCTGACTATCAATCGTGTAAATTCATGTTATTTCTGCCTTGTTTTAAAACGCGGTTTTCGTCTAGTTGTCGCGGTTTGGTTGCCGTTGTGTTGTTATCAGTGATTTACCGACATCCGGTTGATTTCACACGAGGGACAAAAACAAACGTGTGTTCACGAACGCCGTGGAGTAGGACGTCTTTTCCCATCACCCCACGGCGAATCTTTTGACGGGTAACAGGCGAACACGAATTGATGCAACGGCATCAATGCCGGTAAATACATATATATATATGTGTGTGTAAACGACTTGGCCGATACCGTTTTTTCTTTTATTCGTGTTTCTTATATGTGTATATATTTTTCCAACGTTTTCCGCCGATAATTAAAATGAAAAAAACCCCCACGAATAAAAAAGAAGACCTACGACGGACCTAGGCACGAATACGGGCGACCCCCGTACTTGTTCCGACGCCGACGAAAACAGTCACGATTCACGTCGTTTTTTCTTCGGGACGCGATACGAAAGGTCTGTCAACGAAACCGTCCCCGGATACAGTGTTCACGACACGACGGGCGTCACATGCCGTCCGTTGCATTGTGTACGGAACGTATTTTGCTCTCGAGAACGAGATACGGGAACGTACCGCGACCGCGGGCGTACGGGTCCCCGACGTTTTGTTGTCGTCAGGGTTTCGACGAAAGTGTGCGTGTGGGGATGAGACGGACGGACGGCAACGACGGGACACAAAGACGCGTCCCGGACAATTAATGCCTATTGTGACGAACGCCCGCCGGATGACGGGGAAGGACGGAAGGGAAAGCGAACGACGTACGTCCGCAGAGTCCGGGTTCCCCGTGCGGCCGCGAACGCGAGTGTACAGACGCCGGGCGAAAGGAGACCGGGAAACGAAATCGGGAAACGACAAAAAAAGACGGGAAAAAAAAAATCGTTGCGAACGACCGGAAAAAAGAACCGATCGTTACGCAATCAATCGGATTTTTCCACACCGTCCGGGACGGGTTTCCAATGGGAAAATTTACGCTGCCCGCTTTCTCTCTCGAAGTTTTTTTTTTTGCCACTCGTTCCCCCTCTTCCGTCGCGGTCCTGCGCGGGTTCGGTTTTTCTTTCCCCCAACCCGACATCACGTGTGCAACGCACAAAACGCGAACGCAGACGAATCGTCAACGATCATGAATCATTTACGGCGACGGTTAGGTTTTCCAGTCACGTTTTCGACACTGAATCCGATTCTCGAAAACGCAAAAGGCACGTGCACGTTGCCGTGTTTCGTTTACGGACGGGTCTCAACTCCGGGTGCGACATCGCGTCACTCCGGCTCGCGCGTCGTTCTGGACGCGGCGCGAGACGGACGGGCCGGCGAGTCGTCTTCGGGGCACGGAAACGTACACGGTATCATATCGCGTGGCCGTTTGTCCTTGGACGGCCGTCCGGCTCCGATAAAACGCGCATACGTTACGTGATCGCCATTGTCGCCCGCCCGCGTACGTACGTTGACGCGTGACGAAAGGGTACGTAAGTCAACGACTCGTTTCCACGAGGTCGCCGCGAGCCGAACGACTTTGGCCGCGTCGCCGCCGCCGTCGTCCGCCCGCCCGGAAGTCCGGAACCTCGGACGACCGCGGCGGCGATCGGCCGGAAACCGGACGCGACAACGGTTTCGCGTGGACGAGGCGTCTTTGAAAACGCGCAAGACGTTGGGTGCCGGTCGTGTTATGCCGGACGTGCCACGCCGTGTCGGCATAACGATAACGTGTACGCGGTTTTCGATCGGGAAGAGTGTGCTTGTCGTCGGACAGGTGGCACGGAAAAAAGACTCGAAAACGTACTTAAAGCCCCACGGGGGATGGTAAGTCCTCACACGACGATATCGCGCCTAGGCAATCCGTCCCGGTGTTTTACCGGTCTTACCGGTCAGGTAGTGCGTCGGAGTCGAGAACGACGGGCGTCGAAGTCTCCGGCGCGGCTCGCGCGTATACATGGTCGGTTACCGTACTTACCGGGAGCGGTCGCGGAGCGTTCTGTCCCTCGGCGGCGGACGTCGCTCGTTCGTTCGGAAAACCGGTCAAGTGTTTTGGGCCCGGCACGGTCGAGACGCGTTCGGACGAAGAAAAACAACAACAACAACAACAACAACAACAATAATAAAAAAAAAAAGAGAGAGAGAGAGAGAAAAACCAATTTGCCGAATCAATCGAAGCACAAACACCGTTCGCGCGACACGCACACACGCACACACGCACACACGCGCGCGGGCGCAAGTCACCGGGGCGCGCAAGTACTCTGTATGGTCTACCGATGGAGCGTCACGACCGTCGTCCGCCGGGCTCGCTGGTTAGGCACTACTACCGTGTGTGGTATGCGCGCGCGCGACAAGGTACCGCGGTCCGTACTACGGCTCTATACGGTCCGCTGGCAAACCAAACGCTCGGAACGCCGTCTCCCCCGCCGCCGCCGCCGCCGCCGCCGCTCGCCCCCCACCGCCGCGCCGCTGCCGTGGCCGCGGTCGGCGGCCGTCACGCCATTGGCCCGTCGCCGGAGCCGCCCGCAACAGGTGCCACGCGCGTACGCCCGCGTTTACCTGTCGCCGACGCACGCGCACGTTCCCCCGTTCCCCCCGCGCCGCCCGCCCGCCCGCCCGCCCGCACGCAAAGACGCGTTTTCGTGCGCGTGCGCGTCTACGGCGGGGGACACCGGTTGCCTTTTTTTCCCTATTTTCCGTCGCGCAGTTTCACCGTTTACACCGTCCGGTATTATCATCATCATCATCATCGTCATCGTCGTCGTTAGGCAATGTGACCAATGTTAAAACTCTAGACGAATCCGTTTTTTCTCTCGAGTTCAAATCTACATTAAATCGCCAACGTCCGAATACTCGTCTATCGTTCACACGAGGTGTATTCCAAGAGCACGGCGACTTCGTTTCGGTACGATTGCGCGTGTCGATTGCACGCAGACTGTTTAGAAACGTCGAGCTCGTCGGACGTGGTCGCGTGAAAACGCCTTCGTAAAACGTCCGGCGTACTGTTTTTGCTCGTGGCGCAAATGCGCATCGGACGATTGCGGCGGGACCGCAGAAACCAAACGCGTTCAACATTCGAACGGACCCGTGCTCTTCTTGGCCTTGGAGACGGTCTCGTTTTGTCCGTTGTGAGTACTGAGTTCCGGGGTCACGTCCAAGTATTTATCGCCCGTTCGCAACGCTCTCGAACAATATAATGTCGACCTCCGGACACTGGCGTTCGACGTTCCGTTTTGACAACCCGGCACAGGAGTTCCTTCGGAACGGACTTAACACGTACTCGATCGTTTGTCAAATTTTTGGTATTGAATTTCGAACCGTTACCGTACGATGATTTTGAACTCCGTCGGAAATACATTTTTGGTTTTTCAGAGTGAACTCCACAAGGAATAATTGAATTGAAATAATCAGTCTTCCGTTTTTATGTTTTAACGAACCAACCGCGAGTGGAACACGTAATGTCCGTTACACTGTAACCACGACGGGTCATGAATAACTGATAACAAACATTTAACACATTTATCAAACGTACCATCTGCATAAAGTATTTCCCACTTACACGTAAATGTTTTCAATTCGTATCATAACTATATGAAACAATCGCATTCGTCGGAATAATCAGTTTACGAATTTCATCCCTATTTGTTTTTCGTGCCATTTCAATAAGTAATAGTAATAACTTCAAAGCGCACGAAATGAGATTTTACATCACATCGTCTTCGTTTTTATCAATCAATGACGTGTAATTTGAAGTTAAATTTTCACCGCTTCTTACAGTACCGTCACAACTTTCAAGTTTTGATTTAGCTATGAAAAAATTTTAATAATTGGAACTGCAGGTCATAATATCTTCCTTGAAATTGCTTATTTATCGTGAATATTTTTCAACCATTTGATCATTATTAAGTGGTTAAATATTGTTTTTATCTAATATTCGATTTGAAATCGAAAGGTATGCCAAACAATGTGAATGTCTCCCGACGCCTTTTGTTATGTTTTGCTCGGCTCCTACAGTGGTTAACGATTGGATTGCAATATTTGGGATATTGTATCCGTATTTCGTTTCACCACTAAACGATTAGCTCGTTGGCCAGTTATTAAATTTACTGTCGACATCATCTAAGACAACTCACAACCGCACAGACGAGAAACAGTTCGGAAATACTGTCGTCCGTACAAGCGAAAGCGTACGGGTACCAGGCACCTATGATTTCGTATCATTCGGTTATCAGATATCATTTTTGGGGTGTTTACTGTTTCGACCGGAAACGAAATAAATACCGTTAAGTCCGTACACTCGCTCCGTATCGATATTACGACACACGATATTTCGATATTAGTCGCACGAAAGATGACTGCGGTTTGGATCGACACATAACAGCTCTCGGATAGATCTTCGGTCGGGAGTATTTACCGATCGTCAAATTCGGGACAGCTTACCAATCGACTCTTATTAGTAATTTATAAAATACAAAAGCATCGCGTACGAAATAACATATTTGAATTTCTTCGTTTTTTTTATCGCAGTGGAAAACTGACATTTCAATGTCGAACGGGGAACATGAACACATTCATTTATAACTATGTATTCGCCACCGTTTAAAAATTTCAATTTGGCGGCGTATGAAGTATTAGATCTCAAAACGTATACGCCGGATGTTATTTATGTGGATATTTGTTCCTAGATCCGAAAAGTGTGTGCCGTCACAACACCGTTTGGTGTTTTATTTCGCGTTGCGTTCCTGTCGTAAATGTACACAATTAAGTCGTTTAAGCGTAACGATTAACGGCCTAGACGATTGTCGGTAGGTTAGGTTAGTAATGTCAAAGACTAGAGAATGAAATCAATTTTGTTTTCGTAATTTTCAATTGTCGAAGTGATCGGACAACTATAGTTTACTTTAAGAGTCTGATAAATAGACAATTTCATTATTATTATTATTATTATTATGCAATTATAGATATTATATACTAGTTTAAAAATTTAAAATAAACCATTATTTGCAATGTGCCGCACATACAATATACGAGTATGAATGCAATTTTGAATACGTTAGATTAGAGTACAATTTGTTATTGACTTTGTATATTTCATTTTTGTGGTATTTTTTTTATTACAATTTGGTCGACAGATGTTTACATTCGCCAAAATGGGATATATATATATAAGTACAAAATATGAATATTGAATTATACACGTGAAAAAGTCGTTTTAATCGATTAGATTTCCATAAACAATAATCTGTTTTCACACCACGAGTGTAATTCGAATTGCAATTAAAGACGCTTTCTGTATATATATATGTGTCGTCAAAGTCTATTGGTCTACGTACACAACAATAACAATTCCAGAACGAACAGAAACTCGGTTAAACGTCAAACAGGTACGGCGTGTATAATTCCAGTCGTCTTGCATATAATACATATCGTACTCGGGTGCGCGAGAAATCAACTTTTATTTCGATGTTGGAAATACGATTCGTCAAAACGTTACGCCGACTGTATAGTATATCTTCCCGAGTATAATATTATAATGTTCATGTACGATTCTTCGGTGTCTCGTTTTATGTGCACGTACGGTGGCGTTACATATTGTTTATAACATTACGCTTCGAAATAAAATTAAAAGTAAAGTAAAAAAAAAAAATGAAAAATAAAACGCCTAAAAAACAACAACACGTCCGGTTTCCGAGTCCTAAGCGTTTTCCACTCGACTGCGCCGCGAGTGCTCGGCGTGCACACACGCGTACGCTCCGGTTAAATACGTCGCCGTTACAAGTCTGATACGCCTAATACGACGAGCTGCTGTCCGAGACGTCGTTTTATAACGATTGTTAACGTGTTCGCGGCAGTTACGTGTTTATATAACGTATCATACGCCAGTCCGTCGGACGCAATGGCATTTCCATTCTCACGAAAGTAAAACCGTCCTGGTCAGTTCGCGTTTGAGCGACGTAACGCCGTGCCCGTTATGCGTTTACCGATGCACAAATCGCATTATTATTGTCGTTGCGTTTCGGGCGCGTTCACGCGATCGCGACTTAAATACATTGACGCGCGTCGAAACCTCTCGATCAACGACAACTCAACGGTAATAATCGATTTACGTGAAACCGAAACGTGGGCAACGTTGTCCCGTAATCGCGTGCACGACAATGTCCCCGACGGTTTTACATTTCTTTTGGACGGTAATTAAAAAACGAAACGGGATCGCCGCGCCACATCCGATCCGTACAAGGTATTCGTTTCGATGTGCAAACAACAGGCCATCGCCGAAAACGGCCTAGTCTAATTACGACGCGTTCGTCTATTATTTCGGTTGTATACTGCCGAAGACGACAACGTCCGTTCGCTTGTTTTCAATTTCTTCTACGTAATGGAATGCATGTTTTGATGTTTTTCGTTACTGTTATTGGCCGCGTTCGTATGACAATCAATTATGTTTTTAACGCAATTTATCATTTTAGTATTTCATATAAATATATACATACATATCGTCTATCTACGTTTGAACTTAGAAACACTGAAATATTATAGGGTAATCGTGTATATGTAGTGCATAATAATTTCGATCGATAATGGTTTCTGATTATAGCAAGTTACCTCGTGATATTTCGAATGCTATTATTACCTCAGACATAAAATATGATTGTTTGCATTTACTACAACACACACACACACATATATATGACCGGATATACCCAAAAAAAAAATATATATATATGTTAATATAAAATATTATATAAAAAAAAAAAAACGTGAAATCGTAAAAAATCAACGAACAGTAGATTTCTCTTATTTAAAACAACTATACCATAAAAACAAATTACGAAATTTCAACTATAGCTGCATTAGCTTATTATTATTATTATTTATATATACATTATATAACTATTAATGTATATATACTACATAAATATTATTATTATTATTATTATTATTATTGGGTGCGACAAAATAATGTGATAGTATATTTTACTTCGTAACCGATATTTTAACAATTAATGCGGTCAAAGATCCGCTATATGTCATATAATTAAAGTGTTTGCTTATGAATTTTTGATCGATTATTTACCTTTTGTATTTCGTTATGAAATTTATTTTATATGTCAAGATACTATGCGATAATTAATATTAAAAAACCTAACGACAATAATACTACAAGTAGCTAGTTGAAAATGAAGTGTAAGTATGTTTATAATAAATACGGAATATTGTCGTCATCTTATAAAGCGGCACACAGCGGGTAGAAACGTAGAATTACATTTGTCCGAAAACGAAATATGACTTGATATTCATTTAAAAAACGAGAAACTTAAATTTTAGTATATTATTACTACTATTAAATCCTATAAATCTATGTGTAGAATATTTTTAAACAGATTGAAAGTATTAGATGACTACAAACTGTTGCCTCACTAATATTAATAAAATACATATAATATAAACACAATAATAAATTTACATAAAAAGTAAATGTGTTTTGTTTAGAGGAACAATGTATAATATACAGTAGAAATCGGTTACAACGAGTTCCAATGGCCAGTTTTGTCGTTTTCTCGTTGTGTTCTGTTAGAACAGTGTTTCTCAACTGGTGGTCCACGGCCCCAAAAACATTTTTTCCATTATTTTTGAGTATTTTGTGTATTTATGAACAAACAAAAAGTGGTGTTCCTAGTTTTTCTAAAATTGAGGTGGTCCGTGGTGGTATAACGATTGGGAAACACTGTGCTAGAACGAGTACTCGCTGTAAATGCAAAACGGGAAAAACAGACGATTTTATTTTAATTATGATCGAGATTAAAACTGTATTTATATTACTTGAACATAATTGAAATTCGAATAAAAAATAAAATTAAACATTTTTGAACGCTTGAGTTGAATTTCTTAAAAAAAAGTCTTCGATCGAACAATAACGAAAAACGGCCTGTTGTTCGTAGTAACCGGAAGTTCGGTAGTATGGTTCGTCGTATTTTGCTTGTCGTAGCCAATACCCGTTGCAAACGTATGATTTCACGTACAATCTGTATGGGCTCGTGCTCGTTTTGCTCGTTCCGCTGTGTTATGTTCGATTGTTGTACGTGTTATAAAAATTAACTCGTGAGAAATACGTTTAAATGTATTTTTACGCGATGTTGTCGTAACGTGTAAAATAAATAAAACGCACACGGTCAAGCGATATCGTACGTGAAGATAAATGGCGAGAAATCGTCTCCGTCTAATTATTTATTTGTTATTTTGTTGGTTTTTTTTGTTGTGTTTTAGCGGAAACGGGCGTATAATATTCGGCGGAAAGCGGAATATGACATTTTTTTTGTTTCGAAAACGGATCGCAGCATGGGAGAACACGACGTTTTGGGTTTTCGAAGAAAAACAACCAGTATATACACGCATATATATGATGGAAAACGAAAACCAATACACAATGAAAACCGTCGGCGTGGTAACACGTCTACGCATAAGCGTGCGCACTGGGTAGGTAGCAGCTGCCTCCTCTGCGAGATTTTCCGCGTCCTCGAGGTCTTATATTACGTGTATCTACCGATTTTCAATGATATTTAAATATTTTCAATAAGTACGCAGTTTCAAAATAGTAAATACCAAAAATATATCGTACTTATCACTTATCGACACATCAACAATCGTAGTGAAAATATTATATTCATATTATTCTAAGACAGCTTCAACGGCGGTTACTGTTTTCTTTTGTGTCATTGCCGACTGCTCATACGGTTGCTAGCTAACCGTAAACCAGTCAATCATTCAAATCTAATTGCGTAGCTAGGACTTTGAATTGGGGCAAAGCCAAAAAAAAAAAAAAAAATTACTCAACGATTAACAATAATAATCTATTTTTTATTTTTATAACAATTGTTTAGACTTAAGTATTCTAATTTAATAACATTCATTTTGACAAGTTATTACCGAACAAATTGATAATCATATTTTTCAAACGTATAAAATAAACCATATAAATATGTAAATACGTTGATATGGCTAATGGGGCATGCCCCACTGGCCTTCCCCTTGGCTACGCCACTGCTCAAACCTGATAATACAATTTAAACGCCATAATTGTGGCCGGAATATTGTTGTCAAATGTTAAACAACAAAGTTAAAACAGTTTAGTGTAATTGTTATTAAAAAGTACTTATTAAAAAATGGTGTGGTGTTTTTTTGTTTTGTTTAACCTAATTCGTAACCGTAGAACAATATATATATATTATGGTTTAATAGAACCATATCTTTGATATCGTGTAAAGATTAATTTCAATGGGTGTCGCCTTACGTCGAAATCTTAGTTGTGGATCGTCGAAACATTTACAAATCACGTGTGGACATCGAGTTTTTTATATGGAGATTTGAAAATGCAAAAAAAAAAATAATAATAATAATATGCGAATACCGTTTTAGGGAGGATTGCGCGAAAAAAGCCAATTTACACATTTCGGAAAACCGTTACGACCGTTGAAACGTACGGTCTGATGATATTTCAATGAAGTCCGGTGTAAAACGCAGTCCGACGGCGTTGTGCGTGTTCAACGGCGATAAAGCAAGGCGCGAGAAACTATCAGTTGTCCGGAAGAATATATCCCCCCCCCCCACCACCACCCTTATGACTTTTTTGTTATCGTGTATTACTTTATTAATAATTAAATACGAATTATTTTATTAAATAATAAAAAAGAGCCCGGCGTGCACAGGTGAAGTATCGGATGAATTGGCGCAAAACAAAAAAAAAATAGAAAATACATTTAATAGTCATAAAATTATTTGTTAAAGCGAACTCATATCCTTAAATTATGACTTATGTTTTCGATGATCAAAGTTCGTGTTGAAAAACCGGCCACATGACTAAATCGTTTGTACCGTCACTGCGCACGAACGGCGATCACCGACCGCGATCCGTTCGACCGACACGGGACGCAATCGAACGCGTACTGTCCCCGGGCATCACGTTTTTAGAGGCAGCAAATTTTTGAGGGTTTTGTTTGAATAATAATATCACTGCTTGTTTTTCAAACATTTGATGTTCGACGTTTTGTTTCACTAAGTTGGAGAATAAATATTATCAAGCGTTAACACTCTGTACATACCCCGTAATGAACCGTATGTTATTATTTTATAGTTAAAAAAAAAACCAAATATTGATTTATATAATTTATTTATTATTACTTTTACACGAAATATCAATATATGTTTTAAAAAGGGAAGCAATTTTTCTTTTTAAATGCAGTAAGGAGGTCAGAGGGGGGCGCGGGAAACACCGAGTGCCGGGCCGAGATATTTCCGTCGCGGCGGATCGTGACGATTTCCGATGTATACGACGAACACGGTTTTTTTAAACGTACAATTTCGTTTATCCGGACGTCGTGAAAATCGTCCGGATGAAATAATAACACGAATTTCGCATTTCTTTCACGCGTTGCTCACGCGCGCGCGTTCGAATAAAACAATAAAATCACGATCTGTTTTAACATCGACGCGTCGACACCACCCCCGCCCGGCAAGTATTTTTCGGCGCTTTTTACGGGTTTGCGCGCATCTCCACTCGCGCCACTCGTGTTCCGGTGTACATTTCCACCCCCCCAAACCCACTCACGTTCAAAGAGCGGACTTAAAGTCGTACTCGTTTGTTAAGTAGACTGCCCGGTCCTGGCTAATGAAAGACGCTCACTGATTCTTAAAGACCTATGGGCTTACGTAAGCTGCCCGAGAGTTGATTAGCTTAAATCTAATATAACGGTAATTAACTCCGTTTTAAGCACAGGCCTGTGCGTTTGAACTTTTCGCTCTTGTTACGTTGTCCTGTCCTGTTTACGACGCGTGTAGTATTGCTTTGGTTGATCTTCTCGCGTTTGTCTTGATTTTAAGTAAGGTACGAATCTAGTGATTGTCAAAAAAAAAAATTGAAAAAATTGAAAAAAAATTTCCCATTCCGCACCGGTCAGCGATCAAACGGCGGTCGGTTTTCGAACGTCGTTTCGGCCGTTCAACTCGGTTTGCCCGTTTAAACGTTATGAAACGACGTGTGGTGCGTGCGGTTGGGTGGGGGTGTAAATGTTCGTAAACCGGTCGACACGGTATACTGGCACGCGATCTACCGGAGCGTGACGGCCGGTGCACGCGGTCCGTCAACAGAATGCGTTCGGAACGATGTTGCGTAAACAATCGTACGCGCTATAATCTGAGCGTTTAGAACCGAAAAAGCGTGTGTGTGCGTTTTCTATTTTTTTTAAAATTTTTTTTTTGTCGATTCTAGTGCTGTGCAACACCACAAGAAATACATTTGAAAACTGACACTCAAGAATGATGACTCGTTTTATGCTTCGGTATGACGCGTGACAGTAAAAACATAATAACGTTAACCTTTAAAAAAAATTTACTTAACACAAAACGTGAAAACACATAAATATGATATAAATAACAATTAAATTGCCAATATTTGTCAAATATGCGTTTTGCTCAAAAAAAAGCAGCAAAATATGCAGAAATATGCAATTAAAATGTTTGTTTTTCAGTCTGTTGTGTCTTAAAATAAACGTATGTCTTACTTAGATTATTCTACAGCCGTTATTAAAGAATATGCAAATGCAACAAGTCCTGAACCCTAGTTATAACTAATTATAATCCAAACGTTTATATGCGGAACTCGTCAGGTCCGGTCAATATTAATAGAAATCGATACAGGTTATATTATTGTCTATCTATGACCTGATTTGTAAATAAAAAAATATAATCATTTAACAAAATAAGAAAACTATAAATTTAAAACTCATTATTTATATATAAATAAATATACTCGTGTGTGTGTATATATATATATCGACGTTCTCTTAGTATGATTAACAACATATATTTTATTTTAATTAATATACGGGTAAGGTGCTCTAAACACATATATTAATTGTGTACCGGAAGGACGTGTCCTGTTTGGTTTATTTTAAAATATCAAATATAACGTACATTTTATTTTTATGAAAATTACAAAATTAAATTAAAAACAATAAATTAACGTTTGTTTTTATCGTCACCGTAGGTACTGACGAACGTCTGCAAAATAAAAAAATATTAAATTTTATATTGTTGGGTACTAAACATTAAAAAGTCAGTAGATCTATTCAGTTATCGAAATAATAGTAGAAAATAGTGACAAAATAATATTATTGTAAAAATCGTTAGTGAGTCGCGGGTGATGTGAATGTAGGTTCAAGTCAGGCCTTTTGACAGAGATTTTAGAATTGTATTATTATTTTGAATTTGAAAACAATGATAGGTCATTGTAATCGAATAAGGTTTCTTAGTTATACGTGGTTTATGATTATTCTTTGTAGTTTTTTGTGATTTAAACTTCATACATTTAAAAAAAAAAAGTTATGACATACGATTTAAATTGTATTTTTTTTAATATCATTAAAATATTATTTGTCTAAGCTTATAAAACATTTTCAGGCATTAAATACAAAAACTGCACATGTCTAAAACGGTTATGTTAAAACTATTGAGAAAAACGAAAACCGTGTCAAACAAAGTACCAACTAGATACGATTTGCTGTCGGAAAATAGTACTACATATACAGACCGGAGCACACCTTCTATATGAAATATTTATAGACAAAATAAACACGTCACTGTAAAATCGATATATTGATTAAAAATGCATAAACTCCTCACCTTTTTCAGAATATCAAACAACATACCTATGCGTTGAAAAGTCAAATCCATATTGATTTATTATATCCATATATCATAATTATGGTAGAGAAGTTATAGAAGTTAAAAAAAACAAAATATGCAATAAAAAAAAATTAAGAAAATACAGTATAAATGAATGAAAAAAAAGTATTTTATTCTGTGATGTTAACGTGAATGTACATAAAAATAGAAAGTTACACTATGATAAGAGTTATTATATTATTGTTGTATAATATGGTTATTTGTTAAACCCCTGCTTTTAATTGAACAAATAACGTGAAATATTTGTATAATCTGATTATTTTAAATCCTGTTTACATAAGTGTAAACTATATTTAAATAATATAAATGAAATGTACGAAAGGCATGATAAACATTATAAATATAATTGGTGGAATAGTTAATTAAAAAAAAAAAAATCTGTATCAAAATTCCTTTTTTGTTCTAAGCCTAAAATATATACATGATTTTAAAAACTGGTTAATTACGTATTTCGCCAGTTTATACGACATAAAATTATTTATTAGTTATATTTATAAATACTATAAAACTATGACGTATGATTATTACACGTTTTACACAGAACGGGTGTGTAATTGTATATTTTTTGTTAAAACGACTTGTTGATTCATGATTATGAAATACCATATGGAATATTTATAATACACATTTTCTATTTTTCAAGTCATTAAAGACATTTTGTTACATGTATTTTATTATCCAGTTGTACAGTGCTCGTTTAAACTATGATTAAGTCTTAATGAATGATTATGTTCAAAAAGACGCTGTACAGTGTCTGTTAATTGCTAAATCATTGAGTAAAGTTCCGTCAACTTAACCGACGAACGAAGATCGGTTAAATAACTTTAAAACATTTTTTAAGCTATTATTCACGACTACTCTGTTCATAATTTGTTCTCAATGTTTGAATTCTAGCTTCTGTACTCTAGTTTCTCTCTAGCTTCTGCAATAGTAGTAATTTATTAAAGTATATTAATTAAATTATTTATGATGTACTACGACTTCGACGAACACTTTTTAGAAGACAACTCTGATGAAGAATTTAATAATTTGACAAAGTTGTTGGCAATTCCAAGACAATGAAGAATATTTCGTCCTCGAACAGATCATTTTACATGGTGGCGAGATGACGAATTTTTTGATGGATTTCGTCTATCCAAAAATATAGTTCGTTTTATAGTTGATTTGATAGCGACCGCATCAAATGATTTGAGAAAATCGGTGGTAAGTCAAATTTTACATAAATTCGTAACAACTGCAATGAAAATATTGTAAAATATATTACAATAGTTCTATAAAAACTACAAAACCTGATTTTTATCATTGATCAACTAATCACAACTAAACCACTCACTGTACAACCGAGTGGTAGTTAACCGATGTTAAGATTTAACCACCGATTTACTAATCAGTGTTTAATCGTAAAACTGTACAACTGGGCCTATGTGTTTGTACTTAAACGTTTTTTAAAAATTTTTATTTTTAGTAAAACGTGTTACTAAAATTGTGCGTTAAAGAAATTAAATGAATATTAAAATAAGTAGTATTATAAATTCAGTATAAAAAATTTAAAATTTGTTTATAATGTTTTAGAATATAAAGTTTGAAAAATAAAGTGTTGAATTTATCGAGTTGTAAAAATACATATACTGGCAACTAGACAAGGTCGTAGACTGGTTCAACTCCCTCCCGGATTTTTTTTTTTAATATTTTACTAGAATATAAGAAAAAAAAAATGTATTTTAAATATTTGACGAGTTTATTGGCATTATATTATTATCGACACAGAAATATGTGTGGGCAACGAGACACTGTTAATCAAATTAAAAATTATATTAACATATTCATTTGAATATGTTTAATTAAACAATTTTGTTTATATTATGAATAGAATATTATTTTAACGTGAAGTTATGAACACCTCCCCTCCAGAATGTTGTTCTGGTTACGGTCTTGCGACTGGATAGCTGATTATTGTTTATTATTGTGATAATGGTCACCATACGCCTAGACGGCAATGTTTTCATTTCTATATGATATTAACACTAGTTGAAAAAACAAATCAAGTAATGATTAATGACGTTATTTTTGCCACTTACGATTATTATATTTTCGATAACGTTATACGATTAAGTTTTACGATTTCGTTTTTTCTGTGGTATTACTAAAGACAGAACAAATAATTTATCCTGTGCGGCCAGTATTATTAGTAATTTTTATTTATTTCTAACCGTCAGCGCTGGTAAATCTCTAAAAAAAAAATTCAAAAACATTTTACTAGTATATTATAAATAAGTGTCGACAATTAATTTAACATAATGATATTTTTTTTAACGGAACATGTTTTAATATCCCTTCCCCCGACTAAAACATAATAATAATGTAATATTTTCGTGTATAAAAACATTCGACGTATACACGTAATAAAACAATATTAATTATCTTCAGTGCTTGAATTTGGAAAAAATATGCAGTGGAGTTTAATCTAACGATTTAAAAACTGCGTTCCAATTGCAAAATTATTTAAGACAAACCCGTAAGTTTGTACCACACCCCTCCCACGACAAGACTAATTAAACAAAAAAAACCTACATTTTAGCTACATACATATAAATTCTAAATATAATCTATATAAATGTATGTGAATTGATAGTAACATTGCGTTCAGCGAGCACATAATAATTAATTGTACATATCTGTGCACTACTGTACTAAGCATAAAACAAACATCAAATGAAGATGTTATCATATAAAAAAAAACAATAAAAAAAATTTTGATTAAAAAATATTTAAAATTGTAAAATTGACACCAATTTAAATCTACATTTTAAGAAAAATTATTTCGGGCGTAGTTTCTACCGCCCTCCTGTCACAGTAAAAAAAAAAATAGTTAGGGTGAGCAAAATAAAAAAAAAATAGTAGGAGAGCTCCATTCCTCTGCACACCCCCTAATTCGAGCATTGGTTATCATGTACGGTTATAGTTGACGCTTTTGGTTTTTTTTTTGTTTGAACCACTTGATGACGTCGCCAGTTTGCACGGTTGCATCGTGAATTTCACAACACTCGATGACATCGCTCGGTCATATCGTGCAGTTCGTACTAGTCTCTTGCCGTTATAAATTTACCTGTAAAAATACATTTTGGATCATCAACAATTATGGCGTCCAAGTGAATGCCCGCAAGACGTTTTCGCGAACCGAAATATGTGCTCGACGCGTACACTTTACGTTTTTATCGATTCTTTGTTTTAGATTGTATTTAAAGACTATACTGTCAATGAAGCTATCGACATGTAACATCGTGTCCTGTATAAAATAATAACAAAACAATTTTTGTCTCATCGGTTATATTTTGTTCTCGGATAGTTTCCTCGTCGGTGTTGGATTTGCCTGGACATTTTTCCCGGTGGTTGTTGATCCTGCTCATATTCTTACTCGGATATGAAATGTATTCGTTTTGATTGTGCGGTTATACACGTCAGCTATTCATACGACAACAGCATATTGTCGACATTGAAATTGAATTTATAGTTCTCGAAAAAATATTATTTTCGACAGCAACGCACGCACATCTTAACCCATGGCCGAACGTTGATGTTGGAAGCGAGTGTGAATTATAATTTTGACGGCGAAACATTTTCCTCAACTAATAATGTACTATACATCATACACGTTGTGGCAGCGGTCGTCAGACGTGTTTTGGTTCACGCCCACCGAAAACTAGGCGATTCCCTTCGCGAACGATATCGAGTTAACAATAAACATAAATTAAGCCATTTTATACTATTTATTGATCGTTTACATTTTGATTGCGTACGGTACCAGTAAATTTGCCGATTGAGTACAATTACGATCACGTTGTGTGAACTGTGGAAATTCGAAAGCAGACGTAGTCACTGCTACACTCGTACCCACACTACGCCAGTACCGGACGTTTGGATTCGAATACGGCGGCGACTGTTGAAATTCCCGTCCCGCGCAAACACGAAACGGCAAACTGTAGTAATGACACGCGACGCGCTATGTCGCTGACTCGGGGAAATTCATCCTTCGCGTCGTTTCAACATCCTAAAAGCGACCGCGCATAATCGACAATGGTACGAGGTGTGAGGATTGACCGACACGTTCTTCGGGTAAAAATCTGGGTTTCCGGTAAAAAACGAGTTTTTGCGTATTATCTCCGAGAAGAAAACATTTGGAACAGCGGAATACTGGTTAGGTGGCCGTTTTCGTTTGTTGAAAAATCGTTCCGCAAATCGAGCGAATCGCGAGTTTCTTTTTACGCTATTCGATCGTACGATCGCAATCGAATATAAATACGAGATCGACGGGTATATTTTTTAGTGACCATAAAAAAAAAAAAAAACAAAACAAATTAAACGTGACGTATGATAAGTAAACCCAATAGTGTATAATACGGGAGAAAACGCACTTTTTTTTTCGGTGTTCTGAGTACAAATCGATATTTTTGAACTACGACTGGAGCACGGGAGATGGTAAACTGCGACAAAATTAACCTTTTTGATGACAGAATTATTAAAGAAAAATAATTTTTTGATCACAACCATGAACAGGATCAAACAATTGAACGTCAAGCAATAAGTAACAGCATAAAACGAAAACTTACTGAAAGTAATATTAATGAATTACCATCTAAAATTATTCGTAAAGAAATTCGAAACATAGAAAATAACTCACAACCTCTGACTAACGATATTTCTTATATCCGTAGAAATCTATATAATAAAAAATTGAAATTTCATCCACCACTCCCTAAAAACATTTGTGAGGCTCATGAAGCTCTAGAAAAAAAATAGTACTATGTAAATATTTATAAGTTTTTAAAATAAAATAGTTATCACAGTTTGTATAATGTTCATTTACTTATTTGTCGCAGTTTACCCAATGTAGATCTAAGAATTTATCGCAGTTTACACGATGTAGGTTTGTGAATTTGTCGCAGTTTACACGATGTATGATTTTATAAAAAGGTTAATTTTGTCGCAGTTTACATACAGCCATATGGAACATAATGGACATATGAAGCACCACTACCTTTAACTACAGATTGAACGGCTGTCGTGTACAAATATTAATGAAAAATTACATTTGTATAGACATATGTGTGTGTTATAAAATAAAAATAGATATTACAGCCGACAAACCGGCCTACGGGATTATAAAAATAATATAATAATATTACTATGTACGTTTTACGTCGCCGACGTCGTAACCTTGAAAGATAACATTATTAATTTTACTATACACTGTGCACCAATAACGCGAAAATACCGATGTGGGGGTTAAATGTCAAAAGTCGTACGTTGACAGTAAAGGTCGCTCAGTGCTCGAATTGGAAAATATAAAATAGAGGAGCTCAATTGGAAATTAAAAAATAGTGTTTCAAATGAAATATTCTGTATCATAAAACCAACAGTCTTCCCCCCTCCCCCACAGTTCATTACTTATATATAACTTAATTTCTAACCGTATTATTTTTTTTTCAATTAAACAAATTTCTCTATATAATTTAGTGCGCATAGTGTGGAGCGACTTTAAGAAAAAAAAAACTGGACGAAACGCGTTTAGTACGACTTTTGCTGGGACAACGGAACAATCCCGTATAAAGGATCAGTGGCATAATCATGGGGAAAGGAGGAGAGGATCTGGGTGTCGATCACCCCCCTCCCACTTGTTGATTTTTTTTTTAGTAGGTGTAGCTATAGAATTTTCAAACAAAATTAACATCGAATCAATAGTGCCTATATTATTTAGTATAGTATTTAGTTATAATTATTATTTTGCTTATTTAATTGTTGTAAGATTTTCTGATAAGAGTTGTACATTTATCAGCACTGAATTTATATTTGTAAATTTTATATTTTTATATGTTGATATGAAGGCCAAAAATTTAATTTGAGGTTATCTCTTTTATCAGAAAATCGGGAGAACTGCCCCCAGCCGACCATGTTATACTATGTATTTGGTTTGTGGCTATACCGTTTATCGATTACGATTTACAACCGTTCACCGTTTCAGTTCCGTCATCCAAATACGAGAGTACCGTCACACGCTTTTGTTGTGCTGACCATATTAATATAATATAATATAAGGTATTATTTGCAATAATGGAACAAAAAAAAAGAAAAAAGAAAAAGGAAAAATAATAATAGTATTCTCTCCAGAGCTGGCGCGAATAAATGCCGAGTGAGAGGGTGTCAAATAAGTGAATTTGCCGACTTTTCAATATTGTTAATAGCCCGAATAGTATAATACGTGATACGGATTTGCCTTTTCTTCCTTTTTACCGATTTGACGAATATTGTTCAT
Organism: Schlechtendalia chinensis; assembly: GCA_019022885.1. Classification (NCBI taxonomy): domain Eukaryota; kingdom Metazoa; phylum Arthropoda; class Insecta; order Hemiptera; family Aphididae; genus Schlechtendalia; species Schlechtendalia chinensis. Next base: position 63,237,768 of record CM032339.1, read on the forward strand.
AACAATCAAATTTTCCGACTTAAAGGTACTTTGATGAACGAAATGATGAATGAGAGGTGTGGTGTGACATACCATACCCTCCCCTCCCACATTCTCCTTTGCGCTGGCCTTGATTTTCTCGTATTTTATTTTAAAAAATCCTAGAAAATGTACCTAGAAATCTATTTGAAAAAATTAGTTTTATGACTTTATTTTCTTAAATTTTTAGTGCTATTTATAGCGGATATTTTGGTGTTTTACGTGCATATTTAAGTGCTAAAAATCATATTCTCGAGTGTTACAACAACTTCCGAGTCCTGTTTATAAGTAACAACAAGCCGCGCTCGAATGTCATCATGGCCACATTGGCGGACAAGTGCTTTTAAATATGATTTTAAAATCTCGCGCTTCAGAACACGTTGCACTATTTGCAGTGGTCACTCTCCATGACTGTTAGTTCCGTCAGTCACGACGGTCCGTGTGTGTGTGTGCGCGCAAAACGGTACGAAGTAGGGGTCTCGTTTTCCCCCCGGTTAATACCGTGAACACGTGAATGAAACCAAATAAAACACGTACGGTTTATAATATACTCGAATTAACGAATGCCTCATCACGTGAACACGTATCCGAATCATATTCACGTGAATAGGCACTATCTGAAAATTTGCTTATTCGCATCAAAAATAATTATTAGTCGTACGAAAAGATTTGATCGCTCTAATGATTCGTACGGATGGTGGGTCAGATATTACACCGCGAAAACCGGTCTTACGCGCAGTTTATTTCGTTGTTTTTCGTCTTGAAGATTTATTTATAATAATTTATTTTGATCGGCTCTATTATCTCGTGTCGGACCTTTATCATGCTCTATGACGTCGCACTGCAATGTTTAGTGCACGCGTGTACGTGTACGGGCCGTCGACCCGTTAATTTCGTTTGACGTTTGTTTAGATTGGCGATACGATTCCTTTTAAACGTCGAATAAGACGTTTCCCGGCTACAGATAACCGTAATCGCGGCGACAACTTTATGGAACAGCTGTCGCGACGTGGTACATGGTCCGTACGCGCGAACGACTTTTGGTTTTTGTGTTTTCGGAAGAGACGAGACCTCGAGAAATTAGAAAATGATTAACGCGTACGAGTCCGCGTCAAGCGAGACGTTTTATGTCTTTTTAGGTTGGGTTTTTTTGTTCCTGTAACGCTTTTTACGTGACAGTCCCCAGCGGTTATCTCAATTTAGGTAACGCTTTTCGTGACGGTTTCGATGTGCCGAAGCAAAGACATAGAATGACAAAAAGTACCAGCGTGCACGTGCAAAGACAATTTTTCCGCGGGCCGCCCGTCGATCATCCGCCCGAACGGCGTCCGGAAGACGTTCCCCGCTCGGTCGTTTATTGGTCGGCGGCGATCTGTCGTCCGGAAGCGGCCGCGGCGGACGTGGTCCGGCCGGTCGGCGGAGGGGACGGCCGGTCGGCCTCCCCGCCCCGGCAACATGGCGACGCCGCGGGCACCGGTCCGGGACGGCCGTCCAATAACGTTCGGAAGGCGTCGTCGTCGTGGTCTACGCGGACACGGAGCGACGGACGCCGCCTCCGCGAAGGGCATCCGGGCCCGTGTTTTTTTCCGTTCCCGTTCCCGTCGGCACCCGGTCTTTGAACCGTTTTCGACCGGTCGGGACGAGGTCGGCCCGGCCGGAGGCGTAACGTCGAACTCGTCGGCGGGAGGACGTGAAAACACACGGAAACAAAAAAGACCCCGCGAAACGTACAACGGCGTAAACGCGCAACGCGCGACGGAACGAGCGCGGCGAGAAAATGGATTTGGCCGTGAAAATCAACCGCCGAGACGGGCGGCAACATGGCCGCGCGAACGACACGGTCCGTACGCGCCAGAAACCGGAGCGCGGTCGGGTTGGTTTTTTGTTGTTGGTTTCGGTCGAACACATCGCGTACGTCGACGGGTAACGACGAGCCGCGAACAAACCACGACGGTTCAACGCACTTTTCCGTGTCGTATCGTCACCCGTCATCTCCGCGCGACCCCGACCAGGAACGATTCTCGTCCGCGTCCCGTCCGACCGGTACTCGGGGACCAGCGACATAAAACGCGTTTCAAAGTCACGTCAGACAACGACGTTTTAGTTGTTTATTGTGTTCTAATGATGAACAGAAGCGAATTTCAAAAATGTTTCCGTCGACCGTTAAAATGTAATTTACGGCTTTTGGGAATTTTCTTGGTTATCTTAACGCCTCTATTCCTCAAAGTTAATCGTTTTTATTCGACACGTTATAATATATATATCCCAGATAGCGTAACCCAACCTAACACTGAGTCTCCTTAATAACATTACGCTTATAATGTCCATATGGTATCTCATGTAGTTTAGAAAAATAATTATTCAATTTCAAATGTTTATTCAACGTTGTTATTCAGGTTGTATATCATTGTTATGAACGTAGAGAACTTTCTGGCGACGTTCATAAAACTTGAAAATTATTTGTCGAACGGGCTATAACGTATACTTTAACTATAAATACGAAAAAAAAATAAAATATCATTAACATTATCTCCAAAACAATCGATAGTATCGCCGAACGTTTATGAATGTTATGATAAAAAAAAAAATAATCGAATAAGCGAAAACGGACGTCCGGTACGGTCGAACGGACAACAACGTGACGTGAACTCGTCGCGGCGACGACACGTGTACACGGTTAGGTTAGGTTACGAACACGGATCGTCTGGCGACTGTGGACACGTGGTCGTTGGCGTGTTGTTGTTACGGCGTCCGGCTTGTCCGTCGGTGGTTCACGCGTCGCGTGCGAAGACAATCGGCATCGAGCACTGAGCGCCGGCAAGCCCGGGAGTGCGCAGACCTTGCTGGCAGGGGGGGCAGAAAAGTGTTGCCGCTTATCTATAAGCACTCGTTATGACCGCGGTATCGCTTGTGGTTTGCTTAAAGTTGGACTACACAAAATCATCGTGCACCGCGCACTCTATGTTTACATATTATTCATTGTATAAAAATATAAAATTATATTATAATGTTTTTTTAAAACTATATTTGGAAGAAAACTTTAGCCCGCAGGAGGGGCAGTTGCCCTCCCTGCCCCTCCCCCCCCCCGTGCGTACGCCTATGCCGGCAAGCCCGGGAGTGCGAGCGTGATACCTCGCTCTGTTTGCCGACGACGACGGGTCTCGACCGGACGGCACGCGCCGTTTTCGGTGTTGATCGGTCGATTGGCACGTTTGCGTTTGCCGTTTGCCGTTTGACCACAGGCTTATAAAGACATGGACTGCGCTTAGAGAGAGAAAACCGATATCAACGTCTAGTGAGAGAGACAGGCTACAACTACACGTCTCACGGAATAAACGACACTAATAATTACTTATTCCATAGTTCCGTATAGTGATAACGTCATCTATTAACTATAAAACATTTCTCGAGTCACACTGTTATCACGGATTATCTGAGAATCTGTGCTGTTATGACAAGCGGTGCGTAAGTGTACCGTTTTTCAAAGTTACCTGTGTTATTATTAATTAATATTTATAACATTAATATAAAGTAATACAGAAGAAATATCAAAACATAAAAACATAATTCAATATTTAATAATAAAATCATCAGCTTATCTTAAAATTAATCAATTATTTATTGGCATATCGGATCATATTTTAAACCAGTCACCATTAAATAATCGTCTTCTACAAATCGTGAATTTAATTTTAAAAACATATCTCACAATAAGATTACACCACTTTAACAATGAGAATAGTGAGCCAAAAATTAGAATTAGGTCATTTTGTACAAAACAAATACATTATAGAAATCAATAAGTTATTAAAAAATAAAATGATATGTAAAGATGAAGAATATGTCGTATACTGTATAGTTATTAATTTTAAGAGTAAATAATGTTCTATTTGTTGTATACTGATTTAGTCTAGATTTAGTATGTACTATGATTTAAAAATAGAATCAAATCGTATTAAAAATGTCTATGATTTAATAAAACTATCGTTATATCCATGATCAAGGCATGTCATCTTCCACGAGATGTGTAGTATAGTCTGTCTCTCTCACTACATGTTGATATTTCAAAATATACAGCAAGGTATAGGGAACACGCAGTCCCGTGTCTTTATATGTCTATGCGTTTGCCGTTTGCAAAACGTTCGGAACGGCTGGATTTCGATTAGGCCGAGCGTGATTCGCGTGTGAAATGTCCGCTCTTCAACGCGGTCATTTCAATAACAACGGTGCTTTCTTAAGATACCGACCGAACCAACGGACCGAACAAAAGTTTTCTTTCAAAAGAACGCGGCGATCCATTCGTGTCGTTCGGTTCGTCACCGCTTGCCGTCACAACTTACCGCCCGCTGCGAATACGTGTGAACGATTCGAGGTTGACGGTGGTGGTGGTGGGCGTACGTAGTAAATGCTAAATACCTGTTGATTGCCGAAGCGGCTGAACGACTTTTATTTATCGAACGGTTATGAACAATATGAACGATGTCACAACGGTCGTTTTGTTTTTTTTCAGAAATATTAAATCGACATGATTTCAACATTGATTACAAATGTCGACTGTTGGCGGGTAGGTACCACTTGCGTCCCAGATAACCCAAAACGATCTCTTTCGTGATGCGAAGTGCGGGGCCCCTTCAAGCGCCTACCCCACTCCGCCTTCCACCAGGGCTGACACTTTATCCGACGTACGGTATATTTCGACTCGTCTCGGGCACGTTCCAGTCATCGTTGTGTCTCTTCTACGATTTTCACGTTTGTTCGGTATGCTGCACTATCGTCGACGTCTGCTACGGAAATCGTTTTCCTTGCTCTCTATACACGCCTATGCACGTTTTACAACGCGCACGCGTATATTTTATTGTTATTGTTCATTGACGGAACAAAAAAAATATTCCAATTGCAATGTCAATCACGATCGGTGGCCCGTGGCTAGTAGCGTGCACGAGCAGCAAGTTACGCGTTGCTCTAAGGCGGCAAACGTTATGCATACGTGATATGGTTTGATCGGTGCTCGAATTGGTGGGGGGGGGGGAGAGGAGGGGACGCAGCTCGTCTACAACACCTAAAACAAAAATCAGCGTGCCTTTACTACAGTTTTCAAGCAAACTAAAATTATTTACCTGGGGATCATTAGATAGAAAAAAAATCATGGAAAAAATTGTATGTTCGATATTATTATTTTTAATATTTTCATTATTATCAACACGTTATTGTTATATCACGCTTGATAATGGCAATTTATTATCTTGTATATCACTTATCACAGAATATTGTTCATATATTGTTTGACAATTATTTTTAGATTTACCCACGGATGTACTATAAAACTGTATAAATGTGGCAGCGCAAATTGTCGGTAAACAACGTCGTTAATTGCCGAACCGTTTTGCCAATTCTATTTTATTAGTGATCATCATATACCTATTGTATCCCTGTATAACGTGAATACATTATAATTTCTTTTTATGAGTAGTGATGGCATATTATCATATAATTGATTTTTACATATTATTATTCTTACTTAAATTTCAATTGACAGTTATTAAATAGAAAATGGATAGACTTTTCACATAGATTTTTCAAGAACAATGTCAGTTCTTTTAGCATATATATTTTTAAAAGTATTATTTTGTTTAAATAAGTAGGTAGGTATCTGTAGTATGAAATATTCCAAAACGATGGCCTACACAAAATGTTTAAGTTGTAATAACGTATAAATATTAAATATATTATATATATATATGCTGTTTGTTAATATATCTTATGAAAATAGAAGTTCCACAAACATATTTAATCGTTTGCTTGTAATGAAAATGTATATGTATAAATTTCTAATAATTATAGTATTACACTTAAAGTTTATAAGTAGACTATCCGTACAATTGTAGCAAAACTTAAAATACGTTTGGTATAAATGGATTAGCGTCGGTTGAAAGACCCACTAAATGTGACCCTCGAGGAACATTTGAAATATCTTCTTTATTCCCGAAAACAATATTACCGCATTTCAGAAACTTTGCGACTGGACGAAAAAAGTTTTTCCAGACTACCCAAACAGAGGTAAACAAATATTTAAACCGGAGTGTTTCTCATAGCGACCACAATAAATAAACTAGTCGAGTTCCGCAGTGAATAAACTTTTGAGAAACCCTTAATTTGCAATTAAGAGTTAAAGTCACGGCAAATGAATTCAAAGTTTGCTTGCGGAAAGAGACAAAATTAAGAACAATGCGTGTTCGGTTGAAAAGTCTTTGTGTTTCTGACGCATTGCTTAGGACGTAATGCGTTTGGGCAAATAACCTTTTCACCAGCGGCAAGAAAAAAGCGAACGTCTTCGGGCGAGTCTAGTATAATGAGTTTGGCCGAAGTTTTATACAATTTTTACTTTCATTCTGTTCAGACTCGAGACTGTCCGGCAGTATCGGAACTTTTTTTATTTGCTGTTGTTAAAAATCACGATCGGCACGTTATTCACTAAGCGATATTGTAGCATGTTACAGGCAGACAGGTTTGCGTTTTTGAGGATTTTGCGACGTAGTCGATTTCAATGTGCATCATACATGATTCAACATCGTGCGATATTGAAATTCAAGTCGCAACTCGTATTATCGGGAGTCGTAAACTATATGTGACACGAAAATGTCTTTTGGCAGATATTTGCGCGACGTTTTTTTCTTTTGCAACAATTGACGACGTTAACAGTTGGCATGGCTATATCGTGAGGTTTTTACTCGTCTCCGTATATATATATACTTGTGCAAATACATTTCGGATCACGAACGATGCGTTGTAGTGTCGTAGCGTCCAAGCTCATATGACCTTAAAACATTTTCACGAACCAAAACGTCCGTTTTCGATGTGTTGCTTGTGTTGACATTACGTGTGTAAACCTGTTAAGTTATCGGTTCAATTTGAACGTTGTAGGCATGTGCTATTTTTTTTCTTCTAAGCAAACGTCTTGGAACGCACTATGATAACATGGGATAAGTGTCCATCTAAATTATCTCATTTCGTTATAATTTCGTTTGAAATATTCGTAGTACATTTCCATCGTCCAACGACAAATTTTCATTAATATATTGATACCCGTTATCACCGATGGTCCCAAGTTTGTAAAAATATAAAATTGCATAATTATATAAATCGCCTATTACGCATTGAAAATTTCATAAACCGTCTATTGTCCATACAAAGACCAATTTCTTATGGATTTTAATATTATATTCCTAAACACACACACACACACACACATATTTGTAAGTCGTGTGTACATATTTTATCATACATTTATTTTTTAACTTTTAAGGCGGAAAGTTGTCTTAATTTATTATGGGCAATAGTTTATGACCGCCGTGAAACGTAAAAAACGTCAGGTTCGAAAATATTTGTTAACTTTCTTTTTTACGTTAATAATATAATTGTTGAAAGCGAATATAACAACAGCAATACAAGATAATAATAAGTATGTTAATATATGTACAACTATAATTAGAAACAAATCAATGTGATTCAAAGTGGGATTAAAGTGGCTTACATTGCGTATTCGTTTTTAATTATCGTCGTTTAGATTACTTTCTGTTTTTGGTTGAAATATAATTATACTTCAATTCGGAATCAAAATATTCTATAAAATCGTTATTTAATATATGTATAGATTTTCAACTGTGTTTATACATTCAAAAGCAATTTTACTCTTATATGATTATATTCTTTTAAAAGTATTTTGACTTATAATGTTTTTTAAATTTTTTATGTTGACCCTATTTAACTAGACTACTACAATGAGTAAGTATATTTGTATTTATTGAACTAAAATCTACAACGAATAATTTGCATGATACGGCTTGAGTTTTTAGCAAAACACATTATTATTGTTTTTTTTTTTTTGTGAATAATACGCAATTTAAAACTTGTATTAATTTTATAGTCCAATACATACTTTTACCACCATTTAAAATCATTTTAGTTAAGAATTTAAATTCACTTATTGATGATATTGTATACATTTTATAACTTTTAAGCGAATCTTTTGAAAACTTAAAATTATTTAAAATTCATATTATTGTTATTTTTTTACAGTTATTAATGTATTATTTTGAAATATACTGTAACCATTTTTTCTTACAATTTATTTTTTTTCAGGAAAAAAAAAATGTTATTTTGTCTCGAATCTAAATTATGAATCATATAATTACAAATTACATTATATTTGAATAGTCCGTTGTTCTAATCGACAAAATTACTGATAGATAAGTTTCATTACATTTAAGGTAAATCAGTCGTTTTAATTTTATTTTATTTCAAAATAATAAATCGCTAATTATTCACTTGTTTAATATAATTTTTTTAAAATTTATTTAAACAGATTTCCGTTATACAGATTTAAATTATATTTTTTTGTATAGGTATCAAAACCTCTCTAGCACTCAACTTAAAGTTTCAATTATTTGATGTAATAAATTAACGAAATGATAAATATTTAAATTATTACAAAAGTTTTAGCTTTAAAAATACTTATAAAATTAATAATAATTATTTTGACCAAGATTTTTCATAATATACATGAACATATTTATGTTACAGTGTTACGCACAGTGTATTTCATTCGTTAAATCTTGATTTATTAGACATGTCATACATATCATGGTGAACAAGTATAGATAAAGAGCAGTTACCCTAACCCTTAGAAAAAAACAATTATAATATATAAGAAGAAGTAATAAATCATCTAGCTATAAAGCAAAGAAAAATAGATTTTATTTTGTAAAAAAGTCAGCGAGATAATGAATATAAATTAAAAATTTTTTTAAATTTTATTATCAAATTAGATACGACATTTTGAAAAACCAACGTGTCAGGTCGAGTCCCGATGTTATTATTATTATCTATTTGTAGACACATTTCACACGGACGATTATCATCTGTGCGTGGTCACGATATTTATCGACTTTATACGCTTTATACTCGCATATAAATAAATCTCCGTTTGTCAGACATAATAGTAAATTTGGGATTTCATTACACAAACATATTTAAAAATTTATTTGGAGCGAATAAAATGTATTAAAATTAAAACTTTTGTGAGGAATTTTATTCAGAAGTGTTCAAATAAAAGTATTTATAATTTTAGTACAAATACATTTGAAATAATTAACCGATTTCAAAAGAGGAGGAGGTTCTATGTTTGGCTGTATGTATTTTTTTATGTATGTTCACCGATTTCTCCGTCAATTGTGGACCGATTTTGAAAATTCTTTTTTTGTTTGAAAGGGTTTCACTCGAAGTGTTATGAAATAACTAGGCGGTGTCAGAGTAATAGTGTTTATACAGATCCTCTGACGTTGTCGGTGCAAACTCGGAAAAAAAAGATACTTAACTAAACACTACACTATTTGCCTATCTATATTTATATTCAAAATGGAAAAATAAATAAACTTAAAAAAAAAATCAACTTGCTTCAAAAAACACAAAAAGTCACTACAGTAAAAAGCGAAAAAAAATATATAAATTTAATCCGAAAAACAACAATGTATGTAATATTTTTTATTTATTATTTTCTTATATAATAACAATGTGAAAATTCTTGTCCAAACCTAACATTACCTATAATTTTAATAAAATGTTATTATTGGTATGTGCTACTTACTGGTCGGTTTGAAGTCGGTTCCTAACCTAACCTAACCCTAACTATTACTATTGCCTAAATAACATTTTATTAAAATTATAGATAATAGGTTTGGACAAGAATTGTCACATTGTTATCGTATAAATAAATCATAAATGTAGACAGATTGATTAATAAGTAATTATAATAACGCGTAATAAGAAAATAATAAATAAAAAATATTACGCACATTGTTGTCTTTTGGATTAAATCTGTATTTTGTTATTTTTCGCTTTTTGGTGTAGTGACGACTTTTTGAAGTCGGTTGATTTTTTTTTTTTTTTTTTAAAGTTTGTTTTATTTAAATACTTTGAAAACACTTTATTTAAAATGTAATTAAAAAGTATTTCACGATTTTTGAAAACTGCATAACATGATGGTTCCGCGAGCACACGACTGTAAAACGGTTGGAAACACCGTTCGATATTTCGAACTACAACCGGTTGTAAGCCGATCGCGGTCACGACTCGCGCGCGCGCGCGTTATACCAAACGTTTCCGCCGACCAGGGCGATTCGGGCCCGTGTCGGTCATCGCGTGCGCGTACGTCATCGATTGCACAACGAGCACGCCGCTGCATTATTCAACGTCATCCGACACGCCGTTTAACCGCCGCGCACGACGTCCAGACCGGAGCGTTTACCCTTGACCTGTTTCGGTTTTCAAACGCGGACGCGATTTCCGTCCCGAAACGGCCGTACGCGACCGAGTGTCGGTCGTCGTCGATGATTCGAATCGATTCGCGTACGCCATCCGTTTCGGACGAGCGTCCAGACGACCCAGTACCGCCGACAGTCACGAGGCGTCCGGACATTTCCGCCGTGACGTTCGTATCCGTGTGTTGTACGGTTTCCGCTTTTGTCATCCGTACTCTAGGGCGGGAGATGGTAAACTGCGACAAAATTCACCTTTTTATAAATCGTACATCGTGTAAACTGCGACAATTTTTATATATACTATATTTTTCATTATCTAATGTTTAATTATAGTGTAGTCCTATGTACTTAATCATGGAATTGCACAATAGACATATTGCGATAATAAAGCCTATACAATAATACTACAATTATATGTTAATGATTGGTATACTTTATGATTGTATACTTTTGTTGATGCTCTACAAGATATTCAAGTTGATACTTATGTAAAAATAAGAAGTGCGGAAAAGGGTCTCGTTCAGCAAAGAAATAAGTATACAACTAAGAAGTATAAATTTATTAATGAACGAAAAAAATACATAAAAAAAAAATATCACTAGATATGATTTTATTAAATCTATTTGCCTTAAAAACAAACAAAAGAAATTACGTTAATTAAAAATTTTATAATTGTACTATGTAAATGTTTATAAGTTTTTAAAATAAAATAGTTATCACAGTTTGTATAATGTTCATTTACTTATTTGTCGCAGTTTACATACAGCCTTTAGGGCCCGCAACACTCATACTTATGTATGTATTGTAGACGTCCCATGTTTTGGCGGTGTTAGTTGGGTACGATTTCAATGTTTGAAACGCAAACGGATTCGTTGATGTGTCCGTTTTGCATCTGCCGGATGATTTCCTGTACCGCCGATCGAAAAATCAACTGTATTGATTTATTTAAGTTTTTGGTTTTACAACAGCCGATAAAATCGAGTAAAACCGATATTTCGTAAAATCATCCGACCAATGCGTAGCTTAACATCTCCTCTTTGATTTTCATTCCGAAGTATTTCACACCGAAATTGTTCTAAGAGGCATACTGAAGGAAGTACGGATATATGTTTTCGCGAAGTTGAAAAACTTGTGACTTACGAACTGCCGCCGCCCGAGTTGCGGAGAGCAACGCCATCTCTGGAGCTTCGAATACGTTTTACTTTTGGCGTGGCGGCCTCTTAAGATTGACGTCGGAAATTGTTATGTTACGTACATCACACGGTCTCTTGACGTACGGCCGTTACGCAACAATCGTCATTAATTATCACCACGTGTGTTGTGCATTTCAGAAAAACACAAAACACGTTTTCGTTTAGTTGAACATATCTCGTGTACGTAACGGTAGACGATGTTTTCCTGCGACGTAATACACGTGTGCACAAACCCGGGCAAAATCAAAAAAAAAAAAAGAAAAAGGATTGTGCGATTCCAAATCGAAAATCCTCGACACCAACGGTTTTCAATACACGAAAATCCAGAATTCATCGCGCAAAAGTACTTGATCGGCAAACGATTTGGAAATAATGTTTTTATCTAGACTATTAACTAACATCAAGTTCACACATAATTCGGTAAAAATATATTGTCGAAAAATGATGTAGTCATGACATATCACATAAATATATATATAACTTATGACTGGTAGGGTACGGAACACGTCGCACTAAAACCCTTATAAACTCGATTGCAACATTGCACTAAAAAATATACAAAATTACAAAATTGAAAAAATATTTTTCTTATAAACAATACACACTTAGAAATTTTTTTATTCACAAAAATAATTTCTCCACTCCGTTGACGAAATACCCAGTAACGAAAAAAAAAAACACAGTGCGTCGTACAACAAAATACCCGACGAGACATGTTGTTTTATGGAAATCGTTAATATTTTCCCGATAACGATTTTACAATCGTTGCCAGACACTCGTATTTTGATGTAGACGCGGTCGTATTCTCACCGACTGTTATTTAACTCGTGTGCCCGTACAGTATAAACGTATTTCCCATCGATTGTCGGCACTTGTTGTACCCATTCGAAGAAATGTTATCGCGCAAACACAAGTTTCCAAATACTTGTTGACTACTTGTTGGCTACCATAATATTCGAGTATATAACGCATTTTACAATCGGTTAGATGGTGACATACTGGATTTATAGATTTTAATTTTTTTCAAATGGTATTTTCAAAATGTACATATCACGAATAGAAAATATTGGCACAGTAGACGTGAAAAATTGACGAGACACAAACAAATTGCGTTAAGACCGAAAAATGCCTAAAATTGCAAAAAAATTGCACCCAAACAATGCTTACTCGGCAATAAAACGGACGGCAATGAAAAAACATGTAATAAGTTCTGCGTCCTACTTATAACTGTTAACGGACAATATTAGATCTCTGGATGTAGTGTTTTTAAAAGTCCAAAATCGCAAATTTCAGTATTGGATTCAAAGGTTAAAAATCAATTTTTTTTTAAGGATTTCGCCCATCTCTGTGTACACAGCGCTGCGTACAGGTACGGGAGAAAACGCTCGTAACATCGTTCCACGCGGAGAAGACGTGAAGACCGACGTATTCAGAATGCTGTAGTCGAGACAATATATACGTATTTACGTAATTATAACGTATACTACTCTTCTTTCAATGATCTCAGCTATGCGTGATGTTCGCCAATGAAATATATTTTATTGAACTGTTATGTTGACGCGGAAAACATAAAAAGAAACGTAATAATGTGAGTGAAACCACCCAGTATTATGTAATCGTTCGGATAACGATTCCTCGTAAAACGAATAAACAAGTTAGGTCGATACTTGATTATCTCGTCGTCGGTATTAATTAAGTCCTACTGGAATTAACGTTGAGGAATTATTGTTACTATTTACACGAACGGTGTATATTTTGAATTGCGATAAAAATATATTACAATCGTATAATGTGCATGTAAAGTGTATACACGCTTCACATAGATTATGTTTTATCGTTTTTTTTTTTTTTTTATATCGTGTAAGAGTGTTATTATAATGTGCCATGTGTGCCTAATGACTAAGAAAAGACCGACTGGAATTTTCCACCTCGATGCTTCAGCAGGTGTTGAAGGGCGACGGGTCTCTCTGTCTCTCTCTTTGTAGTCGGCACGAATTTCGCATTCATTCAATTTATCATATGTTTTTACATATATTTTGTCTTTTTACTTTTTCTTCTTTTTTTTTTTTCTATAATAACAAGAAACCACGTTCTCAACGTTTAATGTTTTTATATTTTTGTTTACAACACATTGTCGAAAATTATTCATCATTCGCAATCATTCATAATTCGTCTACGTATTATGCGATGAATATATCGTAGTTCAAAAATACATACAAACACGGGTTTCATTATGTTGATAATTTTAGTTTTTATTACATTTTATTGACTGATTTTATGAACTCGTAGAATTATATAAGATATAATAAATATAAAATAATAGAATCCGAATAAATTATTTAATCGTTTCGAACTGTTTTCTTTCAAAATAATATACGTATATATGCATATATATATATATATGAACTGTACTCATATAGTTGGTTGCAACCAATGAGCACTCCAAAAACGCCTAATTGTATCCAGAGGGACGTCGGTACAACTAGTAAAAATGATCCATAGGATAAAACAACATTTCGATGCTTTTAGCGCCTACTTAGCGTCACCGTTATAAATTACCCGTTTTGAAAAATAATATTTTCTTGTATTCTACTGGAGTCCGGAATCATCGAAAATTATACTATATAGGTACCTATAATTATACCCTATAAGGTATACAAACTGTACGCTATATTATTATAGTTCCAAATTATATGAATATGAACCGTTTTATTATTTACGTCGTAAAATATATGTTTTAAAAGAAATATATATAATTATTGAAAATTTACGTTCAATTACAAGACAATCACTAAATTTATAAGATTTTTCTTAAAAAGTAAATGCACTGAAAATGTTTTAAATATCGTAAATATTTTGTATAAGCATACGTCGCAAACCAGCACATACGCTGAGAAGATATTAGGGAAAATAAAATGGTAAGATGTACGTTCATTTACCTTTTAAATATTGTTATCATTAATAATTAAAGGAATAACAGATATATTAAGCAACATTGCACAAGTGTTTACTCATTTTTATACAAATATATCGGGTGCATATGATAAATCAAATAAGAAGCAAATAGACTGCTCCGATATAGTCAAATGGTTTTTTCAGAGACAGAAACGTACGAGTATATTATCATGTATTCCAATAAATCAATAAAATGAAAATTATGAAAATATTTGTTAGCAATTTAATTTTGATTGAAAATTATATTTAAAAAAAAAATAGTTTTATTAGAAAAAAAAATATAAAAACTATAGATGTTTATGAGTAAATAAAATTGACAAAAATATGTGATATTTCTATTTTCTACATAATTTATAAAAGGTAAAATAAATATGAAAATGCTAAAATAATTATAAACTAAATTATTAAATTATTCCAATATTCCCGACGAACGATTGAATTTATGTGTGTGGTGACATGGTATGTTATTTAGTTATTCGATATTATTATTTTTTGTTACCAAATGTGTATATAATAATAATAATAATAATAAATAATAATAATAGTAATAATAAAAACGTTTATAAAATATAAGTTTCTATGTATGCGAATGAAACAAATGAATTCGGTTTACTTTTACATTTACTGACCGTTTAGTTTGATTCGAGGACTTTAGAATTTAAAAAGAAATTCAACGATACACGTTAGTTTTAGAACTTACTAGTTCCTAAAATTAAACGTCTTTAAATATTATCTTTAATTTCTTTGAATGATCCTCGTTTCACTTTATGAACTACTTCTAAATTTTACGACTTACCGACTTAATTATTGATTTGTCGACTCAGTTTATGTTTCAAAAAAAAAAAAAAAAACGTTGACTCTCGTTCTATAGTCGTACCCCATTTCACCGGTGTCCCACTTCGTCGCCAATATAGTGCCATTTCGTTGCCAGAAATTTCATTTGGTCCCAAATATTTTCAATCTCGTAACATGATTATGATAATACTGTGATTATTATGTTTATGATGGTCGTATTATGACGTATATATGAAAAACGATTAATTATTTAAAAAACGAATGCAAAACATGACATAATTTGCAGGATATAAGATATTTCGTATACGTATATATGTTTACTGACGAATGTTTTTTGATATTCATTAACTTTATATTTATAATAACAGTATATGTTAATTCAATTTAGTAGTCGTGTGAATGATAATAATAATTTATTATATATAACGTTAATATAAATTCGGCGAGTTGGAGATGGGCCATTTCTAGGATGATGCGAAATTTGTTAAAATAAATAATTCGTTTTGTTCTTTCACTATGGTTGTTAGATATAATTGTCATTTATTTTGTCGTATTGTCGCCGAAATGTGTGTATTTATGTTCTGTCACGTTATTGCGTATCTGCGGTCTACCTCCGACGGGTGTTTATTGATAAATACGTGCACGGTATTGAACTATTTGTTTTGGGCGTTCTGTCCCGGATGATCGTTTTCATACGGACGCGTACTACTCGCTTTCATTTACTGTTGTGTGTTACGACGCGGTCGAATATATGTTTATACGTCGGAAACCGATTTTGTGCATTCCACGTTACACCGGGTTTAAAATCGTATCGCCTCGTGATCGGCGGCAATGGATTTTGTAATTACAAAAAAAAAAACAAAAAAAAAAAACAAACGAAACAAAACGAAAACGAAACAAAAACGAAAAAAACCGTTCGTGATCTAAAGTGGACGAATGCGGTCGCATGGAAGTTTCAACAATAAATACCGTGCGATGATGACTGTTTGATTTGTATCACGAGGGTGAGACAATCCGACATGGATCCCGACCGAGACCAATCGGCGCTTCCTTCGCGTGTGCACGTGAAATAAACAGAGGATCGAAAAAAAAAAATCAAAAAATACACCGAGGGCTCGAGATTCAGTACGATTCACGCGTATCATACATGTATTTACAGACACAAATAATGGAATCGACCATCTAACGGCAGTCAATCGATACCGGTCCGGTGGAGAAGAATACGTGGAATGATTCGCCCGCCTTTTCTCGTCGGTTCACGCGGTCCGGAAAACGTGTCGGAATTTTCACGCGTTTTTTCTTTACTAGTCGTGAATTTTTTTCATTTTCGTACCCGTCACTCCTGTTTACCGTCTTACCCAGCCTGTCATCACCGCGGAAACGACCGGACGGATACCGCCGTAATCGTTGATTAAACTCGGCGGCGGTTGATCAAACTCGTGCCGTCCACTCGTCGTCTCCCGGCAAAGGCGAATCGAACGGTGTATTTGTTTCTGGCCGCAGCGCCGGCGTCATGACGACTGACCCGTCACGTCGAGCGCGTTATCAGAAGTAACGTACTGATCGTTCTAACCGTGAAACGTTTGCGATTTGTATACAATCGTATCGCGCCGTCGTCCGACCGCAGACGGTCACTTTGTGCGCATCGGTTTTCCGTTAACTTAACGTTTTTCTCCGGCCTCGTGTATACGAATACAAATAAAAAATAAACAGTCATTTCTAATCTTTTAATAACAATACAAGTTATGACTGACGATGTTTTTAATTTTAAAAATAGCACACACATATATATATAAATAATAAACCTTGTAATTTTTTTTATTCATATTTTTCGATTTTTTTGTCATTATTCATTTATGAATACGTGTCAAATATTGTCAAAACTAACTAGATGAAATCTGTTGTCAAAAAACTGTGCTACATATGAAAGTCAATGCACTTGTGTCAAAACTGCACATAATCACCTAAAAATTCCATATCGATAACGTTAGAAACATGTTGAATATTTAATACACGTACTATATTAGAATATTACTTTGGTCTAGATTCTGTTATTCGCGTTGTGCGAAACATTGATAATATAGTATCCCCCACAATCATAAGAACTAAAGTGTAGAATATTTTATTTAATAATAACACGTTATACTGTTCCACTATCCACTTAACTATACTGCATGTCTTTCGTTTATACTTTTTCTATTGAGCAAGGTCAAAAAATTTTATTATTAATTATAAGCCGATCTTTTTTTTTTTTTAAACATTTATACTCACAGCTTACATGTTCCACACGCAAACGTATACGTGACGACAATCCTCGTAAAAGTTCTCCCCGCGGACTTTACTGGGAAACATTAACTGTCATTCAAACGATTAAACTTTAATACCATTGGTTTTGCTTGTAAGCGGAAACAAATCTAAATTATTTATCACGAATTTTCCTATAAATGTGGTAAGCATTTGAAAAAAACGCAGTTTCCAACATATTTTCGAAGAGTAAACATATAGGCCTTCAACATATTTATATTTTCTAGATAATATAATATAACTAAATACAATAAACACTTTGAAAATAAGGTACGTATCTAGATTTCAATTTAAGAAATAAATAAATAAAGTTTTATATGAAAAGTGATCTTCGCAGTAGAGTTTTTAGTATTTTTATATTTACGTTGATTTGTCATACTTGCATTTTAAATTTCGGTTTTATCAACATTCTATTACCCAAAATATTTGTCTCAATAATCGGATAGTATGTTTAATTTTGTATTTTTTTGTACAAAACAGAATACATTTTATTGAGTACAACACTTATTTTCTCAATAAATATTTGTATTTTATACTATTCGTATATAGTTCAAATAATAATAGCATTAAATTGTAATAAGATTATTTTTTTTAAACTCTAAGCAATAAAAGTTTAGTTAATCAATGAAGAACGTATATTTGGTTCTATTTATTTTATCAGTTAACACTTTTTTCGGATAAGTATTTTTTTTTTTTTTTTTGATTTGTATACATGCTATGGATAATGTCCAATGTGCAGTTAAAGTCGATATTAATCGTATAAATTCGAAAATACCCTTAGCCGAAAGATTGAATCTGACAAGATAATGTCGTACACGGGGGTTAATGTTGACATTACTCGGATAGTTTTGACTTTGACCATGGTTCTTAGCAGAGTTGTACAGTATTTGAGTACAAATATTTGAATATTGGTATTCAAATACCTTTTTAAGTATTGAATACATTATTCAAATACTTTTTTTTCCCTTTATTTGAGTAGTATTCAAACACTTTTATATGGTGTTAAATACTAATTTACTTTAAATACTTTTATACTTATGTTATATTATTTCATTAAAAATCGAAATATTATGTCTCGCAAGTTGTACAAAATCGGTAGATAATGAATTTAGTCAATATTTAAGGACTTTACAAATAAAAAACTTGGATTGTTTGCAATCATTTCCTATACTTAAAAAACTAAATATAAATATTTTAGTTTTATGATTATAATAAAAAATACGTTATTAATTTTTATTTCTGTTGATAGGTATTTATTAAATACAATACACCTCTCCACAGCAGTGCTTCCGTTGAAAGCATATTTAGTGTAGGGGGTGCAACGTCAACAAAAAAAGAACAACAATAACCGACAAGCATTTTAAACAAAATATATTTTTGAAATGTAATAATCATTTGGTCATATCATATCATTAATAATATATTTCATTTATACATACATTTGTTCAAAATATGTTGTTAAATATTATGTATAATATATATATAATATATATAATTATATAATCATGAGTAAATTATACATATTTTTTTTAATACTTTAAAATTATTTTAAATAATTTTTTCAACAATATTTTTTTATTTGCTCAAATAATTTTTAAAAGTATTCTTTACAGCTCTGGTTTTCGGATAATGTCAACTATAGAAAATAAACCTAAATAAAATTATCGGATTATACATTTTATATCACAGAGAATATATAAGTTTTGATTAACATGCTATAATATTTTAAAATTTATAATAATAATATGTCATCGGTAATTATACATTATCTAGTAAAATGTAAAATCAGTAAAGTCAATTATGTAATTATGGACATTATCTAAAATTAAACACTACACGTAACACATATGAATATACACGTATAAATGTTTTTTAATCAAACACGTTTTTTGATATTTACTAAAATCGATTAAAAGAATATGAAACATTCATGAATCATATTTTTGGTATTATGCATACACGAACAAGTTTAAATATATGAGTTTTGGCGTGAGTAGAGAACTTGGAAAATGTCATAATTTGTTATTTTTATTTCGTAAAATTTGACACTTTGAAAATACATATTATACACCACTATCAAGATTTAAAATTTTTATAAAATTATCAATTGATAAAACATTGCGGTAAAAAAAACGACTCAGGGTGTACTTAAATGTGTTGTAGTTAATATTAACTATATAAAATGAATTATCAGATTTTTTCATAAAATTTTTATATTTACGTATATGCACCAATCTGAATAATATACTAAATAGTAATTAAAAGTTTTATATAATCTCAATGTAATATGTGAATTTATTTAAATTATTTAAACACTATTTAAAAGTATTCATTTTTTGTAAAATTTTGTACTATATTAAAGAAATCCATTTTATCATTTATGTCTTATATTTTTAACTTTATTATAAAAAGTAGGTCATGTAATATAATTTTAAAATACAAATCATTATAACTAAATTTGTTTCAAAATTACCAAAAATTTGAACTTAGAACGATTTAAAAAATGTTGTGTCTTATCTTTTTCGAAATTAATTTTAGAATTGTTAAAAAATAAAATGATTTATCTTTTTGTATTCGGGTTAAAATTTTACGTAAAAATGTCAAATTTAATTAAAATATAGACATAAAAAAAGACTGGAAATTATTCGGAATTTTCCAAAAGTTCATAATGGACTATATATGATTACAATTAATGATTGGAATGAGGACAACTAGAACACATTTAATTTTGTAAAAATTAGATGCATCGAAAATAAGAGGTTTTATTTTTCAATTCTCGTTAGTTATGCTCAAACAACAAAATTAATACAAAAACTTTGAAATGATGTATTAATTTTATTAATGTATTTTTTATTAATTAATAAAAATATGTTATCTGTGCACGATGTGCTACTGAAAATTTGCTTCAAAGGTAAAAATCGGAACAAATATGTGGTTACGAAAATTTATTTGCAGGCAAAATAAACTAAAAACACATATAATAGCATATCATTGTACAATCTATAAATTCTTTACTTCAATAAGAACTTATTACTATCAATTTTGAAATCAAACGTAGGTAGGCATACCGAAAATTTACATTTAAGTGTAAAATTTTGTCTAAATCCAATTTTCGTAAATGTTGTTTAGGTTATTCAAATTCTTTTTATTGTATTGAATTGCAAATCTGTATGGTTATTGTAATTTATTAAAACGAATTTTTTTCCATTGAAAGCATTTCGTTTGTTTTTGTTTCATTAGAAAAAAGAGAGTTATTCAATTTTTTACATGAAAATCGAATGTTGTTAAACAGTGCTGGAATTGGGAAAAAATAAGTATAGAAGCTCAATTTTACGATATAAAAACTGCGTTCCAAGTACAAAATTAATTTACACAAACCCATGTGGTCATATTTTTTAAATATATTTTATCTGTTTTATTATTTACCTACTTTTTTGCAAGATTAAGATTGAATATCGTCATTTAGACATTTTTTATAAAGACGTTTCAAACCAACGACCTTCAAATATTATACATTTTGCTTTTCATAAAGTTCATTTTTATTTAATTTGAAAATAAAACATATTAGCCTACTGCACAAGAGCTTCTATAAAATGCAAACTGACTGAATATCTTTGTTTGAACCCGCTAGGAAACAAATATATTCAATCTCAAGTTCTCTCGAAATTGTTCAGTTTACATATATACGTGGTAGATCAAAAGCAACTCATAGTCGCTGATGGTGGGAGTGCGACTTAAAATATGAAATAAACCTTTATCTTCGAATTTAAAACCAGTGTAAGAAATGGCCCATCATTTAGCAGCAATCGTTTGATTTTCTTGTCTTATGACCGGAAATAATGCTCTACATGCTTATGAATGGTATAGATTGAAGAAAATACGCTTTGAAGTCATTGAAATCTAAAAGATAATGTAAAGTATCGTGTTGGCCAAAAGTTTGCATTAGTTAGTGGCTTATATATATATCTGCACACTTAAGTACAATTCACGTTTTACTGTGATAAAAAAAAAATTTTTTTTATCATAATTGTACTTGCATCAATTTTAATAACATTTGAATAAACAATTAAAATGTTCATACATAAAAAAAAAAAAAATTGTAATTTTTTCTTTTACTTAATGTTAAGTAGGTGGTGTGAAAGTCCTGTTGTCCAAACTAGGAGCCGTTACTATCGTAGATCATTTCTTATCTTAAAATTACAAAAAAAAAACCTTTTACTTTGTTAATAAATTTAACCTCAACTATATATATATATATATATATACATGTACTAAAATTCAGCTTCTAAACTCATTGTTAAAACCTAGTAATTACACCATTGTAAATTCTGGTACTTGGTATTTGACATATTTTTGTTTCTTATACAGACATAACCTATAACATCAACTGCTGTCCACTATGGGAAAAGCAGATATTGACAAGATCGTCATTAAGTTACCTATGTTGAAGCTTTGCCGCTTCTACCATATGTTCGATCCAAACAGCGCGAAGATTTTCAATCGAAATGTTTCCCAGGTTCTCTTTATCGTGTATATAGCGTTCACTCTGTCCATGGTACTCTTTGGACAATTGGGATTTATCACCAACAACGACGAAAAACTAAGTAACATCGACATGGTACTGTTGATGTTTTCGTATGCACATTATTATCTCAGTCTGGTTAAGATCACCGTGTTCCTGTATAATTCGAAAAAAGTCTGGAACATGTTTGACGTGGCACACTTAGACTTCTTGACAAGCAAACATTGTCGCAAAAATATAAATATGCTATACGATTGTCGGGACCTGATAATAAAGGTCACCAGTATTTTAACTTTTATACTACTAACGTTAATCATCCAATGGTTGTTGGTCCCGTTGGTAATGAACGCGATAGATGACACAGTTAGTAGCCGTAACCAGAACATCTTAAATTTACGTTTCCCTGTTTCGATTCACACGTACAACCAGTATTACGTCATATTTTATCTTATTGAATTAATGGTTCTGTCGTTAAATGCATATACGTTGATTTTATGTGACATGTTTATTATGTCTTTTTGTTGGGAGATAATCGTTCTGTACCAAATAGTGACTAAGTCGATCACTGATGTTGGATACACAAACAAACTACAATCAGGTAAAAAAAAATACGCTTTGTTAATAATTGAAATATATTATTTTTTATAATAATAATAATAATAATAATAATAATAATAATAATAATAATAATAATAATAATAATAATAATAATAATAATAATAATATAATAATAATAATAATAATAATAATAATAATAATAATAATAATAATAATAATAATATAATAATAATAATAATAATAATAATAATAATAATAATAATAATAATAATAATAATAATAATAATAATAATAATAATAATAATAATAATAATAATAATAATATAATAATAATAATAATAATAATAATAATAATAATAATATTTAATAATAATTAATAATAATAATATAATAATAATAATAATAATAATAATAATAATAATAATAATAATATAATAATAATATATATAATAATAATAATAATATAATAATAATAATAATAATAATAATAATATAATAATAATAATAATAATAATAATAATAATAATAATAATATATAATAATAATAATAATAATAATAATAATAATAATAATAATAATAATAATATAATAATAATATAATAATATTATTAATATTAATTATATTAATAATAATTAATATTAATAATATTAATAATATTAATTAATTATTATTAATATATAAATTCGTTTCAATTTATAAATATTTCAGAACATTATGAAGATTTCAAGTCAATTTTAAACGACCAAAGAAAACTGCATTTGTAAGTATTTTCTCGTAATATACTTTGAGTTTCAATATAATAAATATTTTATAATAAAAATTCACGGGAATTTACCTATAAAATCTACAATAGAAATGAATAGTATACAGAATATGATAGATATTAGACTTAAATAATAATGTGTACATTAAAATAATACGTTCATACGAATAACAAAATTTATTATATTATTTAATAAATATTCTTATAAAAATGCAAGAAAACCTTCAGATTAAATTATTAAATAAAGTTTCTTGAAAGATTGAATTGAATATTGAAACTCTTAATGTACTCTACAGAACAGAATTGATTTAATATCTGTTCTTAAATGGATAGTTTTAATGATGGTATCAGAAACCATCATAAGAACTTGGTATAATTGATATATATAAATATTCATTGAATCTACGTTTCATATTTTTAGCTGTGTGTTGGTTATTTGCTTATTTTAAAATACTAATTGATATTAAATATATTAAAAATTCGTGCTTATTCTCTTTTAGGAATCTAAAAGCATTACATGACATTATCCGGCCATTTATGTTAATGTATGTCGGTCTGTCCTTATGCTTAATCATAACCATAACATGTGTATTGATTACGGTAAGACACTAATGATATATTTAATAGGTCAGCAATTAGCAAAAATGTAGGTAAACTATACTTTATAATATTGTCTTTAGGTTATTCGCAATATTATAGTTGTAAATAATAATGAAGGGCTAGGATTTACATGCATTTGCATGTTTTCTTTCATTATACTAAATTAATTGTTAACTATGTCCACGATTTGGCTTATTCTCGAACATATAGTACAATTGCATATTTAGAGTTTTTGAGAATCTATTAAAAACATATTTAAAATCATGTTTATTTATTAAACGACTGTAATTATTGTTATTTGTAAAATTTGGTATTGCATATAAATCCTAGCCCTAGTAATAATGAAAGGTTTGGAGAAATAACCAGATAGATCTAAATTTTAAGCTTTTCTGGAGAAATAATGAACGTATTATTTTAATGATAAATTGATATTAAAATAATTGTAATTCATATTTTTATTTATACGCATTTTGATAAAAAGTTCAAATTTGAGGAACGTATGAATTTATCGGGTTGTTGCATCTAATAAATTGTATAAATAAGTTTTACTAAAAATACATTTTAAAATGTACTCAAAATTTTAATACTTTCTTTTAATATTTATGAATTATTATAAAACAGTATCTTGAGATTCAAGTATTGACATATACTAAAATATACATTATTACAAACTTGAACATAAAACATTTAAATTTTTTTTTATAGTAAAACTACAAAATAAAATCATATCTATAGAAAATGTAACTATTTTCACAAAATTCCTTCTCTTATATTTTATATTACTTTCTGCAACAAGCCATTTAATTATTCATTAATTCTATTTATTTATTTATTTATTGGTTAAGTTATGTACACTTTACTTATATTTAAACAGTTTTGAATAAAATTATTGTGAAAATAGAAAACTAAATGATCAATATTCATAATCGGATACATTTGCATTCGTATTAATCCTTTAAAATTTTTCGTAGATCCACAAATGTTATGGAAGTACATATATCACTGCTAGTTCACGTTCACAAAAAAAAAAATCATTGGGTCGATAAAGTCATTATTCATTTCTGAATATTCAGATGAGTCATAGAAAGCATTATTTATTTGTTCATTATCCATTAAAATTCTTTTGATTAAAAAACTCACTTATTGTATTAAAATTTTGTCAACTAACCACTATATTAAAACAAACGCTAATAAAATTTAAATACAAAGATACTAATAAAGATACGTAATAGTTACGATAAGAAAAAAAATTAAATAACGAATATGTGTAGTATCGTATAATCAACCAAAACGTTATGTGATAAGGAAACCCTGTGCCTGTGATTTACCTGATTGTTGCACAGAACACCAAAATAAGATAAACCCATTTCCGTTATAACTAAATAAATAATGATTGAATTTATTTGTTTTAAGCCCCTATTGATAGCGAATTCGTTATTTGAATATGCCGTCAAAACACGAAATTTCGAAAAATGTGGATTAATCTAGTTGTTGCTCCAAGCCCTATAATTATTGTGATACGATCGTTTTTTAAGATAACGATTATCATTAAACTTAAATTATAAGTGTATCTTTTATTTTAATTTTTTATACGATTGATTTACTTTGTTAATAAGGTTTCTTCATCACTAGAATCGTATTCTGCCTTCGAATTATTTAAGATCATCACATCAACTGTTTTTAACTATTTTGAGTTACTTATATTTAGCTATTTATTCGACCGCGTTAGCAGTAATGTAAAAAGAAATTAATTAATCACTTACGTATTAATTTTAGGTAAACGTCGAATAATGTCCATTTTTTTTTATTTATTTAGGGGGATTTGGTTAACATTGCATTGTATTCTACTAATTGGACGATGATGGATTTAAAATTCAAGAATTTATTATTAATGGCGATGCGATTGAACGATGCTAATAGAGTAGAATTAAAAGCTTCGCCGAATAAAATTCTCAACCTACAATTATTTGCAAATGTGCCTATACATAATATTTATGAATAGCCTATAATAAAACATACAAATAATAAACGTGTAATAATTTTATTTTTTTTAGTTGCTGAAAGTCTGCTACAATTGCATCTCTGTTATGCTAAAAACAATGCAAAATGAATAAAAGTAGTCGGAATACATTATATATGTATGCTTAATGTACAAATTATTACGAGAATTTATATCAATCATATAACGTAATGTTCACACAAACTGCAATTTAATTAATTATATAGCTTTTAGTTGATATTGTACAATTAGTTCAATATAATGTTATAAAATGTACGAAAATATTGTATTTCATTAATTAATATAAATAATTATAACAAAATATGTATGAATATATATTATTTAATATAAATTTAACAGATTATGTATGCACATTGTAATTCATGAAATCAATAAATTATAGAAACACTTGTTATTTATAAATGTTCATGTATGTAAATTCATGAATATGGTATTATTTCATTTCCTATGATAAATATTATTTTAGTACGTACATTTGAAAGGATACATCCAAGCCTTATTTTAAAATACTATAGAGCAGGGGTGGAGAGAAGAGACTCGCGAGCCGCCCAACGTATTAATAAGTATGGAAGAGCCGAAATGAAAAAAAGGCCACATTAATATAGATAATAAGTAATATAAGATATCAAATGTAATAAAATGTATAGGATGTGAAACAATATAATAACGTACAATAATGTCAAGTTAAATTTTATCCTAATTTTGTCTTTACAAATTCCATAAATATCATAAATACACATGGATATCTCTCCATAGAGCTGTTCGATGTCGAGAGTGTATCATCATAATATTAATAAAATAACTATAATGTCTAAGAAACGCAAGTATGAAGAAGAACATAAAGAATTCAAATTACACTGGAAAGAAGAGTTCTTTTTCATAGAACGAAACAGTAAACCATTTTGTCTCATCTGTCAATCCCAACTATCGCAATTTAAGGTTAGTAACTTAAAACGCCATTATAAAACAAATCACAGTTCGTTAGTAACGAACTTCCTACAATAAAATTAAAATTAAATAAACAAACCAATGTCATGTCGATATTTTCCAAGGAAACCGATATAACTACTGAAGCGAGTTTCTGTATGACGTTTAATATTGCTCGAGCAAAGCGCCCATACACTAATGGGGTGTATTTATTGAAAAACATTTTAGATGTTATTTCCATTTTAAAACCGGAAGATAAAAAATTACTAAACATGGTTGAAAATATTTCAAATAGTAGATTCTTGAGTTTAGCGTTAGATGAATCTACTGACACTCAGGATAAGGCACAGTTAGCTATATTTGTACGTTATGTGACGATGAATATAGAAGTGAAAGAAGAATTATTAGATCTTATAGTTCTCAAAGAAACCATTAGAGGTTGTGATATCAAGGATGCTCTTGACGTAGTACTTCGTAAATCAGAAGTACTTATTGAAAAAATTGTTAGGTTCTCAACTGATGGTGCACCTAGTATGACAGGTTGTAAAAATGGATTGATGGGTATTTTAAAAAGTGATACTAATTTTCCAGAATTTATTCCATTTCACTGCATTATTCATAGAGAAAACCTAACGGCTAAATATTTTGAATATAAACATGTGTTGAGTGTTACTCTTAAAATTGCAAATTACATACGTTCAAGTTCAAAGATACATCGCCATTTTAATAACTTTGTTGAAAGTTTAGAGAATGATATTCCAAATGATGTTCCATGGTATTATTTAGTTCAATGGTTATCGGTAAATAACGTTTTAACAAAATTTTTCGATTTATTAGAACCTATTAAAACATTTTTAAAAGAAAAAGATAAAAACTTTCCACAACTTTCTGACCCAAAATGGTTATGAGATATGTCATTTTGTACTGACGTTGTGCATCACTTAACAATATTAAACATGTCTTTTCAAGGTCAAAATAAATTCATAAATAACCTAGTTCAAGACATTTTTAGTTTTCAAAATAAGCTTAAACTTTTTCAAAGAGACTTAAGAATAAATAATTTAAACAATTTTCCGTACTTAAAAACAATTGAGGATTGTTTGGTTGGAATAGCAACAAAATTGAATTGTGAAGATTATGTACATAAATTAGAGTGATTATCAACTGACACTGAAGATCGATTTAAAGACTTGAAATTACTTAAACCTTCGATTGCATTTTTAGAAAATCCCTTCGTAATTAATGTTATTGAAAATGGATGTCCAATATTAAAACCAATTTCAATAGATACAGCAGCTTTAGAAATTTAACTCTTAGAATTATTGAAAGATGAAGGACTGAAACAGTTCAAATACAGTTGTCTTTTTTTGTTGGAATTTTGGAAACATGTGCCTGTTATTAAATATTCAAAAATTACTCTTTGCGCTCAACAATTAATATCGATTTTCGAAACAACATATTCGTGCGAGTCTTTATACTCGACCATGAAAATGATTAAATCTAAACATCGCTTAACATTAACGGATGATCATTTAACGGAATTGTTAACAATTTAACAACATATAATCCTGATTTCAAAAAACTTACAAAAAAATGAACACGTAACAAATAAGATAATAATTAATAATTTAAAATTTAAAAAATATTTAAATATTATATCAAGAACACTATACTTTTTTTGTAAATTTTTTCTATAATTTGTAATTTAATAAAATATATACTTTTTCAAATACATAAATTCCTATTAAAAAAAAATTGGTTTGTAAAAATATTTTGTATCTTACGGTAAGATGCGAGACGCATAAATCTATGACGTGAGTCGCAGTTTGGCCACCTCTGCTATAGAGTGACACCTTACTAATGAAATTATATAAATACTTACAAAATCTGAATCAAAAGATATCACAACAGACGTTAACTGAGTAAACTGAATATGAACTATAAAAAAGATATTTTGACTGAAGAGAAGCCACCACGTACAAGGCATACAGGTCAAAAGAAATCTTCATCATAAAGGACAATCATAGGAATACTACTTTTGACAATGCTTAATTGTCATATCCACAAATCCGCTGTTTTTCTGAATATTTCGAATCACAGTGGATTTTACAAATTTCCAGTTATAACTTTATATCAAAATTATTTGAACGTTTGGTTTATATTTTAATGTTGATGTTCTGTTCAGTTATATTTTTATAATATTTAATTTCATTCTAGAAATTTAGATACATAATTTGTTTCGAAAACCTTACAATTTTTAATGTATTAATTTATTAAATTAGATGTACAAAGTATTATAGTATGAATAATTGTTTATATTATATATTTATTTTAAATAAATCAAATGAGTATTATAATATAAAAGTTATATAGAGTTGTATAAAATTGTGTTTATTTACTATCGGTTACGAATAATAATCATCGACATGTATAAAATGAAATAGAAAATACAAAAACAAAAGTTATTTTATAATAAAAGGATATACTTATCGGCAACCATTAATAAGTAAGTAATTAATCTATTAATTTAGGGTTATAATAAATTTATATTAACTGCTATATAATAATAAACCTGATAATTTCTTTTATTTATATTTTGCGATTTTTCGTCCTATTTTATTTAAGAATAAATGTCAAAAATAGAGTCAACTAGATAAAATATTATATCAGTAAATGGTATCATATATGATACTTAGAGCATTTGCTTCATTCTAAACAGTATTTAAAAACGAAAGTATAAAAATAACAAATCAATTTAAAAATTACTATTTTTGTACAAAACTTCACATTATTACACAGATATATCTTACCGAAGACAGCAGTATATTACTACGTTGAATATTTAATACACGTACCATATTTCTGTAGTCTACATTTTTGTTCTTCATGTCACGTGATAAATTGATCATATAATTTTTAGGACAATTATTTAAACAATAGTGTTAATACAATTTTTTGTTTAATAATAATTACCACTATTCACTCGACTATACTGTTTGTCTTTCATTTTTATATTATTAATTTTTAGTTGAGACAGGTTTTGTTTTTTTAATATAACAGCTATACTTTACACGTTCCACACGCAAGCATATATATGACGACAATGTTCCTTCCACAGCTTTTGTAGGAAGCGTAAAAGCTATTAAAATAATTGTCTAATAATACTATTGATTTTTCGTGTAGGCGGAAACAAACTCAAATTAGTTATCGTTAAATTCCTTATATATGTATAATACTGAATTTGAAAACATTACAGTTGTTAACATACTTTCAAAGAGTCATCATATAAGCCGTCAACATTTTTATGTTTTCTTTACAGTATACTATAGAATTGGATACAGGAAACATTTCGAAAATAAGGTAGGTACCTAAATTTGAATTTTAAGAACAATTACATTACGTTAATTTTTCGAAGCTGCTTTTTAATTTTCAATGCCATCATAATTGTATTCCCCCAAAAAATGTTTCAATAATCGAATCGAATGTGAATTTTAATGGGTAAAATATTTATTACCTCGATAAGTATTTATATTCTGATTTTTTTATGTATAATTTGTAGTAATAATAGCACTAAATTTTAAAACTATACATTTTTGTAATTCTGAACAATAATTGTATGGTTCTTCAAAGAACAAAATATATATGTCTCTATTTTTTTTATCCGTCAACACTCTTTTCGGATAGATGTGTTTTTGAAGATATGTTATGGATAATGTTCAATGTGCTGTTATATTCGACATTAATCATATAAACTCGATAGTACCAATGCCGAAAAATTGCAACTTTCAAAATAATGTCGTACATAAAATTTTAATTATCACGTAATCATCAAAATATTTTACACATTAAAATTTGAAAGATTTTTAAAAAAAGACTATTGTATTTTGTCATAAGTATAATTTTCACAAAACTCTTAAATTTCATTAAAATGTAATAAAAAAAAATATATAAAATAAATATACATATAATATACATAAAATATATATATATATATATATATATATATATATATTTATGCATACATATGTATACTTAAATATACAAAAAATCCAATGAATATTACGATAATTAAGGAAAAAAAAATATAAACATTATTGTATATGTGTTTTTATTTTTACCGGTTTCGACAATAAGTCATCATCATTTTAACATAAATAAAATACACCAGAGGAACAAATTAAAAGTAAAATTATTTAGAAAAATTTCCATAGAGAAATTAGCCAGGGAATATTATGAATATTACAATAAAAAGACAAGGAGTTAGAATATTAAAAACAAAATGTATATAATAATAATATATCAAAAAGCAAAATAATTGTGTATATGATGAAAGCAATTATGGTGTGATATTAATATTATCTAATATAGATTGATATATATGTATATGTAAGATATTTTAAAATTTATTGTGATTAATATCTTTATAAATATGTAATTCTTTCAAAACAGAATTTATATGAATATTATGTTATATATTTAACATTGATTTAACCTTAAAATTAGGTCCAATTTCAATTCTTTTGTGTAAATTGTAGCCTAAATATTTTAGATTCATACGTAAGTTGCATTTAGGAATATTTTTCGAAAATCAATATCATCCTTACCGTATTTCAGACATAAGACTGGCAATATAATTGTATTAATATTAGTATTGACTAAAAAATTAGTTACTTTTATAATGTTATTGATTACAAAATTAATTATTAAATGATTTAGTTATATATAAATGATTAAAAACTTATGTAACTGATAAAAATGTAAATGATAATTGACGTAAATTTATTCGTTTGCATTTCTTTCATTTTTCTTATATATATTAATATATATTCCATAATTTTTATACATTTTTGCAAAATTAACGAAGTATATTGTTATTTAGAAATTTCTGGAAACAAAATTTCAAGCTTTCAACTAATTTCCAAATTTTATTCCTTTCGCTTTTCATAAAATTAAATTTTATTTAACTGTGATTATGAATAGTATAAGCTCGAAAAAACCAAACATAGATGATATTCATAATAATATCTATTTTGCCAAAAAAGATCGGGAATTTGTTATTTAAAAAATCGGTTTTGTAAGCATTGAAATCAAAAAGGTAATGTAAGGTATCGTGTCATCCAAATACTTGCATTAGTTAGCAGCTTATATATATCCATAAACTTAGTAAAATTCACGTTTTACTGTGTCAAGAATAAATGTATGTTGTAATTTTACTTGCACTAATTTTAATAATATTTAATAAACAATTAAATTGTTCATACATTTAAAAAAAAATTATAATTTTTCATATTCTTTAATTAGAAGTAAGAGGTGCTAAAGTCCTGTTGTCCATGCTAGGAGACACCACTGTCGTAGATTATTTCTAATCTTAGCATTATAAAATAAAATCTTTTAGTATATATATATAAATTATATCTCAACTAGGTATGTACTAAAATTCAGCTTCTAAACTCATTACTACAACTTAGTACATACACCACTGCAATTGCTGTTACGGCGGTATTTGACATATTTTTATTTCTTATACAGATATAACCTATAACTACAACCGCTGTCTACTATGGGAAACGAAGAAAATGACAAGGTCGCCATTAACTTACGTTTATTGAAGCTATGCTGCTTCTACCAGATGTTCGATCCAAACAGCGCGAAATTTCTCAATCGAAATGTTTACCAGTTTCTCGGTATTGTGTTCACAGCGTTCATTATGTGCGTGATATTCTTAGGACATGTGGGGATGGCTACCAACAAGGACGAAACACCAAGTGACATCGAATTATTACTTTTGATGTATTCGTATATTACCTGTTATATCAGCGTAATTAAGATGAGCGTGTTCCTTTATAATGCGAATAAAGTATGGGACTTGATTGACGTGGCACGGTTAGACTTTTTGACAAGCAAACTGTGTCGCAAACATATAAATACTTTGTACGATTGTCGAGATTGGATAACAAAGACCAGCAGTTACTTAACTATTTTAATATTACTGATATGCATTCAATGGCCTTTTATCCCTTTGATAGTGGACACACTCGATGATACAGTTCATTGCCGTAAGCAGACCCCCATAAATTTCCGTTTCCCTGTTTCTATTCACACATACAACCAGTATTACGTCATATTTTACATAATTGAACTAATTCATATATCGTATGGGACATATGCATTGATTACAGTTGATATATTGATCATGTCTTTATGTTGGGTGATAAGTAATCAGTACCAAATACTGACTAAGTCATTCGCTGATATTGGATACGCAAACAAACCTCAATCAGGTAAAAAAAAAATACGCTCTGTTATTGATTAAAATATATTAAGAATAATAATAATAATAATAATAATAATAATAATAATAATAATAATAATAATAGTTGTAAGTTGTAAGTTGTAAGTATGAAGGGTTTTTTGTACAAAAGATCGGTGTTTGTGACGAGGATGTGAAACATAGGATTAAGTTCGGGTAGATCAAGTGGTGAGAAGCGTCGTGTGTTTTTTGCGATAAGAGAATTCCAATGGAATTGAATGGTAAGTTCTTTGCGAATGTAGTGAGACCAAATATATTGTAAGGTTTAGAGTGATGGACTGTCGATAAGAATATAGAACAGAGAATGAGTGTAGTAGAGGTAATAATGCTTAGATAGATGAGTGGAGGAGACAAGAAGAAATTTGATTAGGAATGAATATGTAAGAGGATGCATAGGAGTAGCAATGATCGTGGATAAGACGAGAGAGAATAGACTTAGATGGTTTGCTCATTTTATGAGAAGAGAAAATTCGAAAATTGTAAGAATGGTTATGGAAATAAACATTGAAGGAACAAGAGGAAGAGAAAAACCGATGATGAAATAGATGGATGCGATTGGGTGTGATATGAGGACTACTATTGTGTGCTTAGATGATGTGGGAAACTGTGTCAAGTGGAGGTTTAGGAAACAGTTGGATAACCCCAAATAGCTGGGGTAGAGGCTAGGAAGAAAAAGATTATTCTATATCATCGTTTCAATTTATAAATATTTCAGAACATTATGAAGACTTTAAATCAATTTTATCTGACCAAATACAATTGCATTTGTAAGTATATTATTATCATATACTTTGAGTTTTCAATATAATAAACATTTTATTACAGTTAAACTATAACAAATATAACAGGTGTTAATTATAAACGAAGTAAGATAGATATTAAATGTGTGTTATAATTTGTGCATTTAAATACTATGTTAATACGATTTTCTACATAACATCAAAAAAATTTTTTAGTTCAATAAAAAAAGTAGTAATTTTGAAGTTGCAGAACAATTTCAAGTTTCTAAAAAATGTTGAATGAGTTATGATAACATAATCATTATTTAAACTTTTTTCGTATTTATTTTTTATATAACAATCATTTTTACCTTCTCGAAGAAATTCAAAAAGACCTTCATATTAGACTATAAAATTGAGTTTCTTGAATGATTGAATGAATAATGAATTTCTTAATGTATTCTATAGAACAGAAACGATTTGATATCTGCCTTTAAACGTACGGTTCTCAACGATGGTAGCAGAAGCCTATTGATATAGTTAATCAGTGGCAGATTTAAAGGTCATGTTAGGGGGAAGCGAATTTTAAAAAAATTTGATTAAATACTTTAAAAGAGTAACAGTATTAATTTTTACTTATATTTTTCAGTATATCAAAACTATATAAATATACTTATAACTACCATTTGAATTAAGTAAATTTCTCTTAATTTTTGAGGGAATTTATACGAATAACATTCTTTTAATGTGAAGTTTTAGGCAATTTTTTTTGAAGTGGATGGGTGTATTATTTTGGATATTTATATCAGTTGACAAATTATACTTCGGAATCGGCGCTACATAGGTATCCACTATCCAGTGGTCAAAGTGGCTCAAAATAAGTTCAACGTGTTTCACAAATACTTATAAAATGATCACGACCTTTAAAAATATTTTTAAGTACATATTGACATTTTGATGATGTAAAAAATTTAAATACATGTATTTTATCAACAGAATTATGAACAGATTGTAGAGTTTAACATTTAGATATTGATGAATTGAGAGAATGGTTATATAATGCATTTTTTGCTATTTCTTGAATTATTTTTCACAGCACCTTTGACTGTTGAAATCATAACTGCACATCTATCTGTAGCTATATCAATACAATTATTAATATTCATTCCAAGTTTAGAAATTATGTTTATTACAGTTGACCCAAGAATGTCACTAGTTAGTTTTGGCTCAATGTTAGTTGGAATAGAGTTTACAATGTACTGAGTATGGTCTTATGGTTTACTACTAAGTAAAGTCTTCATTGGAAATATTAGAACGTTTTATTATGATAAATCTAGTAAAATCATCTATTGTATGATTCATGTTAATGAAGTTCCATTGGGAGTAACATTGAAGTAACATTGGTCCATATTATTAACAAGTGTTTTACAACTACTGTTTTTGTCATGATCAGAATCTACATCAACATTGATAATATTAGTGGAAGTTGTGTTTTTTTTTCTATTTCATTTTCAATTGGAAACAGATACGTCTAAAACATGAGATGTTTTAATGTAGGTACCTATCAAATAAGAATTTATATAATATTACTTACATATGGAATTTAATTAAGACGAAAAGAGTGGATCTTTTGTTTTTTTTAGTGGTCCTTTACGTTTCATTTTGAAATATTATATTATATTTTAAAATATTTTAAACGAGTAGGATACTCATAGCAAATATTAATTGAAAATAAATAAATGAATTTAATGCTAATATCACAAAATATCCCTCAATTTTAATTTGAACTAGGATGAGACGAGAGCACAGAATATTTTCCATTCTTATCATTCGTGGTTCGGTCATAAAGTAATACCCACTTTATGGGTTCGGTGCGAGTAAAGACGATAAAAAAAAGATAAAAACTTGGAACAAAAAATACGATGGTGGCTGCTCAGCGAAGACCGATCCCAACCCACACAACAACTAAGGTCCTATTTTTGAGTTTTCATCCGTTGGAATAGGACAAACGGGACGTAAAAACGATCGTCGAACGAACGGACAATATGGACTGCGTACACTATAGAAAAACATTCTTTAACGTTATATTATATTAATATTACCATCTTTATCTAACAAAATTTGTTATTTATGTATTTTTCAAATTTTTGTCGAAATTTTGTAAATGCAGAAATACAAGAAAAGCACGACCCAAGGGAGGCGATCGCCCTATCGCCCCCTCTCAAATCCGCTTCTGTAGTTAGTACAAAGAAATATTTATTGAATCTTCGTATTATATTGTTAGTTGTGTGTTGGTTAATTTCATATTTTAAAATACTAATTAATATTAAATATACTATAAATACGTGTATATTCATGTTTAGGAAGCTAAAATCATTTTATGATATTATCCGGCCAATCATGTTAATATATGTCAGTCTGTCTTCATGCTTAATCATAACCGTGACATGTGTGTTCATCAAGGTAAGATTTGAACGATAATTGTCATCAATTAGCAAAAAACTAACGAGCTATATATTTTATATTTTTCTTTAGGTGATTTACATTGTTATAATTGGTAACAATGAAGGGCTTGGAGCAACCACCATAATAAACCCAAATTTTAGGCTATTCAGGAGGAATACAAACGTCATAGACGAACTAGCCCGGACAGCTAGTCCGCATTTGTGGACGAGTCCGCGGTCAAATTATGGTCATTGGGGGCCTTTCTTATACCCGTTAATACTAATTTACAAAAATTAAATAATAATAATTATTATTATTAATATTATTATTTGTTGAAATATAAAAATTATTAGCTTACAGGAATACGTAAGAATGGATTAACAAATTGATTATTTATTTACTTATTAAATTTTTGGTGATACCCTCCACTCTTTCTCCCTTCAATTGTAACCTAGTTCCTTATATTTTGGTTGGGGGCTTTTTGGAAAAATCGTGGACGGGGATTTTTGAAGCCAGTCCGACACTGACAAACGTAATATTTTTTTAACTAATTGATATTAAAATAATTGTAATTCTTATTTTTAATCATATACGTAATGATAAACAGTATACTAAACATTAAATTTAGTTAAATTTTTTTTTTTTTGACAAAAAAGTTCAAATTTTATGAACGTATGGATTTCAGTGATTGTTGTAACTAATAAACTATATTTAAAAGTTTTACTAAAAATACATTGTAAAAATGTACTCAAAATTTAAAAATACTTTCTTTTAATACTTATGAATTATTATAAAACAGTCTCTTATGTTTCAAATATTGAGATCAGTGGTGGCTCGTGGGTTTTTAATGAAGTAGTGAACATTCAAATCAAATATACATTATATATATTCATATACTATAGATTATATTAAATAATTATTTGCAGATTTTTATTATTTACCTTTTATTTTTATTTTTTAGAAAATACTTACACTTACATATTAAATTTACAAGAAAAACTTATTTTAATTCTTAAACGATAAAAATTATATGACAAACTAGAATAAAAATAAAATATTAATTTTTTTATAGCAATTAGATTTCAGCCTTCAGGTACATGTTTAAAGTTAAATCAATTCTCCTATCTTTCTTTTTTGCGAACCTGTTTATTACTTCTTCGTTGAATTTGGAAATATTGTTTATCGATTTTTTTTCAATCGATACCATTGCCAGGGCTGTAAGTCGATCTTTCGTCATGAATTTCTCAAAAAATTCTTAATATGTTTCAATGTAGAAAACGATCTTTCGGCTTCAGCTGTAGTCATCGGAATAGTTGAAATTATTTTTAAAAGTTTAAAGCTTTCAGAAAATATTAAAGTTAAATTATTTTCAATTATAAATTTCAATAAATGAACTGATGAAAACATATCACGGAAATCGGTTCTTTTATAAAACAGTTGTAGTTCGGTTTTAAGTTTAGTAACGTCCAAAAAAGGGTATGCTTTAACAGTTTTATTAAAATGGTCACTTGAAAAGTTATTTTTATACGTAGGAAAATTGATAGGTAAAAATAGATACGAAGCATTTAAGTGATTTTTATATTCAAAACGTTCTTTAACGTTAACAATAAAAATGTCACATACTACTTTTGCAGCGATTTTTCTTGTTTCAATAGTATCATTTTGTCTTTGTTTTTTCGTTGGCTGATTTTGAGCAGTTCCATTTTCAATAATGTTATCAAAATTTTGTCTTTCTTTTAATATATTTTCTTCAAACCGACAAATTACATTTGAAAGTTCTACAGGATCCATTGTTGATTTTTATAGTTGGATATATAAAATATTAACATGAGGCATTAATAAATGAAACACTTTTAACCAAAATATAAAAGTATGATAATTTAACATCCAAAGTAAAGTTCCAGCTTGGTTAATAACTATGGTTTGAGTAAATGTTGATTCAATTTCTTTCATACATTCGATTAAGAGCTCAAGATTTTCATACACGGTAATTACCATTCGGCTTTTAAAATTCCATCTAGTATTAGAAGTTCGAGGAACTCTGTGTTTAACAATTTTATCTAAAACTATTACCCGTTGAGAAAAAAATTTGTTATATCAGTTAAGTTTGAAAAAAGATCATTATCTCACGATTTAGTGAAGTTGCTTGACTTAAAATTAAATTTAGCTGGTGAGCATAGCAGTGTATAAAATGTGCATTTTTATAACTATTTTTTATTATTTTTTGGACACCATTGAGACATCCACTCATCACATTTGCACCGTCATAACTCTGAGAAATTAATATATTTCTGGTGTTTCTTAGACTTTTTCCAAGTTGAATATTATGCATTCAGACAATGATTTCGCATCGTGTTTAGTGGGATTGAAAAACCCCCAAAATTTTTCTACTGGTGTTCCATCCAATAGTAAATATCTAAATATTATTGACAATTGAAACTGAGAAGATACGCCAATTGTTTCGTCAGTCATTATAAAGATACATTCTGCTTGTTTAATTTCATTTTTAATTCTTTGCTGACAAACTTCTAAGCAACATTCTAATAAATCATTTTGGATTGATTTTGATAGACATTTAAATACCGAAGAGTTTTCAATATGACATTTGAGTACCGTATCTAACTCTGAACTAAAGTTTATAAGACCTTGAAATACGCCGGGATTTTCTGAATTTTGTTTTTCATCGTGACCTCGAAGTGCGAGTTCAAACGCTCCACAAAATGTAATGCATTTTATTATTTTATTCAATAAATAACGATTATGACTAATTTTTTCATTGTATTATTTTGTATTCAACCGATACGCACTAGAAAGTTTTCGTCTTACGTCTTGTTTTCCTAATAGTTTTTAATTTAATTGACAATTAATGTGTGTCATTTATTTTTCATGCGTTTTTATTTTAGATGTTAAATGAATTAAATCATTTATTCCATTCTTTATCCAAGCGACATCATTTGATTTTCGACCAAAAAGTAAACAGGGAAAACAATAAACGATTAGTTCCTAAACAACCGCAAATCCAGTCGTGCGTTTTATATATATCATTGTTACACTTTCTTACATAATCTCTCGTTTTAAATTTTTTAATTTTTATGATATTTAAGTTTGGAGTAGGCCTACCTGCATTTTTAATTTTGTACTTCTTCTCCAACGGCATTGTTGAAAAATTACATTGCAATATTTGATGTACTGTATTCATTTTGACAGATAGCAAAGCAAACACAGTGAAATATAAAACAGAAACACGATTGTTATTTCGAATTTAAGATAATAATCGACATACAATGTCAATTGATAATCGTAATATCCATAAACGAGTAAAAATAAATAATAACCCGTCACTTGACGGTGACGTCCAAAATTATTGGCTGATAAAAATTTAATTGGTTATGTGCACAGAAACGAATGTGCACATCAATTCCATTATAAGGCCGGTTGCGCGTTATAACGTGTTTCAATTTTTACACTGTACAACAGTGCACAGCGATTGTGTACACTATCTAGCTTTTACTCCGCGTTGTAATTCCTGTGTGCGCCGCACGGCCGCTTGGCCCGAAAAAACTCGAACCAAATATATTTTCATATCATGAATTTCTATATATTAATATTAAATTTTTTTAAATAATTTGCATAACACTACAGGAACTTGGTAGTACCATTATGATTTTATATTTTCAAATTTTTTATGAGTTTGAGTAGATAGTGCACGTGCACTTGTGCACATATGCACGAGCCGCCACTGATTGAGTTATATCAAAATATATGTCAACATAAATTTTTTAAAAAAACATTAACTTTTTGTTTTAACTAATTAAATGTATTTGTTCGTTTAATTATTTTGGTTATGTTATGTACACTTTATTTGGGTTAAAACCGTATAAACGGAAAATATTGTGAAAATTGAAAACTCAGTGCTAAATATTTATAATTGGAGATATCTGTATTTGTATTTGTCCCTATAAATTTTACGTAGACCCATATATGTTAAAGAAGGATATTATCACTGCTAATTTACGCACATTCTTATGTTTTGCCGAACCAAAAAAAGAAAATCACTGTGATGACAAAATCATTATCCACTTTGGAATATTTAAATAAGTCAACGAAAGCAGTATTTATTTGTTTATTATCTATTATAACTTTTTGAAAGAATATCGTATTTATTATATTATAGATATGTCAACTAACCACTATTGTAAATCGAACGCTAATAACATTTAAATACAAATAAACTACATACAAAGGATATATTTGAAAAAAATTATACGACTTAATAAGTGCAATATTGTATAATCGACCAGATCATTATGCGATGAGGAAATCATGTGATAAGCACAATATGAATTTATAGGGGCAATAACCAGATAAATCCGGATTTACCTAATTGTTGCATTGAATATAAAAATAAGACAAATCCATTTTTGTTACAATTAAATGAATAACAAATTAATTTATCTGTTTTAAGGCCCTATTTATATTTAATTTTTTCTTTTACATATTGGAGTCATGATATGAGATTTTGAAAAATGTTTAGTTACTTGGTTGTTACATCAAGCTCTACAATTATAATTATAAAAGGACCGGATTTTTTGAAAACGATTATCATAAACCTAAATAATTAAAGTACTTTTCACTTTAACTAATTATACAATTGATTTATTATGTTAATAGATCTGTTCATCGCCGGAATCGTATTCTGCCTTACGAAGTTTCTATGCTTGGCTCATCAGCTGCTTATATCTATTTTGAGATGTTTTTATTTTGTTTTTTATTGGATCATATTAATACTAATGTAAAAAAATTAAATTAATAATAATTAGTTTAATTATAGGTCAATGTCCAATAACCATTTTTTTTTATGCAGAAGGATTCGGTCAACTTTGGAATTTATTCGTGTAACTGGACCATGATGGATTTAAAATTTAAGAAATTAATATTATTGGCAATGCGATTGAACGATGCTAATAGAATGGAATTAAGAGCTTCTCCGAATAAAATTATGAACCTACAATTATTTGCAAATGTGCCTATACATAATATTAATTAGTAGTTTATACGAGTAGTAAAATATACAAATAATACATGTATAATAAGTTTATTGTTTTTAGGTAATGAAAATCTGCTACAATGTCACCTCTGTATTGCTTAATACAATAAATAATTAACAAAGATAGTAAGAATACATTATATATATGCTTAATGTATATATTATTATAAGTATTTATGTAAATTATATAATCTTATGTTCACACAAATTGCAATTTAATTAATTATATAGCTTACAGTTGATATTGTATAATTTTTTGCTATTTTATATTGTAGAATGTACACAAATATCGTATAAATTTTTCAATGTAAAATTTTTATTATATTATTGAAATATACGAAAACATTATGGAATTTTAATAAAAAAAAATAATA
This sequence comes from Schlechtendalia chinensis, assembly GCA_019022885.1. NCBI lineage: Eukaryota > Metazoa > Arthropoda > Insecta > Hemiptera > Aphididae > Schlechtendalia > Schlechtendalia chinensis. The sequence continues at coordinate 63,279,635 of CM032339.1, forward strand.
ATTACATAAAAAAATATACATAAACAATACTATAATACACAAAATATATTATGTATGCATATGTTAATTCAAAAAATCAATAAAATATATACATATTTATTAAGTAATTTACTCATTTATACTTTCCGTTTCTATGAAAAATATTAACTTACTATGTGTCATTTGAAACGATACATCCATGTTTTTTTTAAAATACTTAAGCAGATACATTACTGAATATAATGTATTAACACTTTCGAAGATCGGACGAAATAACGTGATAGATGTTCACCGAGTAAACTAATTATGTATCACAAAAAAGGATGTTAGATGAAAGAAAGCCGCTACGTAAAAGTAGGACCAGCATGAGTTGAAATGACTCCTTATGCCAATATTTTAACTGTTGCCATTTTATAGAGTTAATTATAAAATGTTGATTGTGAATTTGTGTACATAATTCGTTGTTAACAGTTTTGTTATATAAAGGTACATATTTTTTTTTTACTTCGATAGAAGAATAATGACAAAATAATTTAACAATATATTAATTTCTGTGCACGAAATATCTCACTAGCTATAAATTACATAATTGATTTAACCTTTAAGTCAATAACCAAAAACTACCATCTTTATCAATGACCAGAGTATTTCCAACCCATATTTTTCACATTACATCTGGTGCAATCAACACAAACACAGATCACACGTTAGACTTCTGGAACCCAAATTCGTATCTATTATATCGGACAAGTATGAATATAAATAGATTTTCAAATATCCTCAGATTTATTCGTTTTGTTAATCAAAATACGAGATTAGAACGTTTTCTAAATGATAAAGCAGCTGCTATTCGAGATATATGGTCAATGCTACATATTAATTTAGTAAACGAATATAAGCCAATGATAAACTTATGAATGTACAATTATTTCCATATCGAGGTAGAACTCAATTTATCTAGTATATTTCATTCAGCTAAGTATGAAATTAAAGTTTGGTTGGTATGTGATGTTAAGATTTTTATCCTCTCTCTGATCAAATATATATTTGAAAAATTGGAACAGATGGTAAAACCAAACAAGACAAATGAGTGGTGAAACAATTGGTGGTACCATACAAGAACTTAGAGAAAATTATTATTATAATTTTTTTACTTTTATACCCTTAGCTAAAAATTTATTTTTGTTGGAATTGACAGTTGTTGGAACCTTAAAAAACCAAAGATACATTCGTCAAGAAATTGTGGTGTGTAACCACGTGAACCATTGTCAACATTTTTTGTATTTCACGAAAATATTATTTTTAGCTCATACGTTTCGAAAAAGAAAGAAGCTGTCATATTACTTTCTACAATTCGTCACGACAAATCAATAACTGATCCAATAAAGAAATGCGAATTAGTAGATTTCTACAACAAGAAAAAATCTGGGGTAGACGTAATGGATAAATTACTTGTATGATACACTACACATAGACGAACAAGCAGATGGCCACAGGATTTTTTAATAATAATATCTGCACTTGCTGCATATATAATATACATTACAGGCAATAATTATTTCAACCGAAAAACAAATGATAGCTGTTTATTTGGAAGGCAGTTGTGTGAAGAATTAAGTTTACCAGCAATTCCAAATAGATCATTAAATATTTATATCATGAGACATTTTTCTATTTGTTCACAAATTTTGTACTATTTTTATAGGTACTTTCAGTATCTTGAAAAAATCTATGACAGTAGCCGAGGTGTCTGCTGAATTAGCTTTCATGTCTCTTATTATATTAGAAGATTCAACAGGAATATAAATTTGTTGGTGTTAGCCAGATATGCTTGTAATCATCTCGGAAAAAACGTCATAAGATAAGAAAATCGTGCCATGATTGCGAAAAGCTTTCTTCTTTAAATCTTGAAAAAAAAAAGTAATTTCGATTTTACAATAAATTGACTAGGATACTATTTGCATTTGATATCATCAATAACTCAACGAACAAATCATCATTTATTAATGAACAAAAATTATATCGATAGTACATTCGATGACAATACAAAAAAAAAATAGATTTAATAATTTAATAATAATAAAATTATTAAATAAAATGATCACATATTCTTAAATTATGACTAATGTTTTCAATGATTATGTTCATGTTGAAATATCAGACTTATCCCACTCCTCCCCAATGACTAAGTCATTTGATCACCACTGGTCATATCATTAAAATTTTGTTACGTTTTTATATATTATTATTGCTATTACATTTCTTGTGCGCGCGAATTGCCAAGGTTCTTATTTATTCTTAAGCGTACGCTAATCGCTATATTTTTTGTTTTTATATTTCTTCGTAATCGTCATTTGCGAACCGTCGTTATCAAATTCACGTCATTAATATATTGTTTAGGTAAGCAGTTGGTTAGTTTGCGTGTGAATTATTATCCGTAATTATTCATTTATGAATACGTGTCAAATATAGAATCCAACTTACTAGATAAAATTTGCTTTCAGAAAACGGTGCTACAATTGAATGTCGGAATACTAGTGTCATTTGAATGATTATTTACAACCAAAATTAAAAACTAGCACTTCATTTTAAAACTAATTAAAACAAAAGAGCTTAGAAGTTATTTATTGTGTATCAAACTGCATATACGAGTAATTACCGAAATATACCGTATTGATAGCTGCAGCAACATGTTGATTTTAAATACACACACTATTTTTTTTTTAGCTTACGTTTTTATCATTCGTGTTACGCAAAATATTGGTAATATAATTTTTACGACTATCAGATATACCATAATGTTGAATTTTTTATTTAATAATAATACGCTATTTTTATTCCACAGTCTTTACTTTTGCATTTTTTCTACTTCATAAGATCAAGATCATTTCAGTTATTAATGTTAAGTCTGGTTATTTCTTCAATTTTTTTTTAAACATAACTGATATAGTTATACCCTACACTTTTCACATGCAAACGTATACGTAACGACAATAATCGTAAAAGTTTTCCCCGCAGACTTTAATAGGAAACATTAACTGTTATTTAAATGATTAAATATGAATGCCATTGATTATTTTTATTGTAGGCGGAAACAAACATGAATTATTTATCATGATTTTTTCTATAAATATGGTCTGCATTTGAAAAAAAGCGCAGTTCCCAACTAATTTTTAAAGAGTCATTATATCAGTCATTAAAATTCTTATTTTTCTATATTGTATGCTTTAAAACTAAATACAAGAATCGTTTTGAAAATAAGGTACGTATCCAGATTAAAATTTAAGAAATTGTTACATAAAGTTATATATATTAAAACTGATCCTTGTAGAGACTTAGTATTTTAATATTTACGTTGATTTGTCAAACTTGCTTTTCAAATTTCGATATTATCAAATTTGTATTAACCCAAAATATTAATCAATAAACGGATATTCTGTTTTATTTTTATTTTTTTGTACAAACAGAACATTCTAATTATGTTACATTTTAATGTGTAAATTTTGAAAAAGAATAGCTCCAAATTAATAGTAAAATTAATTTTTGTAATTCCGAGAAATTAAAGTATAGTTTATCAATGTGCAACGTACATATGTTTTTATTTATTTTATGAGTCAAAACTTTCTTGGAGTAGATATTATTTTAATATGTATATGTGTATTACGGACAATGTTCAATATGCTGTTAAAGTCGATATAAATCGTGTAAACTTAATAATACGCCACGCCTAAAGATTGAAATTTTCAGGATAATGTTGTGCATGGGGTTAAATGTTGAAATTACTTGGATGGTTTTAACTTTGACCATTGTTCACGGATAAAGTCAAATATAGAAAATAAACTCAAATGAAATTATTGGATTATATATTTTATATTACGAAGAACATACAAGTTTTGATTAACATGTTTTAATATTTTAAAAGTAATAAAAATATGTTATTGGTAATCATACAATATTTAGTAAAATCTAAAATAAGTAAAATCAATTATGTAATTATCGGCATTATCCAAAATTAAACATTACACGTAACACATATGAATATACACGTATAAATAGTTCTTAATTAGACACGTTTTTTGAAATATACTAAAATCGATTAAAAGATGAAACATATATGAAATAAATTTTTGGAATTATACAGTCATGAACAAATTTAAATATATTAGTTTTGGCCTAATTATAGAATTTGGAAGATGCCATAATTTGTAAAAAGAATTAACAAATATTTTCCATGAAAATCGAATGTAGCTTTATTAATATAACTGGATGTATATAACTGAATTATATATAATAATAACGAATAATTAATTGCAATCGTAAATTAGTTTCAACACGTACTTATACATTAATATACATATTAAATATATATATTTATATGTGTGTGTGTATATGTATGTATATATTTTTTTATTATTTTATCATTTGAATAATTGAAAAAGAAATTTTTCCCATTATATAACCAACGGCACTTCTAAACCATAAAATGACATAAAAAGATAATATACAAGTACACTTATATTTATAGTTTGTTTCTTAAGTACAGTTAAAAGTTATTTTATGTTTTAGTATAAAATAGCTGATCACGAGTAAGAAAAATTCGTTTAAGAAAATTCTTAATATTCTTCATAAATTGAAGTATAGTATAGTATTAAATATATAGACATATTTATGATGTAACTAAATAAATATATTAAAAACAAATTATATATAACTACTCGTAGTTACTATTACAAATTAATAATAATTAACAATGGAGTACAAAATAAACATTTCACAAACAATATAATCAATAATTCGTAACAATAAACAATAAAACTGAACATGGTTCTGATATTAAGTATACACAATCTTACGACAGATATTAGGACAGCTGTAAATTTTTTTCATTTCAAATTTTTTATTCAAATTGTAGCCTCAATTTTTAGATTCCTAAGTAAATTTCATTTAGTGATAGATTTCCAAAATATCACCAATTGTGAAACAAGTACAATCAATGTCAGGTTCTCTCAAAAAAATAGTTCAGTTTATATATCTACGTGGTAGATTAATGTCGGCTCATAGTCAATGATGGAAGAAGCATGACTATAAAATTAAAATAAACCATTTAAAAAATTTAAAAGAATTTTAAAAAAATGGTAAAAAATAGCCAATCATTTTTACAAGCAGTAATCCGATTTTTTTTTTGTTCTATGATTATTTTATAAATGTACTCGCATCAATTTTAATAGTATTAGAATAAACAGTTTAATTTTTCATATATTTAAAAATAAAATTGTAATTTTTCATTTTCTATAATTTGAAGTACGAGGTGCTAAAGTACAGTTGTCCAAGTTAGGATCCGCTTATATCGTACATTATTTCTCATCTGAAAATTATAAAATAAAATCTTTTAGTTTATATATAAATTATATATCAACTAGGTATGTACTAAAAATCAGCTTTCAAACTTATTACTACAACCTAGTTGATACAACGATGTAAATGCTTTTACGGCGGTATTTGACATATATTCATTTCTTATACAGATATAACCTATAATTTCAACTGCTGTGCGCTATGGGAAAAGTAGAAGTAGACGACGAGGTCACCATTAACTTACGTTTATTGAAGCTATGCTGTTTCTACCAGATATTCGATCCAAACAAAGCGAAGTTTCTCAATCGAAATGTTTACCAGTTTTTCGGTATTGTGCTCACAGCATTATTTTTGTGCTTGATATTTTTAGGACATGTGGGAATGTTCACCAACAAGAACGAAACACTAAGTGAGATTGATATATTACTGTTGATAGTCTCAGATATTTGTTGTTATCTCAGTGCGGTTAAGATCAGCGTTTTCCTATATAATGCGAATAAAGTCTGGGACTTGTTTGAGATGACACGGGTAGAATACTTGAAAAGCAAATTGTGTCGCAAAAATTTGAATACTATGTACGATTGTCGAGATTGGATAATAAAGACCACCAATTACTTATGTTTTGCTATACTAGTGATATACACACAATGGATTATTTTCCCTTTGATAATAAACGCGATGGATGACACAATTAATACTCGTAACCAGAACATCTTTAATTATCGTTTTCCCGTTTCTATTCACACATTCAACCAGTATTACGTCATATTTTACGGAATTGAAATAATGTGTGTATCATATGCTACATATACAATGATTACAGTTGACATATTGATCATATCGTTGTGTTGGGTGATTATGAATCTGTACCAAATAATCACTAAATCATTTGCTAAAATTGGATACGCAAACAAATCTCAATCAGGTAAAAAATAAATAAACTTTTGTTAATGGTTGATATATATTTACAATAGTAATAATAATAATAATAATAATAATAATTTGTGAGATGTAACATTTTGATTTTTAATAAAACAATATAACATAAGTATACAATTATTTAAAATAAATTATTATTCAATACCATAAAGTATTATTTGAATACCAATATTCAAATACTTGTACTCAAATACTTTACAACTCTAGATAGAGGCTAGGAAGAAGAAGATTATTATTCTATATCATCGTACCAATTTAAAAATATTTCAGAACACTATGAAGATTTCAAATCAGTTTTATCTGACCAAATACAATTGCAATTGTAAGTATTTCATCGTCACATACTTTTGTGTTTACAATATAATAAATATTTTATGATAGTTTAACTATTAAAAATACAATAGGAGTTAATTATAAACGAAATATGATAGATATTAAACATTTGTTATCAAAAATGTTTTTAGTTCAATAAAAAAATTAATAATTTTGAAATTGCAGAACAATGTCAAGTTTCAAAAAAATTTAGAATAAGTAATGATGAGATAATCATTATTCAAATTTTTTTTGTAATTGTCTTTTATACAATAATCATTTTTACCTTCTCCATGAAATTCAAAACAATCTTCATGTTAGATTATAAAATCGAGTTTCTTGAATGATTGAATTGAATAATGAATTTCTTAATGTATTCTACAGACCAGAATGGATTTAATATCTATCTTTTTACGGACAATTCTAAATTATGGTATAGAAACCTATTGATATAATTATTACATATAAGTATTTATTCAACCCTCGTTTTATATTTTTAGTTGAATATTAGTTACTTGCTTAGTTTAAAATAATAATTAATATTAAATATACTTATAATAAGTGTTTTTCATTTTTAGGAAACTTAAATTATTTCATGATATTATCCGGCCATTCATATTAATATATGTCAGTCTTTCTTCATGCATGATCATAGCCAATACATATGCATTTATTATGGTAACATTTTAATGATAATTGTTATAAGGTCATCAATTAGCGAAAATGTATTGAACTGTATATTTTTAATTTTTCTTTAGCTTAAGTGCATTGCTTTAATTGGAAATAATGAAAGGCTTGGGCAATGACCATATAAACCCATTTGTTTAGGCTTTCCTGGGGAAATAAAAAACGTATATTTTTATAATTAATTTTTATTAAAATAATTTTTTATTTTTTTTTAAACTGTTTATTTTTAATCATATACATAATGATAAACAGCACACTCAAATTAAATTTAGTTAACGTTTTTAGTTTTTTGACAAAGAAAGTATTTTTTAAAGTACGTATTGATATATCTCTTTGTTGCACTTAATAAGCTGTATTTATAAGTTTAAAAAAATACATTTCAAAAATTAATTAATTAAATTTTATACTTTCTTTTAATACTTTTTATTATAAATTATTATAAAACAATCTTCTATGTTTTATATATTTAAATATATCAAAATATGTATCATCATAAACTAGGGATTGGCTGTGGTACTGAGTGGATTACCATATGGTAATTACCATATATGGTACTCACGAGGTGTGTAGTTCAATCCCAAAGATAGCCAACGAGTTATTTTGCGTTGGTGACGTCAGGTCTTTGGTGCAAGCCGACTATAATTACCCATCTCGTCCATCGTTGACTAGCCCAAGAATCATCATCGACTCTTCTAATGTTTAACAGGTGCAATATTTGAGCATATTAGTATTCGGTAAATAGGAGGTTAGATACCTGTTGATTGATTGATGTGTCATCATAATTTTTTTTTGAAAAATCATTACTTTTTTTGTATTATAACTACAAAATAAAATCTTATCCTTAGTAAATTTAATTATAAACACAGTATTTTTGTATGTATGATATTACTTACCTGCAACAAAATATTTGATTATTCATTAATTATATATGTATTTTAAAGTTATTTACACTTTACAGGTTAAAACAGTATTGACAAAAAATATTGTGAAAATTGAAAACTAAGTGATAAGTATTTATAATCAAAGACACCTGTATTCGTATTAATCCCTACAAAATTTTCGTAGATCCACACATATGATGGAAGTACACATATCACTGCTAATTCACGTACATCTTAATGTTTAGCCGAAGGCAAAAAAGAATAAAATCATTATCCACTTCGGAATATTTAAATGAGTCATTGAAAGTAGTAATTGTTTGCTTATCATCTATTATAATTTTTTTGATTGGAAATCGTAATTAGGATATTATAATTATGTCCTAACTAACCACAATATTAAATCGAACGCTAATAACATTTAATTACAAATAAACTACACACAAATGAACTATACATCAAGAAAAAAAACATAATATAACAAATTAATAAGTGCAATATTGTATAATCAACAAGATCATTATGTGATAAGGAAAACATGTGCTAAGCACAATATTAATTTATAGGGACAATAACCAGATAAATCCGGATTTACCTAATTGTTGCACTGAATATAAAAATAAGACAAATCTATTTTTGTTACAACTAAATAAATAATAAATGAATTTATCTGTTTAAAGGCCCCATTTGTATTTAATTTTTTCTTTTGCATATTGAAGTCAAGATATGAGATTTCGAAAAATGATTATATACTTGGTTGTTAATTCAAGCTCTATAATTATAATTATAAAAGAACCGGGTTTTTTGACCTAACTAACCATTAACCTAAATAATTAAAGTACCATTCACTTTAACTTATTAAATAAATGATTTATTATATTAATAGATCTGTTCATCGCATGGATCTTATACTACCATCGAAGTAATTAAGTTTGGCTCGTCAACTGCTTATTTCTATTTAGAGATGTTTTTATTTTGTTTTTGTTTTGACCTTATAAACACAAATGTAAGAAAATTTTAATTAATAATAATTAGTTTAATTTTAAGTCAATGCACAATAATAATTTATTTTAATTTATGTAGACGGATTCGGTCAACTTTGGAATTTATTCTTGTAATTGGACGATGATGGATTTAAAATTCAAGAATTTATTATTATTAACTATGCGAATGAATGATGCTAATAAAATAGCATTGAGAGCTTCGCCGAATATAATCATGAACATACAATTATTTGCAAATGTGCCTATACATAATATTTATTTGTAGCTTTAAATAAAACGTACAAAAAATAAATATATAATAAGTTTATTGTTTTTAGGTAATGAAAATCTGCTACAATGTAATCTCAGTTTTGTATAAAACATTGAATAATTAAAAAAGGTAGTAAAAATACATTATAAAAATGCTTAATATATACATTATTATGAGTATTTATGTAAATCATATAATCTTATGTTCACACAAATTGCAATTTAATTTATTATATAGCTTTTAGTTGATATTGTATAATTTTTGCAATTTTATATTATTATTATATTATTGAATATACGAAAACATAATGGAACTTTAATAAAGTTAAAATTAGTAATAATTACATAAAAAATATATATATAAACTATACAATAACACACAAAATATATTATGTATGCATATGTTAATTCAAGAAATCAATAAAATATACACATATTTATTGGGTAATTTACTCATATATACTTTCTGTTTCTATGAAAAATATTAACCTTACTGTGTCATTCGAAACGATACATCCATGTTTTATTTTAAAATACTTAAGCAGATACATTACTGAATATAATGTATAAACACTTCCGAAGATCGAACAAAATAACGTGATAGATGTTTACCGAGTAAACTAATTATGTATCAGAAAAAAGGATGTTGGATGAAAGAAAGCCGCCACGTAAAAGTAGGACCAGCATGAGTAGAAATGACTCCTTATGCCAATATTTCCACTGTTGCCCTTTTATAGAGTTAATTATAAAATCTAGATTATGAGTTTGTACACATTATTGGTCGTCAAAATTTTTGTTATATAAAGGTACGTATTTTTTTTTTACTTCGATAGAAGAATAATGACAAAATAATTTAACAATGTATTAATTGCTGTGCACGAAACATCTCACTAGCTATAAATTACATAATTAATTTAATCTTTAAGTCAATAACCAAAAACTACCATCTTTATCAATGACCAAAGTATTTCTAACCCATATTTTTCACATTACATCTGGCGCAATCAACTCAAACACAGATCACACGTTAGACTTGTGGAACCCAAATTCGTATTTATTATATCGGACAAGTATGAATATAAATAGATTTTCAAATATCCTCAGATTTATTCGTTTTGTTAATCAAAATACGAGATTAGAACGTTTTCTAAATGATGAAGCAGCTGCTATTCGAGATATATGGTCAATGCTACATATTAATTTAGTAAACAAATATAAGCCAATGATAAACTTATGAATGAATAATTATTTCCATATCGAGGTAGAACTCAATTTATCTAGTATATTTCATTCAGCTAAGTATGAAATTAAAGTTTGGTTGGTATGGAGTGCTAAGATTTTTATCCTATTTCTGATCAAATATATATTTGAAAAATTGGAACAGATGGTGAAACCAAACAAGACAAATGAGTGGTGAAACAATTGTTGGTACCATACAAGAACTTAGAGAAAATTATTATTATAATTTTTTTACTTCTATACCCTTAGCTAAAAATGTATTATTGTTGAAATTGACAATTGTTGGTATCTTAAAAAACCAAAGATACATTCTTTAAGAAATTGTGGTATGTAACCACGTGAAACATTGTTAATATTTTTTGGATTTTACGAAAATAATATTTTTATCTCATACGTTCCGAAGAATAAATGAGCTGACATATTAATATTACTTTCTACAATGCGTCACGACAAATAAATAATTGGTCTAATAGAGAAACCCGAATTGGTAGATTCATACAACAAGAAAAAATCTGGGGTAAACGTAATGGACGAAAGTAAACGTAAATTACTTGTATGATACACTACACATAGATGATTAAGCAGATGGCCACTGGCATTTTTTTTATAATATTTTTGACATTTCTGTTCTTGCTGCTTATATTATATACATGACAGACAATAATTATTTAAACCGAAAAACAAATAAGAGCTCATTATTTTTATGACAGTTGGGTTAAGACCTAAATTTACCAGCAATTCAAGTAGATCATCAAATATACAAACTTTAATCGATTTATCTATTTGGTCACAGGTGTTGAAAGTATCTTGAAAAAATCTATGACATTAGCTGACGTATCTACTAAATTAGCTTCCACTTCTCTTTTTCTATCAAAAGATCCAACAGGAAGTAAAATTTGTTGGTGTTTGCCAGATATGCTTGGAATCATCTCGGAAAAAAACGTCATAAGACAAGAAAATCGTACCATGATTACGAAAAGCTAGTATGTGATAAGCATGCACAAAATTCTCATTCGCTCTGATACTATTTTTGCAATCCTTTACTTTAGTGCCAGCAGTCATTTGTTATCCTCACTCGGGTTCAGTAAAACTTTCAAATACGCTTTATTTTTTTTGAGCTGACTTATACTCTTCATTGACCACGTAATTTGTGTCTATTTTTCTCCGTATCCAAGTACTTCTCTTCATCTTTTTTTACTATTTATTCTAAATCTCTCTATGTTTCATTTAAATTTGAACTTTCTTTGATTCCTTGTAATCCCAACATTATTTTTTCTTGATATACCTTGGTTGCTAGTGTTTTCAGTGTGTATCTATTGACTTTTTCTTTATATTTCTTTTTTCTTTCGCCATTATATTGATATTCTAATATTAATTTTTGCTCTTACAAGGACGTGATCCAACATTGCGCTACTTTTTCACATGCTTATTATGTATATTACACAAGAAATTTTCCTACTATCTACTAACATGTGGTCTATTTGGTTTTTTATAAATTCACATGGAGAGATCCATGTTTGCTTATGTTAACTCTGGGAGGGGGGAAAGCATGTATTACTTATGTTAATATTTCTGGCGGTAACAAAAGTAATCAATTTGTTTCCATTGTTATTTGATAATAATTTGTCTTTGATGTCTCGGTCAAAAGCTCTACAGGCGATTTTTCTATTGATATTCTGATCTTAGCTTCATTTATGGCCATTCAATGTCCTGCAGTACTAGCTGAGGAATAAAAAAGATTATAACTTGAAGCAACCAGTGCAATAGCTCAGAATTTCTATATGGACGATTTGATGACGGGAGCTTAAACTGCCGAAGAATGTATATTGCTGCAAAATCAGATTAATTCAATACTAGACTCTGCTAAGATGCCAGTCCGAAAATGGTGCTCTAATTCTGATAAAATATTCGCGAGTTTAGAAGTAAACAAAAAGGAACCATTATATGTAATTCGTACGGAAACTAATTATGTCATTAAGTTTCTTGGCTTATGCTGGAATCCAATAAGGAATCAACTGGTATTGAAATGATTTCTACCTCTAGAAATACCCATGTGACGAAAAGGATGATACTCTCAAATTTGAATAAAATATTTGACTTGCTAGGCTTTTTGGCTCCAGTTTTAATTAGAGGAATAATATTTTTGCAACAGCTTTGGCAGTTTAAAAGAGAATGTAATTTGCATTTATCCAATGAAGTTCAATTGAAGTATGAATTATGTCATCAATACCTTGAAGAAATTCGATCAATAACAACTCATAGAAAATGTACGCCTAATTCTACCACTGATATCGAGATGCACGGTTTCTGTGATGCCTCGCAAAAGACTTATTGTGCCAATATGTATGTACGCAGTTAAGATGATAATGGAGAGTGACATTCGCATTTATTATGCTTGAAGTCATTGGTTGCGACTCTTAAAGGATTTACTACCCCAAGGATAGAGCATTTTGGAATATAACTTTTGACCTAGTTAGCAGAAACTGTTGCAAAGTCCTGAAAATAAGAAGTTACTCACTTTCATTTTTGGACAGATTCAACAGTGGTTTTAAGTTGGCTAAACAGCCAGACTAGTAGACTGAAAACCTATATTGCCAATAGCGTTGAACAGATTCTAGAAATTACAAATGCAATGCAATGGAAACACGTATTATCTGATGAGAAGTCATGGAGCTGATGTAGTGTCATAGGGCATATTACCGACAGAGTGGAAAAAATCAGTGCGTTGTTGGAATAGTCCACATTGGTTGACGAAAGAACACTAGAAAACTAGAAAATGTCAGATATTGTTTTAATAAACGAAGAGACCTTATTAGAAATTCGCGAAATAAAACTTGCACTCAAAATACTTTATTAGTGCTTTTTCGAATTGCGACCGATTAGTTAGAGCATTGGCTTGGTATAACACATTTTTCGAGTTTCTGAATAAAAAGCAAGTAACATTCTTAAATCTTACATTAACCGTGCATGACTTGTATGCAGTCAAACGAGTGATGCTTAGAAGAGCTCAAGAAGATGCATTTCCAAAAGATATTGTAGCTCGAAATAAGAAAATTTATGTATCTCAAAAGTGCAAACTCAAATCATTGTGTCCACACCTAGAAGATAGGTGGATTCTAGTTGGTGGCAGACTACAAAACTCCAACTTAATTAATATACAAAGGCATCCAATTGTTATTCCATCGGATCACTCAATTACTAAATTAATCTATGTCGACTGTCGTAAAAAAATGCTAAACTGTGGTCCAAAATTATTAGCAGGGGTCAGACGAAAATACTGACCAATTAAAGGCAGAGTCATTTCACCGTCAATAACACGCAAATGTGTAATATGTGAGCTTGCTAAACCCGTATTTAATGAACCAATCATGGCGCCACTTCCAAGGCAACGGGTTCAAGCTTCACGACCATTTAGTGTTACTGGTTTTGACTTCGCTGGATCACTAACAATACGAAGTGGAAAATGAGGAAGACTCGGTAAAAAAATGTGGTTTACAATGTTTATATGTTTCTCTACTAAAAAAAATCATATGGCAGCAGTCGAGGATCTAACCACCAGCGTGTTTATTCCAGCATTCCGCAGATTCATATCAAGAAGAGAAAACCCTAATACAATAAGGAGCGACAATGGAACAAACTTTGTGGATACTCAGAAAGAATTGGCTACATACATAGATAAAATAAATCAACGAATAGCTTCAGAAGGTTTATCATGGAACTTTAATCCCCCATATGCGTTACATTGTGGTGGATTGTGGGAGAGCGTATTCAAACGTACCGAATTCCATTTGACTGCAGTCAAATAACGAAACAAACCTACCTCATTTAAAAATATGGAGATTAGCGCAATACCTACTACAAGGTTTTTGGAAAAGATGGCATTATGAGTATTTGCCATAATTTCATACACGAAACAAATGGACGACGGAATCCAAGCCAATTACAGTAAATGACATAGTGATCGTGAAAGAAGAAAACACCCTACCAACGAAATGGGTGTTAGCAAGAGTAATAAGCACACACACAGGAAAGGATGGAATAGTAAGAGTCGCAACGATGTAGATGGCAAATAGAATACATGTACGAAGACCACTTTTAATGTTATGTTTACTTCCCGTTAAATAAATTGAACCGGTTGAAAATAGCAATTTAAAACGAGAGTACGATATTGGCACCAATTGAGGAAATATACGGTCAACGGTCGATCGATGTGCAGTTCGTGCACGCATATATCAATATTTTTATTATTGTAATTATCATTATATTATTATCTGATTTTATGAATTTTATTTTTGTTGTCATTATTCTATCTATTTATGTGAATTTTATATTACTATATTATTAAAAGGTAGACAAACACCGTTGTTGTTGTGGAATCGTCATCATGTCACGTGTGTTGTTTGAGCCGCCACTGTCTTCCCATTATTATTTTGTTACGCTTATATATATTATTATTGTTATTACATTTTTTGTGGGCACGAATCGCCAAGGTTCTTATTTATTCTCAAGCGTGCACTAATCGCCGCAATTTTTTGTTTTTATATTTTTTCGTAATTGTCGTTTGCGAACCGTCGTTATCAAACACACGTCATTGATATATTGTTTAAGTAAGCGGCTGGCCAGTTTGTGTGTGAATTATTAACTGTGAGTATAGCATTTTATTATTTACTGTATAACATTTCTATTTATTTTGTATTGTTGTAAAATTTATTTTGTTTTATATCTGTTATCAATTTAAGTGTTAATGTTTAATTGCCAAATTATCAATATTAAATTTTTATTTATAAATACGTCAACATTTTTTGAAACATAATTAAAACATTATTATTTGGTATTCAGTGAGTACGTAATAATATCTTATGCTCCCGGCCGTTCAATAAATAACAAAAATGTCAGTAATTTTTTTGAGAATATCTATATAACTTGATGTGCTTCATGCACGCGAATAAAGCAATAAAAATACACAGTTGTATATACATAAATATAAAGGTCGCGGCAATTTGCGAATAAGCATTTATTACAATAATAATAATAAATATCGATTATTTATGCAAATCTTTAAAAAAAACCTAATCATCTATTAAGATGTACGACATAGCGTATGGTCATATTTTGAATGGAAATGGACGATTACGTTAATCACGTGCGCACATATAATCGACGGCTACAAAAGTTTTGCCGATAACATGATTCATCGCCCTGTATAAATTTAAGATGTTTTTTACTCATAATAATTCACAATAACAGATAATGATGTGTGTGTTTACATGCAGATTGGTTGTTGCTTGTAAAATATAAATTTAAGTTATGATTTAGGATTTGAAATATAAATTAAATATCATATATTGAACCTTGTATTTTTTTTTCATATTTTTTGATTTCCCACCATTATTCATTAATGAATACGTGTCAAATATAGACCCAACTAACAAGATAAAATTTGCTATCAGTAACGGTGCTACAAATGAAAGTCGGAGCACTTGTGTCGTACATGCAATATGTTGAATTTTAAAAACATATAGATTTTTTTAGTATACGGTTTTGTCATCCGTGTTATATGAAATACAAATAATATAATTTTTACGACTATGATATATACCAAAGTGTTGAATTTTTTATTTAATAATAATACGTCGTATTTTTTCACTATCTAATCGGACGAGCTGTTAGTCTTTAATTTTACATTTTTTCTACTACATAATGTTAAGATCTTTTAAATTATTAATATTAAGTCTGATTCTTTTTCTTTTTTAAATATAACTGGTATACTTATATCCTACATATTCCACATTCAAACGCATACGTAACGAAAATCCTCGTAAAATTCCTTCCCGCAGAATTTAATAGGATACATCAACTATTGTTTAAATGATTAAACTTTGATATCATTGATTTTTTTATTGTCGGCAAAAACAATCGTAAATTATTTATCACGAATTTCTCTATAAATATGGCATGCATTTTAAAAAAAGCGCAGTCCCAAACGTATTTTTATAGAGTCATCATATCAGTCTTCAAATTTTTTATTTTTTCTAGATTGTATACTATATAACTAAATACAATAATTATTTTGAAAATAAGGTACGTATCTAAATTAATATTTAAAAAAAATACTTAAAGTTTTATATTAAATGTGCAGTAGAGTTTTTAGTATTTTGATATGTACATTGATTTGGGTATATTAAATTATATTATATTATATTAAATTATACTTGTTTTTCAATTTTCAATTTCATCAAATTTATGTTCTTCAAAAATATTTCTCAACAATCAGATATTCTGTTTAACTTGTATTTTTTATACAAACCGAAAGTATGGTTAATTAATTTTTGTAATTCCGAGAAATGAATGTATAGTTTATCAATGTACAATGTACATATTTTATCAATCAAAACTTTTTTATGGTAGATATTATTTTTATCTGTATACGTGTGTTACGGATAATGTTCAATATGTATAAAATAATAACGAATAACTAATTGCAATCGTAAATTTGTTCCACCACGTATTTATACATTAATAGGTTTATATCAATTACCCATAAATCGTGATAACCATCGCGGACGGTTGTACCAGAATTGAGTGCTATGTACATGTCAGCTTTCCAAAATGCAGTTAGTACGCTTGTTAATATTATTTAAGCGAACAAATGTATTCTCGTGAAAAATTGTCTATAACAAGAAGCAATGATCTGATTTCGTAACGTTATAATTTAAATTTATTTTAATGTTCCATACTATAATTTATTTGAACATTTAATTTGTAATTATAAATTAATTTTTATTCAAGTATTTATTGAAATTCTCCAAAACACATATTTTTAAAATTTATCCCTATCATAAAGATCTAAATTCACATATTCAGTATATATAAAATGACCTAAAACGTGAGAAAAATATTTGAAATCTATGTTCGTTCAAAATTACTTTGCCTAATTAGAGATAACACGGATTTCTCTTCAGTGGCATTCGCGTATCATTTAAAGACAAGAAGCGGTCTATTTTTCTCAACACCCTTCCTCTATGAGAATGAAAAATAAGTAGAAAAGAAAAATGAAATTTGCTATGCTCTTGAATATCCAAACATTATTTTAACATTTGAATAACCTATATACATTATATTTTGTACAGTGGTATGCTAATTAAAAAAGACATTTTTCTCATTATATAACCAATTGCTCTCATAAATCGTAAAATAACAAAAAAATTATATGCACACATACTATTATTTCTTGTTCATTTCTTAAGTACAGTTAAAAGTTATTTTCTAATTTAGTATAAAATAGCTGACACGAGTAAGAAAAAATTGTTTAAGAAAATTCTTAATATTTATCATAAGTTGATAATATAGTATTAAATATAAAAACATATATATGATATAACTTAACATATTTATTAAACAAAAATTATATATAACTACTCGTAATAACTATTACAAATAAATAATAATTAATAATGAAAAACGAAAGAACATTTAACACACAATATAATTAATAATTCGTAACAATAAACATTAACATTGAACATGGTTCTGATATTAAGTGTACATAACCTTACAGTAGATATTGGGATAGCTGTAAATTAGTTTCATTTAAATTTTTTTATGTAAATTGTAGTCTAAATTATTTAGATTCAAAATAATTTTAATCCGCAGTTTTATATCTTCTTATTCTGCAAACTCTAATATGCTCAGAGATTGCATCCTTCACATATTATAGGGTTTCGAAGATGGTTCTTGGACAAGTCAAAAATGGATGAGACGGTAATAAATTCACCCTAAATGCATGATTCAATCGTGCCATTCAAATATTTGCATTAGTTAGCTGCTTATATATATCCACTCATTTAGTTCAATTCACGTTTACTGTGTGAAGAATAAATGTATGTTGCAATTATACTTGCACCAATTTTAATAATGTTTGTATAAAAAATTTAATTATTCATACATTTAAAAATGAAATTATAATTTGCCATTTTCTTTAATTTGAAGTAGGAGGTGCTAAGGTCCTATTGTCCAAATTAGGATCCGCTAACGTCATAGATCATTTCTCATCTTAAAATTATAAAATAAAATTTTTCAGTTTATATATAAATTATATCTCAACTAAATATGTACTAAAAATCAGCTTTCAAACTCATTACTACAACCTAGTTGATACAACACTGGAAATGCTGTTACGGCGGTATTTGACATATATTTATTTCTTATACAGATATAACACATAATTTCAACTGCTGTGCGCTATGGAAAAAGTAGGAGTAGACGAAGTCATCATTAACTTACGTTTATTGAAGCTATGCCGATTCTACCAGATGCTCGATCCAAACACCGCAAAATTTTTCAATCAAAATATTTACCAGTTTCTCGGTATTGTGCTCACAGCGTTCATTATGTGTATGATATTTTTAGGACAGATTGGGATATTCACCAACAAGGATGACACACCAAGTGACATGGATTTATTACTGTTGATTGTTTCGTGTATTTGCTGTTATATCAGTGTAATTAAGATGAGCGTGTTTCTGTACAATGCAAATAAAGTCTGGGACTTGATTGACGTGGCACGGTTAGACTTCTTCACAAGCAAAATATGTCGCAAAAATATAAATCCTTTGTACGGTTGTCGAGATTGGATAATAAAGATCACAAATTACTTATCTTGTGTAGTACTAGTGATATACATACAATGGATTATTTTCCCTTTTGTAATGAAAGCGATGGGTGACACAGCTTATAGCCGTAACCATAATATCACAAATTTGCGTTTTCCTGTTTCTATTCACACATACAACCAGTATAGCGTCATATTTTACATAATTGAAATAATATATATGTCGTATTGTGCGTATTCATTACTTATATTTGACATATTTTTCATGTCTTTTTGTTGGGTGATAATGAATCTGTATGAAATACTGACTAAGTCTTTCGCTGATGTTGGATACGCAAACCAACTTCAAACAGGTAAAAAAAAAATACATTGTATTAATTATAATTAATATTATTATTTTATAACATAAAAATATATTTTTGTATAAAAGAATGGCGGTTTTGACGAGGATGTGAAACGTAGGATTAAGTGCAGAGAGATCAAATGGTGAGAAACGTCTGGTGTTTTTTGTGATAAGAGAATTTCAATGAGACTGAAAGGTAAGTTCTATAAGAAACTAGTGAGACCAGCTATGTTGTAAGGTTCAGAGTATTGACAAGGAAATAAAACAGAGAATGATTGTAACAGAGAATGATTGTAACAGAGATGAGAATGCCTAAGTTGATAAATGAAATGATATAAGAATATAGGATGAGGAATGAATGATGAAAAAAAATTGGAAATTGTAAGAACGGTTATGGAAATTAACATTGAAGAAAAAAGAGGATAAGGAAGTCCGAAGAAGATGTAATTAGATGCGATTTAATGTGATATGAGGACTGCTGGTGTGTGTTTAAATGATGTTGGAGATCATGTCAAGTGGAAGTCTAGGACACAGGTAGCTAATCCCAAATAGCTGGGATAGAGGCTAGGAAGAAAAAGTTTATTCTATAACATCATTTCAATTTATTATTATTTCAGAACAATATGAAGATTTCAAATCAATTGTATCTGATCAAATACAATTGCATTTGTAAGTATATTATCATCATATACTTTTAGTTTTCAATATAACAAACATTTTATTACAGTTAAACTATAAAAAATATAACAGGCGTTAATTATAAACGAAGAAAAATAGATATTAAACGTTAGTTATAATTTGTACATTAAAATACTATGTTAATACGGAGTTCTACATAACATCAAACAAATTTTTAGTTCAATAAAAAAAGTAATAATTTTGAAATTGCAGAACAATGTCAAGTTTCTAAAAAATGTTGAAAAAATGAATAAATAAATAATGACATAATCATTATTCAAACTTTTTTCGTAAATGTATTTTATGCAACAATCATCTTTACATTCTCCAAGAAATTCAAAAAATCCTTCATATTAAACTACAAAATCGAGTTTCTTGAGTGATTGAATTGAATTATGACATTCCTAATGTATTCGACGAAACAGAATGGATTTGAGATCTATCTTTTTATGGACGGGTTTCAACGATGGTATCATAAGCCTATTGATATAATTAATACATATAAATATTTATTCAACTCTCGTTTTATATTCTTAGCTGTGGGTTAGTTATTTGCTTATTTTAAAATACTAATTAATATTAAATATACTAAAAATACGTTTTTCTTTATTTTTAGGAAACTAAAATCATTTTATGATATTATCCGGTCATTCATGATAATATATGTCAGTCTTTCATCATGCCTGATAATAACCATGACATGTGCTTTCATTACGGTAGGATATTAATGATAAATGTTATTAGGTCATCAATTTGCAAAAATGTAATAATTTATATATTTTTCATTTTTCTTTAGATGATTTGATTTGTTATAATTGGTAATAATGAAGATCTAGGAGCAACAACTAGATAATACCAAATTTTTAGCTTTTCGGGGGGAATGAAAAACGTAATAATTTGATAATTATATGATATTAAAATAATTTAAATATTTGTCATATTTTTAATCTTACACATTTTGATAAACAGCATACGGAACATTAAATTTAGATAACGGTTTTATTTTTTGACAAAATTTTCAAATTTGAGGAACGTTTGGATTTATCTGACTGTTGCACCTAATAAAATGTAATTCTAAGTTTTACTAAAATTAAATTTTAAAAATGTACTCAACATTTTTATTCTTTCTTTTAATACTAATGAATTATTATAAAACAGTCTCTTATGCTGCAACTATTGAGGTATATTAAAAAATGTGTCATCATAAACTTTAGCAAAAAATATTAAAATTTTTTTTTTTTATATTACAACTACAAAATAAAATTATATTTATGGAAAATCAAACTATTGTCGTAGGATTCTTTTTTTTATATTATATATTATCTAACTACAACAAAAAATTTAATTATTCATTAATTATATTTATTTTTTATTTTGTTCATATTAAGTACAGTTTACTTGAATTAAAACAATATTGAGTGAAAATATTGGAAAAATTGAAAAATTAGTTATCAATATTCATAGTCGGAGACATTTGTGTTTGTATTAAACCCTTCAAATTTTTCATAGGTCTACATATGTTCTGGAAGTACATATTACATAGCAGTTAGCAGTTCATGCACATCTTTATGTTTTGTCGAAGTCAAGAAAAAAAATCATTATCTGCTTCTGAATGTTCATTTAATTCATTGAAATCATAAATTATTTTTTCGTCGTCAATCAAAATAATTTTAATTCAAAGCGTACTTACCATAAAAGTTATGTCAACTAACCACTATATTAAATTAAATGCTAATAATATTTAAATACAAATAAGCTAAATACAATGATACTGTTACACTGAGATAAAAAACATAATATAACGAATTAATATGTACAATATTGTATAATCAAGCATAGCATTATATTATGAGGAAAACATGTGTTGAACACAGTATAAATTTATCGGGGCAATAACCAGATAAATCCGGTTTATCTGATTGTTGCACCGTATATAAAAATAAGGTAAATCCATTTACGTTATAACTAAAAAAATAATTTAATTTATATATATATATATATATATATATATATATATATATATTAAGTCCTATACATATATATATATTTAATTTGTTCTTTTGCATATTGGAGTCAAAATGTGAGATTTCGAACAATTTTTATTTATCTGGTTGTTACTCCAAGCATTATTGAAGTTGTTACTCAACAATTATAATTATAATATGATATATAAGATAAAGATTATCATTAACCTAAATAATTAGTTTATCTTTCGTTTTATTTTTTACACAATTGATTTACTATGTTAATAGATCTATTCATCACCAGGATCGTATTCTACCTTTGAAGTATTTAAACTTGGCTCATCAGTTGCTTTTGTCTATTTTGAGATGTTTTTATTTTGTTCTTTATTGGACCATATTAACACTACTGTAAAAAAATATATTAATAATTAACGTTTTAATCATAGTTTAATATCCAGTAATAATTTATTTTTATATATGTAGAGGGATTCGGTTAACTTTGGAATTTATTGTTGCAACTGGACGATGTTGGATATAAAATTCAAGAAGTTATTATTATTGACGATGCGAATGAACGATTCCAATAAAATAGTATTAAAAGCTTCGCCGAATAAAATTATGAACATACAATTATTTTCAAATGTGACTATACCCAATATTCATTAGTTGCTCATAATAAAACATACAAATAATAAAAGCATAAAAACATTATTGTTTTTAGGTAATGAAAATCTGCTATAATTGTACCTCTGTTATGCTAAAAACAATGAAAAATGAACAAAAGTAGTTAGAATACACAATATATATATATATGCTCAATGTACAGATTATTATGAGCATTTATATCAATAATATGATGTATTGTTCACATAATTTGCAAATAATTTATTACCTAGTTTTATAGTTGATTGTGTAATTTCTTTAATATTTTACTCGTATTACAAAATGCACGAAAATATTATTGTAATTTATTAAACAATAAACATATTTATAATAAAATTAATATTAAGGCGATATCAAAATACACATAAAATATGTTATAAATGCCTTTGTTAGTTCAAGAAATCAATAAAATATATACACACTAATTATTCGTAAATATGCGTCTGCGTAAATATGCCAAATATACCGACTGTTCCTATGAAAAATATTAATTTAGTATGTGTCATTTAAAATGATACAACTTTTGCTTATTATAAAACACTTTAGCTTAGTTCCTTACTGAAGAAAATGCATTAAACTTATGGAAGTTGAATCAAAAGACATCACCACAGACGTCAACCGAATAAATTAAATATATAACACATAAAATAATGTTCAGTGAAAGGAAGCCACCACGTACAATATATACAGGTCAAAGGACATCGTCATTACAAAGAAAAATATTAGAAAAACAACTTTTGACAATGCTTAATTCCCATACCCACAAATCGGCTGTTATTCTGAATATTTCGAATCTTAGTTGATGCAATTCACACTAAACGTGTATATTGAGGTGTTGCATATGATCGAGGATGTATGTTTGGCAATCGCTAACAAAGGATTGGTGCAATTGGGAATGTGTGAACCGATCCGATCTACTAATACCTCAAATGTTCGTGATTTGCAAAGTTAAACACAATTTTATGTCCATGAGTTGAGTACATTTGTTGAAAATAATCTTCCAAAATTGGTTTCAAAACAGCGCATTGTATATGGCACAATCATGGAGACAATAAACAATCATAGCGGTGGATTGTACTTTACAGAAAAAAATAGCACTGGCAATTGCATCATCAGGAATTGCGGTAACACTATTGGACGGTGGTCGAACAGCGCATTCAGAACTGAAATTGCCATTGAATTTGCAAACCACTGAGTTGCCAATATGCAATATCAAAACAAAATTTTGGAATCGGCAAAGTTCTCCAAACATGTGAACTTATCATATGGGACGAATGTACAACGGCTCACAAAATAGCTTTAGAAGCGCTTCATCGTACACTGCAAGATTTGAAAGGTAATAGACAACCTTTTGGTGGAGCACTCATTCTATTGTCAGGGGATTTTCGAAAAACTCTGCCAGTGATACCACGTTGAACACCCGCTAATGAACTTAATACATGTCTTAAATCTTCAGTTTTATGGCGACATGTCAAAAATTTGACTTTGAAAACCAATATGTGTGTTCAACTACAAAATGATGCATTCGCCGAACGTTTCGCAAAACAATTGCTGGATATTGGGAATGGGAAGTTGGCAATTGACTATTCTACAGAATGTATCACATTTCCAATAAACTTTTGTAAGATGGCATCTACTAAACACGAATTAATTCAAAACGTTTTCCCAAATATGGCGTGGAATTATAAAAATCATCAGTGGCACAGTGAACGTGGTATATTAGCAGCTACGAACATCGATGTCAATGCCATCAATTTCAGCATTCAAGACTGAATACTAGGCGATGCGACAACGTACAAGTCTATCAATACTGTGATGAATCAAGACAACGTTGTCAATTACCCCACGGAATTCTTGAATTCACTCGATTTGCCAGGTATGCCACCGTAACTTTTAACATTGAATATTGGCGTGCCTATTATTCAGCTCCGAAACATCAATCCACCACGACTTTGCAACGGTACAAGACTTTTGGTGAAAAAGATTATGAACAATCTAATCGAAACTATAATTTTGAATGGAAATTTAAAGGAGAATATGTACTGTTGCCACGTATTCCAATGATCCCAACTGATATTCCATTCGAATTCAAACGTTTGCAGTTTCCTGTCCGTCTTGCTTTTGCAATGACTACCAACAAAGCTCAAGGACAATCGCTGCAAGTGGGTGGGCTGAATTAGGGGAATCCGTGCTTTTCACATGGACAACTGTATGTAGCCTGCTCACGCGTCGGAAAACCTGATTTATTCGTGTACGCACCAGACCGAAAAACGAAAAATATCGTACATCCAAAAGCACTCGAATAGCACTTTGAATATTGTTACTCATAATGAAAATTATTAAGTTTCAATAAAACATTTTAATGTTTACTATGAAACTACATAATATCAAAACGCCATATTGAGAAGCATTTAGAAATTACTATTATTAAAATTATGTGAGTTTAAATGTATGGATGTATGTATGTATAGATGTATGGATGTATGGATGTATGGATGTATAGATGTATGAATGTATGTAATATGAAATATTATAAATATATCGTGTATTATATATATATTTATTATTAAATATATCGTGAAATATTCTATATTTTCCCCGTGCAATCTGAAAAATTGATTAATTATTGGAATATTTTATAGTGCATCGTGAAAAACTCTACATTAGCCCCTTGCAACGCACGGGTATTCAGCTAGTATTATATAATACTATCTACATTATCTAATAGTTACTTTTTCAACGGCACAACAAATGAAATAATCAGAATATAAGAAAAAAGAAAAGGATAGCAACTATTTCATCCTCCCACTTGAAGTGTCTACAAAGGTAATTGCCCAATAAAACCATCGCCTTCATTAGTTACGACTTCATAAGTTATATGTATCAAATTTTCACAAGAAATACATACATACGACTACGAGAAATATATATGACTACGAGAAAGCGGTGCTACTCTTTTATGAAAACACAGTAAACAATTAACATTACGTAGTTCCTCGTCAAAAACCCTTTTTTGTTCTTAATAATAATACATTTGAAATAAATTGTTCATTATTAAATATTTTTAAATATGAGAACAATATTCCATGGTGTAAAATTGCATTTTGTATTGTTATGGGTATTTTCCTGTTAAAATGTACGTAGTAAAGTATACGGTACAAATGTCAATAAAAGCAAGAAAATTAATTAATAAAAATATGAGCATATATATATATATGTATATATCAAACAAAATAAATACGTTTATTTTAATCGTAATGATGAAGCATACTAAAATAATGTGTATGTATACGTGTAAATAGAAGGAAAGAGGTGAAAGGTAGTTGCAACCTGTTATTATTTTACAATTTGCACATTTACCTAATGATCCTTTTTTTAGGCACTTTAGAGCTAGCTGTTTTCTAAACTATAACTGGTACTATATAGCGACATTATTGAATTAATACATTACGGATAATACAGTATTGTGTTGAAAATATTACATTAGATTATAAAACACTTACGATTTATATTTAATTATTTTCATGTTGCATTTTTATCCGCAACTGCCAACATTATAATGTAGACACAATATGCAGTTCCATGCAATTATTCATAAAATTGATAAGTTAAAAGGCATGGCTAGTAGGAAGCTGTAAAAACAACAATTTCTATTCTATACCTCTTTTCAAAATTAACTGTTAGAGAATCTTTTAAACTAGCCAATGTTTTTCTCGATAATGCTGTTTTTGTCACACTATAACGTCGATTATTGTACTATATTTTTCAAAAGGAAAAAAAATTAAATCACAATAAAATGTTATTTATAATCACGAGGTATAACACGTTGCGGTTTTTTTATGTAGTGATATTCCCGTGAACTCATGAAAGTCTATTACACTAATGACTAAGGAACGTCAATTATTCGTTTACATTAAACACGTTTGAATTCACAAAGATTAAATTATTAGATACAAATTATTTATAGTAATTAAAATATTGTTTCAAACGAATTATATCACATTACGACCAATGAAAATTATAATTTTATTTCATAATTAACTTTGAACGTGTTTTGTTTAATTTAAATGTGTATCGTAAATATATCCCGCTAGATCCGATTTCGTTACGATTGACACTCTACTACTATTTATTACTACTAAGTAATAAGAAATGTTATTAAATCAAACGTAATTACGTCCAAATTTTACATAACTGAAATTATATTGTTAGAACCACAATATAATATAAACCATTGATGCCAACGTAGCTTATTATGTAATGCAACTGAATTTATTCTTACGGAGGTCGTATATATATTTAGGGAAAACATTTTAGGAAAGTTTACATTGAGTAAAATTTACCACCATATAAATACATATAATTATACCGCGTGATAGATGTGCACGTTTTTCATTGCATATGCTTTTAAAATTCTTCTGTGCGCTACTTCTGTAAATTATTTCTAAATATTGCATACAATATTATTTCTACACTAATCAAATCCATACAAATACTTGCGAAACAACCTATTAATATTGTCAATTAATTTTTTCATAAAAATTATGACTATTATTTATAAAAATGTGATTAACATAACCGTTAATTACTTAGCTTATCCTATATGTCGACTTTACCCAATGGGTTACAGTAATCCTGTTATTATAGGTTTTACCATTAACATACGATTACTGCAATTCACTCTCCTATTCTTGGCGCGAAAGTAAAGAAAAAAAGTCCAAATAATATTAGAATAAACACATTAACGTTGTTTTATTATTTTAAACACATATACAGAGGAAACAATTGTATAAAGCACGTTTTACGATAATATTCTTTATTAGTAAACATGATAATATTGCTCTCTATCAATCTAAAGCGTCTTAAAATAAGCAAAACAAGTGTCATTTTAAATGACATATACCAAGTTAATATTTGTCATAGGAACAGAAAGTATATATAACATTTTTACACACACCGAAATTTACGAGTAATAAGTGTGTGCATATTTTGTTGATTCTTGAATTAACAAATGCATACATAACATATTTTATTTGTATTATGGTATTAATATATATTTATTATACATATTTTTATTCTTTAATAAAATACATAATTATATTTCGTACATTTTGTAGTATATTGTTGCAGTAATTATACAATATCAACTATAAGCTATATAATCAATTAAATTGCAGTTTGTGTGCCTGATATAAATGATCGAAATAATATGTGCATTAAATATATATATGTATATATATATATATATATAATGTATTCCAATTACTTTTATTCATTTTTTGTTGTTTTTAGCAAAATAGAGATGCAGTTGTAGCACATTTTTACTACCTAAAAACAAAACAATTATAAAATGTTAATTATTTATGCGTTTTAGTATAAACAACTAATAAATATTATGTATAGGCACATTTGCAAATAATTGTAGATTCATAATTTTACTCGGCGAAGCTTTTAATACTAATTTATTAGCATCGTTCATTCGCATCGTCAATAATAATAACTTCTTGAATTTTAAATCCATCATCGTCCAGTTACAAGAATAAATTCCGAAGTTAACCGAATCTCTCTACATAAATAAAAATAAATGATTATTGGACATTAACCAAAAATTAATACGTTAATTATTAATTAATTATTTTGTTTACAGCAGTGTTAATATTGTCCAATAAAGAACAAAATAAAAACAACTCAAAATAGACATAAGCAACTGTTGAGCCAAGCTTAAATACATCGACGGCAGAATACGATCCATGCTCTGAATAAATCTAAAACCATAGTAAATCAATTGTATAATAAATTAAAGTGAGAGATACACTTAATATTTAGGTTAATGATAATCTTTATTAAAAATCCGGTTGTTTTATAATTATAATTGTAAAGCTTGGAGTAACAACCAGGTACACAAACATTTTACGAAATCTCATATTTTGACTCCAATACGGAAACGAACAAATTAACTATCAATAGGGGCTTAAAACATATAAAATCAATTACTATATATTTAATTATAATGGAAAAAGATTTATTTTATTTTTATATATAGTACAACAATCAGATAAACCAGATTTATCTGGTTAGTGCCTCAATAAATTCTTACTGTATTTAACACATGTTTTCCTTATCATATAATTCTCTGGTTAATTATTCAATATTGCACATATTAATTCGTTATAATATGTTTTTTATCGTATTGTAATAGTATCTTTGTATTTAGTTTATTTGTATTTAAATATTATTAGCATTTAATTTAATGTAGTGGTTAGTTGACATAATTTTTATGATAGGTACGTTTTTTTACTAAAAATATTTTAATAGACGATGAAAATTTAATTCATGCTTTCAAAGACTTGTTTGAATATTCAGATTTGGATATCGATATTTTTCTTTGACTTTAGTAAAACATAAAGATGTGTGTTAACTGTTAACTGTTATGCAATATGTACTTCCAGAACATATATAGATCTAAGAAAAATTTAAATGGTTTAATATGAACGCAAATATCTTAGATTATGAGTATAGATTATTTATTTGTTAATTTTCCCAATATTTTCACTCAAAATGGTTTTAATTCAAGTAATCTGTACTTAGCGTAGTCAGAATAAAAAATGAATATATATATATATGTGATAAATAATTAAATATTTTGTTGCAGATAAGTATAATAAAATATAAGAAAATGAATCCCATCATAATAGTTAAATTTACAATTGATATGATTTTATTTTGTAGTTGTAATACAAAAAAAATCTAAAATGTTTTTTGTTAAAGCTTATGATGACATATTTTAATATTTGCAACATAAGAGACTATTTTAAAATAATTCATAAGTACTAAAGAAATGTATAAGCATTTTGAGTACATTTATAAAATTTAATTTTCGTAAAACTTAGAAATAGAGTTTATTTGGTCCAAAAACTAGATAAATTCAAACGTTCTTGAAATTTGCAAATTTTGTCCAAAAATTTAAAACGTTTACTAAATTTAATGTTTCATATGCTGTTTATCAACATGCATATGATTGAAAATATTAATTATAATTTTTTTAATATTATATAATTATAAAAATACTCCGTTTAATATACCTTCTGAAAAGCTTAAAATTTGGATTTATCTAGTTGTTGCTCCAAGCCTTTCATTATTACTAATTATATCAATACAAATCACGTAAAGAAAAATTTAAAATATATAAATAATTACATTTTTGCAAATTGATGAACTAATAACAATTATCATTAATATCCTACCTTAATGAAAGCACATGTCATAATTATTATCAGGCATGAAGAAAGACTGATATACATTATCATGTATGGCCGGATAAAACAATAAAATGATTTGATCTTTCTAAAAATAAATAAACACGTACTTATAGTATATTTAATATTAATAAGTATTTTAAAATAAGGAAATAACCAACATACAGCTAAGAATATAAAAAGAAGTTTCAAAATATATTTATATGTATGAATTATATCTATTAACTTCTGATACCATCGTTAAGAACCGTTCATTTAAAGACAGATTTCAAATTGTTTCTGATCAGTAAAATACATTAGAGATTTAATTGTTCATTTAAATCATTCTAGAAACTCAATTTTATAATCTTATATTAAGATTTTTTTGAGTTTCTAGGAGGAAATGAAATTGATTGTTGTATAAAAGTCAATTACGAAAAGCTTTGAATTATGATTATGTTATAATAACTTATCCATAATTTTCATTTATCTTGATATTGTTCTGCAATTCCTAAATTATTACTTTTGTCATTGACTAAAAACTGTTAATGTTATATTGATAGTTGTATTAACATATTATTATTAATCAACAAATTATAAAAAATGTTAAATATCTATTATACTTTGTTTACAATTATCTCTTGTTGTATTTTTGTATAGTTAAACTGTCATAAAATGTTTATTATATTGTAAACTCAAAGTATGTGACGATAATATACTTACAAATGAAATTGTATTTGGTCAGTTACAATTGATTTGAAATCTTCATAATGTTCTGAAATATTTTTAAATATTATTAATATTTGTAAATTGAATGATGTTATAGAATAATCTTCTTCTTCCTAGTTTCTATTCAAGCTTTTGGGGGTGATTTAGACCAATCCATATAAGCCTATTCTCTTTTATCTTAAATACGATCGATGCTTCCTCTAACATATTTATTCCTAACCCTATCTTTTTTTTTACTCCACTCATTTACCTAAGCATTCTCATCTCTGCTACAATCATTCGCTGCTCTATTTTCTTTTTAACCGATCAACCGCACATAATTATACGTTTCACATTCTAGTCAAAACTAGAAAAAAAATTATTATCATTATTATTATTATATTTCAATCATTAACAAAGTTTATTTTCTTTACCTGATTGTGAATTGTTTGTGTATCCAATTTCAGCGAATGACATAGTTATTGTTTGGTACAGACTCATTATCACCCAACAAAAAGATATGAAGAATACGTTAAATGTAATCAATGTATATGCACAATACGATATATAAATTATGCCAATTATATAAAATATGATGTAATACTGGTTATATATATGATTAGAAACAGGAAATTTTAACAATGAGACATTGTAGTTATATCTATTAACTGTATCATTAATCGCATTCAATATCAAAGGGGAAATAGTCCATTGTATGCATAACACTAGTGATACAATTGATGAGTAATTGGTGATCTTTAAAATCCAATCTCGACAATCGTACATAGTATTTATATTTTTGCGACACATTTTGCTTTTCAAGAATTCTAACTGTATTATGTCAAACAAGTCCCAGACTTTATTCGCATTATATAGGAACACGCTCATTTTAACTACACTGATATAACAGCTAATATGCGAAATCATCAAGAATAAGTAATCGATGTCGCTTTCTGTTTTGTCCTTGTTGGTGAACATCCCCACATATCCGAAGGATATCACGCACATATTGAATGCTGTGAACACAATACCGAGAATTTGGTAAACATTTCGATTAAGAAATTTTGTGGTGTTTGGATCGATCATCTGGTAGAAGCCGCATAGCTTCAATAAACGTAAGTTAATAACGACCTTATCAACTTCGAATTTTCCCATAGCGGACAGCAATTGAAGTTTTAAGTTATATCTGTATAAGAAATAAAAATATATCAAATACCACCGAAACAGCATTTGTAGTGGTGTATGTACTAAGTTGTAGTAATGAATTTCAAAACAGAATTTTAGTATATACATAGTTGAGATAGTATTTATATTTATATATATACTTAGATTTTTTTTTATAATGAAAAATAGTCTATGACAGTAGCAGATCTTAGCTTGGATATCAGAATTTTAATACCTTCTATATTTAATTGAAGAAAATGACAAATTATAATTTTATTTTGAAATGTATTAACAATTTAATTGTTTATTCAAATATTTTTAAAATTGGTGCAATTACAATTACAATATACATTTATTCTTGACACAGTTACACGTGAATTGTACTAAATGCGAAGATATATATAAGCCGCAAACTAATGCAAATATATGATTGACACGATTCAATCATCCATCTCAGCTGAATTTATTACCCGTCCAGTCCATCTTTGGCTTGTCCAAAAACTATATGCGACCCCCATAATACGTGAAGGGTGTAATCTCTGAGCATATTAGTGTTTAGGGAATACGAGGATGTAAGACTGCTGACTAAAATTACTTTTAATATAAAAATTGAGGCTACAAGAAGATTAAAAATTTTTAAATGAAACCAATTTACAGATGTCCCAATATCTGCTGTAGAAATGTTTATACTTAATGTCAGGACCATGTTCAATTTTATTGTTTATTGTTACGAATTATTGAATATATTGTTTGCGAAATATTTTTGTTTTTCATTGCTAATTATTATTTATTTGTAATAGTTATTTCGAGTATACGAGTAGTTATATTTTAATTTGTTTTTAATAAATTTATTTATTTACATCATTTTTCCTTTTTAATATTTAATACTTTAATATCAACTTATGAAGGATATTAAGAATTTTCTTAAACAATTTTCTCTTGCGTGTGATTAGCTATTTTATACTAAAGCATAGTACATTTAACTGTAATTAAGAAACAAATCAGAAATATTAGTGTGTTTGCATATTATTTTTTTTATATCATTTTATGATTTATTGGCGCAGTTGGTTATATTTTTGGGAAAAATTTCTTTTTCAATTATCGCACCTCTGTACATAATATAATTTGTGCAGGTTATTCAAATGATAAAAAAATGTTTCGTCATTTAAAAAAATAGCAAATTACATTATTTTTTTCTACCAATTTGTCGGTTTTAAAGAGGATAGGTGTTAATAAAATATAATAACCAGCTCCTTCTCATTAAATGGTTCGCCACGCTATTGAAGTGAAATTCGTGTTATCTCTATATAGGCAAAGTATTTTTGAACAGACATATATTTCAAATATTTTTTCCGCGCTTTAGAACATTTTACATATACGAATTATGTGTATTTAGATCTCAATCTATTATTTAACAATTATTATTTGTTTTCATAAAGTTCAAATTTTCGGTAATTTTGAAAGAAATTTATTTATAATGATTTTATGTATTTAAAAATATATTACATTATCTGCTTTGTATATTAAAATTAAAAAAATGAGACAGAAATAATAAAATGTTTTCTTTAATATATTACAATATTCTACAAAAATTGAATACTTTTAAATAGTGTTTGAATAATTAAAATTATTTCACATAATAAACTGACAAAAAAAAAATTGTAATTTCTATATAACATATTATTTAATTTGGTGCATACATGTAAACATATAAATTTCATGAATAAAACTGACAATTAATTTTATAGAGTTATTATTAACTAAAACAATTGAATGACACTTTGAATTGTATTTTTAAACGCAATAATTTATCAATGAATAATTTAAAACAAATTTAAATCTTGATAGTTTTGTACAATATGTATTTTCAAAATCCCAAATATTATGAAATAAAAACAACAAATTATGACATTTCCAAATTTTATACTTAGGCCAAAACTAATATATTTAAACTTGTTCATGTATGTATAATACCAAAAATACGATTTATAACATTTTCATAATCTTTTAATGGATTTTAGTATTTTTCGAAAAACGTGTCTGCTAATAACCATTTATACGTGAATATTCATATTGTGTTTAAGTAGTGTTTAATTTTGGATTATATCGATAATTACATAATTGACTTTAATGATTTTAAACATTACTAGATAACGTATGACTACCAATAAACATATTATTATTATTACTTTATAAATATTAAATTATGTTAAAATAATCTTGTATGTTTTCTGTAATATGAAATATAAAATCTAATAATTTAATTTGGGTTTATTTTTTATATTTGACTTTATCCGAAATCAATGGTCAAAGACAAAACCATCCGAGTAATGTCAACATTAACTCCCGTGCACGACATAATCCTGACAAATTCAATCATTCGGCGTAGGGTATTATTAAGTTTAAACGATTAATATTGACAAAACAGCATGTTGAACATTATTCGTAAAACATGTATGCAAATCAAAAAAATATCTACACGAAAAAAGTTTTGACTGACAATATAAATAAAAACATATATACGTTGCACATTGATAACCTATACATTTATTTCTCGAAATTAAAAAAAAATTCATTTTAATAAAATAAAGTTCTATTATAATTCAAAAATTACATAGTAAAATGTAA
Source organism: Schlechtendalia chinensis (assembly GCA_019022885.1). Classification (NCBI taxonomy): domain Eukaryota; kingdom Metazoa; phylum Arthropoda; class Insecta; order Hemiptera; family Aphididae; genus Schlechtendalia; species Schlechtendalia chinensis. The sequence continues at coordinate 63,314,271 of CM032339.1, forward strand.
CATATTAAGAATGTATTCAATGAAGAACGTTCTGTATGTACGATAATATAAAAATAAAACAAAATATCCGATTTTTGAAAAAATTATTTTTGAGAATTACAATTTTGACAAAGTCAAAAATTAAAAAGCAAGTATAGTATAATGTAATATAATATAACAACTCAACGTAAATATCAAAATAATAAAAACTCTACTGCAAAAATCACTTTTAATATAAAACTTTTTGTATTAATTGTTTTAGATATAAATCTATATACGTACCTTATTTTCAAAATGATTCTTTTATTTAGTTATATAGTACATGATCTCGAAAAATAAACATTTTAAAGACTGATATGATGACTCTTTAAAAAGATATTAAGAACTGCGTTTATTTCAAATGCAGGTTATATTTATAGAGAAATTCTTGATTAATAATTTATGTGTGTTTTCGCCGACAATATAAAAATCAATAGCATTAAAATTTAATCAGTTAAATAACACTTAATGATTCCTATTAAAGTCTGCGGGGAGGAATTTTACGTGAATTTTCGTCACGTATACGTTTGAATATGGAACATGTAGGATATAAGTATACCAGTTATGTTTTATAAAAAAAAATAACCAAACTAAACATAAATAATTTAAAAGATCTTATTATTATAGAGTAGGAAAATGTAAAATTAAAGACTTACAGTTTGTTCGATTTGATAGTAACAAAATACAACGTAATATTAAATTAAAAATTCAACACTATGGTTTATATGATAGTCGTCAAAATTAAATTATTAATGTTTCGCATAACACGGATAACAAAAACGTATACTATAAAAATATAGTACGTGTTTTTATAACTCAACATATTGCCACCGATAGTATTAATTATAAATTAATTAAGTTCGTTTTAAACCCTTCAAATTTTTCATAGGTCTACTTATGTTCTAGAAGTACATATTACATAGCAGTTAGCAGTTCATGCAAATCTTTATGTTTTGTCGAAGTCAAGAAAAAAAATCTTTATCTGCTTATGAATGTTCATTTGATTCATTGAAAGCATAAATTATTTTTTCGTCGTCAATCAAAATGTTTTTAATTTAAAGCGTACTTACCATAAATGTTATGTCAACTAACCACTGCATTAAATTAAATGCTAATAATATTTAAATACAAATAAACTAAATACAATGATACTGTTACACTGAGATAAAAAACATAATATAACGAATTAATATGTACAATATTGTATAATCAAGCATAGCATTATATTATGAGGAAAACATGTGTTGAACACAGTATAAATTTATCGGGGCAATAACCAGATAAATCAGGTTTATCTGATTGTTGCACCGTATATAAAAATAAGGTGAATCCATTTACGTTATAACTAAATAAATAATTTAATTAATATATATATATATATATTAAGTCCTATACATATATATATATTCAATTTGTTCTTTTGCATATTGGAGTCAAAATGTGAGATTTCGAATAATTTTTATTTATCTGGTTATTACTCCAAGCATTATTGAAGTTGTTACTCAACAATTATAATTATAATACGATATATAAGATAAAGATTATCATTAACCTAAATAATTAGTTTATCTTTCGTTTTATTTTTTACACAATTGATTTACTATGTTAATAGATCTATTCATCACCAGGATCGTATTCTACCTTTGAAGTATTTAAACTTGGCTCATCAGTTGCTTTTGTCTATTTTGAGATGTTTTTATTTTGTTCTTTATTGGACCATATTAACACTACTGTAAAAAAATATATTAATAATTAACGTTTTAATCATAGTTTAATATCCAGTAATAATTTATTTTTATATATGTAGAGGGATTCGGTTAACTTTGGCATTTATTGTTGTAACTGGACGATGTTGGATATAAAATTCAAGAAGTTATTATTATTGACGATGCGAATGAACGATTCCAATAAAATAGTATTAAATGCTTCGCCGAATAAAATTATGATCATACAATTATTTTCAAATGTGACTATACCCAATATTCATTAGTTGCTCATAATAAAACATACAAATAATAAAAGCATAAAAACATTATTGTTTTTAGGTAATGAAAATCTGCTATAATTGTACCTCTGTTATGCTAAAAACAATGAAAAATGAACAAAAGTAGTTAGAATACACAATATATATATGCTCAATGTACACATTATTATGAGCATTTATATCAATAATATGATGTATTGTTCACATAATTTGCAAATAGTTTATTACCTAGTTTTATAGTTGATTGTGTAATTTCTTTAATATTTTACTCGTATTACAAAATGCACGAAAATATTATTGTAATGTATTATGTATTAATGCATTTGTTAGTTCAAGAAATCAATAAAATATATACACACTAATTATTCGTAAATATGCGTCTGCGTAAATATGCCAAATATACCGACTGTTCCTATGAAAAATATTAATTTAGTATGTGTCATTTAAAATGATACAACTTTTGCTTATTATAAAACACTTTAGCTTAGTTCCTTACTGAAGAAAATGCATTAAACTTATGAAAGTTGAATCAAAAGACATCACCACAGACGTCAAACGAATAAATTAAATATATAACACATAAAATAATGTTCAGTGAAAGGAAGCCACCACGTACAATATATACAGGTCAAAAGACATCGTCATCACAAAGAAAAATCTTAGAAAAATAACTTTTGACAATGCTTAATTTCCATACCCACAAATCGGCTGTTATTCTGAATATTTCGAATCTTAGTTAATGCAATTCACACTAAACGTGTATATTGAGGCGTTGCTTTTGAACGAGGATGTATGTTTGGCAATCGCTAACAAAGGATTGGTGCAATTGGGAATGTGTGCACTGATCCGATCTACTAATACCTCAAATGTTCGTGATTTGCAACGTAAAACGCAATTAGATGTCCATGACTTGAGTAAATTTGTTGAAAATAATCTTCCAAAATTGGTTTCAAAACAGCGCATTGTATATGGCACAATCATGGAGGCAATAAACAATCATAGCGGTGGATTGTACTTCATAGATGCGCCTGGAGGTACAGGAAAAACTTTTCTCATTTCTATGATATCAGCAAGTATACGATCACAGAAAAAAATAGCACTGGCAATTGCATCATCAGGAATTGCGGTAACACTGTTGGACGGTGTTCGAACAGAACATTCAGAACTGAAATTGCCATTGAATTTGCAAACCACTGAGTTGCCAATATGCAATATCAAAATAAAATTTTGGAATCGGCAAAGTTCTCCAAACATGTGAACTTATCATATGGGACGAATGTACAACGGCTCACAAAATAGCTTTAGAAGCGCTTCATCGTACACTGCAAGATTTGAAAGGTAATAGACAACCTTTTGGTGGAGCACTCATTCTATTGTCAGGGGATTTTCGAAAAACTCTGCCAGTGATACCACGTTGAACACCCGCTAATGAACTTAATACATGTCTTAAATCTGAAGTTGGCAATTGACTATTCTACAGAATGTATCACATTTCCAATAAACTTTTGTAAGATGGCATCTACCAAACACGAATTAATTCAAAACGTTTTCCCAAATATGGCGTGGAATTATAAAAATCATCAGTGGCACAATGAACGTGGTATATTAGCAGCTACGAACATCGATGTCAATGCCATCAATTTCAGCATTCAAGACTGAATACTAGGCGATGCGACAACGTACAAGTCTATCAATACTGTGATGAATCAAGACAACGTTGTCAATTACCCCACGGAATTCTTGAATTCATTCGATTTGCCAGGTATGCCACCGTAACTTTTAACATTGAAAATTGGCGTGCCTATTATTCTTCTCCGAAACATCAATCCACCACGACTTTGCAACGGTACAAGACTTTTGGTGAAAAAGATTATGAACAATCTCATCGAAACTACAATTTTGAATGGGAAATTTAAAGGAGAAGATGTACTGTTGCCACGTATTCCAATGATCCCAACTGTTATCCCATTTGAATTCAAACGTTTGCAGTTTCCTGTCCGTCTTGCTTTTGTAATGACTATCAACAAAGCTCAAGGACAATCGCTGCAAGTGTGTGGGCTGAATTAAGGGAATCCGTGCATTTCACATGGACAACTGTATGTAGCCTGCTCACGCGTCGGAAAACCTGATTTATTCGTGTACTCACCAGACCGAAAAACGAAAAATATCGTCTATCCAAAAGCACTCGAATAGCACATTGAATATTGTTACCCATAATGAAAAATATTAGGTTTCAATAAAACATTTTAATGTTTACTATGAAACTACATAATAACAAAACGCCATATTGAGAAGCATTTAGAAATTACTATTATTAAAATTATGTGAGTTTAGATGTATGGATGTATGTATGTATAGATGTATGGATGTATGGATGTATGGATGTATAGTTGTATGGATGTATGTAATATGAAATATTATAAATATATCGTGTATTATATATATATTTATTATTAAATATATCGTGAAATATTCTATATTTTCCCCGTGCAATCTGAAAAATTGATTAATTATTGGAATATTTTATAGTGCATCGTGAAAAACTCTACATTAGCCCCTTGCAACGCACGGGTATTCAGCTAGTATTATATAATATAATCTACATTATCTAATTGTAACCTTTTCAACGGCACAACAAATGAAATAATCAGAATATAAGAAAAAAGAAAAGGATAGCAACTATTTCATCCTCCCACTTGAAGTGTCTACAAAGGTAATTGCCCAATAAAACCATCGCCTTCATTAGTTACGACTTCATAAGTTATATGTATCAAATTTTCACAAGAAATACATACATACGACTACGAGAAATATATATGACTACGAGAAAGCGATGCTACTCTTTTATGAAAACACAGTAAACAATTAACATTACGTAGTTCCTCTTCAAAAACCCTTTTTTGTTCTTAATAATAATACATTTGAAATAAATTGTTCATTATTAAATATTTTTAAATATGAGAACAATATTCCATGGTGTAAAATTGCATTTTGTATTGACATGGGTATTTTCCTGTTAAAATGTACGTAGTAAAGTATACGGTACAAATGTCAATAAAAGCAAAAAAATAAATTATTAAAAACATGAGCATAAATATATATATTTATATATATATATATGTATATATCAAATAAAATAAATACGTTTATTTTAATCGTAATGATGAAGCATACTAAAATAATGTGTATGTATACGTGTAAATAGAAGGAAAGAGGTGAAAGGTAGTTGCAACCTGTTATTATTTTACAATTTGCACATTTACCTAATGATCCTTTTTTTAGGCACTTTAGAGCTAGCTGTTTTCTAAACTATAACTGGGACTATATAGCGACATTATTGAATTAATACATTACGGATAATACAGTATTGTTTTGAAAATATTACATTAGATTATAAAACATTTACGATTTATATTTAATTATTTTCATGTTGCATTTTTATCCGCAACTGCCAACATTATAATGTAGACACAATATGCAGTTCCATGCAATTATTCATAAAATTGATAAGTTAAAAGGCATGGCTAGTAGGAAGCTGTAAAAACAACAATTTCTATTCTATACCTCTTTTCAAAATTAACTGTTAGAGAATCTTTTAATCTAGCCAATGTTTTTCTCGATAATGCTGTTTTTGTCACACTATAACGTCAATTATTGTACTATATTTTTCAAAAGGAAAAAAAATTAAATCACAATAAAATGTTATTTATAATCACGAGGTATAACACGTTGCGGTTTTTTTATGTAGTGATATTCCCGTGAACTCATGAAAGTCTAATACACTAATGACTAAGGAACGTCAATTATTCGTTTACATTAAACACGTTTGAATTCACAAAGATTAAATTATTAGATACAAAATATTCATAGTAATTAAAATATTATTGTAAACAAATTATATCACATTACGACCAATGAAAATTATAATTTTATTTCATAATTAACTTTTAACGTGTTTTGTTTAATTTAAATGTGTATCGTAAATATATCCCGCTAGATCCGATTTCGTTATGATTGACACTCTACTACTATTTATTACTACTAAGTAATAAGAAATGTTATTAAATCAAACTTAATTACGTCCAAATTTTACATAAACCAGTTATGCCCACGTAGCTTACCAAGTAATGCAACTGAATTTATACTTACAGAGGTCGTATATATATTTAGGGAAAACATTTTAGGAAAGTTTACATTGAGTAAAATTTACCACCATATAAATACATATAATTATTCCGCGTGATGGATGTGCACGTTTTTCGTTGCATATGCTTTTAAAATTCTTCTGTGCGCTACTTCTGTAAATTATTTCTAAATATTGCTTACAATATTATTTCTACACTAATCAAATCCATACAAATACTTGCTATACAACCTAATAATATTGTCATTTAATTTTTTCATAAAAATTATAAATATTATTTATAAAAATGTGATTAACATAACCGTTAATTACTTAGCTTATCCTATAAGTCGACTTTACCCAATGGGTTACAGTAATCCTGTATTATGGGTATTACCATTAACATACGATTACTGCAATTCACTCTCCTATTCTTGGCGCGAAAGTAAAGAAAAAAATTCCAAATAATATTAGAATAAACACATTAACGTTGTTTTATTATTTTAAACACATATACAGAGGAAACAATTGTATAAAGCACGTTTTACGATAACATTCATTATTAATAAACATAATAATATTGCTCTCTATCAAGCTAAAGCGTCTTAAAATAAGCAAAACAAGTGTCATTTTAAATGACATATACCAAGTTAATATTTGTCATAGGAACAGAAAGTATATATAACATTTTTACACACACCCAAATTTACGAGTAATAAGTGTGTGCATATTTTGTTGATTCTTGAATTAACAAATGCATACATAACATATTTTATTTGTATTATGGTATTAATATATATTTTATTATACATATTTTTATTCTTTAATAAAATACATTAATATTTTCGTACATTTTGTAATATATTGTTGCAGAAATTATACAATATCAACTATAAGCTATATAATCAATTAAATTGCAGTTTGTGTGCCTGATATAAATGATCGTAATAATGTGTACATTAATGATATATATATATATATATATAATGTATTCCAATTACTTTTATTCATTTTTTATTGTTTTTAGCAAAATAGAGGTGCAGTTGTAGCACATTTTCATTACCTAAAAACAAAACAATTATAAAATGTTAATTATTTATATGTTTTAGTATAAACCAGTAATAAATATTATGTATAGGCACATTTGCAAATAATTGTAGATTCATAATTTTACTCGGCGAAGCTTTTAATAGTAATTTATTAGCATCGTTCATTCGCATCGTCAATAACAATAACTTCTTGAATTTTAAATCCATCATCGTCCAGTTACAAGAATAAATTCCGAAGTTAACCGAATCTCTCTACATAAATAAAAATAAATGATTATTGGACATTAACCAAAAATTAATACGTTAATTATTAATTAATTATTTTGTTTACAGCAGTGTTAATATTGTCCAATAAAGAACAAAATAAAAAAAACTCAAAATAGACATAAGCAGCTGTTGAGCCAAGCTTAAAACAATTGACGGCAGAATACGATCCATGCTCTGAATAAATCTAAAACCATAGTAAATCAATTGTATAATAAATTAAAGTGAGAGATACACTAACTATTTAGGTTGATGATAATCTTTATTGAAAATCCGGTTGTTTTATAATTATAATTGTAAAGCTTGAAGTAACAACCAGGTAAATTAACATTTTACGAAATCTCATATTTTGACTCCAATACGGAAACGAACAAATTAACTATCAATAAGGGCTTAAAACATATAAATTCAATTATTATATATTTAATTATAATGGAAAAATATTTATTTTATTTTTATATATAGTACAACAATCAGATAAATCAGATTTATCTGGTTAGTGCCTCAATATATTCTTACTGTATTTAACACATGTTTTCCTTATCATATAATTCTCTGGTTGATTATTCAATATTGCACATATTAATTCGTTATAAATTTGTTAATTTGTTAAATATGTTTTTTATCTTATTGTAATAATATCTTTGTATTTAGTTTATTTGTATTTAAATATTATTAGCATTTAATTAAATGTAGTGGTAAGTTGACATAATTTTTATGATAGGTACGTTTTTTTACTAAAAATATTTTAATAGACGATGAAAATTTAATTCATGCTTTCAATGACTCATTTGAATATTCAGAACTGGATATCGATATTTTTCTTTGACTTTAGTAAAACATAAAGATGTGTGTTAACTGTTAACTGTTATGCAATATATACTTCCAGAACATATGTAGATGAAAGAAAAATTTAATTGGTTTAATATGAACGCAAATGTTATAGATTATTATTATAGATTATGTATTTGTTAATTTTCCTAATATTTTCACCCAAAATGGTTTTAATTCAAGTAAACTGTACTTAGCGTAGTCAGAATAAAAAAATGAATATATATATATAATAAATAATTAAATATTTTGTTGCAGATAAGTAAAATAAAATATAAGAAAATGAGTCCCATGATAATAGTTAAATTTACTATTGATATGATTTTATTTTGTAGTTGTAATACAAAAAAAATCTAAAATGTTTTTTGTTAAAGCTTATGATGACATATTTTAATATTTGCAACATAAGAGACTATTTTATAATAATTTATAAGTACTAAAGAAATGTATAAGCATTTTGAGTACATTTATAAAATTTAATTTTCGTAAAACTTAGAAATAGAGTTTATTTGGTCCAAAAACTAGATAAATTCAAACGTTCTTGAAGTTTGCAAATTTTGTCCAAGAATTTAAAACGTTTACTAAATTTAATGTTTCATATGCTGTTTATCAACATGCATATGATTGAAAATATGAATAACAATTATTTTAATATCATATAATTATAAAAATACTCCGTTTAATATACCTTCCGAAAAGCTTAAAATTAGGATTTATCTAGTTGTTGCTCCAAGCCTTTCATTATTACCAATTATATCAATGCAAATCACGTAAAGAAAAATTTAAAATATATAAATAATTACATTTTTGCAGATTGATGACCTAATAACAATTATCATTAATATCCTACCTTAATGAAAGCATATGACAAAGTTATTATCAGGCATGAAGAAAGACTGATATACATTATCAGGTATGGCCGGATAAAACAATAAAATGATTTGATCTTCCTAAAAATAAATAAACACGTACTTATAGTATATTTAATATTAATTAGTATTTTAAAATAAGGAAATAACCAACATACAGCTAAGAATATAAAACGAAGTTTCAATAAATATTTATATGTATGAATTATATCTATAAACTTCTGATACCATCGTTAAGAACCGTTCATTTAAAGACAGATTTCAAATCGTTTCTGATCAGTAAAATACATTAAGGATTTTATTGTTCATTTAAATCATTCTAGAAACTCAATTTTATAATCTTATATTAAGATTTTTTTGAGTTTCTAGGAGGAAATGAAATTGATTGTTGTGTAAAAGTCAATTACGAAAAGGTTTGAATGATGATTATGTCATAATAACTTATCCATAATTTTCATTTATCTTGATATTGCTCTGCAATTCTTAAATTATTACTTTTGTCATTGACTAAAAACTGTTAATGTTATATTGATAGTTGTATTAACATATTATTTTAATCAACAAATTATAAAAAATATTAAATATCTATTATACTTTGTTTACAATTATCTCTTGTTGTATTTTTGTATAGTTAAACTGTCATAAAATGTTAATTATATTGTAAACTCAAAGTATGTGACGATAATATACTTACAAATGAAATTGTATTTGGTCAGTTACCATTGATTTGAAATCTTCATAATGTTCTGAAATATTTTTAAATATTATTTTTTTTTATAGCTACAGATATTAAATTAAATATTATTAATATTTTTAAATTGAATGATGTTATAGAATAATCTTCTTCTTCCTAGCTTCTATTCAAGCTTTTGGGGGTGGCTACCTGTGTCCTAGACCTCCATTTCACAAGATCTCCCACATCATCTAAGCACACAATAATAGTCCTCATATCACACCCAGCTGCATCCTACTATTTCTTTTACGGACTTTTTCTTCCTCTTTTTCCTTAAACGTTCATTTCTATAACCGTTCCATAGCTTCTTATTTTTCTCTCCTCATACCAAGACCAATCCATCTAAGCCTATTCTCTTTTATCTTAAATACGATCGATGCTTCCTGTAACATATTTATTCCTAACCCTATCTTTTTTTATTACTCCACTCATTTACCTAAGCATTCTCATCTCTGCTACAATCATTCGCTGCTCTATTTTCTTTTTATCCGATCAACCGTACATAATTATACGTTTCACATTCTAGTCAAAACTAGAAAAAAAATTATTATCATTATTATTATTATATTTCAATCATTAACAAAGTTTATTTTCTTTACCTGATTGTGAATTGTTTGTGTATCCAATTTCAGCGAATGACATAGTTATTGTTTGGTACAGACTCATTATCACCCAACAAAAAGATATAAAGAAAACGTTAAATGCAATCAATGAATATCCACAATACAATATATACATTATGCCAATTATATAAAATATGATGTAATACTGGTTATATATATGATTAGAAACAGGAAAATTTAAAAATGAGACGTTGTAGTTATATTTATTAACTGTATCATTAATCGCATTCAATATCAAAGGGGATATCGTCCATTGTATGCATAACACTAGTGATACAATTGTTGAGTAATTGGTGATCTTTATAATCCAATCTCGACAACCGTACATAGTATTTATATTTTTGCGACACATTTTGCTTTTCAAGAATTCTAACTGTGTTATGTCAAACAAGTCCCAGACTTCATTCCCATTATATAGGAACACGCTCATTTTAACTATACCCATATAACAGCTAATATGCGAAATGATTAAGAGTAAGAAGTCGATGTCGCTTTCTGATTCGTTCTTGTTGGTGAACATCCCAACATGTCCGAAGGATATCACGCACATAATGAATGCTGTGTACATAATACCGAGAAACTGGTAAACATTTCGATTAAGAAATTTTGTGGTGTTTGGATCGATCATCTGGTAGAAGCCGCATAGCTTCAATAAACGTAAGTTAATAACGACCTTATCAACTTCGAATTTTCCCATAGCGGACAGCAATTGAAGTTTTAAGTTATATCTGTATAAGAAATAAAAATATGTCAAATACTATTAGCATTTGTAGTGGTGTATGTACTAAGTTGTAGTAATGAATTTCAAAACATAATTTTAGTATAAACATAGTTGAGATAGTATTTATATATATATGTATACTTAGATTTTTTTTTATAATTTTATAATGAAAAATAGCATATGACAGTAGCAGATCTTAACTTGGATATCAGAATTTTAATACCTTCTATTTTTAATTGAAGAAAATGACAAATTATAATTTTATTTTGAAATGTATTAACAATTTAGTTGTTTATTCAAATATTATTATAATTGGTGCAAGTACAATTACAATATACATTTATTCTTGACACAGTTAAACGTGAATTGTACTGAATGCGAAGATATATATAAGCCGCAAACTAATGCAAATATTTGATTGACACGATTCAATCATCCATCTCAGCTGAATTTATTACCCGTCCAGTCCATCTTTGGCTTGTCCAAAAACTATATGCGAACCCCTTAATACGTGAAGGGTGTAATATCTGTGCATATTAGTGTTTAGGGGATACGAGGATGTTTGACTGCTGACTAAAATTACTTTTAATATAAAAATTGAGGCTACAAGATGATTAAAAATTTTTAAATGAAACCAATTTACAGATGTCCCAATATCTGCTGTAGAAATGTTTATACTTAATGTCAGGACCATGTTCAATTTTATTGTTTATTGTTACGAATTATTGAATATATTGTTTGCGAAATATTTTTTGTTTTTCATTGTTAATTATTATTTATTTGTAATAGTTATTTCGAGTATACGAGTAGTTATATTTTAATTTGTTTTTAATAAATTTATTTATTTACATCATTTTTCCTTTTTAAGATTTAATACTTTAATATCAACTTATGAAGGATATTAAGAATTTTCTTAAACAATTTTTTCTTGCGTGTGATTAGCTATTTTATACTAAAGCAGAGTATGACATTTAACTGTAATTAAGAAACAAACCAGAAATATTAGTGTGCTTGCATATTATTTTTTTTATATCATTTTATGATTTATTAGCGCAGTTGGTTATATTTTTGGGAAAAATTTCTTTTTCAATTATCGCACCTCTGTACATAATATAATTTGTGTAGGTTATTCAAATGATAAAATAATGTTTCGTTATTTAAAAACATAGCAAATTACATTATTTTTTTCTACCAATTTGTCGGTTTTATAGAGGATAGCTGTTAAGAAAAATAACCAGCTCCTTGTCATTAAATGGTTCGCCACGCTATTGAAGAGAAATTCGTGTTATCTCTATATAGGCCAAGTATTTTTGAACAGACATATATTTCAAATATTTTTTTCACGCTTTAGAACATTTTACATATACGAATTATGTGTATTTAGATCTCAATGATACGATTAAATTATAAAAATTAATGTATTTTAGATAATTTCATAAAATACTTGAAGGAAAATTTTATTACAAATAAAAATTAAATGTTTGAATAAATTATAGTGTGGAACATAATAATTAATTAAAATTGTAACGTTAAGTTATCAGGTGATTGTTTTTTGTTATGGAATATTTTTGCGTGCTAATATATTTGGTCGTTAAAATAATATTGACCAACGAACCAACTACATTTTGGAAAGCAGACGTGTACATACTACTCAGGATAGACAATTTTGGTACAACCGTTTGCGGTGGATAACATGATTTACAGGTAATTGGTATATATCAATTAAGGTATAAACACGTAGTGCAACGAATGAAACAAAACCATACGTAATTATTTCAATGGAATAAAATTTATTTTATACATTTTAATATATTACAAAACCATACAAATTCAAAATTCAATACAATCAAATAAATTTGATGAGCATAGGCAACATTTACGAAAATCGGGTTTAGACAAATGTTTACAGTTATATTACTTAAATGTAAATCGATTTATCTATCTACGTTTAATTTTAAAATTGAAAAGAACAAGTTCTAGTCGAAGTAAAAAATGTATAGCTTGTACAATGATTTGTTATCATATGTGTTTTTAGATTATAATGCCTGCAATTACTTTTTCCTAACCATATATGTGTTCCGATTTTTAACTTTGAAGCAAATTTTCAATAGCACATCGCGCTCATATAAAGTATTTTTATTATTTAATAATACATAATTTCAAAGTTTTCGTATTAATTTTGTTGTTTGAGCATAAATATCCAAAATGTAAATATAAAACCTATATAATTTTCGATACATCTGATTTTTTCAATATTAAATGTGTTCTAAAGGTCCGCATTCCACTCACTAAGTCTAATAATGTATGTTAAATTATGAAATTTGGAAAAGCCTAATAATTTCCAGTAGTCTTTTTTTTTATGCCTATATTCTAATTAAATTTGACATTTTTACGTATAATTTTAAACCGCATATAAAAAGAAAAATTATTTTATTATTTAACAATTATTATTTGTTTTCATAAAGTTCAAATTTTCGGTAATTTTGAAAGAAATTGATTTATAATGATTTTATGTATTTAAAAATATATTACATTATCTGCTTTGTATATTAAAATTGAAAAAATGAGACAGAAATAATAAAATGTTTTCTTTAATATATTACAATATTCTACAAAAATTGAATACTTTTAAATAGTGTTTGAATAATTAAAATTATTTCACATATTAAATTGACAGAAAAAAAAATTGTAATTTCTATATAACATATTATTTAATTTGGTGCATACATGTAAACATATAAATTTCATGAATAAAACTCACAATCCATTTTATAGAGTTATTATTAACTAAAACAAATTGAATGACACTTTGAATTGTATTTTTAAACGCAATAATTTATCAATGGATAATTTAAAACAAATTTAAATCTTGATAGTTTTGTACAATATGTATTTTCAAAATCCCAAATATTATGAAATAAAAACAACAAATTATGACATTTCCAAATTTTATACTTAGGCCAAAACTAATATATTTAAACTTGTTCATGTATGTATAAATAATAAATAAAAATACAATTTATAACATTTTCATAATCTTTTAATCGATTTTAGTATTTTTCGAAAAACTTGTCTGCTAAGAACCATTTATACGTGTATATTCATATTGTGTTAAAGTAGTATTTAATTTTGGATTATGTCGATAATTACATAATTGACTTTAATGATTTTAAACATTACTAGATAGAGTATGACTACCAATAAACATATTATTATTATTACTTTATAAATATTAAATTATGTTAAAATAATCTTGTATGTTTTCTGTAATATGAAATATAAAATCTAATAATTTAATTTGGGTTTATTTTTTTTATTTGACTTTATCCGAAAACAATGGTCAAAGACAAAACCATCCGAGTAATGTCAACATTAACTCCCGTGCACGACATAATCCTGACAAATTCAATCATTCGGCGTAGGGTATTGATAAGTTTAAACGATTAATATTGACAAAACAGCATGTTGAACATTATTCGTAAAACATTTATGCAAATCAAAAAAATATCTACACGAAAAAAGTTTTGACTGACAATATAAATAAAAACATATATACGTTGCACATTGATAAGCTATACATTTATTCCTCGAAATTAAAAAAAATTCATTTTAATAAAATAAAGTTCTATTATAATTCAAAAATTACATAGTAAAATGTAACATATTAAGAATGTATTCAATGAAGAACGTTCTGTATGTACGATAATATAAAAATAAAACAAAATATCCAATTTTTGAAAAAAATATTGTTTAGAATTACAATTTTGACAAAGTCAAAAATTAAAAAGCAAGTATAGTATAAATATAATATAACAACTCAACGTAAATATCAAAATAATAAAAACTCTACTTCAAAAATCACTTTTAATATAAAACTTTTTGTATTAATTGTTTTAGATATAAATCTAGATACGTACCTTATTTCCAAAATGATTCTTTTATTTAGTTATATAGTACATGATCTCGAAAAATAAACATTTTAAAGACTGATATGATGACTCTTTAAAAAGATATTAAGAACTGCGTTTATTTCAAATGCAGGTTATATTTATAGAGAAATTCTTGATTAATAATTTATGTGTGTTTTTGCCGACAATATAAAAATCAATAGCATTAAAATTTAATCAGTTAAATAACACTTAATAATTCCTTTTAAAGTCTGCGGGGAGGAATTTTACGTGAATTTTCGTCACGTATACGTTTGAATATGGAACATGTAGGATATAAGTATACCAGTTATGTTTTACAATAAAAAATAACCAAACTAAACATTAATAATTTAAAAGATATTATTATGCAGTAGGAAAATGTAAAATTAAAGACTTACAGTTTGTTCGATTTGATAGTAACAAAATACAACGTATTATTAAATTAAAAATTCAACACTATGGTTTATATGATAGTCGTCAAAATTAAATTATTAATGTTTCGCATAACACGGATGACAAAAACGTATACTAAAAAAATATAGTACGTGTTTTTATAACTCAACATATTGCCACCGATAGTATTAATTATAAATTATGTGTGGTTTTTTAAATTTTGGTTGTGTATACTTTTTCGTATGACACATGTGTTCCGACATTCTTTTGTAGCAAATTTTATGTAGTTAGATCTATTACAGATATCGCCAATGGTTAGTAGTAACGGAACCTCCGTTCCCTCCGTTACCTCCTTATAATCGCCTCTTACGATAAGCAGGAGTTACTGTGGCCCTATTCTAACCCCGGAATCACAGGAAGGAATGGAAGGACATGGTAGAGGCAGCTTGGAAATATTTCAAGTACTGGCTCACCAACTGCGATGCAGCAAGTAAGAGGGAAATTACTGCATTAGATATCCCTAAACTAAATAGCAAATGATGCGTCCCTTATATATCTACCGTACTGATCATGGAATTCAGATGACAAGATCCGACAAGGAGAGTGACAAGTCTTCCTAGGTCGTTAGCTCACGAAATTTTTGTAAAGAAAAAAACAAAAAAAATCAAGTTTAACATTGGTACTTGGAACATTAGAACGATGAAAAAGGACGGAAAGTTAGAAGAAGTATTAGTACAAATGAAGAAATCAGAGCTTCATATTGTAGGAATATGTGAAACAAGGTGGACAGGAAATGGAGATTTCACTAATGAAAATCTAATAATTATATATAGTGGGAATGAAAAGGAAGAAGAAATGGTGTAGCAGTAATTTTAAGAGGAAAATGGAAAAATAATGTTCCGAACACATATCATGTAAATGATAGAATTATGATGATTAAACTGAAAGCTCAACCGACTAACTTATACATTATGCAAGTATATTTTACTAAAACAAATAGTAGAGATGAGGAAATTGATAATATATATGAGCAATTTGAAGACCTGGCGAATATAACGGAGAATAATTCCAATCTCTTCTTTATGGGAGATTTTAACGCATCTGTAGGTGGTCAGGTCTCACAATATACCTGTCTAGGAAAGTTCGGTTATGGAATTATGAATTCAAGAGGGCAAAGGCTGATTGAATTCTGTGAACAATATGAACTAATTATCTCCAATACAATATACAAAGTTCCAAATCGAAGAAGATACACTTGGAAAGCACCAGGTGATATAAGAAGACTACAAATTGATTACATCCTAGTCAAAAAGAAATTCCGCAATCAAATAAAATTTAGTCATTTTTACCCTGGTTTTTAGATAGATAGTGACCATTCACTGGTTATGGCAAAGTGTAATATTAAATTTAGAAAAAGAATTACCACTAGGAAAAAGAAATGGGATTTAGAGAAACTCAAAGATGCCGCAAAATCGGAAGAATTTAGAAGACAATTGGGAAAGAAAAATGAAGACGCCAAGACATGGGAGGAAATCAAATACAATATAATTGATATAATTGAAAAAATATTGGGAAATAATATTATAATGCCTAAGAAATCATGGATGAACCAAAATATTTTGGACTTGATCAAAATAAGAAACTCACAAAGTGAAACTGATTACAATGAATACAAAAAGGTAAAGAACAAAATAACAACTGAATGTAGAATCACGAAAGATAAATGGCTGGAAGTAAATTGCAAAGAAATCGAAACTGATTTAATAAGAAACAATACTGACAAAGCCTATAATAAAGTGAAAAGAATAAATTACACTCCGAAAACAAGAAGTCATGTGGTTAAAGATAAATCAGGAAATATTTTATTCAAAAATGAAAAAGTAGCAGAGAGATGGAAAGTGTATATGGAAGAGTTATACAGAGGAGATGAAATTGAAGATGAGCAAATTTATATTTAAAGTGAAGAAGATGTAAATACGAATGAATTGGGACCAGCAATAAACAGAGAAAAGTTAAATAAAGCGTTGAAAGATCTAAGAGAAAAAAAAGCAAAAGGGATGGATGAAATACCAGCAGAAGTATTAAAAAACTTAGAAATTGTAACGACAGAAAAGCTATTTAATATCATCACCGATTGTTATGAAAACGGAAACATCCCTAACGACTTCTTCACAAGTAAATGCATTACCATATCTAAAAAGGGAAATGCAAATTACTGTTCTAACTACAAGACAATTTCTATTCTATCTCATGCATCAGAAATACTTCTTAATGTTATAAAACATAGGTTGAAGAATAAAATAGAAAATCAAATAGGAGAAGATCAATTTGGATTCAGGAATGAAAAAGGGACAAGTGAAGCGATACTAGCATTACGTTAAATTCTTGTTAGAAGAATAGATGTAAACAGAAATACATATATTACTTTCATAGATCTAGAGAAAACGTTCGATAAAGTAAATTGGAGATGTTTATTTAGAACGTTGAAAGATAATGTAATTGATTGGAGAGATAAAAGACTTATTTTAAAATTATACAAAGCTCAGATAACTATATTTGATATTAATGGAACAACAAAACAAGCTAAAATTAGAAAAGGAGTTAAAATACTATCACCATATTTATTTAATATCTTCATTGAAACGTCAATAAATGAACTGAAAAGTAAGACAGGAGGAATAAAGATCAATGGACAAAGGGTTCACAGCATAAGATTTGCAGATGACATTGTACTGCTAGCTGAGTCTCAAAATAATATGAATAAAATACTCAACACCTTGGCAGATATATTTGATAAGTACCAACTGAAGATCAATGGACAGAAGACAAAAACAATGGTGATGAGTAAGATAAATAACAATGAGGAGGTACATATCAATCTAAGAAATAATCCGATACAGCAAGTTAATGAGTTTTGCTATCTAGGAAGCTTAATTACGAATAGAAACCAATCAACAGCGTGCATAAAGATAAAAATAGCTCTCGCCAAACAAGCCTTTATTAAGAAGTATAATATACTTAGTAATAGGCACTTCAAACTTGAAACTCGTAAAAAGTTTATTAAAACTTTTGTATGGAGTATCTTATGTTATGGATGTGAGACATGGACAGTGACGTAGAAAGATAAAAACAATCTGCAAGCAATGGAGATATGGTTGTGGAGGAAGATGATTAAGATCAATTGGATGGAACAAAAATCAAATGAAAGAGTTCTGGAAGAAATAGATAAGTAAAGAAGTCTAATGATTAAAATAATGGAAAGAAAAGTCAAATTTATTGGGCATATTATTCGTCACAATGATTTTCTTAATAATATATTTGAAGGAAGATTAATGGGACTAAGACCAAGAGAAAGACCTAGAGCAAATTATTTCCATGATATAAAAGAGAAGATTGGCTGTGCATCCTACCAACAACTAAAGGATGCAGTAAAAGACAGATACATATGGCTAACTCGACAAGGCGTTGCCTTTGGAACATGATGATGATGAATTAGATCTATATTTGACACTTATTTGAAATTTAATAAAATTTTAAAGTTTAAATCATAACTTTTATTTATATTTTACAAACAGCCGATCTGCATATACACACACACTTTATTTTTTGATTTTGTAAATTATTACGAGTAAATAATATGTTACATTTATTCACGGTTACGAATTATGTTATTGGCAATACCTCTGTTGCCGTCGATTATTTGTACCCACGTAATTAACGTAACCGCCCGTTTCCATTCAACTCTGTGTTTGACGTCGCTATGGTCATACATCTTAATAGATGATTAGGTTTTTTTTTAAAGATTTGCAAAAATAATCGATATTTATTATTATTATTATTATTGTAATAAAAGTGTATGCGCAAATGAGTGCGACTTTTATATTTTTGTGTATACAACTGTGTATTTTTTATTGTTTTATTCGCGTGCACGAAGCACATTAAATTATATTGTTAACCTCGAGAACATTGCTGAAATTGTTGTTATTTATATTATTTATTCAAGTTTGAGCGCGAAACAGCACAGGTTAAATATTATTTTTTATTATAAGCGCCTATTGCCACAAATACTGGTATATTATGAAATGTATATTTGTTATTTATTGTTTTTCGTATGTATTTAATAAAGTTTTTGACTTTTGGTAGCAACATCTAGTCTGAAGCCAAGACGCCAAATTCAATATGAGTTTTAAAGATAATGCATTGTATTCAACGGGCTTTTAATTTTACTTTTTTTATTATTGTTATACTAATAGATAAAGTTGTATCTCTTCAAGAGGCAAAGAGGCAAAGAGAAACTGCTGTAACTGTCGATTATTTGTGCGCACGTAATTAACACCTAAGAAAAATGTCTAATAATTTGTATATTCAATGATCTATCTTGAATTGCTAGTAAACGTAATTCTTCACCGAACTGTCTTAAAAATAAACAGCTATCATCCGTTTTTCAGTTTTAATAATCATTGCCTGTCATGTATATTAAATAAGTGCAGATATTTCAAAAATATTATAAATAATAGCCAGAGGCCATCTGCTTGTTTGTCTATGTGTAGTGTATCATATAATTAATTTACGTTTACTTTCATTCATTACGTTTAACCCGGATTTTTTCTCGTTGTAAAAATCTACCATTTCAGATTTCTTCTTTAGACTAGTTATTGATATGTCGTGATGCATTGTAGAAAGTAATATGACAGATTTCTTCTTCTTCAGAACGTAATAGGCTATTAATAATATTTTCGTGAAATTAAAAAAATGTTGTCAATGTTTCACGTGTTAACATGCCACAATTGCTTAAGGAATGTATCTTTTGTTTTTTTAAAGTTCCAACAATCGTCAATTTCAACGATAATAAATCTTTAGCTAAGGGTATTGAAGTAAAAAAGTTATTTATACTAATATTTTTCTCTGAGCTTTTGTATGGCACCACCAATTGTTTCACTACTCGCTCGCCTTATTTGATTTCTCCATCTTTTATATATAGTATATTTTTGATAAGATAGAGGATACAAAATTTTAACATCACATATCTACCAAACTTTTATTCTATACTTAGCTGGCTTAGATGGAATAAACTGGATAAATTGAGTTCTTCCTCAATATGGAAATAATTGTTCATCAACAGTTAAGTTTACCGTTGGCTTATATTCGTTTACTAAATTAATATGTAGCATTGGCTATATATCTCGAAAAGCAGCTGCTTTATCATTTAGAAAACGTTCTTTTCTCGTATTTTGATTGACGAAACGAATAAATCTAAAGATATTTCAAAATCTATTTATATTCATGCTTGTCCGATGTAATAGATACGAATTTGGGTTTCACAAGTCTAACGTGTGATTAGTTTTAGTTGATTGCGCCAGATGTAATGTGAATAAATTTGGGTACCCAAAGACCTCAGTAATTTATAAAGAGGGTAGTTTTTGATTATTCACATAATGATTAAATTAAATATGTACCTAATAGCTAGTGAGAAACTCCACTTTTCTGGAGTTTAATTTTTGAATTTCAATGCACGGCAAGATTCGCATAACTTGTCCATTTTTCCAATGACGACACTTCGATGGCAACTGTAATCATAATCCGCATCGTAATGGAACACAGCAAGATTCAATTCAACGTGCAGCGTCCGTCTGGATCGACCATAGTGTTCTCTTCTTAAAGTCAGACTTGCTCTCCGTTGGTTAATGGTATAAGTCGAGAGGGCTTGAGCAGTTCGTTCTCGGTCGGATTCCAGTCGTGATGCTCGCTACTCTTCAGTTTCAATCGATCGGGCATAAGCAGCTCGTTCTCGCATGGTTTTCAATCGTGATGCTCGTTGCTCGGTTGTTTCGGAAGCTCGATAGGCCTTTATCGTTCGTGCTACAGATGTAGATGTAGATCGGCCAATCGACTTCCGTTTGGGGGGCATAACTGTCGATGATATAGTGGCGAAATTTTTAATTATAATCTGGCAGAGGTAGAAGCACAATGATAAATTTGCCATTGGATTTTGAACGTTGGCATGTAATTTCCACATATGACCCTAAAACGTTGACGATAAAGGTGGCTACATTACCATTGCTACTACACGCAAACTACCTACACCTTTGCAAGGTGAAAAATCACTAATTACCCACGAAAACTGAGAAATTGTATTTTCTAATCACAAATTAATAAAAAATCATGCCAGAAAAACATATGACGGTTGACCTTGGTAACCTTCTGCAAAAATTTGACGTCACACCCTTAATTACGGCGAAAGGTAAACAACTCGTAGTTGCGAAGGACCAGCGGAAGCCGGGTTATAAGTCATATAAGGAGCCGGGTTTTGAGAACTTTTAAGAGACAAAAATAATCCCGGGACCACGCTGAGTACGCAGGAAAAAACCCTATCAAAATCCATCCAGCGGTTTGGCCAGACATCGATAACATACAGACACCAATTCATTTATATATATATATATAGATTAATTAGATATTTATTAAACTAATAATATTTAACAATATATGACAATAAATATTGGTAATACATATATATCATACCATAAACTAACGTACTTAAAACAATTGTTCGACTAGATATTCAGTGAATGACCTATAAATATAATAGCCAAAAGTCGATGATTTGACCAAGTTCAAAATGATTAAAATGATTGGCGTGAAGGTAGATATTGTTTGACTGGTTCTGTAAGTAGGCCCTTTTTAAATTGGTGGTTCAAGCAGACTGCAAGTATGCGGGATGTCCAGATGATTTTGACGACATTTATCTTTCGGTACCATCTATGCGCAGCGGATGTTTTTGTATATTTGTTCCCAGAACACGCTTGAGATAATTATTAATTACGGACAACATAATATAATGTGGTCCATTCGTCATTTACCATTCGATTATATCAAAACGGATGTTTTTCTGGTATCGTTTCCATGAACTTATTATAGACAATTTTATTTGTATTTTTAGTAAATTGATATCGTGCAGGATATTGAGTTCAGCTTATTTTGTCAATAATGAATGAATACTGATAAATAAAAAATTATATAAATTATAATTGTGATTAGCTGCATTCTCGCATTCATCATCATCCGTCATTTTTATTTAGACACTAGTTAGGAGTTAATTTCCAAATGTACTATAATTAATGTCGGCAGCGCGCCAATATTTAATGGATTACATTTTTAACATCAAACGTTTGCGGTGGTTAGATATTAGTTGCGCATAGTCATTTACAATTATAAGAGGATGAATTGAATAGGTATACGTTATATAAGTATAATTTATAACGAAATACAAACATTCTGTACCAGTACCTAACTGTAATACTGTACTATAAATTTTGTTTATTATATTTTTAAATGATCACTGATATTACAACACTGTTGTTAGTGGTAATGAGACTTTTGATAATAGACTTTAATTATTTTCGTTGCAAAATGTGTGCAGATAAGCATAGGTATATGTAATTATTATTAGTTGAACATTATTTTTTTAAACTAATTATTAAAAATTATACATGTCGGCTCGTCGTTACCTTTCATTCATATACATGCGTTTGTATATATAATTTTGTTTGATTGTATCAAATTAGTAATATTACAATTCAAAATATGTATTTTTAATATTATAATTTCCCGAGCTCGTGTATTACTTTTTATAATAATATTTATTTTTATCGATATTAATTTTATTGATTTATAATTGATATACTATTGAACACACGAAACAGTAAACTTAACAGGTGTTTAAATTAATTAGACTTAAATGTATATATTGTTTATATATGTCATTTTACAGTTTATATTCTTCGAATTCGATATTTGTTTTAAATTCGTTTAATATGTGTCTGTGTTAAATATTTCGACATTATGAGAAAATTTATTTATTTTACTTTTAAAACTTTTCGGGAATAAACACAACATTTAAAAGTATACTATGATATTAGAGTATATAAAGCATTGAATGAACAATTTTAACTTTTGTAAAATGGCATTATGATGAAATTTTAGATAAATTCAACAATACAAATACATATTTAGAGTCAACAAAAATTTATCTCAGAACTATAGTATTTCTCTATAGTTCACTAGATGCCTACACTGTAAGCTTACGATATAGATTTACGTATTATGAATAGATTAAAAATCAACAAATAAATTATAGTTATGAAATGAAAAGAAAGCCAGTGAAAAGAGAAAGTTTGGTCAAAATTAAACTAATCATGTATCTTATTGAATGTTTTGATGGGAGAAATGACATGGATGGAAAAGTGGACAAATATATTAATATATAATTGATAAACTTATTGAGGAATAAGCAAGAACCAGGGAACCATATTCATTTATTTGGTGTTTTTTTAAATTTAAAATATTCATACGTGACGAGATCCGTAATTATTCTGAACATCTTCAGCAGTTCTATTTCTATGATTTTGATGAGTGTTTCGTAGAAAAAAGTCGTACATTTCCAAAAACTTTCGAAAGAAATTTTAATTACAGAAAATAATCATGGTAATCAAAAAGTGACTACATATTACTTAATTAAACTAATTTGATATAATAGTATGTCAGCAATATATTCTAATGTCGATAAAGTCGATAATATTATATATTCTAAAAATGAAAGATCACTTTAGAAGTCAATTATTGCATGAAATGTTTTTGTGATTTTATGAAATTTAGCGCAGAGATAGACACAAATCGAAACATGGATTTTAAAGATATCAAAGATATCGAACTTAGTTGCTAAAAAGTAGAAAAATGGCATCTATAATAGGCACTCGTATAATATTGTCCATACCCATAACTTTATATATTATAATTTAATTTATTTCATTGTAGTAAATATGACTATGAATATTTTTTGTATTATTCATTTACGTATACGATTATTTTTTTAAATTATATCTAGTGTTTTGTATATAACACAAGTTTTATACAGTATAATACTATCATATATTGTATGGAGATTAATTAAAATTATTTTTCATTCATTTAAATTATTGGTCGACTTGTATTAAGAAAATACAATTATTGAGAGATAATAAAACTTGCGATGCTACAACTCGTAATACAGCCCTCAGTAAATTCACGTATTTCAACTTTCAATTTATGTACACACTATTGATAAATATCTTTTTTTCAATTTTTTGTTTTGTTCATTAAGAACGAGAAAAAAATGAGAAAATCTACTGTATTTTATATTTACTGTAATTATTAACTGCATGGTAATAATAATAATACTAATAATAATAATAATAATAATAATAATAAACACGAATTTCAAAGATAAAATCTCGATGCGCTCCGATTAGAACAATAAAAGTGGGACAGATATCCTCATAAAAAAATAAACTACTATAACAGTATTAATATGATAATGAATAATAAATGAAGGTGTTATTATTTCCAGTGCATTAGTATTAAAAAAATGGTCCGAATTTCTATGTAGATCCTCAATTGGTAGGAGATATACTGACATCCACCAGCGAGACAATAATAATCGGAATATCATATCGTCGTTATTACAATAATATTTACCGGTCGTATAACCAAATACGTGCAAGTACAAGTGTAGGTTACACGGCACGTCGCGGTCGTCGCGCGGTAAGAATCGGGTTTTTTGACGGGGTGGAATGTAATTTATTATATACGGTATTCTATACATATACGACGCGGTCTATGTGTGTGTGTATGTGAAATAATAATAATAATCTTTGTGACGGGCAAACCAAACACGCCGCCGTGATTTTTACCCCGTCTATAAACAAAACGAGCACGTAGCACAGATAGTCTCGCCGCCGGTTGGAAGAATAAAATAATTACGTTTTTTTTCCTTTATTCCCCCCCCCCTCCGTTCAGTTTCTTTTGAGAAAAATGATTTTTTCCGTTCGTCTTTTCTTTTGTGTGTGTGCGTGTGTGTGTGTGTGTGTGTGTGTGTGTGTTGACCGACAAATGTGGAAATACAACGTACACAACAGATTCGTACGCGTTAACGTTATATTATGTGTACAAAAAAGGAATAGACGGGTCCCATCCGTAGGTATGTACGGGGTTCCGGTTGATTGTGTTATAATGAGGGCGCTAAATGATGGTAGCTACCGCGTTTAACTCGGCCCGGTTCCCATAGGATATATTAATAACCCTCCGCCGACACCCTTAATCGAGTACGCGTACATACATATACGGTGTGTGTAATACGTGAATGAACGCCGAAAACAAATTCACCTTGACGCTACGTTTTGGTCCATTAACACACAACGCGCATACACATATGTGTGCGTATGTGTGTGTGTGTGTGCGCGCGGTTCGAGATAGATTAGAAGAATAAAAGCGTTCAGTTCTCGAAGAATTTTCGATTTTTTTTATGACCCGATCGTTTCGTTACACGTATGTGTATTAACATTGGTTCAACGCGCTTGTTGTTTAGCATTTGAATTCAAGAGGGCCGGCAGGAGTGAGTATTTATATTTTGTAACGTCTGATTTGTGAAATGAACATTCGAGTGATCTAAACCGTGAACTACTGAATAAATCAGTCGTTTATTTTAAAACTGCGTAAAATATTTTTCAATTTGTCATTTTATCGGTTTGGCCGTTATTGTCTATTCACATGTATAACATCTACACAAGTATAACATCTCAGTCTATGGTTCAAAATCTCGAAATTAAAGAAAATGAATAGTTATTTATCGAGTCTTTTATAAAACTTTTTAAGCCTATATATGTCACTACAAATATTCTTTGTACACAAAATCATTTTTCATTGTCGATAATTAGAGCATTATTAATACAAATTATTTAAAAACATTTAATGCAATATGATGATGATGATAAAGTTATACAAATTTAAAACAAAATTTAGCTTTAGAAATTAAACGCCGTTTTTCGCTTGATTCAACTGAATCTGTAATGCCAGAACAAATTGCATCTTTCTTGGAACCCAGGTATAAAGACTTAAAACATACAATTTTATCGAGCTCTGAGGCAATTCACTTTAAAGTAAACGACATAATTAACCTAAAATATTCTCTTGATTCGAACGAAATTCTTCTCAAGAATAACAAAAACAACATCGAAATGCTCTTGAAAATATATATATATATATGGAATTGACAATGAAGAAGATAATGATCTAACCAAACAATTTCAAAATTATTTAGCGGAACCACAGTTAAGATTTACATTAGATCACTTAGAGTGGTGGAAAACACGCTACTCAAAATATCCGGCATTATGAAAACTTGCTAAAAAGTATATAACGATTCCTGTTACTTCTGTGAGCGCTGAACATTGTTTTTCAGTAGCTGGTAACATAGTACCCCGAAAAAGAGCTTCCTTATCGCCCAAAAATGTGAATTTACTTGTATTTTTGCGTCAGAATAAACAATTATTATTCTAAAATAATTTATTAAAATATATATTATTATTCATTTAGTATTTTTTTTATGTATTAATTTTTTGTTAAATTTATTATTATTAAATATAGTTATTATTACTAATGTTGTTATTATTATTAATTATTGTTGAATAAAAAGTAAATTATATGTAGTTATTATGAAGTGACATTTTTTAATAAATTTAATGCCACTGGTAACGGAACGTACATATTTTTAAAAAAATAATTAAAATTTTAAAATGTTAAAAATATACGTGAAACTTTAATTACACGAATCGATACACGTGTATTTTAAATACACGTCTAAAATCGTTGCCACTAGTCTTAACCATGTACCAGTTCATCACGTTTTGTTAACCTATCCACGAAACATTTAAACATTTATATTTTTAAGATGCGATTACCGATTAATGATCATCTAAAAACAAACAACAACAAAATAATAGAATATTTTCCTACTGTATATTTGGATTGTAAGAACAGCTGTTATATTTGTGTCGAATTCAACACGTGTATAAAGTATTGCACAAAAAAAATAATTAACGAAAACGAGTACAAATATATTCGCGTTTTCGTATTTTCTGTACATACATCTTACAAGTGCGTTTTCGAAAAGGTTAGTAGCGCGTGTTAATTTTAATTATTACATACATACGTGTTTGTAACAATTATTCAATTTTTAATTTTATTATTATTTTTAAACAATGAGCGTCTTTTATAGTTTTATTTGAACTTAAACTTCAACACAAAAAATATATAATTGTACAGTGTGAATTTATATTTCCTCTTTTTAACACAATTATATTATTACATTAATGTAATAAAAATCAAATTGTACAGGTTAAATTTTATGAAAATACAAAATATGCATATTCTATACACAAATCCTTTGAAGCATTGCAAATTGCATTGTCGTTTTAGATATTATAGAATAAATGCAATAACAACAGAAAATCTGTCCGTAATTGCTATATGATTATTTTATTTTGTTTTTTTTTTATTTATTTTTTTTTTTCAAAGAATTAAAAAAGTTTTGTAGTATACTAATTGCAATAACATTTTATCAGTTACAAAAAGAAAGTCAATTGTAAAGCGGCCATCACACGATCAATATAATTAACTGTATCAATACTGACAGTATTTACGCCTACTATCAGTATAGTCCGCAAACGGTTAGTACAAATGGCTGTCCATACTTAGTTGTGATATTTGTTGAGTTGTGTTGTACCTATGCG
This sequence comes from Schlechtendalia chinensis, assembly GCA_019022885.1. NCBI lineage: Eukaryota > Metazoa > Arthropoda > Insecta > Hemiptera > Aphididae > Schlechtendalia > Schlechtendalia chinensis. The sequence continues at coordinate 63,342,413 of CM032339.1, forward strand.
TTTTAACTTACATTCTACCTGGTATCTATTATCTACCTACGTCTCTTTAATATTTTTATTTTCTGTAATTAAATAACTTTAAAGCTTCATATCTAAAATAGATGAACAGCAAAGAGCATGAATGGCAAATATATTAGCTTTTTCCGTTCTAAATAAACGAGTTTCAAGAAAACGAAAACGATGGGTGAAAGAGGGGATTTTTAAACGAAGATAGTACACTCATTTAAATCTTTTAAACGAGATGTAACTTTCATATCTGAAAGACTTCAATAATTATTTTCGAATAAACATTGATAATTATAATCAACTTTTAAATATGGTAGCACCACTATTCACTAAAAAAAAAAATACCAACATGAAAGAAAGTATTTCTGCAAGTGAAAGACTGGCTGTTACGTTGAGGTACCTGAAATTTGACGGACTTTTGAGGACCTGAAATTTTCCCTAATCATCTCACCAATGATCATAAGCGAAATTGTAGTCAAGATATGTCAAACACCAATAACTGTTCTCAAGGATTTACGATCCTTTTTATTTAAAGGTAAATAAACAATTTTTATTATGATTTAATTATTAGCACAAAGTTTTTAAGTTAATAAAAATTATTTATGAACTCATTGTGTTTTGTGTCTAAAAAGCTTTCCTAATTAAAAAATAAATTAAAACAAGTTATATTAATATTTAATAACAAAACTTAAAAAAAATACTTTAACATGTTTAGTCTTTGTATAGTTAACTTACTTAGGTAACGTTTATAATCTTTACTCTCTAAGTTATTAGTTAATTGTTAAGTAGTTTTATAGGTTTTCATTGGTAAAACAAGAAATGTAATTCTGTAATGGACTTGGTTGTTCATCCCTGTCCGATATTGGTCTAGTTGTTTCAATCCATTGTGTGATGTAAGTAATGATGTTGTTAATGATAGTGGTGTGAAAGAAAGACTGTAATTTTTATTAATTTGAACAGAGTTCCTATTTAATATACCAAGTTGTACTTTTAATAATATATCATTAACTGTTTTCTCAGCAAATAACTTTTGGTTTGGATCCAAATTTTTAAATTTTTTAGCCCAAATTTTGGGCAGTTTTAAATCACTGTCTTGTTTATTATGATGACAATCATACACATGCCAGAGAGAGTAATTCATTTTGTTGAGATATAGTTGTAGTTGAGGACTTAAGTTTTTATGGTTGAGGTCGAACAAAAGATACATTTGACTCCATTGATCCATTGATCGAATTATCAATACATTTCTGAAATATAATAATATATATTTATATATAAAATATATATAATAATAGACACAATTAGTATGTTATACCAATTAGAGGCTAATAAAAAATAATACTATGAATCAGTTTTAAGTACAATTAAAATAAACAAATTACTAGATTTTTCAGCTTCCAGATACTGTTGAACAATGGCAAAATGTCTCTTATGATTTTCGGTCTAAGTGAAATTTTAGAAACTGTATTATATCTATCGATGGGAAACATGTTAATATCAGAAAACCGCCAAATTCTGCTTCGTTGTACTACAACTATAAAGGAACATTCAGCATCGTGCTAATGGCTGTTGTAAATGCAAATTACTAATTTCTTATGGTAGACGTTAGAGCTAACGGTCAAATTTCTGACGGGGGAGTGTTATATTATACAAAATTTTGGGAGAAGTTACAGAATAATACCTTTAACATTCCACCACCGTCTTGTTTACCAAACACTGAAGAACAATTTCCTTACGTATTTCTTGGCAATGAGGTTTTTACACTACAACCTTTCTTAATGAAACCTTACAGTCAACAAGATTTAACGAATGAGCATCGTATTTTTAATTATCGCCTATCCAGAGGTCATCAAACAGTTAAGAACGCATTTGGAATACTGGCAAGTAAATTTGGAGTATTTCAAAAGCCAATAAATCTTGGACCAGAAAAAGCAGCTTCAATTACATTAGCTTGCTGCTATTTGCAAAAGTTCTTAATAGAAACAAAACAAAACCTGAACTGTTTAGAAAATGTTCTAATTGAAGAAAATACACAGACAGGTGAAATAGAAAATGATAGTGAAGTAACAGGAAATTTGTTAATATTTTTAAAAAAAAACGCCGTTCGGATATATATAATTCGTATGACAGAATAGAGCAACAAATTTAAACATGTAAATATTAACAGACAGATAACATAAAATAGAATAAAATAAAATAAAAATAAAAATAAAAATAAGCTGAACTATACATTACAAAAATTATGTTAATAGTGATAGTGATATTAAGGGCTTATTGAGATAGATGGTAACTAAAACAGCTGGGATATATTTGAAACTATCGATTATAAATTAATGTCCAGGTTTCATATCCAATCGACTACATCCTTATTAGCTGTATGGATATAATTTAGAGTGCCTTTGAATGCGCGGATCGGGCATTTAGTTGCTATATGGAGGATTGTTTGCGTATCGTTTCCACAGTCACAGGAAGGAGTAGTATGTAGTTTCCATTTGTACATCATGTGATTGCCTCTTCCATGGCCGGTCCGAAAGCGATTTAGAGTCACCCAAATTTGTCTAAGCAGATCAAAGTCTGGTTGTTTGGATGTTGGATTAGTAATAATGTTTTGTCCGTCAGGGTTTTCCGCTATCCAATCCTTAAGCCATTTGGTATTTTCTTCGATATTTTCCAGTAATAGCTGATTTGAAAGCCATTTTATGGGAGTAGATTTTAATGTTCCACCTGTGATTCTCATTGCTGAATTGAGCTGGGTATCAAGTTTATTGGTATGTGTGCTATTTATCCATACCGAAGCGCAGTATTCCGCAGCTGAATACACTAGTGCAAGCGTTCTTATACGCAGGGCATTTGTATCAGCTCCCCATGATGTACCACTCAATTTGGCAATTATACTATGTCGGGTCTTTATTTTCGCTGATAGTTTGACTAGATAGTTCTTGAACATAAGCGTCCTGTCTAATACCACACCCAGATACTTAGGGGTTGTTTTTCATTAACCTATCTCCAAACTGTACCCGTATCTCCTGGTTTGCTCTTCTGTTATTTAAATGGAAGAGGGTGAATTCCATTTTTGATGGATTTGGTTTGAGTATCCATTAATTGTAGAATTGATGTAATATGTCAAGGTCCTCAGACAGAATCTTTTCTAGGCCTTCGAAATCTTTACTCTGGCAAGCTAAGGCTGGGTCATCAGCATATATAAATTTTCTTGCAGTTGTCGCTAGTAGGTCCTTAATATAGAGGTTAAAGAGAAGGGGTGCCAACACAGAGACTTGAGAAAGGCCATTATTTAGCATCTTCGTTTTATATTTTTCCTCACTTATATAAACAGTAAACAATTTGTTTCTAAGCATATTATTGAGGAGTTTAGTAACGTTTTGCATGGGATCACATCCAAGAATTTTGATGTTTGAATTGTTTTTCTATACTGATATCTGAAATACTGTCAATAATATTGATCGTGTGAGGGCCGCTTAAAGTATATATTTTAATTCCGAGTTAATTTTTATTTTTGGTTTAATTTAAGTCTCAAAATTAGTTTATCTCAATTTATTCGTATTTATTCATGAGTTTATTTTTAGATACTTAAAAAAAAATTAATTAATATTAAAATTAAAAATGTAATTTAAGGTAAACTTTGTTTATTCTACACAATCTCTAATATATAAATATACATATATATGTACATTAAAAAAAAAATGATTGTGTATCGTATATTTATAAAACTAAATAGTCATTTATTTTGACAACAAACCGGAATTTTGTGTGTATTAATAATTTTTTGTATTTATTAATATCAATCGTTTGTAGTATTTCATTATAATAATACGATATGTTTATAACAGTAACAGATTGTATAGTACTATACTCGTATATGACAAAAATATAGTTTAATCATATTGAAAACTCGAGAAAAGAATATTAGTTTTTTTTATAGTTTTTTTATAACTAATTTTATTTGGGACTATATCACTATGTCTGCATGAATATTTAGTTTATTTTCCTGATCAAATTTAGTTTATTTTGTAATTATTATTTGGTACGCATCCATTAACTTTAGTCGAATAACTGTATACATCATTATATTACGAGACAAGAGTATATGGTTTACCTACAATAATGGTAATTAGTGAGTAATTGTAAAATAATAATAATACGTTTATCTATGCAAATCGCATTATTTTTATGTTAATACAGTTAACATATACACTGCACAAAAACTACTCAAAGTACAGAATAATACGTATATAGTTAAAAATAATTAGAGACGAGGATTTTATCGTTTTTGGAACTTAACGAAAACACGAAAAAACAATGTATTAATGTATTAATTAATAATATATACTATTATATACGTCTATAGAAGAAAAATATAACAGTTACATTTTATTACATTTAACGTATCGAGTTATTGGGAAATCAATTTCAAATCTTAAAATTGTTCACTTAAAATGTATAAGCGTATTTCTATAGCTGAGCTTAAATAATGGAAGGTCAACGTTTTCTATTGGAAACGTATAAGTTACTCTACGTGTTTTTCAACGAAAACGTTTCCGTGTTCTCAAATCCCTCGGAGGGGGGGGGGAAGGAACGCAAAAACGTTTTTTAATTATATAAAATTGTTTATTGTAACCGATACAGATAACGAGCATTTAACTGAGAGAGAACAACTTTTATTTTAAAAAAGATATATAAGGCGGACTATCTATCCAACAGGTTGCCCAGTGACACAATATACTTATCAGACATTCTATTATTGGTTGTAATGTGGGGTTAGGAGGTAAGTTATTATACATTCGAATTTAGTGGTTGGTATAGAAAGTTACATATTTAAATTTTTAAACTTAATGATAAGGTGTAAATTATAAAATATATATATATATATACATAATATAACCTAATAGAAAATGACTAAAATAACCGTAAATCACATAGAATATAATTGTTTGAGTATTATATTTAACGTGTCTTTCATTATTTCTAAACAAATTATCTTCAGGTCTGCCTTATTAAATGTGTTAGTTTTAAAGAAGTTCCATATCGGTTTGGAAACTGTGACCCTGGCACCAAACTATAGTCCTTTTACGTTCCATTTATCTATGATATATTGATGTTGTAGATATGGTATTGTGGGCAAGTATATGCTTCTTTTCTACTCGTTTACTTTTTTGTATATTAGTGAAAAATCGTTGAAATCGATCGAAAACCCGAATTGTTATATCACAATTATACAAGTCGGCGGGGTAACTCAATATATATATATATATACTCGTGTGTTATAAAAGGAGCGAACCCGTTGACGATCTCGAGCCACTCGGCTGTTAGATGTAGTGTACGCAATGCCGGATGCAATGCATTTGGCGCACGGGGCTAACAAAAAAAAGTTACGCTCTTTTTTAGTTCACTCTCTTCACCATCAGAAAAATTCTTACTATTTATCAAGTTATTACTTATGAATTACAATTCAAGTTAATATCACTGTTAATATTTAACAGTGGTCATTTAACAGTCTATTGATCATTAAATACAAGTAACAACGATTTACTATTATAGGATAGGCACAATAGCTTAACTGTTATCATTATAAAATTATCTGAAGCTTTTACTTATTGCTTTTTATTATTGTGTTTCAATTTAAACGTATTTTCATAACACAGCCTGATAGTCGTCATGCCTAGAAGACCCGGTCCATAAAAATACAGTTTACGATATTAGCGATTAATCGGATTTATCTGATTTTCGAAAGAATCCAAGTAAATACACTTCTGTTCGCAGTAAAATTAGTGTCTAGTATACAACACAATATACGTACAATTGAAGCCGAACCGTAACTTAATCACGAATGTATATTATTATCATTTTTTCCTCTTCTTCTAATATTCTGTTCGGAAATGTATCATACGCACTAAAATGTTTTTTTTTTCTTTAATAAATCTCGAGACGGCCATGAACGATCGGCGCCCGGTGTTAGGACACCCACTTTCCGCCTCCCCCCCCCTATTCCCCCCCCAATAGATCCGGCATTGGGCGCACTCCTCGTTCCCGGACGTCCGATGCGGCGGCGGCGTTAAACGGTTCGGATGTTTGCTCGCGGAGTGAAACGTTTTTCGATATCCGGCGGCGGCTGCGGCGGTGCGGTTAGCGATTCGAGCCGGCGGCCCGTGGGAAAACTCACGGTTCCGCGTTCGTGTCGCGACGGGCACGCACCGTGATACGACGTGATAACCACGTGCACGCGGAGAAGACGACGTCCGCGATCCTCGTCTTTCACTACAAACGACGTCCCCTCTACCCCCCTACCACCCCGCCGACGTGCGCTCTGCGGTGAAGGCGATCGGCGGCAGGTCATTCTCGATCGGTCCTTTCCCATATAACACGCACGCGTGTACGGTACGGGCCGCGGTCTCCGTTTCCGGTGTCGGCGTCACACGGTTTTTGGGGACTTAACACGCGGGCACGGGCGAAACGACACACACAAAAACGGTAACGTCATCCCGTCTAATTGCTCCGTGAAGCCGCGGCCCGCAGCGGAACAGAGCCTTCTCTCCGCCGCCGCCACCGCCGCCGTCTTCTGCGCCAGCTCGCTGTCTGTTGGCCGTCTCGGGTCGAGCGCGTCGCGCGTACAGTTCACGTAGTCAGTGTTGGTATAACCGCGAACGAACTCGATTATTGGAAACGTTTTCATCTGGCGTCACAACGACCGATCACTGTTGTTTCGTTTTCGCTATCATTTCACAGCCGTAAGACTACGTGGACGTCCGATACGTCGCATTGATATTTGTCTTATCTAACCCGTTTGACGAGAAATAACACGTGTTGCACAAATTCAACATCGAATTCTCTATTCCGAGTGCCATTAATTTATTTTACCTTATTTTACCGTCGTCCGATATTATTTTTGCTTTTTGCGCGTTTATCGTCCGTAACGACAATGATAATGTTATTTTAACCATTTATCACCGATTGTATGAAAGACACTTGAAGTACAAAACGATTTCCTCTACATTATTATTTTCGTTTTAGTCCCACTATTTTTTTTTTTAAACTATTATTTCATGTCGCTATTATTTTGATATCGAGAACATAAGAACTCGTACCAGAGTATAAATATTATCGTATCATCGTAAAGGTGGTTTAGCCTACGTTTGATTTGGTACGTATACAAAAGGATTTCGTGGAGTACCAAAGAAATTACATAGTTAGTGCTATTAATGTTTGTGATACTTTTTCAAACGTATTATAAAATACGTAAACATTCAAATTTAAATTTATTAAAAAAACAATAACTAAGATTTAATGACATTTTTCACAAAGAACAAAAAAATTTTAAAAAAATTTGCTAGTGTCGAAATAAACATAAAAAAACGTTTTAATCTATTATCGTAATCAGTTAATGAAAATTCAGGTGTCAGAGAACAGAGGTGACGTGGCGACGGAGGATGACGCAGGTCGTTCTCGCACAACTATTAACACGTACTGAGTACGGTACGAGTAATATTATGTTTTTTTATGCAGTATAGACGTGCTCTGCACAGAGTTGGCATTTGGGGGGGCCATAAGAACAATTGGTAAATACTTTTTTTCCAATTCTTTTCTAAAAATATATTATAACACAGTGCGACATGGACACACGGTGATTGCACCTTAACGAAATTTGATATCTCCGTAGAAAATATTGTCAATAGACTTGCAAGTATGATAAATGGAAATTTAAATTTAATATTATAATTATGACTTATTTAAATAACAGTTATGTCAATATGAGATGAAACGTTAATTGTACCTATTTTATGTATATTATATTATACATTTTTTTGTTTTATTATTGAAATTTGATGTTTCGCTTAGAAATAATCGACTGAAGATACAGGTATCCATTTTTAAATTTTAATGACCATGTATGTATATATGTATTGAAAAACTTGCCACCCCCCCCCCCTCATCTTTAGGCAAAGAACTTAATCCGCCACCGGCTTTGCGTGTAGTATTGGTGCATACGATCGCGACGCGCGCTTGTGTGCGGGTGTTCACGCGTCACAGTCGGCCGATCCGCAAAAATTACAACCAATACTGCCGGCTGTCGTATTATTTTTGTCGTTCTTACAGCGCGTTGATGATGGCGCGGCATTACGCGAATATGCTTTGTTCGCACATACTATTATAACTGTACGTGGATATGCGTAAATTATCATACCATTCGAATTGTAAATACAAGCTTATTGTTTCACGTCACGCTACGCTGCAGCTCATTTCAAACTATACAATAATATTGGCGGCCGGTCAAAAATTAACCGTAAATAATACCGAAACATTTCAGCCCCAAGACGCTGTTTATTTTACGCCTAACTGAAATGCCGAAGAAGATACTCAGAGAAGTCGGTACATACGACTGTGGAAATCATTTACGAACTCGTAACGTGTTCTTTTCATCCAAGGAACCGAGAAGCCAAGCCGCCAACTAAACGCAACCTGGGACGGTATACAACACGAAAATACTCGATACCCGAAATAATTACGAGTCGTGCCGGACAGACTGTTAACGTATCGAGTTCATTGTGAAAGTATGAAGAAATCAATGAAGCACACGTGCATTGAGAACAATTGCCGTGCACGGTGCTTGTTCACGGGCATCGCCAGTATTGCAAAGATCGACTCGCTCCAAAAAAATCGACGTTGCACTTACCGAAACATACCGATTGGTGATCGGTTGTTTCGGGAACACTAATGTCGAAGGGATATACTGACTAGTCGGCATCGCACCATTGATAGTCGCGAAGTCTGTACAAGCAAGCCGGATATGGCACGAAAATTGCATAGGAAAATAGACATCCAACGTAGACAGTGCAGTTGGTTAATTTTAGACTAAAATCAAGAAATAGTTCTCGAAAATACTAAATGTGGATGATGTGGTATTTCACAGTTGCGCTGAGTATGTCAAGTTCGGTCCGTTATTTTGTATACGCCTGTAAAGTTTAAATCGTTGACTCCAAAGTTCACACTCCACACAGAATCACGTACTATTGTTTGATTCCGAACACCGTCGAGTGTTAAAATCGTTTGTTTGTACGTTTGTCATACTGAGTACATAAGCCTACGCGTTAAATATTGATACGAGTATATGGGCGAAAGTTCGTCGGTAACCCAACGCTCGATTCGCGTAATACCTATACGCTTTGTTCTCGTATTTGACGTGTGGGATATAATTTAAATCGGTCGTAAATAATCCGTCACACTAGTCATTTGTATTGTATTTGGACGAGGTTTTTTTTCCATCTAATTGATGCGTTTGTTTGTATTATTTACTTGCTTGTTTGTCTGTCACTCTAGAATATCCTAAACTAGAAATGCGATTACATGACAATACAAAATATGCAGTTAATAGTTTTTTTAAAAACAATAACATATAGTATATAGTAAAAAATGTTTATAGAAAATTAAAAAAGCGTTATTGATATTGAAGTGCATGCCGACTTCACATAGTTCGTTTAAATTTTAATGTGCATAAAATGCCGCGATATTTGTGATCGTTACGACGATACATTTGAATACGGTTATTATGGCTAGTTGCTTAGTCCTCGTCATAATTACAGATTAATTACACGTAAAAACATATTCAATATTTGTACCACTCTGTGTTATAATGAACTTATTTTAGGACAGTTATTTTATTCTATGTACTCTGTTGAATACTTTTATTTTAAAATATTCAATATGGGTATCTTAATATGAACAATTTATATTTATTGGACTTTTTAGGAAGTATTACAAATTTATCACCATTCTACAAAAACTGACTATTATTTGGTAAGAGAATATCGCCACTGGTAAAATGTATCATCATATTAATACAAAATATATTATAGTTACGTCTCTCTTGTATATTAAGTTAGGTAAAACGCTTTCTTCTCTAAACACACAAGTATAGACTTGTATGACAATAATTATCTCTATAAAAAACTAGAGATCAAGATGAATGTTTTTAAGGACAAAATAATATTTGTAAAATAAATGCCAACTTTTATTTTTGTAATTTAAAGTGATTTAATTATAAAAAGCCACTCAATTATTTTTCTCATTAAAGTAAAATTTATACGTAATATTTTATATTATAGCAAAAAATTATTAAAGAAATTATAAGAACAATAATTATAATCGTTATAAAATCTTTTGCTAATTCTTTTTCTTTAATAGAAAATTTTACTTTTAATTTGGTATTTTCAGCAGAATATTTGTCTGATATTTATATTCGTATAAATCTGATAGTTCTATGAAGAAATATCAAATATAAAATCCGTAGCTCTATCATTTACAAATAAATCAACCAACATTTAAAGTTCAGACGAGCATGTATTACAATAAATATGTACTGGAAATGTTCTCTTTAAATAATTACAGTTAATACATTATTGATTCAATATCCGATGTTTATATAATATATATTTTAATAATTAACTACCTCAGATTACGAATTTAAAAAAAAATGGAGGTAAAAAATTATTATATAAAAAGTTATATAATATTAAAATTCGATCCCCCCTCAAAAAAAAAAAATGTTATTCTAAAGTATTTAAATGTATAAAATGAAGAAAAAAAATGAAGATTAATATTAATTATATTGAATATATTGTGATAAAGACCGTTTAAACGTTAAATGGAAAATTGCAGTATATTTTGTCATAGTTTATAAGTAATATCTCAATATTTAATAACGTTTGAACATTTTGAGTTCTTCTAACATAGTTTAAAATAGAAGCATCTGCTTACACAAAGTAGTAAAGAAGGAAAAATAAAAAAATTTTAAAAAAATTACACATAAAAAGAAATTGGTTCGAATAATAATATAGAGGAAATGGACATTTATTTATAATTTATTTTACGACATTTTGTGGTGACCAGTTATGTAATACGTCTTTCAAATTATACAACAATTTGTAAACCATTCGGCGTTTAAATAAACACAAGTTGAAAAAAAAATTGATTACAATAATATTGAGTTTATCAAATTATATACATAATTATAATACATAAACATATACTATGTTTGCATTTTTGCAATAAATATTTGTTTATATATTATATTTTAATTGTTATGTAAATTTAAATAAATTATCTAGTGATACAAGAGTTTGTTCAATATTTGATATCAATACATCAAATTTTCAAAAAAATATTTAGAGTCGCGATGTAAATAAAAAATATAGATTATTTTTCAATTCTAAAAATTGGTATTAAATATATATGTTGGATATTACAAATTTTCAGCGAAACTATTTAATATTTTCATGATCTTTTTCGTAAAAATGTTCTGTCATTTTTTTAATTTGAACTTTAAAAAGTTGTTGTGTAACTCCTTGTAGATACACTTTTACTCTAATGGAACTTTTATCCTACCAAGGTGTAATGTAATAATCGTTTGTCAATTAAAACGCGAGGGAACGGCGCAACTTTGTTACAACTATGAACTATAGACCAAGACACAAAAAAAAAACTTTTTTGGAAAATGTAAGAATAGTAATGAACAAACAAAACTACATTTATTGGTACATTATTATCATTATACTATGTTATATTATTATTATTATTATAGATAAGAGTAATCCTATTTTTTTTTTATTTGTTCAGTCGTAGTTAATCGAAAAACGATGATTATTATTATTATTTGTTTTATAATTATTGTGCATGATAAGCTATAGTTGCATTTATTTGTTTACTTTTTTTTAAAGTTAGTAATACATACTAATATATACTCAACATATTTATAGATATGTCAAAATGATTACTGGAAAAATATTATTTTAATTTATTTCTAATTTATCTAGCAAAAATACACTTACCTATTTTTTTTAAAAACATTGCAGTTTTTAAATTTATGTATATACCTAAAGTAATTTGATTTTTAGTATTTATTGCAATATATATATATAAATATATATTTATATAAAATATAATTATTTCTCTCAAGAATACCTACCTTATATAAAATGTTAATTTTATATACTTTCGCATATACGCGACATTTGTTTGTATAGTACAGTTTATTAACTGGTCGTCAGATGACATAAAAACAACATTCTATGTCGATTTATGAATTATGTTCAAATATTTAAATGTTTCTTGTATATGATAATTATTAGAATTTTTTTTGTGTTCTTGACGTATTGAGTTTCCTTGTATGAGATTGTGTAATGTTTGTTATTATTTTATTTGTCAATTCCACGGTAATCTTTTCTATAATATTTACCTTAATTTTAAAAGTATTAATCTTGTTTTAAAATTATAATTTGTTTTTTACAAAAATGTGTTAAAAATCTTCTTCTTACAACCTCGTTGAAAGTAATAAATTATATACTATAACGTTCTCCTAATTATACACTGTTTATTTTAACGATGGTTCTATAAAAATAATATAAAAGAAACATAACAATGGTCTGTTCTAATTTCATTAAAATAAAATGCAAATAACCGTATCGTATTTATCGTTATTATATGTATTATTACTCCACATACTTAACTCGCATAAAATAAGAAGTTGTTATTTTTCGAAAATATGTATTTTGTGTTTTAATTTCACAATAATGAAAATATAATAATATTGTATAAAAAAAAAATATAAATTTTTATAAACATTTAACAAATGAAAAATTTAAATAGTTCCTAATTAAATTTATATAAATTGTATATTGTCCGTGTACATTTTAAACGAAACGATTTATGAAAACGTTTAACTGACCCAGGGATGAATGGGATATAAATTCTATCCGGAAAAGGTAGAATTCTAACCCATTCAAACAACAAATATAAATATATATATACAGTCGGGTCTCGATAATCCGAACACAGGCTAATCCGAACGGGCTTGAGAATTATCTTATCGCTATATGTAATATGTACGTATGTATGTATGTATTTATAAATAATATTTTCCGGTAATAAAATTTTTCGATTATGTTTGTAATCGCACGTGTATGTCGTTTATATATGAACGTCGATTACATACGTTCGTCAGTTGAGTGTCGTACTGCATAAAGATCGTTTTACACTGCGTATTGTAACATTTATTTGCGTATTTTTCTTAAAATGGCTCCACGTAAGCATGTTACATTAAAATTACAGGGTAAGTTAGAAGTTATAAAGTTAATTAACAAAGGGACCAGCTACAGTGCTATCTCAAGACAATTTGGGATAGGTGTATCTACCATCAGTGATATTAAAAAGAACAAGGAAAAACTAATGTTGCTTAGACGTTTGCAGGACAAGGCATACCAATCCATAATAGAAACCAGTGTACAAAAAAAAATAAATCAATATTTTAAATAGTAAAATTGATGTTTTTTTTAAGCCATAGTTAATCCGAACAAATCGCTAATCCGAACGACCACTTTCCCCAATCGCCTTCGGATTATCGAGACCCGACTGTATTTATTGAAAATAATATAATAACAAATAACATTATAGTTAGGCGTTGACTGTATTGTATTCAAGAGAGGTAAATATAGAATTGTAATGCTTAGGTACATATCTTTTTTAAATTTACCCCTTTTGAATGCAATACAGTGGCTTTTACTTATTAAGCTATAAGTCGCGGCCCCCTGGGAAATCTCCTAGTGTCCCGTTGATCTAACTTGTCCCTGAATTGTCCTACAGATAATACAGATACAGGTCAGAGAATATCATTATCAAAATGCCGTGACACGAAATTCTTTAAATTCGGTACAATATGCAACTTCATAGACATCGATAAAATGGAAAAGAAAAAAATGACTATTGTGAATTAACAAAACCTCAATACTAATTACTTTCAAAAAAATCTCCGCCCACGCAAACAAAATTAAACAACTGAAAATCACATATAACAATAACAGAGTGTTGTTTTTAGAAAATTGCGTGTTTTTGTAGTGTTAGATGTGTCATAAAATAAAACTATTATATAGTTAAGCATAATTTAGTTAATTATTTCAAAATTTGAAAAAGATTAATATTAATGAAACACATATCATGTTATTGCGTTTACGTTGTTTAAAAATAATACAAATATTTGAATGCAGGTTCAAAACATTTTAAAACTAATTTTTAGATATTTATTTTATACTTATTAATGTAAAAGGTCAAAATAAATAACCGTCAACTCGTTACAGTTAGTTTATTCTGTGTACGGTTCAAACTTCGTGTTCGGTTTATCATAGTCTGCTATTATTTATATAGTGGGACACAACAGTTTTTAGCAATATTCGAGTCGAAACGTTCGAGCTCGATTTAGTATTTCAACACTGTAAACTGAAACTTGGTGGTCGGTGGAAGGCGTGTAGTAAATGATTATGAATAAATTATTATTACTCGACTTATAAGTGAAAAATGTTGGTTAGAATTCGGATGATAGAACTTGAAAGAGAACAAAAGCCAGAAAGTATTTAAAAAACGAAATATATTTAATTTTTTATTTATTTTCCGTTTTTATAGAGGAAGTGTGTGTTAGGAAAAATTTTTCACTCATTGTCTTTAAAAGATTTGCCATGCCACTGGCCGTAAATGTAGGTTAAAGTGGCATAATTAGACAGAGATTTTAGAGTTTTATTATTATTTTGAATTTGAAAGCAATGATAAACGATTGTATTTGAAAAATGATTTTAAGCAACGTTAATAGTTTATTACTTATTTACTAATATGATAAATATTATGTATGTCAAAAATTGTATTTCATTTCGAGTTTCTAAAAAATACGAAAATTCTCCACGTCTAAAACAGATACGTCGAAAACTTTACTGTTTTTTTTTTCGCAATCTTTCGGGTAGTTTTGCGTAAGGAAACTGCTGGGAAAAAAACGAAAAACGTGTCGACTAAAATGCCAACTAGACACGATTTGCTACCGTAACGTAGAGCACACCAAGACCATCCGATCACTGTTTCTACACGAAAAAGTGTTTACAGACCAAATAAAACGAGAATAAAAAAAACACACGGTCGTAGGGCCAATACCAACTGTTCGCCGGACGATGTGAACGTAAAAAAAAGACCAAAAAAAAATAAAAACACAACGTGTTGGCCAGAACGACAGCATATTTTATTATTCCGATACCGTGCGGATAGGAGGCGGAGGACGAGGTGGAGCGTTGTGTAGTCCGTCGCAGCCGTCCGCGTCTTCTTCGACGCGACGAATTATATTATTATTATTATTATGAGGAGCTTTCGCCGGGTGTTTTCTGGACGGGCAGCCACCGTAGTTCCTTCCAGAAGTCAACTGTGCGGAACTCTACTTGTGCCGTCGGCGCACGTCACGTATACAAAAACGCACGCGCACACACACACACACACACGCCTACACGCACACGGCATGTCTCTGACGGCGTTTAATATAATGTGTACACGAGTCTCTCACACGGCGAAATATTATAGTCGAAGGCCCGTCGGCACCTGCCGCCGGACTCATTGGCCCGGCAAATTCCGGTACGGCGTACGTGTTCTATTCGGTCATTATCGCGGGCGCGCGTAAGACACATGGCGCGGCGACGACCACTGTTACGCGTCGTAAAGGTTATTACATTTGTTGTATTGTAACGCGCGCCCCGAGGACGGTACGGTTTTCTTCTGTGGGAAAAAGCAAAAGGTGCTATTATCACACACACACACCGTACCCCTTTCTGTGGACATATGGCGCCTTCATTACACGCGTACGCGTATATCGCGCGGGGCGCGCGCGCGTGTGTGTTATTGTAATTCCGTTCGCGTAAATAGTCGTCGTACACACACACACACACACACGGTGTCTGTCATGGGTCGGCGGCCACCGTCCGACCGGCGTGTCGTCTTTGTACCGGGCGCGCGTTCCGTTTTTGGCGGGCGATTCGACGCCGTTCCGAATGCCGTTCGTCCGCAACGCTAGGCAGTGTGTGTCATTCTCGTCTAAACGTGTAACACGAATATTACGTATAGTCGGCTACAGAGTGCAAAAAACAAAAACTACGACATCAACATGTATTACATGCGTTCGATTCATTCCGAAAGGAAATGTTGTATACGTCAATCGTGCTGCGTTTGAGTTTTAAAAGCACATACGAATTGTAATTTTCTCTTTGAACATTTTAAAAACAGACAATTGAATTAGAACTATTCAATATTTATTACTTGTATTTTCATTCATCTAAAACATTTTTTTATAACCAACTTATAACATATGATTGAATAAAAAAAAATTTTTTTTAACGGTTTGATTTATAATTAATTATCTTGAATGCTTTTTTTATAGTTGTATAAGAACTTTAACATTATATTTTATTGGTTTCCATATAAAAAAATCTTGCGTTTTTATCACGTTTTTACCTAGACGTTTTATACGAGAGAAAATTTAAGATTTAGTCGTGTTGTGTATATTATTTTGTTTTCAAGAGTCACTTTCATACAAACGTATGAATTGAATGTTGATCAACTCAAATTGAGATGTATTCAATGTCCATACATTCAAAATAATTAATCATTCTAATTTGTCGGTACTACATGTGTCAAGTCTTTAAGTAGTTATCGAAAAAAGTATAAAATAATTATCTCTTTAAATGCCTTACATAAAATTTCTTACAAATAACCTACATAATTTTAAATTTTGAGAGAAACAATGGACGTATCAGTTCTACAACGATTTTTGTTTGTCTATTAATCCTTTTTTGTGTTAAAACAGGGCTTTGATGATCTTTACTTGCATTACTTTATGTACAAATGGTAATTTATTACATACGTTTTTCAATTTTCCCAATGGTTTTTTTTTAAGCGTAAGAAAATTGGAAAAAAAACTGGTAAAATGGCCGACATATCCGTTTTGTACATATGAAATTTGTCTATTTGAGATTAACAATTGAATGTAAACTACGCTAAGTTTCGTGTTTTCAATTGCAATGATTTAGCATATTATTGCTCTCCAATTTAAATTAATAATATAACTTTAAACCCATAATTAGATCATCCATTCATATCGACATCTATAACGCATGTGGTACATTATTATTATTATTATTTTTTTTGTTTCGAGTGAAGCGAAGAATGTATTATTTTTACAATAATGTGTTTTTATTATCTGGTGCATGAACAATTTTTCATGTAAAAATAGTGCTCTTTACATGTGTTACTCTCCAGTTGTACATTGTTTCTAGTCGATACTTTATTACGCATGAATTTTCATTTTCTAAATAGTTGCCCTAAGCGTAAGAAAATTTACAAACAATTTTCATAAAATTTCAACAAAAAAAAAACACTGGTAAAATGTTCATCATGTTCAACATGTTCGTATTCAAACTTGGACGTATAATTATTTCAACATTATTTAAACAATCGTCTTTCATAACTTTTTTTTAAATGCGTTAATTTCCGAAAAACTACAAAGAACAATACGAAAGAGGGTTTTACTCAGAATCGTTTCCCAATACAATGATTTATAATCGTTTTCGAATCCGAAAACCATTGTCTAGGCATTCTATTTGTGTACCCGCCTTAAACTTATCCATATCTTGTAATCGTGTGTTTTGTGTTCGTCACGTATATATATTGTTGTACACCGATTTTACACAGTCGTACTCCACAGAGACGACTGTCTCTGTGCAGTAAATTAAATTAAATTAATTGACGGGTCCGTGAGAACGGAGCAGGACTTGTATGAACGGACGGTCCGAGGGTGTCCAGTGCTGCCGATCGACCTATACGCGTTTCTGGCAGACTCGGTGATCGCTGGCACCAGAGCCGGATTAATGAAATAAGTGGCCCATGGCTGACTCAATTTGGAGGGCTCTAATTTTCCAAAAAAAAAATTTTTATATTTATGTATATGTATATTTACATTTAGTGATGCAGCAAAAAAAAAAAATTATGAAGAGGGCTTTAAATCAATTAAGAACACATTGAAATTTGTACTTGATATTATTATTATTTTAACAAATATTTTCACGTCAGAAATTAAATACGTCACAAAAATAATGTAATAAACATTGTATTAAATTTAATCATAGGATTAAAATAAATAATAATAATAATAATTTGGCAAAATAACCACGAACTTTTATGTCGCATTTTTTGTTCTATACTGTTCTCATGACTAGATAGACATTCCTCAGCATGTTACCAATCACAAAAATCTAACGTTGAAAGTGAAGATCTCAATTTACTATAAAATGAAAATAATTTACATGGAAAACAGAAAACATTTCCAAATGATTCTAAATATATTAACCATTGTCTATTAATTATATCACCATTATATATTTTACGATACGAATAATTTGTCGGACAATAAACGGTTTTTTAGTGATACATAAACGTTTGGAAGTTGAATATTCTTTATTTCTGTTTTGAAAATATACTGATCCTAATTTTATGCATTCTAATTTAAAAATTGTCTCAATTATTTCAGGCCAAAGATCAGGATCTTCATATATTTAAATTTTATTTGGTAATGACGATAAATTACTTATGGAAATAATATTTTTTTCAATAAATGTTGATTCCTATTCCCGATTATTTAATAGATTTTCATTTAAATTATTTACCTTAATTTCAGGTTCAGGTATTTTATTACTATCAAAAAAAGAATGGATTATTTCGTTAAATTTTGGGTCATTTTCTGGTTTGAAAAATTTAAAAATTGTTGTATGAATTTTCGCTTAATCTTCTTTTTGTTGTTTTAATTCTTCAATCTGTCAAAATGTATGATTTAAATAACTTTTTTTTAAATGTTGTAGTTATTTATTATGTTATTTATTAAGTTTTTAAAAATTATATCAATATATGATATTTAAAAAAAAAATGAGTCCCAAAATTTTTTTTTAGGGGACCCCGGGCTATAGCCCTCGTAGTCCCCATCCCCTTATTCCGGCTCTGGCTGGCACGGACGTCACGCGAGCCCGACGACACCGGCGACACGCGTCCGGCGCCGAATGTTTTCACAGTCCGAACGCGAACACGTCCGCGTGCTCGACGGCCGCAGTGACGAGCGACCGAGATCCGATTGCACGCGGTGACGACGAGACATTAGCGTTGTGGTTTGCGCGCGCGCAACGTCGTCGTCGCCGCGGGGAACGGAATAAACAATAAAACGGTGTTTCGACAACGAAAAGAAGCTCCCGTCTCGCGGACGGCCAGGAAGGGGTCTCCGTGCGGTACAAAAAACTACTTCCGTCGGAAACGACGCGGAGCGGAACAACACGCGCGCCGCACAGCCGTTCGGAAGACGGTCCGAGACAATCCATTGCGTGGAAACACACGCGTTCCGTAACGTACGTTGTGCGCGCGCGAGGCCGGGCAAAGGACAGGGTGGGCGAAAAAACGTCTTTCGGTGCGAGCGCGTCAGGGGGTGGAACGGCGCGTCTATAGAAAAAGGCCGGCGGAAGGACGAGTCGCCGCGGTCCGGCGGTCACGAAAGGTTTCCTGCCGGGTCGCGTGGCGGACTGCGACGACGGTAGTAGCAACCGACGGCAGCTGCAAACAACGAAATCGTCTCCGTCTTTCGGGCGTGCTCAAACAATATTTATCTACTCGCTTTACTATTATTATCATTATCATTATTGTTATTATTATTATTATCGTTGTTGTCGTTGTAAGAATATGTTTTTTCTTTTGTCTTTCCCCGTCCGACGTCGTGCCGAACGGGTGACGACGGCACGTATATTATCATTATGAATTACATACATACTTGCGTCGCACACGCCACGACAATTTTTCACAATAGTTCGCGGCGAACACACCATCTCGCCTTCCCTTCATCTTCGTCCACCTGTGTGTGCGTGCGTGTCAATAGCCATAATTAACGTGGCTTTATTTACCGAATGACCGGAACGCGACCCTAACGAACGGCCACCGTCTCGCGGTCGTCATCGTGATGGGCTACCCCGTACGTGTCATGACCCGGGGGCTGGTGATTTCTAAACGGTCTCTTACGTTTTTTTGTCAGTATCAATACTGTATTTGTACCATTTAAACGACTCTTAGGCGACCGAACGAACGCGTTACCGAAACAAACAATAAAACACTCGTTATTGGCCCTCGATAATTGGTATATTTCGTTCCTCGCGGAATATGTAAAAACGCTTCTGATATTATGCAACTTAAAAACACGAAAAATAGTCTCGGTCATTTGTTAAACGTGTTATCTATCATTTATCTATCAACTAAAATTTGTGTGCAATAAATAGTACTTTGATTGAAAATAATAACGTTCTGTTTTATTCAATTTATAACTTATTAAAGTTAAAATACATATATCGTTCGTTATAATTACAGAAATTATTTACTCTGTATTGGCAAATGTTCAATTTTTAAACATCAATTTTCTTTACCATATCATTTTGAGTAATTTACTCGTATATTCCCGTTTCTTGCGACTTTCGTTTCCACTATTTATACTTAATAATATAAACATATTGTGTATTGAAATTTGCTTAACTGGATGATTTGCACATATTTTATTAACTGTTTTAATACCGTCATCAACTCCTAACGAACACAATACAAATTAATAACAATACGTACTATAACTATAAATACAACTGGACAACATTATAAATAATTAAATGAATTGAGCGTTCTACCAAGAACCTTATTTTCATCCACAGATCATATCATTTTGTTATGCGATTCAACATGAAACGAATGATATACCAGGGTTTAACAAACCGAAGTTCATGGAATGAAACAAGTTCAAGTATAAGTGTCAGACACAAACGTGATGAATACATACAAAAAGTTCATGGGTCAAAACAGTATCAGCGAATTTTCTATAAGGTACACGAAAATTTTTAATCAGAAATTCTTTTTTATGGCTACAATTTACCAATTAATCGCAAAATCTTTTCAATCTGATGGAATGAAAGGATCATTCGTGAACTCGATCTACTATATTTCCATTTGACCAATTTTTATGGTGGATTACAAATGATAAATCGATACTCGAATTGTAAAAGTAAAAGAAAGAGTCTTGATGATTGTGTATATGAACTTTCATCTGGGAAATATTGTAACAAATAACAATAATAACGACTGGTGATTATATTTCGTTTTAGAATCATAAAATATATTCGTAGAAGAGCTAACAAGTTAAAACCTTTGCGCAAAATATGTTTGTATTAAAAACAACTTAGGATACGTTAAAAATAGTTTTGTTTTCGTCACTAAATGAAATGTTTGTTTGAAAAACGTTCAATATTATTTAATTAAAATTTTTTCTGTTTTTCTTTGTCATGACTTGCAGAAACGGTGTAGTGTATTTTATCCGCAATTATTCGGTAAGAGCGGAACGAATAGAAATCATACTGTCTAAACGAACAAACGAAATATAATGTATTCTATTTTTTATATATTCATACATTCAATACTAATAATAATTTAATCAAACAAATAAATTAAAAAATAAAACAATTTCTAAATAACTATTTTAATAAATTTAATTTTCCTGGTATTTACAAACTTAAATGTAGTTGTAATAAGTTTTATATTGTTAAAACGAATAGAAATTTTAATACAAGGTATAAAAACACATTTCTGAAATAAGAATAAAAAAACTAATCTAAATTCATATTTTACAAAACATGTTTTAGAAAATAACCATCTTATTACTTTTATAATAGATAATGACTTCGAAATTTTAAATATATATACAACATAATATTTATATAAATTTTGTTTTGGAAGAATTACATATTTATAAAGAAATTAAACACAATAAATATTAAAATATCTTACATATATAAACATATTTTAAAAATAACATACTATATCCATATATATTAGATAATATTAATATCATATCAAAGTTGCTTTCATTGTATACACAATTTCTTTGCTTTTTGATATATTTTTA
Organism: Schlechtendalia chinensis; assembly: GCA_019022885.1. Classification (NCBI taxonomy): domain Eukaryota; kingdom Metazoa; phylum Arthropoda; class Insecta; order Hemiptera; family Aphididae; genus Schlechtendalia; species Schlechtendalia chinensis. Next base: position 63,364,248 of record CM032339.1, read on the forward strand.
TTATATAATTTTTTTTTCTAACTCCATGTCTTTTTATTGTAATATTCATAATATTCTCTATGTAATTTCTGTCTTATTTCTCTATGCAATTTTTTCTAATTAATTTTACTTTTAATTTATTCCTCAGTTGTATTTTATTTATATTAACCTGATGATGACATTTTATCGAAACCGGTAGTAATAAATACACATATACATCAACTTTTATTGGTATCATAACCGGAATTGAAAGTTTTTGACCGCAATCTAAATCTCAAATGGCACCACAAAATCGACTGGTGTCGTAGGATTCTAATGCATCCAACAATTTTTATTTTCTTCCTCGAAGGGATGAAATTATCCTTTTTTTATCTTCAGAGTTGTTCACGTCATCGGTTGATATTTTGAGATTGCCGGTCGTGGGTTCGTTAATCAAACTGTCGCCTGTAGCCATCACATAAATTCAACTTAATTCCGAGGCAAATAGATTGTGACCGGGGAAAGATCGTTATATGTCTACATAGTATACGTACCATATAAATAAACTGTTTGGTCGTGAACAGAAAGCGCAGAGACATTTTTATAGAAATTTTTTAACAAATCAACATCATTAATCTGGGTCAGTTTTTCGTTTCTATACGTTGAACTAAAAAACGGCTCGCTTAAAAATACACACATCCGATTTGCATTAGTTTTTAATTTTACATTATAACAACGGTTCAATTTTCGACCTCCGACGGTATTATCAACGTGCTATCAATAAAAGACGCGAGTAGCAAACATATATTTTATACTACTTAATATTTATAATATTTATCGTTTATATTTAAACGTAACTTAAGTTAATAATAATAATAATATCTGGGACGCGTGTTTAACATCGGCCAAGGTAAATAACATCAAACTTTTTTTATTTGTACACTAAACAATTATCTTTATGGTGCTTTAACGCCGTTCATTGACCGTTAATGCATCGAGCGAGAGTAATGGAGAGAGTGGGTTAGAGTTAGGGTGAGTGGAAAGTTTCAGTTACATGTTCTGTCGGGCATTTTTTCTATAAACGATAGAGCCGAATAATCCGGATCGGTAAAGTTCCGGTCCGGAGTGCGCGCTGAATGTCTCACGAGAACCGATCGAAACGGTACGCCGAAATGATCGAAATCGTGTGCCATTTTTATCAAAATTGAAATTTTGCGCTGCGCTAAGTCGGTGTTTTTATTTTCTTTCTTAAACACGTAACACAACAGTACACTGCGCTCACGCGGCGGACACGGCACGCGTTTCAACGTCGCACGGCGAACCCGTCCGGGATCAGGAACCGACCACACAATTACCACGCGGTTTTTCTTCCGTCCGATTTAGCCGGGACGGGCGTGCGCGTCGTTCACGAGCACGCGTGTGCGCGTGCACGTCATCCGAGACCGTATCCGCGCGGCCGTTACGCGCACACGTCAAGACACGCGCCGCGGCGTACGGTTCCGGTGAGTCGGCCGAAAAAACTTTCTTCGTGTACGCGTGTCGTGTGCCGCGATCATAACAGCGATCGCCGGCAAGCCATTGTTATTACGTCCCGTCGTGTTCTTATAATTAAGCAAGAAACGAAGAAACACGGGAAAACGGGAAAAAACGGCGGAAGAGAAACGCAGACGACGGGCGGGCGGGGGTAATTCGACAGGAGTGAAAATAAAAAAGAACGAACGAAAAGGAGGCGGAAAAAAAAACACAATCGGTTTCGGTCCGTGGACGCGTAAGTTCACCGGAGCGTCCGTCGTGTGCGCGCGCGCGTGCCCGGTCTTCTTCTTCCGCGCACTACCACCTACTACCTACTACCACCCGTACGCGCGTCAGGTCTAGGGACGCGGCGGCCGCGAGACGCGCGCCGTTCGGAAACGCGTTTGCCGGCCGGCGCGCGTGTGCCCCCCCCCTGGGCGTCGTCGTACGCACGCTAATTACCGGAGGCGCGCGACCGAGGCGAAAAAAAAAACCCGTGCCCCGCGGACCGGCACCGTTTATTAACCCGACCCGGCCGGCCCCGTTCTTACGTGCACGCGACATACTTATAGCGTAACGTACACACGTACCAGAGCCGATCACAATCTTTCTGGTCAGCCTCTGTGACGCCGGTTATAACACGCGTGCGCGCGCGTATGATACACGCCCCCGCCCGCCCCCCCGCCCCCCTCGTGCCGGCCTAGCCCGAGACGCGCGCGTTCCGTTTGACGCACACGCGACGGACGCCGTTTCGGTACCGGGGCCCCGCCGACTGATATCGTTCGCCGGAACACGTTTTTCGCGCGAACGGTGTTCCGAGGCGGACATATCGATTGCGCGTACTGGTCGTCGGCACGTACGTTTACCTGGTTCCCGCTCTCGGGGAGATACGTCAGTTCCGTAGTCCAAACCGCGGTGTGCGAATTTTCACGTCGCCGATAATTTTCATTCCAAACACAGACATACGATTTAGAACTCTATACTTGTCGCATTGGATTTTAACAAAAGCGTTTAAATGCTTCTCATTCCTTTAAAACACTGTATATGCTTATAGTTTTCGATTTATATATAATACACAAAATCATTGTCTTTAAATTCGGCGATCAAACTACTATAATGGAACCGGCTCGGTCAATTTTAGTACGTATATAAAGGAAAACGTAGACAAAGATATACCTAATATACGGTTTTCTGAATAAATTTTTATTTAATAAATTCCGAAATTCAACATTAATGTTGTAATTAAATATTATTTAATATAATATTTAGAATAATATATTATATATTACATTTTTACTATATTTATTAAGTAATCTGTTGTACGATTATATATTTGTATAAAAACAAATCTTTTTTTTTTTTTGACTTGCGGAAATTTGCAAAATGTGCTGCTATAAATGACCTTTTTCTTTCTGAAACCCACGAAATGTCAAACTTTTGATATTTCTTGTAGTTTGTTCGCTATTTTCATTTAGATTACTGAAGAATAGTCTATCGGGACAATATACAATGTCACTAAACAAGGAGATCTTATTACTGCCCGAGTAAACAGCCGTTCGCATATGTGTTACGTTTACAATATTTTTTTCCGAAAACGTACGCCCTTGTGGGCATTGTCAAATTATTCTTTTGGCCGAACGACGCACATAGGAGTATTTGAATGAAAAAACCGGTCAAAATTATTTAATAAATTTTTATGGAATGTAATAAAATAAAACACAATTTTTGATTATAATTATGTGTGTATTCTAAAAAAAACTACTTAAATAGCTGAAGTTAGTAACAGTCTGTTAATTATATCTCTATTACATTCAATTCGTGAAAATTTTCTTGCAAAACCTATAATCCTTAATCGCTCTAAGCACCTTAGGGCACGGCTCATAACACTTTTATCATATGGGCATTTAGTAATTTGCACAAGTTTTTCGTCCAGTAACAAAAACTTTTCTTCAATTTTCTTTCCTTTAAATTCTTGCAAGATATCATATAAAGCTTTCCTCGTAAATTTTGAAGAACTTAAGAAAACGACAAAAACTAAAAATATATAAAAAAACATAGTGATATACACAGTAAATAAAAGAAAAAATTAAAAAGTCAAGTTTGCAGTAGCCTAATGATATGAGGCATTTCGGCACAAGTGTACACAGCTCACCCCTGTCGACTCGTTCACCTGACTTTTTGATTTTTTTCTCTTTATTTACTGTGTGTATTACTATGTAAAGAAAGAAAAAAAGTAATGCTAAACATAGTTGTAGAATTATATAAAGTTACTGGTTTTTAAAATTCTTTATTTTAAACACATTTAGAAACCTATATTATGTAAGCTTAAAATTAATAAAATAATGTATAAAATAAAGTACGTACCTCCTTCTTCCATGTTCAAAAAAGATTTTTTCTAAAAATTTAACCACACAAAAATAATAAAAATTAATATGACTACTACTCTTCTTTGAGCAGTCAAAAGTTCTATTTCTGAAAATGACTGCTTTTCGATTGATTATACAAAATGGGACAACTTGGCGTATTTACTATCTAACCTGTTATTAAGCTTAACGGGAGATAAGGTCTGGAGAAATTTGAACAAACTTGACAATATCCACTTTTGGCCGGGTTTTTCATTCAAATACTCCTATGTGCGACGTTTGCAAATAAAACATGTGAACTGGAACATTGTATTTCGCAATGAACGCATTTTTGACTACGAGACAGAAAAATGATTTTACATTTGAATACGTCATCTTACGTGTGTATTATCTAGTATTATTTTTTGTTTGTGAAAATGTCGTCTTACCTAATTATGTGGCATGAAAATGGTTTTCCAGTCGAATGAATCCTTCTGAATGTTACCAAATAATTGTTTTAGTAAAACGATTGTTTTTTTTTGCATACAGGACGCGGTAACGGATTTTTTTTTCCAAATGTGCTAAATTAAGCGTTGTATATTTAGCAATGAATGACTTTCGGTAAATATCGCATATAACGGGTCGATTGGTTTTTAGAAACGAAATACGTCTATACAATTTCGATTATCGTTGAATTGTTTCTGCAATAGGCGACGGATGATTTTCTTTTGAAATCTGTGACATTTCAGCTCATGTATTTTCTACAAATATAACGATATAATTGTTCATTATATCAATTACATTATTTTATATTGAACATTTTATAATAGGTGCTATGATTCATTAGTACGTTTGTTTTGTGAGTAATATACATATTTATTTACAATATTAGTACGGTTAAACCTTAATTTGGTAGTTGTTTTTCAACTGACGACGCATACAAGTTCGATCATAACTATTGAGCACAAAAACTTAAACTATATTATATAGCTTATACAATATACAAGTTTACATCTATCTGATAAATTTCTTTACCTTTCCAATTAAAATATTTGTTTTTAAAATTAAAATTTTTGAATAACTCATATATAGTTATTCAGTTTTCTCATTTACCTGAAATACGCATTTGTCTGACTTTTGTAGTTTATATTTATACAAAGTTCAAATATAAAATTAATTTACATTTTCAGCTATAAAATCAGTATGTAAAGGTATTTTATTTACCTTTTCCAAATTACATTAAGAGCTTAAAATCTATTCCAATGTACAGGTTTGTTAAGTGCACTTCTCTAGCCACTTTAAATTCAAATTTTTGCAAATAATTATTATGAATTGGATATGACTATTTTAGAATTTACGCGATAACTATTTTAAGAAAATATTAAATTAATTTTTGACGAGGCTGGTAAAACGTTTTCCTGGCTCGCCGTATCAATACAATTTGGAATAATCGTAATTTTTCTTTTACTACTATTTAGTGCCTAATTAGTGAGAATTTGTATAGTAGAGTATAGAATTTAATCGTCATGAAATATTCCAATTTGTATGCTATTTAGAAAAGTCTAGAGGAAATAGTGAAAACTCGAAATCGGTTTCACATATATTGGAGTAACGCTGAAATTTTATACTGTATCACATATATTCAGATTAATTGCGTGAACTAATCATAAGGAATTTATTTATAATAAATAATTATTTATTATTTATTTGTTGGCAAAGTAAAAAATTAGGAATATTCCAATTTATGTTTGTATATTGATACAAATTAGATCACAACCAAGGAAATTTTTTCGGCAGCTTCCCCAAACGATAATTTGGTTTTTATTTAAAACTGCAATCATGCAAACTGTAAAAAGCGTCGCATGCATTTGCATTGATTACGCATTAAATATTTACAAAAAAAAAAAAAAATGAACGCAAACATTTTAATTTGAAGAGACTGGTGAAATGTACGTGGTTCTATTGCATTTATCACGTACTGTATAACACGATGTTTACAGTTCAAGTTAAAATATCGAAAACACTTTATAATAAGGAACAATTTAACGATATGAGTTTTATGAGTTTTATTAATTGAACAATAAACGTAATTATTAAAAAATCGTTGAAATAAATGCAAATTACAATAACAACGATACGAAATTTATTTGCTATTTTATTTTATTTTATTTAAGGAAATCGTCGAAAATATAATAAGCAAAATTATTTTAGCTAGTTTTCATTTTCACGCCATTACAGAATATCATATATTTATATCAATTCGGACATTCAAGTGGCATGATTACAATAATAATTTAATCGAAAAGTAAATTATATATTATAATTTTTTATATATATATATTGATTATATATATTGATGTTTTTCTATTTTTTTTACTTTTTTTTAGCTTAAAACATGAGAGCACATGTGTATACTAGAGTTATTAATTTTACTTTCTTGAACAACATTTTTGTTGATATAAAATGTTGAAGAAGTACGTGCTTATATTTTTTTCATTTTTGACTCAAGTTTACATTACACCCTGTCCAATTTTTTCGTTTCGAACGTATTTCAATAAATTCAATACAATTATTATAAATATTATTTTGTAAGTAATACTTTTAGTTGACAATTGAGACACTTCCTTTAATATCAAAATAAAAATGTTACGTGATCGGTAGTTTTAGAGTTCTATTTTTTATTTACATATTGACAAAAAAGATAAATCGTTGTTTTCAAATACGGGTTAAAGCAAATGTTGCAATTTTTCAAAATTTAAAATTCTCACACTTAAGAAAGTTAAGACAAATGGTTTCTAAATTTTGTTAAAATTTTAATGTTTAAGCTTATACCACATTTTTAGATATTAAATACGAAAATTGCACCTATCTAAAACAGATTTGTTGACAAATTTACCAATTTTTCTTGTTATTTATTAAGAATGTTCGATAATTTTTCTTTATGCTTAAGAAAACTAAGAGAAAGATTGAGAAAATGTTAATTAAAGTACAAACTATATACGGTGTACTATTATAAAGTAACGCATGGTAGTATTAAAAGAGTACTCTTTCTATATGAAAATATGTTCACAGACGAAATTTAAAAATACGAAATTGTGAAATCAATATATTTTTCGCTTTACTGAAAATGTAAAATAATATATATATATATATATATATATATGTGTGTGTATGTATGTAATGACGTGGCTTTGAAGAATTTTTTCATTCTAAAAATCATCGAAAATTAAGCAATCCTTAAGTATAAGGTTATACTTAAAAATTTAACATTCTATTTGAAGGAATGAAGATGAAATATTGAACACAATATACTTCTAGTCTTTCGTCATGCCGTTTCGTTAACATCCTCATATTGAAGGCGTACAATTTTACTAGTTTTCAAATATTACCTAGTATGAGTATGCCACTTCGCGTATGCATACACAATATACCTATTGTTTCGAGGGATTGTTCGAGTTAAACGAAATCGCTCGATCGACCGTCAATGAGTTTAAATGATTTATTTCTATTATGTTGTTTTCAATAATAATAGTGATATTATAATGTAGGTAGTTGTATCGACGAGAGTATTTTGATGAAAAAAAGATCGGTTGAGTGGAATACACCATCGTACATGGTAATTGGTATAGAAAAACAAAAATACAACAAAAGCCGACAGGTTACCGATAAACTCTTGATGTGCATATGCGTGTGTACACATATTTACTTGTAACACGTGCGTGTACGCACACTAACACACACACACACACACACACACACACACACACACACACACACACACAAACACATACTAAACACCACAAACAATCCATGACAACAAATTGATATAACTTTGGGTTCATACCACAATATTTTTTAATGCATGTGTATGTAAGGTACGAGGATATTCCTAGACGGTTCTCAAAAATAATACGAAACCTGTTGCATTAAATCGGTTTATTATTTACGATGTCTTGTCCGGAGACTACCCCAAAAGAAAAAATACCAATCAACGGTCCACCGTAATTGTGTCGGCGAGGGTTTCCAGACGATTTTGACCGGTCTTTCAATCTCACGCTCGTTTTATGTCTCTCTCTCTCTCTCTTTCTCTCTCGTTGTTATATATCGTCTCTCTTTCAACTATTTCAAGTCATTCGTCACTTTTTCAGAAATGGTATTTTTTATTAGAGGGTTTTTTTTTTTACTCCTATTATCGTTACGAACGTTAAATCAGCGTCATTAACAAAAAAAAAAAAAAAAAAACAATAATTAAGACATCCTATGGCTACCGTATAACATTTTTACGTCGGATTTGTAAAATGTAATAATATTTTGTAGTTTAATTCTAATAGAACGTTGTCTGAGCGCGATAATACAATGGTGTGTTATTGTAGTTGGCGTATATGCTTTTTATGTTGATTGCAATGATTTTTTTCCAGTATGTTTTCAATGTTCAACAACAATTTTAATTTCCTTTTTATAAGTATAACATAATAAGTGACATATAAAACATAATATATCATTTTCATATCATACGTACACATTGAAAACACGGAAATTATTTCATACTCGTAAGCTGCTAAATATTTACGAAATAATTAAAAAAAATATTAACTGTTTATATATAATTGGAGGTAAGGTAAGGTTTACAATTATATTTAACGAACCAAAAAAGAAATAAAAACACGTATGAGGGTCAATAAACTTTAATTGTAAAATTATAAATATTTAATTTTTTTGTTTTGTTGAAAATATAAATTGAGAAAAATACTATAATTAGAAATTATACAATGAAAACAGATTGTTCATAAACAATTAAAAATATGATGTTCTTTTTCATTAACATTAATGAAGTGTAACTTTTTTTTATCACTACATTATAACGATAATAATATTTTTCAGGTTTATTTTAAGAACAACTAAAATCGTATACATTTAAGTATAACCCGTGAGTTTAAAACAAAATCATTAATTTAAAAAAAAATAGTATTTTGCCATGTTTTAATTATTCTTTCAAAAGTCTTGAATGAATATTTTAATTGATTAAAGTTAAAACAGAAAAAAGTATTTATTCAATCTGAAAACAATTATTGTTCTAAACACATACTAAAAACACAGCGAACTGGATATCTACGAGATATCAATTATTTATAATCGTTTATAAAACAATGATTAACAATTCAAGTGTTCGTTATAATAATTTTGAGCAGATAAATTTTCATTGTATTAAATATAATATTTTACTTTTCAATAATTATATCTAATGCAATTTTCACTTTACGAGTTTTCTATATTTAATTTATGCATGTTAGTAAATGAACACAATTTATTGTTCATTTTAGTAAATATTTGTTACGTAATATTTAATTTAATACTGGTTAGTATGACATGGTTGTAACTATTAAATTCACTAATTCATAGAATTAACACTATAATGTCTGTATTTAAAAGAATATCAAAAAAATATAATATTATATCTTATCAATATTGATATTCATAATCGTGTCTATGCAAAATATGGACAATACTTATCAGAATCAACCAAAATAACTGAAAGAATATTGTTAATTTATAATTGTTTTAATTTTGCGAAAATTACTATTAATCGCTTCTTAACTTCATATAAATTATTTAAAAATAACTGCAATAGTGTTTTCATTAAACTCAATATTTTAAATAAAGAAAATTAAAAAAACTGTTATTCATTCATACAATGAAATAAATAGGCACGTGCTGTTTCATTATACATACATAATGTATTAATAGTTAATTAACTTACGCTCTTACATATGTAAATTATAATTATAGTTACTATCAAAATCTACGAAAAAAGAAATATTATTTTATACTTTCTACAAACACGCAATTAAATTATGATTATTTTAATGATATTTATAGTGAACGGTTGTGCCATTTTATGAATATTATTAATATATATACGTAAGTATAATTTATTGTTATAATTATACTTTATAGTGGAATTCAAACTCGGACTTTTTTATATCTATATCATATTCTCGTATGTACTGTAGTGGAGCTTTATATTATATACTAATTTCAGCGTTTCGCAGTTTAAAATCACAACAAGAAGATTTCTATACCTGTAAGAAATTCGTTAGTACTAATTATTTAATTATTGTCTGTTGGCCATTTATGAATTTATAACTTATGTGTTATTTTATTTTAATAATTGTGTATGTAAATGTTATATTTTATATTTTACATTTAGTTGATTCGGTTTTAACATTTCAATGCAACAATTGAATATTGATAATAATATTAAAATATTTACAATTTAATGAGAAGTTAGAATACGAAATATAACTGTAAAAACATATATACTCTATGCATTTGTTAAGGAAAAATAACTTATGTTAAAAGTAATTTGTACGTCAATTTTGTATAGGTACGTCTAAAATGGATAGAAAATCTAAATAATCGACAAGACAATACGTTCATGAAATGAAACCTTTTAAAAGGTAAACACTTTACACGACCACTTTGACTTGATGCATGCGATTGTTTACACGGGAGAGAAATAGATTAATCGAATGGTTTAACCAAATCTTTCCATCAGTTGGATGAACTAATATATTATATAATTAAACCAGTTTCTTATCGCTAAAATTCTAAAAAAATTGATTTATCGTTCTCGTATAATTATAATAATATGACTACAAATTATACGTAACTACATAAGTACGTGTGCATATAATAAACGTTTAATACTTTATTGTTTTAATAATAACTCGTATTTATTCAAGTTAAACAAGTGCATGTTTCTGAAATAACAATATTATTGTATTGTTTTAACAATAATTTTGAGTATATTCAATCGTATTTATTATAATAATTAATAATATAATACTTTCTATTGAAATTAACAATGTACTTATATTATCATATGAAGCTATTATGTATGGTAATCACCTTTTTATAATAAAAAGAAGGTAGAAAGTCGTGGATATTGCAGTGGATCATTTGACCAGGTGTTATTAGAATTGTGTTATTGTTTTTAATTTGAAAGCAACGATAAATCACTGCTTTCGAAAAACAAGCAAAATATGATTTATTATTATTATTAATAAACATATTTTTTAAATATAAAATGCATACATTTAAAAAGAGTTTTGACGAATGATTTTTAATTTTTTTGTTTAAATATTATTAAAATATTAAATGTCTAAGTTTGTAAAAAAATGTCAAATATTGAATATACCAGTTGCATAGGTTAATAAAAAATATATATGTTGACACAATTTTTCGTTTAGTTTTTCCGTACTCATAAGAAAATTGCTGAGAAAATTGAAAAATATGTCAAATAAAGTAGACAGTACTATTATTAAATTATTTTATCTATTTGATTTGAATTGATTTGAACTTGCTATTTTCGAACGGATTGTGAGAACATGTAAGGTGACTAACTTTTCCTGCGATGGGCACAATACTGAATATGTTTAATTCAAATATATTTCAAAAATATGAAAATTACTATTTTGTAATATATTTCTGCAATTCTTCTTGTTCTTTTTAAATATCAACAGAAGTTAGCACCTAGCTGGCCTTGTAATCGCAAAACTGCCACTACTATAAAAATATAAAAACTTCATCATCAGTCTCCACTATATGTTTCCTCCAATTATGTATCTTGAAGCTTCTCAAAACCGCATTAAACGTCTGTAACTATTAATCACTAAATTTAATTATGGTGTGATTGAATGATTAATACAGAACACGTTCGTCAAATGTATTCATTAACAAAAACATACATATACAAATTCAAATGCACTTTTTAAAGAGATATTTTTATGAAATGAATACGTTACTAAAAAACAAATGAGAGAGTGCCTGAAAGAATATTCATTAGTTGTTATTGTTCCATATATATATATATATATATATATATATTATTATTATGGATCAACCTATAAACAAATTTTTAGTCATATTTTACTGATAAATAAGTTAGGTTAGTTATCTCAAAACGTACTAAATTATGGATACTTAGTTAAACTACTTATACTATATAAAATTGAATAATTTATAATACTATTAAAGTTTATTTTAATTTCAAATTACACTTATGTATATTGTATAAAAATATAGCTATTATGTGTGTGTTTCCAATAGTAGCATCGGAAACATTGAGAAAAAGTGCATAAACGTCCTAGAATTCCTTTAGTGTCTTAAGGTCGAACAGTATGTGCCTAAATGGCGATCAGTTCGTTTTAGTGTCAGTGATTGTGCTTTTATTCATCATAGACACTAAACCAGCTGTCATTTTAATACGTATGTGGTTTTATCCCTTCGCATTCATCGCTTAAGCAATCATTAATAGAAGTCCGGCAACCTACTTTGCTCTGTAGGGTATCAACTTCAGTTTTGTGCAGAGCAAGTGAGACAGTTTATGTTCCAACAGCCAAAAAATAATATTGTAATAATTATTACTTATTTAATTTACACGAATTAAAAATATTAAAAAGTGATTAATATTACATTATCGTTGAATTCGGTTGTACAACCGTTTTTTTATGATACTTTAAATTTTAGATGAAGTTTGAAATAGTTTTTGATATATAAGTATACGACTTATATATATATATATATATAATATATATATATATATATATATATCAAAAACGCCTTATCAAAAAACATAACTAATGTTTTATTAGTTTTTAAGTAAACAAAATGAATGACGACCAAATTATAAATTCAAACTTAAATCCGTATGATATTTAATTGTTACAAAATAAAAATCAATTTTCTATTGATATAAGTAATATTATTAACAATTAAAATATGTCAATTAAATTGAAAAGAAAATCTATGCGATTCTTAAATTAAAACAATATGTTACAAACAATTTTCTCCACCTAGTAAAATTACAAACTTAATATCAGTAACTAAGTCCATTTTTAATAACATAATTAAATTACATCACGAATCATTGAGAGAAAGGCACACAAAAATGGCTTGTAAAATTAGTGAATTACAAAATAATGGTCAACCCTATTTAATGGCATGTCATATTTTATGAAATCGTATCATCATAGGTTAATTATTAAAAAAAACTAGCTGGTAAGCAAATTAATTAATTTCAACCAATTTTCACACCGAGTAGATCAATAGATATACTAGTATTCAATTATTTAGGATCACTACCACCGAGTAGTAAAAAGAAATATATGTTAGTATATAAACGTAGTAACACTAATTACAAATTTATAAAAGTAGTTGAATCCAAAACAGCTGAACTTAATGATGAAATTTATTATATAAATTTTTTTCCATGGAATTCCATTAGATTAGTTCGTCAGACAAGAACACCCATTTTAGAAATACTTGTAGTAAGTAAATATATTAGTACTTGAGGTTTTAAAAGAATTGTGCATAAAACAAATCCTTTTTACAGCCTATTCTGCGAAAAACCAAAGATTTATTGAAAGGCTTAATGAAGTGCTATGCAGCTCGTTAAAAAAACATTGAATTGAAAGTAATCGAAAAGAAATGATCTTACTACTTATCGTAATACGCTATATTGATTTATAATGCTACTCAGCCATCTAACACCAAATATAGTCCCTTTTATTTAATGCATGTTTTCTTAAAAAAAATTTCCGATATTCATTAAAATACATATTACAAGGTCTAATATATGATGCACATAAACACTTATTGCAGTTAAATGACATCGAAGATTAAACTCTGTCAATAGTCTAAATTTCACAAGATTCTCAAAAAAAAAAAAAAATATTATGACTTATCTAATAAAATCATAAACAATTTCCTTTATAATAGGTTATTACATTCTCAAAAGTGGCACAGAAATATAGAATGACCATTTGAAATTATTCAAAAAATATCGAATTTCAATTATATAAAAAAATTAACTTTAAATAATAGCCTCAGACGACATTGTTAATATAAGAAGGCTAAAATCATTTTAATCTATGAACGTTATTAAAAAAAAGTGATAAAAAGTAATATATATGACAGTGTAATTATCTGCAAATACAATTGCTGGCTAAAAACAGTCTATAAGTCTATATAAACGAAATACATAATACATGTGAATTAATCTCATGTAAAAATCAACATAGAAAAGAATGTAAAAATCTCATGTAAAAAGAACATAGATTTTGACTCTAATATTATTTTCGAAAGATATATTGAAAATTAGTTCCCAAAGTTTCAAAAACACCCCAAGTTAATTTCCCAAATTCCCAAAAAAAAACCCAAATTAATTCTGCTAGTTGATCGTATATCTGGGCATATAACTGAAATGATAAACTGTCTACAGTTCATTTATTGACGACTTTTTATCTCCTATCAAATAAGAGAGCAGTATAATATATATATATATATATATAATATATATATATACATTATCATTTTCAAGGGGATCCTGTAAAGTCGTATTTTTATTCTATAACAATGTATTTCTTGGATAATCGTTTTATGATTATTATACCGAAGATAATTAGGTCTTATAGCGGGTTTTTCGCAGTTATTGTACAACTAGTTATAACGGATTGTTTGCTTAGATAGCGTGAAAAATAATTATAATATAATATATAAATATATATGCGAGTATGTGTCATAATAATATTACGTAGCTGTAACTCGAATTTAATTTCAAATCTTGAAGAGATTTTTTGTAAAAATGTATTACTCATTGTTGTCATTGGTGCATATTAACTGAGTAAATTTGATACTGATAAGTAGAAAAATTTGAATATACTTATCGAAATATACTACTATTTTATACTAAAGTTTCGAGTATAAACAAATAATATACAAATTGAGTCCAGAATATCGACGAAGAAAGCTAAAAGTGTATAGGAATTATATGTATAATTAAATGTATACAATTCAATAATAATAGTTATTTATTTTAAATGTGACATAACCAAATTTATTTGTACATTTTACGATTATTTATAAGCTTATTTTTTACATTTTATATTAACAAAAATATAATTGTATTACTATGTATTACTTACTAGTCAAATTTAAGCTCTGCAATGACCTATGCTACTATAATACAATTTATACTATATAATGCTTGCAGAATATTTTGTTGTAGAATGCCTTAATCCCATAAACATTGAAAGGAAAATGTTCTTTTTATATAATAATACTAATTATTATTATTATAATTAGTAAATTAAAAAAAGTATCGACATTTAATTACAACAAATATATAGCGAATAATAAAGCATTAAAATGTATGACTATTCAATTATTTGATCATAAAAATAATTAAATAATCAAACATAATTGAACATAATAATATAAAACTCCAAGCTTTCGCTATACATTTTTGTTGTAAAAAATACCTGCTACCGCCGGTAAAAATTTTTACACATCAAAAACAATTTGACTTATCATTCCGTAGAACAACTAAAACCGAACTGTTATCGTATATTTAGTATTTAAATTTACTCGAAATGGTATGCAAAATAAATTGCAAATAACCTAAAAAAAAATTCATTGTTTACAAATTATTTTTACGTGGAAAGACTGTAATTTATATTTGAACCCAATACTATGATTAACATATTTATTAACACTATTATTAATATTGAATTCTATACACTAAATAATAATAACGAATATCAACATCCGTTACAAATTCACCTGATTACATTTTACATATACCGTATTCATGTTTATTATTATTATTATTATTATTATTCATCATATTTCGGTGGACTTCGTTTGGTTTGAGCTCATAGTGAGTTAAAATATATAATATATTATTTTCATTATTATTTAACCCTTGATTCAGTGACCATGGAGAAATTTGACTGCTTTTTAACAGGTCCATTGTTCGACGTGTATATACAGTTCGTACCG
The DNA here is from genome assembly GCA_019022885.1 of Schlechtendalia chinensis. Lineage (NCBI taxonomy): Eukaryota > Metazoa > Arthropoda > Insecta > Hemiptera > Aphididae > Schlechtendalia > Schlechtendalia chinensis. The sequence continues at coordinate 63,379,901 of CM032339.1, forward strand.
GGTACACATAAAAAGGATATTACCGTCGGTTGTTTCCGGTAATTATATTATGGAAAAAAAAAATAATAAAGTAATTCGGACTTAGTTTGGATAAATTACGTATTCACGGAAATTAGGGACTGGAATTTATTCAGACGCAGATTACGGAACGGACACCCTGCGACGGAGTGAATGACTATTGAATAATTAACCGCGTTTTTATAACAGGTGGCTGTTTTGACGAACACAAATGAAAAAAAGTTTCAAATACAATATGTACACCCACCGCACATGCCGAACCTATCGGTATCCGTATATAATATTCGTATATCACCTAATCTGATAGCCCATCGGTAATTTTCGAACGGTGTGCGTTCCCAGCGAATATATTTAGACAATATTATTGAAAATAATTTATTAATATCGCGTAATATACACGCAACACTACCTGTTCGTACGGAAACATCATGAGGTTGTGATAGTCGACTTACCGTACTTGTGATGATGCATGTATCATACAGTTTTTCGGTACCTACTTAGTAAAATAAAATAAAAAGTAATGAAAATACTACAGATAATTTGTTCACAGATAGTTTTTCTTATCGAAAACTTTAATCAATACGCGAATGAAAATCAATTCTGTCATTTATTGCTATAAAATTTCACGCGATTTCATGTATCAAAATTGAATTTAGCTACATAATATATTATAGGGTTCGAGACTAATAGCATTTTCATTTTTTCTGAATTGATATTAAATCCAGCAAAGTGCTAAGGAAATATATGTCATGTTACAACGATGTAAATATGAAATTAAAAAATGCTTATTTTTGCTTTTTTGATGGCTTGGAAAAGTATACTTTTTTTTAGTTTTGTCTGCTTTTTTCGCATATTTTCAACTATGTGACAATATGGGTAGTAGCTACTGTCGTAGAAATTTGATTTGCTATATGATATTTTAATTTTTCCTCAGTTGTTTGCGATAAAACTTAATCCAAAAATTATTTAATTTTGGTATTATATTATATTGAAGTAGTACCCAACACCTATTTGTTTGTTTTTGTTATTTATTTGTAGCCTCGATTGTCGCTGGCTTCTGCTCGGAACAGAAAGCTTTATTCCGAAAACTAATCAATTGGTAGTCTTGTTAAAAAAAAAAAATAGCTATCCACAACAAGATGTGTCAACATTTCGGTTAATTAAATAGTTTTAAAAATTTGAAAACTTTAGAGCTAAAATGGTTAGTGCTTTAGAGCTTAATGCTAAAAAAGGTTACAAGTCATCTAGTAAGCATTTACACCAATGATTTAGACTTTTCACTTGGTAATGAGCTAATACAGTTTATTTGATTTGTTTGTATAAAAAAAAGCATAACAAACAATGAGAAATGTTTTATATAGATTATTAAATTAAATAATTTACAATGTACTTTTCCTAACATTGAAATAGCATTGCGTATCTATTTAGCCAGTAAAAAACTGTGGTGGAAAATGCTTTTTTAAAAAAATTTAATTAATTAAAAACCGATTACGAACTATGATGGCACAAAATCGACTATCAGGTCTTGCTGTTTTAAATGACATACTTAACTTAATAGATTTTTCACTAGTATATATTTAAAAAATGTATGGTGACCAAATTTAAAAGAGTACCAATATAATTAGAATAATTCACATAATTTGAGTACAGTATATATATGTTAATTGTAATTTCAAAATAAATTACATATTATTTAATATAATTGGAGCATAATTAATTATATTTTAGCATATTATTTAACATAATTAATTTTTTTCAACATTACTTAAAAAATTATACTAATATTATTTTACAGTAAATTATAATATAATAGATACATTATACATTAAATGCACTTATAATATACCAATATCGGATATATGTAATTTAAAAATGGGGCCACCATTAAATATAGGCCCAGGCCTCTATACATTTCTAAATCCGGCATTGACTATATGGATTAAGAAAATAGTGCGATACCAGTTATTACGATAATATCTTATGCTGTGTAACGTGATATTCTTTTATATTCATAATATAATATATTCTTTTATAGTCATAAAAGACTTCTGAATAGCAAAAATTAAACCTTCAACATGCATAACGTTAGCAAAATCAATAGAAAAAGTTCAGTAAAATACTACTATTAAGAAACAAAACATACCAATATAGGTAAAATACTAAATCAAAAATCACAAGATTCTGGAAAATAGCCGATGAGTTCAAATCAATTTTCAAAATTAAATTCAATTCACTTTAAGTGGTCGCAAATTTGTGTAGCTTTTTGTTCTAAATCGTGCTTTGTGCATACAATTATTAAACTCGTAATGTGCTTCCGATCACCTTAAATAGTTAATTCAATATTCACAAGTGTCTAGTATATAGCGTAGTACGAAGGTGATACAAGTCAGACAATGTCCAGACATGGTAGAACACTCCTAAAAACAAAAATACGCTCCCGCGTAAACATATAGTATTATAATTACAATATTAATAATAATCATATTATGCATTACTTATATTTTGTATAATAATATAATAATAATGTTTTGTAATACATTACAAAGGCATATATTACTTAACTTAATTCAACTAAATGTCATTATTAAACACACGCGCGTGACAGTTGCAGTACCTAGATGATGGTTAGGGTCTGTGCTCGACGATTTTTCGCATTTTCGGCCTAGCCGTAAAGCGTGTATTCTACGTTAGAAATAAATGTATTATGTAACTATGATATGCGAAATTCGAGTTTTTTTGCCAAATGTTAAACGGTTTACTTGTATGAAATTTCATTTAAAGCATTTTATCGACACGTATTTTCAAAAGCGTAATAGGTCTTTTTTTCGCTTATGAGTATTGTTTCCGAGAACAGGTAGTTTTTTTGCATTTTTGAGTCACTGATCGTCATATTTTATTATCATTTATTATATTCATTCATTTATTATTATTATTATATTACATTCATTATGATATATAACTTACATTTATTTTTATTTATTATATATTAATATATTATTATTATTATATTATATATTATAAAATTAATATATAATATTATTTATTGTCGTAAATACTCAACTAAATCGCGATACGTCCGCGACCGATCACCGTAGCCGACAAAACGAGGATTTTTTAAGTAGTGTACCAAAAGGTCTCTCATAAACAGACCTACAAAAGTCGTGTACACTCATACCAACATTTGCTTAAAATTACGAACTACATTTTTACCTATAAAATATATATAATTTTTTATGTATAAAATGTATATGGATACATTTTTTTCGTTTAATATACATTGTATAAAACACCGTAACTGAATCATTACATGTTATAGATCAAAAGTCGAAATTTTATATAATGTAAAGTGAAAAATACACTAGGTACCAAGGTTAGGTTTACTAGGTAAACAAATCAATATGTTTCTATTAACCCATTTATAAAACGGAAACTCGCGCCGAATTCATTTTGTTTGTAGTTGTAAATACGAGTTCAAAAACAATTTTCATTGTACACACAACGCGTAGGAAGTTGAATAAGATCATTTTAAATAAAACAAATTTTTTTTTATTATTGTTATTAAAATAATAATTAATAGCGTATATAATGTGTGCAAATGAGTCGTTACGAAAGTATGCTGAATACTGTCTAGACGTCTAGTACATAACCTATATATTGCGTTTTAAGTGACGAAATCAGTCAATTTCTCCCACGTACTTAACCTATTTAACACGTAAATTTCGACACTTCAATATCTATGTTTCAGTCGATAACGTGCTAATAGATATTACGCGGTACACACAGCAGCAACACGCAGACGCGAGATCAACCGTTAATTAATTATAAGAACTATTAGAAATAGTACTCGTAGACCTTATTATATTGTTTTCATCTATGCGCCCTTTTTTAATACAAGTTTGTGTGTGTGTGTGTGTGTGTGTGTGTGTGTGAGTGTGTGTGTGTGTGTGTGTGTGTGTGTGTGTGTGTATTTGTGTGTGATTTTTTCCCACCTGTATACAATGTAAACCATTGCGAGTACGCATAATAATCTCAATCGGATTACCTATAGCCATTATTTGTCCAACACCAACACAGTTTTACATAATATTAATATTATTATTTTTTGGTATATATACCAAAATAAAACACGTTATTAAGTGTATGATAACATGTATGTACAATTAATACACGTTTTTCGATATTAAATAATCTCGGCCTATCGCTCAATTGGTTTACGTTTTTGCGAGATACCTTAAGTTAAACTTATAACTACGTTATATATTTAAACATTTATATTATTTTTTTGCGTTTAAAATATTATCTACGGACGACGGTATTAAAATGAATATTATTACGTAAATTACACGATATTCACACAACAGTTTTGTTTTTTGTTTTTTTTTGTTTTTGTGTTATTTTCTCGTTCAGTGTATTGTTTTTCTATTATATGTTATTCCTATACGATTAACATCGAAAGACAGTTAATTTACATGCGCATATCATATGACCTCGATAGAACGAATAAATTAAAAACTTAATAAACTTTCAAGTATTATTTATATGAAAACATCAAGTAATTTTCAACCTTATAACATCACCTTTTTATAAAGAGTGGTATCGATATAAGTTTAACCGTATGGATATTTCTGCACGTAACGAAAACATATTTCAATTTATACTGTATTTAAACTTAAGTAGAACTGTAGTTACATACATGACTAGTATTTTTTGAAAAAGATAGTTGACACGTATAACAATAACGGGTTGTTTAAGATAGGGTTTTTTCAGCTTTTACATTTTATTGTAGTACAAATTCTCGTGCATCTCCTGCTGCAACGTACAGATTTATCTACAAATAATGTAGATAATAATTACAATATTTGTATTTAAATACATACATTTTTACATGATATTTTATTATATACGTAAATGTAGTTGAATTGCTTATAAAATGTATTATATAACGAGCATAAACACATCATGTATTTGATTCAAACTTCATAAACATGCATAATGTACACAGTTATTTTTTGAAAAAAGGTAAATATTTAATTTTTAAACGTGTTTTATATTACCATAGAAATATGTATAAAAACATCACGTTAAATCCAGTTTTAAAACGATTTCAATACAAATATACTTTAAATCTATAAATATTGCACTGTTAATACAGATTTACTATATCATTATACCTTTTTCCAATAATAAATTTTAAAAAAAATTCGTGAAACTGTTTCAACATGTGGACACATATACAGGCAAACGAGTACTAAATACTACCGCTTTATAATAATAATTACAATAGTAAAAAAATATATATAACACTCATTTTGACAAGTCTAAAAATTTCAAGAACAATTTGGGGGCAACGGTTGTAGAAAAAACGCGAGAATTTAAACTGTAAATAATAGTATTTGCTTAATAAATCTCTTTTATTCAACACACGCACACAACCGTGTACGGTGTGCGGCAAAATTTTTCAAGCTCATGGCATGGTTGATGACCTCTTGCCACCAATTACCGTTATTTATTCGGACACAATTCGATCGCACGCGATCATCGATCGACTATTAAAAAAAGTAAAAAAAAAGAAACGGTTAAAAATATTTTACCACATGCATACGGCGATGGTCGAACCGTTTTCGTATACGATAGTATATGCCGAATCACGATTCTCTTTTTGTAGGTTAGGTCCTTGCCTACGCGAGATTTAAGAACGTCCTCCGGCGAAGACGTGAGTTTTGGTTCAAACGCGAGCCGCTTTCGGCCCCCGCGGGACCGTATCGCGCTGAATCGCATTTCATCGTAAGTATACACGCGCGTTATATATTATCATTCGTGCTTTTCAATGTGTACATACGTATTCCCTTCCCGTCAATTATTTTATAGGACCGTGTTTTCTGACTTTCTGAACAAATATCGCAATGGGCGCACCGTGTCGCAGTCCCCCAACTACCGGTTTAAGTCATACCTGAACATATGTATACATCGAATATGCGCAAACGACGCGGAAATTTATACGTTTTATATTTTTTTATGTTTCGTGTGTTGTTGTATTGTCTGGGCGGATAAATATTTAAATTTAGTGATTTATGTGATGTGTGCGCGTATGTTGTGTGTGTGTGTGTGTGATGGGGATGCTGACACGGTCTGTCGATTTCCGACCGGACGTTGTGCTTTGGACATTAGTAAAGGATTTCCGGAGCATGCGCGCAAACCCCTTTGACGGTACCTACTATTTTTTTGTTTTTGTTTTTTCAATATTATTATTATTGTTATTATAATGCAACAAGTTGTATGCATTATAATTGCTGTGCGTATTAGCATTACAGTACCTGGTACCACACTTGATAATAATTTCGTGCGATGATTGGGGCGGCGGTAGCGCGGTCGAATCTGATGTGGATGACTGTGTTATTATCAATGGCACGGTGGTTCGTTTAATTCTTCTAGCGCGACACACAATACTGACTTCGAGTTCACGCACTGTGACAGTTCGAGTGCAGTAATGGTCGCAGGTTTTAAAGTATAATACCTACACGAACGCACTGATTTTCGAAAACAAAAACAAGAAGAAAAAACCAAAACAAAAAAACACGATGGAAAATCCTCGGCGAATAATCGTGTCCTTGAATCGAAAAACACAAATATATATTATGTATCATCACTACGATGTTACCATTGAATAATTAGTGTTCGTGCCTACTCCATTGTATACACACGCATATGTTAAATTTTGAATATTTCAATTATTGTCAAATCTGTATTATCAATATTATGAACAAATTATATAATTCAAAACTATTATCACACAATAATTTATATAATGTTACAGAAAAGTACTCGGTTACGCTTATGGTAAAATTATTATTATTTTGTTTAAAACAGAGTAGGTAATAATATATACAAATAAAAAATAAATTATAAAAAAGGAAAATAACCTTTGAAATGATTAAAAATATTACGTATTTTATAAGTTAAATATAAATTTGAATACGTTATATAAACTATAAAGAGAGAATATCAATCACTAGTTTTTAATCTTATTTTCATCATAACTGATTTAAGATGATTTCCGTTGATTGTAAAAAAGTAAAATAAATAATGTTTAACTTTAATACAATCGATTAATCAATGATATTGTATGTTTTATAATAAAATTAATGATCAAACGCACTTAAATGTACTTACAAATATCTGAACTCATATTTTATATTCATATTGTTTTTATTATGACATCATAATAACACGTAATAATAGTATAAAAATGACTATTACTGTAACAATTTTAAAGAAAGTTGAATTCGTTATCTGAATAGGTTGTACACGTATTTAGTGTTATTATATATATCCATATCTACCAGTTATAAAATAGAATTTATTTTAATTATGTCTTACATGATGCACGTACACAACCAACAAACATTAACTTTGGTATAATGTAGAGTATATCATAAATGTGTATATATTGTTATACGTGCTATGCGGTAAAACGTAAGGGAAATCATTATAAATATATATATTACGTATTATACACTATCTCGTTGGGTATAGTTTTCACGGAAACATTGATTAATACATACAGTAACGAAGACGTTTCCTTAATGTTACCAAACATATTGTGCAACCATAATAACACACGCGAACCTTATATTTGTAAACTGTATTGTACATACAAGTGAAATAAAAAAAGAAAAGAAATAAAAATAAGAAAAACTCTATATTTAAAGACCAGAGAACAAAGCACGTTATTATAAATATGACAATATGTAACACAATATATATGTTCGCATAGTTATTTCAAAATATTTTAGTATTTTACAAGAAACCCTTATTTAATTTGTTGTTTCTTTTTTTTTTCGATTACCTTTCGTCCTTTTAATATTAAGATTATTTTATACCAAGTATTTTATTTTTGTATATGCGAATATTAAAACGAGTTAAAATTTTAAGTTTTTTAACGATTATTTGGACGACAAGTTCCAAATATAAAATACAGTGGTAGTATATTTATTATAGTTATTTCTTCTGGTATAAGTTATAAGCGATCAGTCCGCGAAACGTATGATAATTTAATATAACATTGTTAGTTGCTAATTTTATCAGTTAGTGCGTTTTTGAATAGGGAATAATAAGTATTATTATAATACCTAGTTTTTTCATACGAACATTTCGTCCAGTTTTTGTAAAATATATTTTTAATACAATGTGTTTATTTATAATAAAATGTTTGTAAACACTGTTTTACGACTAAATTAAATATTAAATAGTATTTAATGAGACAGAAATAGTGTGTATTTGTATTGTATTGTAATAGTTCTGTGAAAAAAGCAAAATAAAAAATAATCTATTTTATAATTTCACATTATCATTTACATAACACAAATCACAATAATACATATGTTAGTGTTAGCATATATTAGGTTTGGGATAGATGTGCTAAAGGGACTTCAGCACTCCTAGAATTACAATTATCACCTCCAACAATTGTTTGTCTATTATAATTTAAGTGTTTTCCAGATTTTAATTAAATATTTTAAAAAAATGATGATCAAATTAATGACATTTTATGTTTTGTTTACTGTATTAGATTTATGGTCTATATAGGAATAAAAAAAATGAACAAATTTGAATTTAAATTTAAAATAATAATAAGTTTAACAATAAGTAAATGCAGCTTCCCAAGTATGTATCAAGTTAATAATTGGGTTAGAACTATTATGTTTTAATAGAGAATTAGTGGGTTATCTATGATAAGTATAAAAAATTATCTTATTAATTGAGTACAATTTATATTCACAATTTTTGACGTAACAATAATTTATGATTACATGCGAATTATACGATTAATGACAACGGCGATTTACGAGAAAATAATCCGCGGTTTTGTGGTAGAACACATTAACAATGACAAAAAACATATGTATATATACATTAAGATTTCATTTCCGCACAAAAACGTTTACAAGTATTTATATAATAATATGGTTATACGTGTTTGTGAGTATTTCGTTCACAATGCCGTTTTTACAAAAACCAATTATGGACTGCGGTGCATTATTGAAATTTAATAAACACGTTAATTGCGTTATATTATTATTATTACATTTTCAGATATTGTGTAAACAGTATTTTCCTCAAATTTTCGTTTTAGTTACGTAAAATTAATAACTTGGATGTTAATTTTTTTTATTTTTTACATAGTTTAGTATTAGTTAGTTTACACATTTTTTAGTGTGTGACTTTTAATATACTATATTCAATATGATTACTAATTTAATAATTTTATTTCTCGTTTACCGGCAAAAATTAAAATTAATTTCTATTGTAATTTACACATTACACAACAATTATCGGCCGAATACGATATTATTCCTTTCAAAAGCGTTGTAAATTGTACGTCGGTCATGATCAGAAATTCGTCTAGAAATTCTACGCCTATGATATACGGATACGTTCAAACGGATTCGAGAGAACCGTTCAATTTGTGAATGTCAGCAATCGGTATACTCGTAAATCGCCGTGGTGCAGTCGTACGACGAGTTAGGGCGGGACGACGGCATCATACACATTCAACATCACCGCGTAACGTTTTAAACAACTATTTTTGTTTATTTTCTACGGAACGTTTCGTGCGCACGATTAGCAGCGGCCGTCACCCCATTCCGACGTGATTATTTTCGTAGTCAACTACCTGTCGACAACCGTAATCGAATGGAAAAAACAACGCCGTGACGGGGCTACGCGGCGCGCCGGACAATGGACACGTGAACTGAACGGTCGATTAAATCTGTTTCCAATTTGTTCGCGCCACACCGCCGACACCTGCAATCAGGAGCGAAAGGGTAGATGTGCAGTGTGTGTAAAAGGGTTAATGGGAATGGGTGCGCGTATCGTACAACGCGACGTGCGTGTATGTGGTTTACAGAATATTAGCCCGTGAAGAAACGGGTACACCACGCACACGCGTCCATCGTCGTACACGAGCCCGTCGAGCACGTTCCGGCCGGTTTTTCATTATTATTATTATCATCGTTCGACGATTTCGTATGTATTTTTTTTTTTTTCCATAATCTTCGGACGTGCGTACTACCAGGCGCCGACAGGTGGTTATCGTTATTACGCGTTGCGGCAGACGGACACGAACGCGGACGCGTATCAGACACGTGTGCACGACGCCCGCCGTACCCGGAGACCATCGTTTACACGAAACCGAAAAGTCAAAGGGATGTATATGGTTCGGACCGGCCGCGATATACATTATTTTCGTGGTATAAATAATAAATCTTATAAATATATATATATATATATTTAGATATGGGCAACTGTGCGGTATACCTAAATGAATAATAATAATAATAACAATAACGCGTGAAACGTCGAATAATCGAATCCGTCTGCCGTTTCGCTCCCGTGTGCTCGTACAATGTACGATATACGACGACCGATGGACCGGAAAATAAAAATTCACAGTCTCCGATTGGAGTGTCGTTGGAATAACGATTACGGATTAGGAAAAAAAATACAAAACCCGATTGTCGGCTGATCGTAGAGGGAAAACATCTTCTCGATAAAATGGCGTTGTAACGTTTTACACTGCGCGCGGTAACGCGGCAGGTGTACACAGACGTTTCCGAGATCGTATATAACGCAATTACTATCGTGTCGTCGTTGTCGCCGTCAAATATATCGAAAATAAGACTCGCATAAAAAAACGACAAATTTCGTCCGTAACGACATCGATGCACGAAATTGTTATTACCTAGTCGACGATTATATATATATAATACGCTACCGGTAGTCAACATGATTAATCCGGTATTTTGTATAATGCGATCACTGGGAAATGTACATAATTTGTGCTTTGCGTAGGCATTATATACAACGCCATGAGTCGATTACGTAAAACTAGTAGAAATCAAACATTTTTGAAATTCTATTATTTTTTTTTTAATTTTAAATTACGTGCAAAAATTTTTTGGTTTCAATAATTAAAGTAACTATTCTTTAGTTTCTCTACGTTTTTTAGTTTGTTCGTTGTATGATTTAATAAAAAATTTTAAAATTATCTGTATACAGATAGAGCGAATTTTTATGTCGTCGAAAGATAAGAGTATACGTTACTAATAAACAATTCTAATAATAATAATAGTGCAGTTTTTAGTCGTCGGGTTAACCGTTTTATCAAAATCTTCGTTTCCCTTTACGCCGATATGAGATCATTTCACATTATTTCTTATGTGCGTACCTTCAGGAGTGGGATTTTCAAACGATATAATTTTTTTTTGCCAGAGGATTTTAAGTTCTAATAGAACATTAAGGCAATCACTAATTATTAATATTTCATTTGAATCAACTGAGAGTCAGCTAGCTCGGTTGTGCATAAAGGGCTTGTGATGAATTTTTATGATATTATATATATATATATTTATGTATAAGGGATTAGCAATATACGATGATTGTTAAACCACAATATACCACAATCAATCAATGTACTCACATTGATCAAGACGAATGTGACACTTCGCAAAAGGTTTAAAATCAAACGGCTAGTTATCAATGGCAGCTCATGGCTTGGACGACAGGACGATCGCATTTCCTATTTAAAATTAAAGTAGGGATCCTAGATTTAATTTTAAAAAATACGGGACTTTTTTTTGTAAACATTTAATAAATGTACATAAAATATATCTATAATATAATATATTATAATTGTAATATTAAAATTAATAACATAAAGTATCAACAATGTAAAATTTAATATTATTTTAAGGTGACTTTTCTTAATAGCTGATATACTTTATGAAATATTTAATTTTAACAATATATAATATTTATAAAATTGCAATATAAAATTTAATAATATAACAAATAAAATAAAACTTAATATTACTTTAAGGTCACTTTTCTTGTACTTTATAATAATTTATAATTAAAACTATTTAATTACTATCATTATTATCATCTTGATATTTTTGATTAGAATGAATTTCTTAAGAATAAGAATATTATAACATTTCAAACAAATTTCCTTAAAAAATAGTTTAACTGGTAACCAACAAATAACAACAAGATTATATTATTGTAATATTGTATGATATATTGTTTTTGAAACTATTATATTGAGTTTTAATTATTGATTAAAAATTAAATAGAGAGAATGGCCCATATTGAAGTTTAAGTATTACGGGACTGGTATTTTAAAATACGAGATAAAAGTGAAATCTCCAATATTTTGTCGGGACACCGGTGGACACTTTATCGAGGTACAGGACAATCCCGTAAAATACGTCAATAGATGAACTTCTAATATACGTGTATCTTAATACACGTGTACACGAACATTAAAAACACTTGTAATTAAATACACAGATATTCATACATTTTAGGATTTAAGGAACGGACAACGTGTACACGTGTACAGACGTACCAAACCGAGAGCTCTACTTTAAACCACTACCTAACACACCACGTCGTCCAAACAATAAAATCCCATATTATTAATGACAGATCGAATGCCACGGTATTTTTAGGAACTTCTGACCAGAGGGCCCGTATGTACAGATTCTTATATACACACCTGTATTTTCCATTCTTGTTGTGGCTTACATTTTATTGTACATACGATATTTGACCTAACTAGCGTTGTGTACAAAAACGAGGATTATTATGCCAATTATAGCTCTAAACTTTTTTATATATAAAAGTAATATAAATATATTTTTTATATATTTTTATAATATAAAAGTGCAAACAATAGTACAAGTAACACATAGATGCATACGATATTTTATAAATATTGTAGAAAATAAAATGGTATTTGAATGTTACCTACTTTCACTAAGAATCCCATAATATAGTCCGTTCATTTATAAAATATCACTCCGTAACACACACACACACACATATGTATATATATATAATTTCATTGATTTATACACGATAAGTGTACACACTTTCTCTCAATTTTATTGTTGCTCATACAATATGGAATACCGACACAGGTCGTTTCAAATTCAGTAAAATTAATTTTTATTCTAGTTTTATGCTATATGATTATTTTAAAAGTTCAAAAATTCGCTTCAATAATTTTAAGAATATATTTTCAGATCAAATTTTCTTAATCAAATATATCTTTGAATAAAATAATTAATATAAGTTGAAAACTTAAAAAACATATATAGTATTTGCTTCTACTTTGTTTTTGTTTTAATTATAAGTAATGTCAACGATTGGCACTTATTAATTGATTTTTGAATCATTACAGCATAGTTGTAATCGTTCAATTAGAGTGAATGCACTATTTAGAGCAATTGTTATATAAAACATATTGGAACTATTTAATCTCACATAATGACTGGATTCCGTTTGTAGATATCTTGTATTCTTTGATTTATCTATGACTCTACACAACTTGTTTCACTTATGAAGATTTATTTTATTTTTTAGCACAAATCTTGAATTTAAATACGAACGGCATCATGATATACGTAGTATAAGTATTATATAATTGTTGGTTAAACATATATTGAAATATTTTTACATATTACTTAGTTTATGTTTAATTTTAGACTTTGACTTTGATTTAGATGTTCGAATCACAGCTGGATATATAAATAAACTTTTATATGTGTACATACCTGTATAACAACATTTAAGTGTAAGCATATAACATACAATGTTATAATATTTAATTACAATAACATTAGACGTACAATAAATTTATCAATAAAGAATCAATACATTTTCAAATACAATTTTTTTTTTTAATTAAATAATTTGTTAAAATAAAAAAGGTTTTGTCATTCGTTTCGGTTTAATAATAATAATAATTATTATTTACACTGCGTGCTATTCTACTACTATATGGAGACAGCTATTATAATATTTAAAGTTACATACTACTAGAATTTGATTTACAACTTTTAATATATTTTTTCCAAATTTAAATTATTAACCAAAAGTATTACAAAACTGTTTGATTATTATATATGTGCTATAAAATAAATAATACAAACTCCATAATATATCTAATTTTACAGCAATTTGTTATTTTAACTTGATTAATTATTATAAAACTGTAATAAAAACATAAACTTTTTGTATATGTTACAAAATATGTGACAAATTTATTATATATATTGAGTAAATGAAGTAAAAAATGAATAAATATTGTTTGTAAACGTTATAACGATGTAATGCTATAATGTTATTCTACGTTTAATGATTCTTATTAAGTATAACATTGATATATATATTTTTAGATTACACGTCCATCGTGATCGCCAGCTGTATTTGAACCAAAACGACCACATAAGTCACGACGGATGCTATTATCTGGAAACACGGTCATTATAATAATTATAATAAGTGTAATAGTAATTTAGTACGTCAAGCTAGCCGCGTCTGCCCACATAATAATATTAATCGACATTACAGTAGTAGTGCTTACATTAATGCTTAGGGTTTTTTTGGGCGGGTTCAATGTTGACGAATGGCTATCTTGAGAACTTAGATATATTTTTAACAAAAAGTCTATCAATGAAAAACTAAAAAATAATATCATGTAATATCGGTAGAAAAATCATGGAATATGATTACTGGTCGAAATAATTCGCGTGTAAATCTTATAGGATAATATTGTGTATTTATACACATAAAATTGTAATTTTCTGTGAAATTCACGTATCTGAGAATGGTGTCACTATTAAATTACAAACTAATATATAGTTCCACGGTATCTATTTTATATATTTATATTGAAATACGAGTATTTTATTTTAAGTGAAATAAGATTTAGATTTAAAAAATTGTATGACTTTAATTTCTTTTCTAGAAAAGAATAACTATTAAACGTCTAATAAAGTCATTAAAGTTATTTAAAATTTCAATCTATATTTTGTAAATATGAAAATATTTCTAGATTTATCTCAAACAGTTTTGTAGTTTTAAATTGAAATTGTATAATACAGCGTAATTCATGTACTCGTGAGATATTCATTGTTATTTCCGAAAACTTTGAAAAATCTATGCTCATAAATTATTTTATAAACACTTAAGTATTTTTTAAATATCAAAAAAAAAACAATATTTTATTACTATTATTAGTTGACTAACAAACCAGGCAAACAAAACGAGACGAACGACCAACACCCTGAAATTACCGCATCCAATCCTAATTTTCTTTTTGTAATATCTGAAGTTAACTATACCCTATTCAAGTTAAGAAGCGGCCCAAATTTTGAACAGTTTTCGTCAGCGGTGGTCATATGACGCCAAATGTTATCCCCAGCGTGCCATGTCAGGTTACCAGCCCGAGTCATTTCCCACAGTGAATAGCGTATAAAATAATCGAAGTAAAACAACGAAAATGTCGTAAAAATCAATAAATAAATGCATACCGACTGAAGAAGTTTGTAATCCAAATCAAAGTAGTCGTGTACATCGAACGTAGTCGGATGGTTCCAACAATTTAATATAATTACTTCCAACTATAATGTTATTATATACTAAATTAGTTAAATTTGTAAGTAGTTGCATTGTCTTCAAAAATGAAAAAACTAGAATTATATTAGGATTTACATGATTTGCAGTTGCGATGTCCGATATGATATGCAATGCTTCGTGAACAATGAGAACGGTGTTGTTTGCCTGAACGAAATAAACAATAATTTACAAATTACTAACATACTTTTGTATTTATTATGATTTATTAGCTATATGAAATGAATATATTTTGTGATCACGTGAAAAAAACACTAATTTAATTCTGATTTTACAAGTTAATCGTGATTCAATATAAGTAGCTAACAATATCAATATGCAACTCGTAAACAATTATAACAAGATATAACTCGTATATATACATAAACAATAGGTGAATTTGTGTTCATTTTTATTAGCGTAATATTGAGTATTGAACACTTTTTCATAAATGCAATTGTCGTTCTTTAATAATATCATAGGTACTCACTTCTAAAGTAGCTTTGTGTGTTTCTCGAACCACAAAGTATAAAAATAACAATCTCAATGAACAGTGTCCTATGAAATATCCGTTATTAATAAACGTCGTGTCCAACTCGTTAAGATAGTTGACTGTTAATGTCGTCGCGCACGATATGAGTATTAAAACCGTTTCGACGATGAACAGCATTGCATGATATGCGTATGCGGTTTTTACTTCCTCCGTCAGACCGCGAAGTTCGATAAACATACTGTTAATTTCCTTTGGATACATGTATTGGATACCGGGTGATATGTTCTTCATCACACCTGTACAATTTGTTTTATTATTTAGTTACGCAAATCGATGTGGAATGCATTACAATATGATAATATTCCGAATATTAGGCATAAACAATTTAAAACATATATTTGCGCTCGTATTGACTTGTAAATATAAAAAATACAAATGAAATAAATATGAATAAAATTAAATTTAAAAAAATTATTGTGTTTCAGTAATTCATTAAAATATAATATAATTATAAATTTCTTCTTCTTCAGCCTCTTCTGTGGATATTTAAAAGACCTTGTTTAAAATCATAAACAAATGTTTGTTTTAAAGTTATTGAAATTAATAGTTAAATCATTTATTCTAGTACAGTACTAATAATAAAAAATTGATACTAATAGATGCTAAACAATTTTGAAATTAAAATTATCATAAAAAAATGCGCAAGTATAAAAAAAAATGGCACATCTGCAACTAAACTATAATAATTTAAGGTTATGCATTTTTAATATGGCTTCATTAAATTTGACGAAAATGCTGAAATTTCAAAATACTACTAATATTATCGTCTCTAAAGCATAAATTGTGAAGATTTTTTATGTATTTTAAAGCCATGGCTTAATATTGTGATCTGCACCAATACAGCTTGAAACATAGTAATATGTACCCAATTTATATAGTTCTACAATCAATTAAGATTACTATGGAGAAATTAAAAATTTGTAGTCTAAGTTATAACATAAGTGCATGCATGACAAAATTGTTTTCACCAATAATACGATTATATATTATTGATTTAAAAAGTATGATTACTTTGTTTTCATGAATAACTTAATCTGTGCAATATATTGTTATATGCTTTGGTAATATATGTTTTGCCAATAGTTGTTTTCATTAATTAAAACTGAAATCGATAATTAATTAAATTTGACTTAAAAAAAAATTTGTAAAACCTATTTCACGAAAATAAAATGATTGAAAACTCAAATAAACAGAAATAAACAAAAATGCAATTATTGAAATAACGTGTAATAAGTGTACCTGCACTTTAAATGTGCATATGTGTACTTTGTAGAATCAATGGAAAATTATTGCTGTTTTTCGATCAAATCATATATTTATATTTTATTGTTATTTAGAGTTTAATGACATTATATATTACTATTATTATTGTATAACATTATATTATATGATAGATTTTATTTTATTATACGAGTACATTATCGTATTATATTATCGTATAATATTTTTTTTAAAACTGCGTTTAAATTGGAGACATTTATATATATATAAACAAAAATGTTTTAAAAAAACTCAATAATCAAACATATAGTGATAATAGTGATTCGAAAACATAAAAGCTTATGTATTCTATACATATTATTAAACTAAGTACATACGTGTTATCGTATTTTCGTGTAATCTGTACATATGCGTAATATGCCATGGATGCTGTGGATATCTACTCAACTGAGTTATTTGGACAGACATTTTAGAGTTTTGTTATTATTTTGAATTTGAAAGCAATGATAAATCGTTGTATTTGAAAAATAATGAACAACGCCGATTGTTTATCGAAGTTAGTCAATTCCAACACAAATATGTTGACAAATTAACCGTAATTTTTCGCAAATTTTGGGTTGTTTTCACATGTAAAAAGAAACTATTGGGAAAATCGAAAAACGTGTCAAATAAATTATTAACTAGATACAGTTATAGTAGTCATTTTAACAGAAAAAATTGTTAATAAACAAAATACAATTAAAAAAACACATCATTATAAAACCAATACATTCTTTGCTTTACTTGGAATCTAAAACAACAATTTAAATCATTTAAACCGTACAATATGGTTAAACCATTTTCTTGAACTGAACTATAATTTATCATATTATATTAATACAGACATAGGTAATAGTAATCATATTTTAATTTCAATTTATTTATTTTTCTCTTATTTCAATTTATAATATAATAAATTAATACATTAAATATAATATTTCGCGTGTTTTATAATATTTATGAAAACGTTTTTGTTGCAGCTTAAAGTCTGAATAAGTGCATCCACTTATTTAAATCTCGGGCCACAATCGATATTACTTTTTTTTCTTTGAAAACTTTCTTTTGGAGGCTATTGAAATATTTCTCAAATTTCTAAGTCAATGACATTTTCACAGTTATTTCCTACAGTATATTATTCATTTAATAATCATTAGGTACAGAATATTTTTTTGGGTAGTCAAAGATTTATTTATAAGTTTTCTAAAAATCACAAACGATACGTGTCAATTAAAAAACTTGGATAACTTTACAGCGTAAAATTTTAAAATTGTATATAACGAAGCATGTTCACTTTATTTTACAACTGGATAAATCCTGAATACATTTTACGAGATAGTTCAGAAGCAAGGGGTACAAGTATAAGTAGTTTAACTGAAATAATGAACATTGAACATTATCTCCGTAATATCCACGGGGACGAGGAAAGTAGTAAAAGTTATATATATATATGTATTTAAAAAAGGGTATATTTTTATTATTATTACTAAAAATTGACATGATAAGTGTCAATAAATTTGACACTTATCATAGTAAGTATGATATAAAATTCATATTATATGAATAAAATTTTGTCATTCTAAAATACTGAAAAACATCTGTTTCTTCCAAAATATATTTATATTAGAAAAAGTTAAAACTTATAAACATTAATCACTTCCTGAACATTAAAAAGACAAAAATTATGGGGGAGGGGGGTCTTACACATATCAAAAAAATACCCAAAACGTGATTCACAAAACTTCACACAAATTCGTTGTAAATAACAAAATGAAGATTAATTAACTATTAAAAGTTATCACAATTTATAGTCAACTCTAATGAAGATTTGATGATTCGAAAAAATAAATTTTCATACGCCAAATAATACAAGATAGCTTATGTCATAGAAACGTTATGTGACTGCCACCGATGTGACTTTCAAAAAATTTTCTGTCGGCTAATTGGATCCAAGCAATTGAACGGCTACTGACCAGCAACAGTGTTCAGTGTACTCGACGCTTCTGAATAATTTTTCAACCCTTCACAGAAAACCTCCAATAGTCGTACTTCGATCAACAGAACGTTTTCAAAAAATTAAATTATATAAGATATTTTAAAATAACTCAACCGATTATCCCAGAAACAAATTTTTATTTCAAATCAGTACATTGTTTGAGACTGTGGGAGCAATCATTTTATTCTTGTTCCTTGACAAAATTTTTTACTTTTTACGTAATCATTAGTTTAAACGTCAATTTACTTCATGATTACATTAATCTAATCAATCGCAAGTTTGTCCGTTCTTATGGTTTATTAAAATCGATCATATATAACTGTAATACTAACTGTTTGCGAAAACCGTGTTCGCCATCGTGTACCTGACTCTCAACATGCGTACGTACGTGATGTACTGGACGACGATCAACATGGTCAAAGCGCATAACAAATTCCACATAAACAGTATGTAAAACACAACGTCTGTGTAGGAAAGACCGCATACGAAATTGTAAACGCCTATGAACAGTGCGTACAGTAGATATAACGTCTGGGCCCGCACGTCCGGCGGACATTGTACTCGCAACGTGAAAATGTCGAATTTGTAGAATTCGTTCAGTAGCCCAATAACACCTTTGGTCTTCTGGGTTGAAATTGCCGTGCTCAGGACGGCTACGAAAAACTTCAACAGCGTTTCGATGAAAATCACCTGAAATCGTGGTAACTATTGTTAATGATGTATTGTGTTAATGATAATATGTAAAAATAAAAAAACAGAAAATCGATAAAAACTTAACCTTCATTAACAAACTGTATTTGGACGTTACGTTTTGAGTTTTTTCGTAGTGATAAACGCACATGTACACTCCGGAAAATCCCAGGAACAGCCATAAAAATAATGGGTATAACAATGGCATGATTCTGTGACCACTAGCGAAAGGTAAGAACCCAAACATTTTAGCCACGTAATACATGATTTTCGAGTTGTTAATCCACGTCGAGTCCATAATTCATCCGAGTACATACTATACAAATTATAATCGATCGCCGTAATACTTTACTTTCCTTTTTCATCGGAAAAACTAATACGTTTAATAAACACTTGGGTTTAACACTGCGTGCACTCAAGAAATACTTGACTGGAGTTAACGTCGAGTATTCCCGTTATTTCGAACAATAGAATGAAACTCTTTACATCGAGCAGTCTTAGAACATTCTCTTCACCCTCTATTTTATTATTATTATTATTATTACTTTTATTTTTCAACAATACTCTACCATTACACTCGACAATCTTTCGAAGCGATCGATCTCAATTATTGATTAAATGGCATTTCTCGACAAAGGTCGCACCTGTTGGCGGTGGCAATAGCGGCATCTTTAACGCCTCTATTTTACCTATTGTTTCTTATTGAATACCTCAACCACAACCCTTACTATCAGTCTTGGCTTATAAAACAATATCGTTAAACTAACAACATAATAATGATAATATAAATTGCGCTTTGAACAAGACCGACGAAGAATGCGTCGTTTCTATCTTTATAATAACATACAAAGGGGTAAGTCAAGGACTCGCTTTCAGTTTATAAAAAAAATTACCTAATTTCTCACAAAATGAAGTATTTTGTTGTATTAAAATAATGTGTTTTTCATTGGTAAACTATTTAGACAGATTTCTAGTAAGAACGTTAACTATATTAAAATTTGTTTATTATTTCTTACATTAATATCAAATTAATTGTTTAATAAAAGGTTGTAAAAAACCAAAAATGCATTTAAAAATGTCAATATCTAGTTTTCTTGACGATTAATATAAAATAAAAAACTGTTAAAATAATTAAACACGTTATTTTTATAGTACTTTTAAAATTTTTTATTTGGCCAACAATTGACAAGATAATTCGGTAAAATCCATTGTATCATTTGAATAATGAAAATAATGAAAATAAATATAAAAATTCAAATATGTTTACCTCTACATCATGTATACAACATATTTTCCTTATACCTGATAGCTATAATTATAACTATTGACAACTTGAACTCAGAAAGAAATGGATACAAAGTACGTTATTGTTATCTTAGCAATCCAAACGAATTAATTTTAAATCATTCGTAATTCTCTACAAAATGTTATTTAAAGTTTCAACCGAGTAAAAATAAAATAAATCACAATTTAAAGGAAAACTCGATACACTATTTTTCATGATTCCATGTAATATTATAATATAATGTGAAACGACTAGTTTTGCTAGTTAGGACAATTGGTACCGCCATCTGGTATCGTCGACATTAAGCATTACGTTCGTTTTAATCAACTAAGTATCGAAAAGTACGAGAATTCCGCAAAGATTATTTTAAACACTGGCCTATTTAAATGCGGTTTGTACATAATCTGAACATTTGATATTCAATTTAAGAACTAGTTTTGATTTTAATTCAAATGCCTAGTGATTAGTATAATATTTAATATTGAAATGTATTTATACTCACATATTATGTAATCTCGTTAATGTGTTCGATTTTTTCATGAAATTTTCATTATCTGTGTACGTCTGTAATCCACTTAACGAAACTTTACAAATGTACGTCAAATGCATATATTTTCACAAAATGTGTAGCTAAAATACAACATGGTGAATCTAATTTCAATTTACGAGTATGGACACTCGTTAACTGTATAATTAATAAGCGACATTTATTAATTTGTTTTTAGTATCTAAATATAATACTTTTATTATATTATATATCATTGTCTTACATGTTGATATTGTTTATATAGTTAAATATTATTTAATTCTTAACCATCTTATTAGTTATTAAAAAATATATTATAAACGACTATTACATGAACTTTTTTTCTAAAATGTAATCGTGTAGTGGTCTGTAACATTATTTTACTTATAATTACTAACATCCAATAAACAAGTTGCAGTCGAAGTTTTACAAAATTAAAATTTCGTCTGTATATTTTCTAAATCAATAGGAATGTTATTCAATTATATCCTTTTGAATGTGTTGTTAAATATTATTAATATCAGATTTGCGTGAAAGCAAAAAACGTATTAGTTTTATGATGATGGTTTTGCTTTTTTTTTGTCTATGAACACATTTTCGTGTAAAATGAGTAAAAGTAATGTTTAGATGATTTCGACATGCGGTAATTTCCAGTAGTTAATTAAATATAGTTGTTTAATTTATTTGACACGTTTTTTGATTTTCCCAATACGTTTATTAAGCCTAATAAATAACAACATAAATATTGCAAAAAAAAAAAAGATAAAATTGTTTAAAATTGTTTAAAATATGGTTTTGGACGTACAATTTTATTTTTTATTTTTTAAGATATTAAAATTATATACAATTTGAGACAGGTATAATATTTTAACAATATTTATCATGTTTATTAATAGTAATAAACTATTAACTTCACTCAGAACCGTTTTTCAAATAAAATAATTTATCATTACTTTCAAATTCAAAATTATTATAACACTAAAATCTCTATAAGTATACCCAATTGATCCAGCATGAACAGCGCCAGCGACTAATAATATTTTTATATTATTATTTTAATTTTAATAACTAGTCTAATTCTTGTTTACACTTTTTAAGCTAACAACAAATATTCTAATAATATATTTTAGTAAGTTTAATAATATAGTGAAAGTTCTCTATAATTTTCGGGGAAAATCAGATACAGATATATGATAAATACTTGTGAATCACGGATAATTCTTGTTAATTCAATCAACACTTATTGATACATTACATTATATGTCCATATAAATTAAATTTAAGCTTGAACTACCTTAATCATTGTGAACAAAATGAATATACTATTTAAAGTGAATTATACCTTTAGGAGTAGGAGATTTCATCATGTGAGCATAACTGTAGTTTCTCGTATCCGGACAAAACAGAATATGCCCAATGCACAATTTCCTTTAGCTTATCAATTTATCTAACATTTTTACCTATATAACTAAAATAGTAAACACCAGAGTTAAAATTTTAAACTTAAAAATTAATATTTCTAGTTGATTAGTAATAACTTACACAAAGACTGTAATGAAATTGCTTAATTATTAGTACTTTATAATTTTCAATAAGTGTAGAATTTTTTTTATTGTGTTTTAAAAAATAATAATAAATTAAAATATTAGCAATAATTATAGTAAAAATGTATCAAAAAGCTTCTCGAAAAATAAAAATATTATTAGGATAGTCAATAAAACCCTACAAAACTTTCTGTTTGTAATATATATGTTAAAAATATAATTAAAAATTGTCATTTTATGACATATATAAATATATGTCATAAAAAATATCAAATGAACAATTCGTTTTAATTTTTAATGACATATTATGGTAACATGTTACACAAAATAAACTTAACGAAATAGTTTTTATAGAAAAATAATTTGTGACAAAACATATTTTATAATTACAACGTAAAACACTTTATTTGTTTATACGAAGTTTCTCGAAAAAAAATCAAAAAAATTGTTTATAAATTCTTTGCATCTTAAGTCAAGTACAATATTTGAGTATATGTTGGTAAAAATATAAAAATGACAGTTATAAGGCAAAACTAGGTGCACTTTTACAGTTCTTTTAAATTAAAAAAATAAATAGATGACCATAGTTTTATTTAACATTTTATGTAAGACGTTAATTTAGATAAATTTAGAATAGCGTACTTAATAAAAATTGTACTTAAATTAATTGTACTTAATATTTCATTTGCTAAAGTAATATTCCAGAAGATATTTCTTAATATGTACAAGTGTTTATTATACTACAACAGTTTTGAATTATTTATAAATATGAATCTGCTAAAAAATAAACAATTTACCAAGTTATATTACAAGAGTGTATCCATTATAAATAATTTTGGATTAAAGAGATATTTCCAGGTATTTTTATAATCGTGTTCAGATTAATTGTTATTTTAATACTATTTACGTATATGTACAAATAAAGTGTTGTAAAAGATATTTTGTATATACTAAAAATACTGAAATAAAATTTAGCATTAGTAAAATAAACTTTTTCCCATTTTTAACGTTCACAATTCGCAAATTTTTTGTTACCTATGTAAAATTAAAGTAATTTTATTTAGAAAAAAATTTTGTAATAACTATGATTATTTTCAAATATATGAGGAATATGTAGCATAACATTTTAGATTGGTATGTCGATATTTTTCTACAAGTTTATCTGTTTATAGTCAGTTGGTGTGAATTTATGATATTTAATATTTCTTATAAAATAACACACTAAAAGAATTTAATATTTCTTGCATATTTAATACTTTAGAGCAAATGTATTCAATATGTTACCAAAATTGTTTAAATGCTTGTACTCAGATACCCATATAAGTGTACAAATGTATATATATATATATATATGTATATTTTAATTTCTTAATATTCAGAATGTACTACCTATATAACGTGCATTTAACTTTTTACATTATTTGTTCCAATTTTATTATCTAACAGTAGTTATTCCAGTGCACTTTGTTAGATGTAAAAACAAAATGAACTTATCCATTGCATATGATTAATCATGTGTTTTACATTTTGTTTACTTTTTGTATACCAAGGCAATATTACTAATCCACCCTCACGAGGGAGAATCAGATTATTTTGTAAGGGGTGTTTTTTTATTTTTAATAAGACTGTAATGTTTAAAATGTACACTATTTTCCCCCATAAGTAAAACACGTTGGAATGCAAATACAAAAATGTATATTAAAGAAGTTGGCCGTATTATTCGCTAGCGAAAGTTAATTTGAATTTTCATTATTAAATTTTAGTCCAATCGTAAAACAGAACCGCAAGATTAGGTATTCTGTATAACTTTCAAGTAAATATGACCTTAGAAGTTAAAATAATTACTTCTCTGAACTTATTTCTTTTTATACGTCGTAAAATATTATCAGAACGTTAAGGAGGACATTTTTTGGATTTCAGATTTTCGATGCAAGTTGAGTTGTTTATCGTGAAATTTACCGAGTGCAAGTTCAGTGTTGTCATATGGTAACTGGAGGTCGTAAATTATTACGACAAGAGAAATAAGTTGGTACAATATACCATTGGATAACTGTTAAGTTTTTTTTTATTATATTATAAGAAACATATTAAAAAAAAAATATTTGTCTCGACAATTAAATAACAATGAAATGAAATAACTAAATAAAAAACAAAACAAAAAATAAAACTAAGGAAAACAAATATAAATTATAAAAAAAAGCCTTCGGAACGGAAAAAAATAAAAATGGAAAGTATCAGGAAAACAGAGGTTTGAAATATATGAGGAAATGTAAAAGGAATGTTGTTGAAAATGAATAAATCTGCAAAAATACAATGTTTATGGGATAGAACAGGACAATTGAAGAGGAGATGAGAGGAATTACAACTAAAGGATCCATCGTGCAGGGTACAAAAAGGCAAATCATTTAGGGATAAGTTGAAGGAGTGAGCTGGGAGACGATTGTACCTAAAACGTAAACGGGAGAAGGAAACAATGGATTTACGAGAAATGAGAATTTTGTGGAACCAGCGGAAGGGTAGGATAGAGGGGAAAATAGTGTGAAAGGAAGCGACAAAGGAGGGAGGTAGGTTCAACCAATAAAGAGTCCATTACTTTAAGGCGAAAATTTTGAGGGCTGGGGAAAAATCGGAGTATAGAAATTTAATAGGTGACGGAATAAAACAAGGGCAAGATGTAGCGAGAAAATCAGCGGTTTCATTGCCTATAATACCTGGATGGCTAGGAATCCATAACAAATTAATTGTATAGCCAGTACTGGAGAGAGAGAGAAAGATTGAGCGAATGTGAAGAATGAGATGGGAGGAAGCAGGCCCAAATGGAGAAGAATTTAACGCTATAAGGCACGATTGAGAATCAGAACAAATAACAAAATTAAAATTATGGCAAACTAAAGAATTAATGATAAGGAGGGCTTCCAGAATAGCGAGGCATTCGGTTGTGAAAGAAGAGGCAGAAAGAGCAACATTATTAGAAAACCTGATGAAAAGGCTAGGTATAAAAAAAAGTGTAACCAGCAGAAGTTTTAGAAACAGATTCGTCAGTGAAAATGATGCAAGAATTAGGATAGTGGGTAGAAACAAAATCATTAAATATAGCATTTACCGTGGATGAAGGAAAAGAACGAATAAAGGAAAACTGTTAAGTTAAAACACAATTTAAGAATTAAGAATTCGAGATAGAATTAAAAAATGTCCTCTAAAGAGTACCACATAATTGCATAGATTGTTGATTGGTATTATAAATATATGCGTATTTTACTCATATCCGTTTTTAAGAGACTTGTACAGTTTGTGAGACAGAGGTTTTTGTATCATTGGTATTTGACGTTAACGATCGTCGATAAAATAAATTTTAAAATATAATTTCGGCTGTGTTGATTATTATAAAATATATTGTACTGCTAAAATGTGATAAGATCTTAAATTTTGATTGTAAAATCATGTAAATTGGTATTTTCAAAATTCTTAACGTACAATAAGTTATAAATATCTATTACAATCTCGTAGATAAATATTACCGCATATTCTTACGTTTTCAGTAATCTGTTTAGAGTTTGGATTTTAATCTATTGTAAAAAAATGTTCAAACCCATATCGAATATTGAAGTTAATCAACATTTTCTATTATATATTGTTTATTTATGCAACAAATTACAGAATTTTTAATTATTTAATTTATTGTCTAGTTTAACGCTTTGCAAAATGTGTAGTCATATGACACGAAATCGCAAGTAATTATGCTGATACATGACCCGTTTCATGATTAATATTCATATGTAATCAAAATTGTTTAAAATGACATTTAGAGGTTCGTGGAAAATAGGTCACAATCACTAGTTATTACGGCCAAATTCAATAAAAAAAAAAAAATGGAAATATTTATTTAAAATACTAAGGCGTGTATTGTGTTATGCATATACAAACTGTTTAAATTTGATTAAATATGAGAAATACAATGTAAATATGAATAAATTAAAAAATTTAATGAATATTTAATTACTTAAAATAATCAATGATTTTTAACTGCTTGCATCTAAACTGATAATTGTATTCGATATTCAGTCTAATTACTAATGTATGTTTTTTAGCATTTAATGTATATATATGTATAGAAAGAGAGAGAGAGAGAGAGAGTATACTATATATGTTTGATTTAAATTTAATCGTATTTGTTAATATTCTATTCCTTTTTATCATCTATATCACAATCAATGGTTTATTAAAATAAATAATACATTTTTAGTCATTTTCGATCATATTACTATTGATAAATTGTTTACAAAGCTTACGACGTCTAGTTATTAAAAATAATATACATAAATACAAGTTGTTTCAATGTTACATTAAAAATGTATCGCAACATTTTCATATCGCTATGGTCGTATAAGAAATATTATAAGCATTCAGTGAATGATAATAAAAATAAAAAATCAGTAAAAGTTTATCATTATTGATTTAATTGTAAATGACTTTGACTTAAAAAATATTATATTCAGATTTTTATTTATTCATCTAAGTACATAATCGATGAACTGAGAATTTCGTAGTTGATTTTTAATATTACCCTAGAATGATAATACTTTTTTTTATCATTAACCTTGTACAATTCAATTCCGATTCAAATGTGAATACAAATTTCTTCGATTCTCCAGCTTTTCACGATACTATATATAATCTTCTCAGACACACAAAATGTATATATTAGTAAATTCAGCAATACGAATAAAGAGTAGAACATAATTATATAGATTTGAATAATTCAATGAAAATGTGAAATTACAGGTTAATGTCGAGTTTTCATTTAACAACGTTTAATACCTGGTAGATATGTTCAGACATTATTGAAAAACAATTTTTTTTTATATCAAGGTTGAATAAAAGTAATTTATTTAATTTACACACACAAAATGCAAGAAGGAAATAATAATTGCATATAAAAATTGATTATGATAATCTGATAAGAAAAAATTTGCATAGTTATTGGTGATTATTTATATAAAGCTATACAACAAACAATTTAAAAATTCAACAAATATGTAAAACATGGATGAAAATTAATTATATTATTTTTTTTCGTGTTTAAAAAAAAAATATTACATATACATTGTTCCCGTGAAAAAATATACTTAAAAATATTTATAATATTATGTTACGAAAATCATTCACAAATATATTCATCGTTTATTTATTATTACAAAAATTAGAAAAAATCCAAGTTTGTCAATGTAGTCAGTGTATAAATGGTACTTATCAATCCGTTTAATTTAAAAAATATATAAAATAATTTTAAAACATTTTTGGAGAATTTTAAATTAAATAAGAATCAAGTAAGTCCAATCGAAATATATTGAGTATTCTATATATGGTAAAAAAAGGAAGTAAAATAAATAGTTTATAAAATATTATAGAAGTTATATAAAACGTTCAAAGTCAAGTTTAGATAAAAATATGTTTGTAAACGGATAATTATGATCATGAATTTTTAAAATTTAATTCACTTATTCAAAATTATTAAATGTATTTATCGTCGTAATTCCATAATGTGATTTTTCAATGTAAATATGAAAATTCGTTTAGGTTGCCTCCTTCTTATAAGAAAAGTATTGGCGATGACAAGAATTAGAGAAATTTTTCGTCCTACAAAAATAAGTAATTATTTTTTACTTATGACTACATAATATTACAATCCATAATTTAATGATAAATTTAAAATTCAATAATAGAAAGATACTAAATTACCTATTATTATGTTGTTTTATCGTTTGCATGACAAAATGGCCAGTATAATAATATTTAATAACTTTAAACATGATTTTATTGGTTAATGAATGATATATTCTATTGTCTAACTCTATTATTATAATCTTAATAAATAATAAACATTTAATCATTCACCGTCGATGCTGCTTCTTACCGGTTACACTATTCTTGAAGTCTCTATGAAAACAATATATTAAGTCTTAAGGTAAACATTTTTTTACTACCTAATTTCTTTTTATCTTTTACAGGTTATGAAGGCCTTTTGCTACTTCTAACAAATTTTTCCACGGATTTCAATAAACGGCTTCTTCCATTTTTGTTATTTTATCAACTTCCTTCAAATCTACCGTTACACATACACACACACACAATACACACACACACACACACACACACACACACACACACACACACACCACACACACACACACACACACACACACACACACACACGATGTTAATGTTTGTAATCTCACGCTTTTGTTCCTCTCATATTTCCTCAGACATATCATATGAACAAGACGCACGTACTCAATAATTATTTGTATTGTTTTTTTATACATATATATATATATATATATATTTATCACGCCTTTATATATACTTAATTTGCAAAGTTGAAACATCGCACAGAACTATGCCATTAAGTTCTATAGTTACCATGTAAATCATGTTTCAAAATGCATTAATTCTTATATATTATATTTTAAACGATGATTGAAACGAGAAAACTACTAATTTGTTTTTATATGAAATTAATAAAATGAACGTAATAAATAAACTTTATTGCTTTGAAAAATATTCAAAACTAATGAATGTAAAAATCAAGTCTCTTCTATATACATATGCTATATATCTATTATTAAAACAAAGTTTACACATCACAAGTATATCTTCACATCATTCATAAAACTATACAAGTGATAATATATTAGAAAACCTATTTCACTATCATAAAAGCCCCGTTTTTCTTTTTTAATATTGAGCATTATGCAATGTTTATATTTTTTTTTGTTAACAATGAATATCTTGCAACTTGTGTGATATTCTCACAGTATAGATATTTATTTTTTAAAATTTATCCAATATAATATCTTATGTCTGTAAAAAGTAGTTTGATTTTTATAAATATAAGTCAATTGATCTTACTTTAATTTGCCTTTATAATAACAAAAATATTTTATAGCATTCAATGAAAAAAATTAACATGTCATCAAAATCTATACTATATTTTATCTAAAGTATAATTTAATATATTATCCTCGTTCACATTGTTTACCTGTTCACAATTGTAATTTAATAAAAATACCAAAACATGAACTCTATCAGATTTCAAAACACTACATTTGTTTTATTATTATTTTTAGTCAAAGCGCACAAAACATCAGTATATAATACCAAAGGTAGATTAGAAAATATTTTCAGCTCGGGAAACAAAAAATTACGTCAGCTAATTTGTTATAGAGAAAATCATAATAATATAATACACATATTGTTTCTGTGAAAATTGCATTCTACATACAATTACTATAGTGGTTCCATGATTTTATTTTTTATTATTCTAACACGTTAAAATCGAATAATTTATTAAAAATTGTCCACCGTTCGTTAGACATTCGCACAGCATAACATTTCTAAAATATACGATATATATATATATACGGCTATTCCTCTATAGCCGTGCGGGTTAAAAGTCCACTATAAGTGTACACAACTCTCAGTGATCTGATAATGAAGTTAACATGAAAAAGTTATTTATTTATTTATATAAGAATGAATTTAAATAAAACAAAACTTTATTTTAGATGTATTTTACATTAACTTAAATATAAAAAATATACATAAAATATAATTATGTGTTGAATGAATTTTTAATATAGAAAATAATGTTTTTGAAAATTTATGAATAGAGTATTTATGTCTATTTGATTTTAAATATATATATTTGATATAAATATATATATTTAATATTATTTTCATTATTGATCGTTTTACACTAAAATTTATGATTGTAATAATAACAACACTTGTTAATAATCAAATTAATAAAATACTTTTATTAAAATAAAAAGTGCTGAAAGACAAAAAACACATAGTAAAATCTTCATGGGTCTGCGAAACGGGAAATCGAGACATTTCCTGATACGCCAATCCGTTTTTGAATAATAGTGTAAGACGTGTATGGTGAATGTGCGGTGATAAAAACAAACGTTGTAAATCGATATTATACTTCGTATGTGAGAGACTTGTACAATAAACGATAATTTATTTTTTCAATAAACCAACATATAACGACACAACGTAATATGTATTATTGTACGTGTAGTTCGTTTCACCGCATAATATGTCCATTAAATTATACGATATCGCTATTTTTTTTTTAAACATCATTTTTTACGTTATTCAATTTTGAAACTTTTAACGCTTTCATGTTTTAGAATACAATTATTTCTATTTCTGCCTTTAAATAGAAAAAAAAATCAATAGAATACCGTTCTAATAAATCGCATTGAACACATGATATTGAATTATATATTTTTTTGTTTATTGTGCTTTTCTGGTAATTACATCTAGGCAATTTACTACACGTATTGTATTTTAATATTCGACTGCAAACAGACTATGTACGCGTTGTAGTTTGATTCTAATTTTGATGACATAAAAATATATATACAGGTTGTATCAGACTCGACTGTCATAAATCAAGGGTTCGATTATACAGGTAATTTGCGACAAAAAGTTTCCCTAGAAAGTGTTTTGTAACTTCCTTTTTTTTAGAGTTATCTCCAATTTTAAGATTTTTTCGTGTTTCTAAGCTTATCATTTTTAAATAACCATAATTGCTAAATTAACGAAGCAAAATCAAAAATAATTATACTGGTGGAAAGGTCGTTGAATTTTCTATAAGGTGCTATGGTTTACTTGTAGACATATGACCAAGAAAAGCATTTTTTCAGCCCTTAAACACAAAAAATTACGCTTTTTGTAAAATTTGATTTTTTTTGTTGGGGTTAAATTTCCTTTCAAAATCACGACCAGAGGCTGCCACTTTCGGAAAAACTTCTTCAAAACCTTAGATTTCCAACAGTGGTATTGTTTTTTATTTTACTGCAGTAATTAAGGAAGAAAATTGAGTTTGAATGCAAAAAAACGTAGTTTTTCTACAAAATCGAAAACTATATTCAGAGGTTGCTACTATCTGAAAAATCTTTGTACCTCAGATATGAAATACGTTGCTTGACAGAATGCGTAATCACAAAGTTCATCAAAAGTGGACTATGCCAATAACATTAGGATTGTTTATTATTAGGATTATCTTATCTAATCTTAATCGAGGACGGTGAGAGAATATGTTCAGTTTTGCTTTAATTGTCATTGTGCGACGTTCATCTAATATAGCTTACACAATTATTGAGTATGCTGACATGCTTCACGTGTATGGTTATACGGATGGGAATGATGTCGCGGCTGTAAAAGAGTACCAGCGCCGTTTTCCGACTTGACGGGTTCCTGACCGACGTACCATCGTTGAAGTCCATAGACGAATCCGGGAAACAGGCTCTCTCGTTCCTTCAAGAAGAGAAATAGACGCTCCTGTGGTAGAAAATTATGCCGATCGTGTCTTCAGGTCAATTGAGAATAATCCTACTTTAAGCACGCGTCAAATATGGCAACATCTTAACGTGTCCCATTCTTCTGTTCATCGGATTTTGAAACGGTTGTCCAGCTCACAACGAACGAGCAGTAACTACTCGGATGAATGCTCATTTCCCATACAAGCAGGGCCGGCCCAAGGTATTTTGACGCCCCGGGCAATTTTTTGAAAGGCGCCCTTAAACAAATTCTCTATAATAATTATGATTATAAAATCGTATAATCTATAAAAAAAATTAAATAACAGAATATTCTGTCATGGATATATTATTGTCAATTTGAATAAATGTTACACTAAAATTTATAAAATATTCGTATATTAAAAGCGCCCCTATAAAAGTAGCGCCCCGGGCAACCGCCCGGTTCGCCCGTATCTTGGGCCGGCACTGCAAACAGGTATAAAGAGAGTTCAGTTTTACTAACTCAATCGTCATTTGATAACCTACTTTATCTTGTTACGTTTCTTTATTTATCAAATAAACTATTATTTTTGTTAATACAGGTGTATAGGACGTAACGGTTCAATAAAGTGGCCAGCCCAGAGCCTAGATCTAACTCCATTAGATTTTTACGTTTTGTGGAACTCTCAAAAGCATGGTGTATGCAAAACCAGTATCTGACCATGAAGAGTTAATTAACAGAATTAGGCTTGATTGCCAGACGTTGAATGATGATTCTGCTCAGCTTCAACGTACATTGGAGTCTATTGGACGCAGGTCTAGGCTCTGTGTGAGAGAAGGAGGGAGACACTTCGAATAATATTTGTGAAACATTTTTGCGATTAAGAATTTGTTAAAAGTTAAATCCAGAGTATCATCTTTTGATTCTACGTAAAAAAATACGTGAGAATCGATGCCTATATCTTTTCAACAGATGGTCAAATTGAGACTAGTCGTATAACATCGTAAAATACTCGATTTCGTAGAAAAACCACGTTTTTTCATTCAAACTCAATTTTCTTCCTTAATTACTCCAGTAAATTAAAAAACGATACCACCGTTAGAAAACTGAGGTTTTGAAAAAGTTTTTCCAAAAGTGGCAGTCTCTAGTCATGATTTTGAAAGAAAGTTTAACCCCAACAAAAAAAATCAAATTTTACAAAAAGCGTAATTTGTTGTGTTTAAGGGCTGAAAAAATGTTTTTTTTGGTCATATGTCTACAAGTAAATCATATAACATTATAGGAAATTTAACGACCTTTCCACCAATATAAATATTTTTAATTTTGCTTCATTAATTTAGCAAATTATGGCTATTTAAAAATGATAAGCTTAGAAACACGAAAAAATCTTAAAATTGGAGATAACTCTAAAAAAAAGGAAGTTACAAAACACTTTCCAGGGGAAACTTTTTGTCGCAAATTACCTGTATAATCGAACCCTTGATTTATGACAGTCGAGTCTGATACACCCTGTATACGTATTTTGTTACAATATTTTATTATATAATAATTTACACGTTACATACTTATATGTATATATATTTAAATCCAATGTATTTCATTTAACGTTAACTGCCGCGTTATCGAGGACATATAAGACGAAGAGTCACTTCAAAAATTATTCCTTTACTAAAGAGTTAGTAAAGTTAGTCACTATTTAACTCGTTAATAAATTATTGGGTTATAGAATCTGGTGCACTCGAATATCTTAAATATTTCTTATTTTTCACAATGATTTAAAAAGTTATTTCGTATGAACTATTATGTTATGTATATAATTATCTGAAAATATTAGTATAAACCTACAGACTTTTACGAATGTTTATTTTGAAATATTGAAATTTGATACGAGTATATCATGGGTTTTGTCGTCAACGTTTTGTCAGTTTCCTCTAATCGCATTAAGTTTTGCATAGGAGATTACGGGACTCTGATATACGAGTCGCTAGAAAGCATTCGCCAAAGGGTTTACGCCAGTAAGTGATCGTCTGTGCATTTTAAAATTGTAAGGGCATGTCTGGAATATTGTGGTAATAAATTGTCATACTCCAACTGAGGAAGGAAACAACGACAACAAATGTAAATTCTACCATGATCTAGATAGAATATATGACACCGTACCTAGAAACTGCATAAAAACACTAATGGGGGATTTTAACGCCCAGATCGGATGAGAGCTTTGTATAAATCTAACATGGGGCAGGAAAACTTGCACTTAATGTCAAATTTTAATGGCATGAGAGTTATACATTTTGCAAAATCTAAGGATTTGATAGTTAGTAGCACGTTTTGTCCAAGAAAAGATATTTTAAGCACAAATAGATATCTCTTAATGCAAAAACTAAGAACTAAGTCGACCATGTTATAATTAATAGAAAACATAAAACATTCATGACCAATGCAAGAAGTTACATATAGTAGTTCTGATCACTATCTGGTAATCACAAACCTCATGATAAAGTTTTCAGTGAGCTGGAAGAAAAAAAAACAATATAAGCTTAGAACTAAAAAAATTAGCACCAATAAAATAAAAAGTCCAGCAGAAGTCCAAGCGTATCAAATTAAATTATCTGACATACTTAATAGAGAATGTGTGCCACGGAATGGCATTGAAGAAGCATAGATAAACAGACTTGGGGAAAATATTTTTTTAAAATATTTGGAATACATATTCCGAATAATTTGAAGAAAAAAGTATTTAGAATATGTATTCGAATACTTTATTACAATAGTTTTCTATAAGTATTCTGAATATTTCACAAAAAGTATTCCAAATACTTCTAAAATACATATTTTTTAGTTTTCAGTAATATGAATGTAAAATATAGTAATTATGTTATTATTTAATGGAATTAATACAATAACTAAGAAGTAAATTAATAATATCAATTAATTATAAAATATAACACAATTATATTAACACAGTGAATTTAAATATACTTTATTGTTTGAATAAGGCGGGGCTGAAACACCAAATATAGCAAGGTTATTGATAAAATAATTGATGTAGTTTTAAATTTCTACTGCTGTTATTTAATACTTGTATTTCTTTTTGAAATTATTATTTTTTAGATTAAAGTTATACGTTAATATTTTTTGTAAAACTAATAGAAACTTTTTATACTCTCAATGACTTATAGTCTATTACATTCTACTTTACATTCAAAACAATTTTTGCCTTATAATAATTAGTTATATAATGTTTGACCTAACATAATATGTATTATAATAAAATAACATTTATAATAATATACTGACAAACATAATAGATAATTTAAAACTTTATTTCATCAGAAACAAACAGATATTAAAATTAATATGAATTTAATAAAAATAAAATGAAATATCATGTAGGTACTATTTAAAGTATATTTGAGCTGTAATAATTATTCGGAATACTGTATTCAGAATACGTTTAAAAATTATTTGAAATACTATAGTCACAATACTTTCAGGAAAGTATTTAAAAAGGATTCAGAATACTTAAAACGTTTGTGGTTATCACTAAGTCTGTGGATAAATATCAAGGAAACAGTGAATGAAACCGCAAGAACCTACAAGTCTTAGGGTTGAAGAAAAATAACAAATGGTTCATGAAACAAATGTCATGAAGCAATTAGGGAGCGCAACTTATGTAGAATTAACATGTTACAAAACGCTACACAGGAGAATATACATGCTTATCATAATGCAAGACTTCAAACTAGTAAAATATTCCGGCAGAGTAAAAGATTAGCTTAAAAGAAATTTATAGAGAATATTGAAATATACAAAAGAAATCCTAGATTATTTTTTGAATAATGCAAGTCTATAAAGTAAAATTATAAAGCAAGATTGTTAATAATAAAGAATGACCAAGGAAACCTTATAATAGACACTAAGAAAATTGTGCTACATTTCACGGATTTTTTAAAAAAAAAGTTGAATAATATAAATAACATCAAAAATATGAAAAAATAATCTACCATACCATGGAGACAGAAATCATAGAACCTATATTAGATAAAATTAAAACTATAATAAATATTCTAAAAAATAATAAAACACCCGGAGAAGACAACATAAATTCAAAGCTAATAAAACTGGCTGGAAAATGATTAACGACTGAAATACTTAAGCTTATTTATAGTATGAAGACTAGAGAAAAAATACCAACGAACTGGAATATGCTAATCATTCGTCTGATTTTCAAAAAGTGAGACTCGGCAAGAGTAAAAAACTATTGTGGAATCTCTCTTTTGGGCACAAGAGACATAGTTTTGTCTCTAAAAATTCTCAGCAGACTAGAAAAATATGCACCTAGAGAACTTCGGAGAATACCAAAGCGGATTTATTAAAAAGAAAAATCAACTACAAATCATATATTTACTATTCAACAAATTATAGAAATATACTATACATTTAACAACGAACTCTACATGATTTTCGTAGATTTTAAGCAAGCTTACAACAGCATAAATAGAGATCAATTATGGACTGCTTTGATGAATCTAAATGTTCCGAATAAATTAATAAGAATGATCAAAATATTCAATTTTAACACACTTTGAAAAGTCCGATAGCAGGATAATCTTATAATATTTTATACGTTATTTAGTTTTTCATCTTTCCTGAAAAAATAGGAAAAGTGGACTTGTCACCATTTTTCAGTTAGCGATCCTTATATATCTTTGATCGTCCCACTTCAAACCTTTTTCCAATTCAACCACCATATGCATCAATCATTTTCACGCCGTCACGTCTTAACGTCGCAAATCATATACCGCAGTGTATGGCAATCGATCGTGTTTAGGATTCTCGTTGACGCGCGCGTTTGTGCATACAAAATACGTAAAATGACGGATTAAAATGTATATAAGTATCATACTATGAATATGCAACGTGTTTGTAGTACATAAAAAAAATCTTTTTGCAATTTGGCCGCCATGAAATGTATGCGGATTAGAACGTTTGTATAATTCTATAGGTGTGTGTGTGTGTGTGTGTGTGTGTGTGTGTGTGTGTGTGTGTGTATGTAGGTGTGTGTGCGTGTGTGTGTGTGTTTGTAGTAATATTTTGGGAACAAGACGATCTCGTGTCGTAGTCGCTGTCGCCACCGGCAATGAAAATAATACATACTCTCCGCCCGAGATCGTTTCCTGCAGTTTCCGTGGCGTCCGATCACATACATTATGTATATGGATAATCAACAAAATCTCGGACTACGCGACGGCGATACAGACGCACAAATTTGGTCAACATAAGGACGACGTTATTACAGGGCAGATATTATATTATACACTCACATGGCACGCGCATATACCTACTTTCATATTACATAATGTAGTGCAGCCTCCGTGGCACCGTGTATTCTTCTTAATTCCTTCGCCGTCCCCTTTGCAGGGTTGTACTCGCAAAAAGTCTTTTTTTTCACCCTCTTAAGTCCGTGCCGTACATAATAGTTTCAAATTCGTACATGCGCTGCACTGTTCATCGAATATTACGATTTCCCGTCGTTCCTGCCGTCGTTGAGGGTGTGTTTTTCTTTTATCTCATATTTCCTCTTTCCTCTTCCACCACTGAAAGGAGATTACACTCAATTCCGCTTTCGGCGATAACGACTATGAATATTATTATATTATATATATAGATATAATATTTGCCCGCCCGATCGCGAAAACAGCTTCCGGCGTCGGAAAACTACTGCAGCATCGAGTATAATATTTCTATATTGGATATTTTTTTTTACGAAAATTCAACACCAGATCATGGAAAAGTCCACTAAATTATTACACGTCATTGACACTTTCCTTTCCAAATCAAATATCAAATCAAGCCATTTTTTTTCTTTTCGTTTTTCGTTTTATCGCTCGTTATTACATTATGTTTTCCTCCGAAAGGTTACCGGGACAAAAGTCCAACGGGAAACGTGTAAAAGTTTACAAGACGATCGATGCAAATACTCGTTGAAATGGGGCTGGCACGACGTTTACTATAAATATAAAATACTATTTAACAGACGACAGACATTTATGACCTCACATATCAAAAATATAGCAGTAAATCAACGTCTAAATCCCCTTCGTCCACTAATAAACAAACATGCTAAAACAAGTTTATACACATCAATTAATTATCGTTTAATCGTCTATTAAGCCTATGTGGACCTACGGTATCGCTTTTGGGTTGCTGGCAGAACATTTAATATTAATAAAATTCAAGTTCTCCAATCTAATGAAACATTACGCGATATCTTAAAAACCCCTCAACATATTCCCAATGACATCATTTATAGTGATTTACACATATTTACTATTAGTTAAACAAGACATACCTGCTACAAATACAAATTTTCACAACCACCCACGCAACCATTCTAATCTTATGAGAACTTTCTTTTTTCGAACTCCCCGGAAACTCTCCTTATCATCACAAAACGTCGTAAGACACATTTAGTTATAAAAAACTTATTATACATATATAGAAAAAAAAATTCAGTACCATTAGTAGATAGCTTGTTCTCGAGTTACTCAATTTAATAAAAAAATCATATAATTACTTATTGTACGATATTTTATATAGTTTTTTTTTTTAATGAAAACAAAATTATTTTATTATTTTGTATGATATGAAATGTATTAATTTATTGTTTTTACGAATGGATCAATTGAGTTAATGTTGAGTTTTTACAATATATTGTGTAATAGTTGTCATGATTCGTGAACACTGAACATTTGTATTTTCATTAGTGATGCTACGAACTATTCGACTTTCGAACCTAATCGAACTCATAGTTTGAAATATTCAAACCAAACTAAACACAAAATAGACAAATTTGTCCTTAGGTACCCAATTTGTTGTTTTAATTAAAAAAAATTGATTTTGAATACTAAATACCTATATTATTTATTTTAGAAATAAATAATTAATTATTTAGGTTAACTAAATTTTAAATCAAACGAGTACTTAAATGTCTTAAATTAATTAAATCCATTAAACTTTTTATGAAATTCGTATTTGGATTCGATATTTATATTAAATAGTTTTGTTTTATTCGGGTTCTTTATAATTTGAATAAGTTCGGTTCTGGTTTGGTTCATTCTCAGATATCTGGGTTTAAAACATCACTAATTTTCATGCATGTTTTTTTATTAGAAGAAGAATATTATTGACAATATTTTACATATTACTGTAATAAATTTAATTAAAGTCAATATAGCTTAAAATTATTAATTTTTTTATATTCGTTTCGTTTTGTATTACCAATTTATAATTTTTTTGATTTTTAAACATTACATTATATAACAATATATATATTCTAACTGACTCGACAATGATTCGCTATTGCTAGATATCATAAACAGTTAATATATAATATAGCTGTATTACCCGACTTCACCCGTGTGCAATTTTGTTACGTAAAATATTTCAAATTGAATTACTCGTGTGAACGGTAGCATTTTTGTTAAATAATGGTTTATAAAAATAATGATTTAAAAGATTAAATGGTTTTGACCAATATTGAATTAGAGTTTATTTTTTAACCGACTTCAAAAAAGGAGATTTTATGTTCGGCTGTATGTATTTTTCATATATGTTCACCGATTTCTCCGTCAATTGTGGACCGATTTTGAAAATTCTTTTTTTATTTGAAAGAGTATACTCTCGAGAAGTAACTAAGCGATTTCAGAGTAGTATTGTTTACACAGATTCTCTGACGTCGTCGGTGCAAACTCAGAAAAGAAAAAAAGGTACATAACTAAACACTACACTATTTACCTACTTATATTTATATTAAAAATGGAAAAATAAACAAACTTTAAAAAAAAATGTCAACTCACTTCAAAAACACAATAAGTCATTCTACACTGAAATGCAAAAAATAACAAAATATAGATTTAATCCAAAAAGCAACAATATACGTAATACTTTTTATTTATTTTTGTTTTATTTCGTTAAGTACACAGTATTCTAATTACTTATTAACCAATCTATCTACATTTATGGTTTATTCATACAATGTAACAATTTTTGTCCAAGCCTATTATCCATAATTTTAATAAAATATTATGATTGGTTTTTGCTACTTACTGATCGGTTTGAAGTTCGAACGTTTAACCGAACGCATAATCAAAAGAATTTCAACGTCGGAAACATGGAAAGCCTGTTCCTGGATATATGAATGTACATTTAATCGAGGTTAGATTAGATATTGGGCTGCATTACACATGCATGGGTGGATACAGTTCATCTGAGCAATGACGAATGTTTTTGGCTGCATATGTTATTTTTTAATGTTCGTGGACCGACTCTATTTGAATTTCTATGAACTGGCAATGATGAGTTGTGCGAAAAATATTGA
Organism: Schlechtendalia chinensis; assembly: GCA_019022885.1. Taxonomy (NCBI): domain Eukaryota; kingdom Metazoa; phylum Arthropoda; class Insecta; order Hemiptera; family Aphididae; genus Schlechtendalia; species Schlechtendalia chinensis. The sequence continues at coordinate 63,420,927 of CM032339.1, forward strand.
GAAGTCTGTCAGTGTTTAAATTTGCTCAAGGATGACATTCATTGGGATTGCACACTGGCTGATACTGTTATTTTATATACTACACATCAAATTCGATCACTTTTTGCCATCATTGGTTCAATATGTTTTCCATTGAACCCATTTCATTTGTGGAACAAATACAAAGACAATATGGCTGAAGACATTTTATATCGAGATCGTACAACAACAACAAATTTCGAACTTGAATTTAACGTGGAAATCCACAACGAGATGTTGATTTTTATGGATAATTTGTGCCTAATAATGTCCGACAAGATGTTGCACGAGTTAAGAATGCCAGCACCGTATCGCCTTATGCACGATGCATTCAATCGAGAATTTGAACAAGAACGGAAGTATGATCGAGATGCTTTGAGTCAATCAATACGAAAAAAAGTCCCTCTATTGAATCAGCAACAGAGTAATGCGTACGACATATTGATGACGACTACGGAGAAATCTTCTTCATCGATCCACCTGGCGGAACTGGCAAAATGTTCCTAATTTCATTGATTTAAGCTTCGATTTGCGCACAAAGTCAAATATCGTTGGCTATAGCATCACCTGGGATCGCTGCCACATTGATAGAAGAAGAATGAACAGCTTATTTTGCGCTCAAACTACCACTGAGTTTGCAAATGATAAATAAACTGACTGTCAAAAAATCAGCAATGGTGAATGTACTACAGAATTTCAAAATAATTATTTGGGATAAGTGTACGATAGCGCATAAATGAACATTAGAGGCACTTGATTGAACGTTGAAAGATTTGCACAATAATCAAGACCTCTTTAGAGGTACAATGATTCTGCTGTTCGGCGATTTTCGCCAAACGCTAGCAGTTATTCCAAGATCAATAACTGCTGAAGAAATTAACGCTTGCTTGAAGTCATCGAATTTGTGGAGATACGTGAAAACTCTTAAGTTAACAACAAAATTTTCTAAATAATTATAAAACATTGGCAATTGAGAAATTCCGGTTGACGCTTCCACTGGCCTTATTTCGTTTCCACCTAATTTTTGTCAATTGACAACGTCAAAAAAATTATTTTTCACAAAAGTGTACCAGAGTATTGGTGCAAATTATTAAAAACATGTTTTGTTGAGCGAACGAGCCATTTTGTCAAAGAAAAAAAAAGACATAGATGATTTGAATGTAAAAATTTTAAGTCAAATTGCTGGCCAATTACATTCATTTAAGTCGATCGATCCCATTACCAATCCAGATGAAGTCGACAATTATCCAGTTGAATCCCTGTATTCATTGGATTTTCCAGGAATGCCGCCGTACAATTTGTAACTCAGAGTCGACTCGGTCATAATCATGTTACGCAATCTGAATCAATTGAAACTATATAATGGAACAAGACTTGCTGTTAAGAAGCTGTTTAATAACTTGATTAAAGAAACGATTTTGTTATTTAATAAAAGTGCATTTATTATATAAATAAATATTTATTTACTACACATAACAAAACTCTAACAAATTCCCGACATTTCCGGAGAATTTTCAAGTATTTTTCTTTCATACAAACCTTGTTCTGACAATTACGAACACAAAAAAAAATATATATATATACACACAGGTGCAATAAAAAATGTAACAAGAAAAAATCTATTCCGATATTTCGATCAAAACGTTGTGGCCATAAAACGTTTATCAGTCTTAGAATTCAAAAATAATTTATGAACGATTACAAAATACTTGTCAAATGCATAAGTCTTTTCGTTTCTATGTCGATTTTCTGCGTTATCCAATTTTTGGGTTTTTGCACTGGTGCAATACTTTGACAGTTTATTGAAAAATAATTTAACTTCCATATTTACAAGATAATATAGACTCGTGAAAACGACGTTTGTAATATCCTCAATATAATATTGAACACAGATGAAGTATTAAAAGAATTTTTAATATTGATTAAACATAATAAAATACATTTTCATATAAAGTGTTATAAAACATGACATAACCATTATTAATCTAATGTTCTTAACGGAAATCTAAAAGTATGTTATAATAACTAATTGGTAAACAAAAAAGTATAGAATGGCATGTTGTTTAAAAAACATATTTTACTATAAAAAGTTCAAATAAAACGTAGTTATACTAATTTTATTTAGATACCTACTACGTTATTAAATTTATTTATTTACTAATTTAGATAACGACAACACAGAAAAAGACCCAGCAAACTTCAAAGAAATAAGAATATAGTAATTTGAGTATTAGCATATACGTATGATCAGTGTCCGATTTAGAAATGTAAAGATCCTGAGCTCATCTTTAGTGGTTGCCTCGTTTTGCAATTATATATATCTGATATTAGTACATAACAAGTGAATCTGATGTATAATGTATCTATTATATTATAATTTACTTTAAAAAATATTTTATTCAAAAGCACGGTTGAAAAAATTTAATTATATCGACTACTAGACTAAAAATATGATTATACTCCAATTATATTAAATAATATAAAATTTATTTTAAAATTACAATGGACATATATATACTGTACTTAAATAATGTAAATTATTATAATTATATTGATACTCTTCTAAATTTCGTCACCATACATTTTTTAACTATGTACTAGTGATATTTTGATTTAAATATTGAGATTTTAATCTATATTAGAAATAATAATTTTTGTTGTAATGTGAAAAACATCTTATTATTAACCCGGGTCTTTAAGCCCTGCGTATAATCGTCAACATTCAATAGGTATGTCATCAATATAATTAATTTAATATTATTGTTACAAAATGTATTCTACTTATAATGTAGTAATATAGTAATAAGGTTATTAAATTGTGTTCGATTTAATTGCCTATTACTCGTATGTGTATAATATTAGTTATCAATTCATAATGGAGTCAATGTTATATTTTTCAAAGTTAGGTTACTAACGAAAAGTCTGAATAATTTATTTCGACGTGTCTTTAAATGAAAATAAAAACAAGTATAAACGAACACGAACGCTTTTTGTGAATAATAAATATATAATTGTAAATGAATAATCACAATCAAATGTCCTATAAAAAGACGATTGGAGTCTTGAACAGTCTATATAATAGGCAATGTCACAAGGTATATACGATCACGGGGTCAGCACAATAAGTCTTTCATAAGAAGACTTATAATAAACGTGCGTTACAACGCGCGACAGCCCTATTACGGGAGATATAAGAGATTAGTGTTGATTGACGATAAATGCGATAGAATTCAAACAATCGAGAAGTCAGTCCTTTGTTTTTTCGAATCTTTACTTGACACCGTTTCGAGAACATTATTTTCATTATTATAGTTACTCGTTACTGTAACTATAATTGTCCCCATCATAATTATCATGATGATCGAACGAAAAAATTAATAATATTATTATTGTTATTATCGTTTTTATCATTATTTACTGACTCGATACCGTTCGAAACCATAAGAATACATTCTCGCCGTTGATTTATTTCCCGTGGCGACCGCAAACGTACCCCTATATATATATAGATAGATACCACACACTCCGCCCGGCTGAAAAGTTGCTCGTTACCGGTAAGACGGACGGACGAGGGGTTGTGGTAGCGGCCGAGGCCTAAAAGGCACCTGTGTCACCGGCGCGTGGGGCACATGGTATATACACTATCACTACACTCCCCCCTCCCCTCCCGCCCCCGCGCTTCTCGGACGGGCACGACTCTAACTCACGACGGACGCGTTTTCTCCCGGCGGGGGGTGACGAACGGGCCGGAGAGGGCGCGGTCCCGGGGTTTCGGCGTCGTCGGCGGCTATCGGCTATCGATTGCTCGGGACGGGCGCGCGCGCATGATGTAGTTCCGGAGCAACTCGACGGCGACGCTGGAAGGTTGCGAACGCACGAGTCGCCGACGACGCCGACCGACGCCGACGCCGACGCCGACGCCGCCGCCGCCGCCGCCGCCGCCGACGACGACGACGGCCACGATCTCGTCCTGCAGTGGGCCGAAATTTACAGGGCGAGCCGGACGACCGATGCGTGGCTGATTCCGGAGGGTCTTGCACAGAAACATTGTAAAAACGGTTTATTTTTAAATTTTTTTTTTTCGTTTGTTTTCGGGGGGGTTTTTCATCGTTTTCATTCATAAAACCGCGTACGCCGATCGTCGAGTTCGCTGTACAACCGCCGTTCGTCACTTGTCCGCGCGCCATCCCGCGCCGTTGACCGCCGTCGTCACGTTCGTCCGCCGCCGTCGTCAATCGTCCTCGAGATATAACAAATGTCGTCCACGTGAATCGATCGTCGAGTTGTACGTCGCACAGCAACGGTGCTCGCCGCTCTGGCCGTTGCCCCCCCCCACCCACCCCCCACAACATCTTTTGAAACGACTCTACATTGTTCCTGAAATGGAAAACGTCGGTCGCGTTCGGCCGTCCGGCTCAACGGCAGCGGTTCCGCCGAGCGGCTACTAACTGACGTGCCTCGCAGGTAAGGGGATAAGGTCGAGCAGCCGATCGTTGTTGGCGACGAACTGTGTCTCATCAACGCGTCAATCCGTTCGCGGGGGGGAAATCAACCGGATCTCCCCCTTCCCCCTCCCCCCCCCCGCGTTTACGAGTCCCTCCAGCGAGTGTAATCTTGTTGACGAAACAAAAGAACAAAACAACGAAATAAATAAATAAAACGACGAGGTAAACGCGAAGATTATAACGGTCCGCGACCGTTGTATTTGTCCCGCGACGACGGGATTGAAGTCCGTGGGATTCGCGGTCGCGGACACGCACGGTTAGGTTAGGTTAGTCGTGTAACGTCACCGAACACGGCCGTGTGAAATTCGTTGACAGTTATCGCGTGATGCGGGCCGGTGGCTGGGGAACGGATGTATTGGACGTTCGCGAAAAAACTCCATCTACCCAATTGGTGTTAGTCCCATTTCGGATAGTTTTGGAAATTTCGGCGAGTCGTGTGTGCGATAGACGTTCGCACCGCAACAGTCGCCGTTCGGTCATTCGGAATGACGTGTCTAATACGTGTTTGACCAGAATATTATTAGATATTATAACAATCACAAATGTCGTCTGGATCGGATGCTTAACGCCCTTTGTGTTTGCGAGATATCTATTTATTTGTCAATCCGTTATAAACATTTCGTTATATGCGAAATCCTCTCGTCTCATATCTCGCATACGATACGCATTTTAGAAATAACGGGAAATTCGTTTGTCTTCCCCCTCCCTCCCCCATATAACTTACGTTACCTATATCACCACGTTAACGAGGTGTTCATTTTTCCCGAAGATATGACCCAATCGGTCCATCGGTAAGTCTACTTAGGTTTCGCAGCATAGTCGATAATCACTTGTACTCGTGTATCAATCGATCTATATGTGTGTGTGTGTGTGTGTGTGTGTGTGTGTGTGTGTGTGTGTGTGTGTGTCCATTTGATCCATTTCGTCGGTATTGTTCGGAATTCGTATTACCTATCCGGTTCGGCATCATAATCATTCCTCCGGCAGTATGTTTTCGGGACATGCGCCGTCGAATAAAAGTTTCTCATTTGTAACGTGACTTTTATAAACTTTACGGCACGTAACGTAATTCGCCGCGTCAAGAGCGTACTTAATCCGAGTGTACCCTCTTCAGTTTATATCAAATAACGCGCGTTTGTCGTCGAAGAATAACACGATTATATTGTAATAAGTTATCCACGGCTCGACCACTTCTCACTATTAAAACTACTTTCAGACACATACGTTCGGCAACATGTGCCTAACCGGCTATTATCGATCAATTTCGATAACAAAGTAATCGAATTGAACAAAAATAATTCCATATCGATAATGACGTCGTTGTATTTTGCCGGACAACATGAATACATTATAAACTGTACGTCATTAAAACATAATTATTTACATTTAGCGAGTCACAGACCTTTTTGACCTATTATACCAAAGTTTATTTTTATTTAATTTATTTTTATTTAAAAAATACATTTTAAAAAATATATATTGCGTACTTGTATAATTTCAAACTTAATATTCTAAATGTGAGTAAACACGAACGGTCGCAGGTAGTAGAAACCATTATAGTTATACTTTATTCGTGCAAACATTGCGTTTTGCAGTCGACCGATGTTCGATTACATTTGTGTATCATTTCCTTCCAAACCGAATTATGTTCTATCAAAAAAAATTAGTAATTATAATAATCATATTATGTAACTACATTGGTTAATTGTAGTGATGTTACAAACTGTACGTTTTTCGAACCGAACCGAACTCATAATTGTAAATACTTGAAACGAGCTAAACATAAAATATTTCGGTTCGAACATCGAATCAAGGAAAATTAAATTCTCACGAATTGGTCCTCTGTCATGTCATTTTTTGTCATAACTCAAAACAAATTGATTTCAAATACTAAATATCTATATTTTGTATTTTATGAATTAATAACAAATTGTTTAGGCTAACTAAATTTAAAATCAAATAGGTATTTAGATGTTTTAAATTAATTTCAAAATTTTATATTATTTTTAATCCTTTGAACTTTTTATAAAGTTTGGGTTCGTATTCAACATTTAAACTGAATAATTCGGTTCGGTTTGGGTTCAAATGAAAAATTGGATATTTGTTTTGGGTCCTCAAAAATCTGGTTTTGTAAAATTACTAGCTAATTGTGTATAATAAATTATATTATATGAATATAATATGTTGTCAGAATTATTAATTTGCCCGTTAAGTAACCGATGGTTCCACTGTTTTGGATACACACGAGTATATCATATAATATGCCCACTGCCCACACATACTTCTCAAAGGATAACATTTATACACTGACAATATAATATTATATTGTTGTTTACCACATTTCATGCAATAATCAAATCAGTTACGCCATCCATCTTAAGTAATTTAATTAAAAGAGACTAGCCCTCACGTGTTGCATTGTTATTTGAACACACACGTTACAAACGGTATATCGTGTTTCTCGTTAAAACAGATATAAAAAAATTTCACGAACTTTTTAAAGTAATAAATAATACATGTACATAACATGTTTGTACAATAAAAATGCACTCTATAGGTCTGCTGTAAAAAAATATATTATAAGTAAAATTCAACATATATGATAACTTTTATTCGCTTAATGACGTATAATTGAACGTCTTATCTTCATTACGTTTTCCACTTTTGCAGCTATTATCGAAATTGAGAAGCTTTTATAGGACGCAAACACACACACACACACATAATATATTAAATTTTATATTATGAGTTAATAAATCTTCCAAACAAATAAATAATAATATATATAAACAAACAGTAGTGATTATCATATCGCATAACACGTAAAGTTATTAAAGTTGTACGTATAAACAAACGTTAGATATGTAACTCATGTTGTAATAGGTATTCGATATTTTTTATAATTTGTATAAAACAAAAATTCTAATGAATAAATTGTCTATAATTTCCTCGCACAATGATAAATATGTACTTCAATTTAAAAAGTATTTTAATTTAAAATATGAATTTAAATATGTTACAGTATTGCCTATAAAATATGTTAGCCGTGGAAGAAAATTCTTTTTTAAAAATGTTTATAAAAATCACTCATAAATGGAAAGTTTTGACACATACAATTAAATTGTATCAATTATTATAATAAAATTATATAATGCAATTGACAATATAGATATGTATATTAGAGAATGCGCACATTTCATAGATCGAAGATCTTCATTTGATTTTTTTTCCCACCAAGTCGTAAAAATATCTATTTATACTTTTTATTGCATGTCTGTCATGCTCTTTAATGTTGACGGTTTGAATTTCTCGTAGAAACGATGAAATCATCTATATTCATATGGTAATATATAAACGTAGGTACCATGATTAATGAACGGCACGAAGGCGAACGTTTATTTTCCGGAAAAAAGATTCACCGATAACGCATTAAATATTTCACTAAGACTCTCTCCGATAGTAGGAAATCATGCGGAATAATCGATTGGAATACTTAAGAAACGATAAATTGTGAGCAGTGAAATATTTTATCATTATTATTAATTCTGCCTTAAAATTTCTTTGTAAGTCGTTTGCTTACAAACAGACCGCAAAACGTTTTGCGTATAACAATAGAGTATTGGAATGTAAGAACAAAGCATCTCATGGACAGAATCGTCAACACGACGACGTGGTTGTTTAACGTTTCGTCGTATCATTCAGGAAATGTATAGTTTTGCAACCGACTAAAATATATATGTATAGTGGTTCAGTTATAGTCAACTAACTATTATTTACTTGAGCGAATGTCTACAATAGTTTTCGACGATTTATTTGTTCTTCAACCATAATATCGCATATGATGTAAATAAAAATTGAGAATTTTTCGTCTATTCTTTAAAAATCCAATTATAATAAAGAAACCCAAAGTAGGGCAAAATAATGAGAAAAATATTTTAAGTATAACTTAAATGCAAAGATATAAGTTCAAGAGATTAAAAAATAATATGATAATTTTACATTATGTCGGACAATGGTGACTGTCGGAGGAGATTATGCAGAACGACGGGAAACAAATAATTGAGTAGGCAGCAAATAAAAAACCATAGTAATATAAACGCATTATCTATCAATATAACATATAAACTACTGATGTAAAACACGATAACTAAACAATAGAGTCCTTTTGGTCCAATATCGCTGTCGCCATTTTTGAACGAACTCGTGTATAGTGAGTAGATAATTCGTATATAATATATATATATAGTTTTGGCCATTTTTGGCCTGACAAATTTAATTTAGGATAAAACGTGCGGTATTCTCTCAAGAGACGCGGGTTCATTGTACAGTTATTATATCAAAACACAAAATGTGTATTTATAGATATTTAAATAAGTCTTAAACGTTTTGATATTTTTTCGGGTACATTCATAGATTTTTAGGTCTGTTAAAAATACATTTAAATCGAATCGCACACAAATTCACAATGATCGGTTGGTAGATAAACGACATGCTATCAATTTCCTGCCTCACGCGACTCCCGGAAAACGTGGTTACCAATGACAATAATATATCTAATATTATTATAGTACCGGGATTTCCGTTAAAATAAAATTTAAACCAAAACCCAATTTGTCTTTTTTGTGAACTTGTAAAATCGGACTTTACACATTTGACGTTTATTCATTTATTTCTGTAGTCATCACAGTGACGCATTTTTTTCGAATTTTTCGTATTTAAATACTTCTCAAATGATTTTTATCAATTTTGAGACCTATTTAAATCGTTATAACGTCATTGGATTCAACTCTTTCTATCAAAATCCTTCGAGTGGTTTTTAAGATAGATTAAACATATTTCTATACATAACTGTTATAGCTATCTATTAATATTATAACTTTTTGATTGTATAGTATAGGTTACGTATAATTTTTTTGATGTCTCATAGCAACGTAATGCCCACGTAATATTACATTTTGTTTCACTTTAGGATTATTGAGATTTGATAATAATCGATTTATTTATTTGGTATGCTTTCAATTCATATTCAGTGTCTACACAATTTTGTTAATTCTGTACCGGATTAACAGTAAGAACTATATATATTTTTGTAATTTTTTAAAATACATAACACCCATTTACTTGCCTAGTTTTTCTTTACTAAAATCAGAAGTATAAATACACCATTTAAGTTAAAAATTGTAAGAGCAAAAAATCACATTTAATGTTAACATTTAGATCTAAGTTCAAAAAAATGAAACTCAAATAAGTAATGATTTTTATATCAAAATTAATATTCGAACTAAATTCATTATATATTTTACCAATATCTCGATAAAAAGCAATACAAATTGAATAGCTCAGATTGAAAACACAGAAAAGTTATGTAGAGAAATAAGTGTATATAAAACAAAAACATAACTTTAATTTGTTGATGAAAGTAGCATAAAAGTTACTTTTATCTTTTAGGTACAGAATAATTATTATGAAAGAATATTTTCATTTTTTTGTTTGAAATGAATCAAAACTATATATAAAAATTAATTTATATCGACACACATAAAACTGTTATTACTTATTAGTACTCAAATTACATAATAATATAAATAGAAGTTTGAAAAAACGACATCAGACTCCTGAAACTGTATATCATATCAATATATAAGTATAATTAGCATTTCTGACAGTTTATTTAATTGTTTGTAATATAATTCTTTTATCATTTTCGTCGATTTAAATTAATTTCAAATTGTTGTTGTTATCTAATTATTTTATCTTCTTTTTATATATGAAAATGCAATTTCCTAATGTTTTCATCCGACAAACTCGAAAAGTAGTCGATTAATCGAATTGAATATTTTACACAACGCTGCATTTGTATATAAGTAGGGTCCTTGCCCAGAATGCTCATGGCTCGATACATGTACCTAACTTGAACATGTGAGGCAATCAATTCAAATTCACTGTGTTTGATTGATGGAAAATACTCTAAATAGTATCCTAGAGAGTTGTTAAAAGACGCAATTACTGACAATGATGGTTACCAACTATATCAACGAAAAAATACAAAATATAATTGAAAAACAATTACTTTGACAGTGAAAGGAAATATCATTGAAGTTAATAATCTTTGGGTAGTTCCATATTTGTCACTATTATCGAAAATGTTTAAAGCACATATCAACGTCGAATATTGTGATTCTGAAAAATCCATAAAACACATTTGAAAATAATATAATTGATGTAAAATACATCAATAATGGCAGTGACATGACCATGTTTGAAGTATCAACAAAAAGTAATTTAGATGAAATCTCACAATACCAAATTGACAGATTTATTTATTTATCATATTGTTCAAATACTAACATCATTATGTAAATAATTATATGACAACAATAGAAAATACAACAATAAAAGATACCAACTGATAAAACATAATACATATAAAAAAAAAGTTATTAGAATTAGTTAAATAGATAAAATGTGTATAAATATAATGATTGTTTGACAGAGTCGTGATTGTATTTACGTTGCCTTATATTCTAATGTCCAGAATTATTATTAGCCAATTTGTTGCCGCTACTGTTACTGTATGAAGTGTTTCAATTCGCCTTGTATGCTGCGTAATGGACATTCTTCTACAATGTGATTAGCTGTTTGAGTGTAATGTCCAAAATCGCATTTTAGTGTATCTCTGAGTCCCAATTTATATAGCATTTCCCCCGTTTTTCCGTGATCAGTTCTAAGTCTATTTAGGATCACTCACTCCTTCCTAGGTAGTTGGAACCCCGGTACTCTTTCCGTAGATTGTTTAATGACGTTGTAATTGTCTGAGTTACTTAATCTCCATTCGTCAGTCCATTTAGAGTTAAGATCAATTTTTTATTTATTAATTTTTGTGCCAGCTTCCAAGGAGGCTTACGAGATTTTAATCTCTGTCTTGGATTTTTATTCATGTACTTGTGTATGGGTAAACTTCTAAATTGAAATTTAGAAATTAATCTAAATAAATTGACAGGTATATTAGTAGCAATGAAACTGCGTGGCGAAATTTAGGATTCCAAATCAAAGAAAGGGATCTAACTGTCATTCAACTTGAAAATGGACAATGAGTGTATTTCACGGAACAAAACATATAAGACAGAGCAACAAATCCACCGAACACTATATTAATAGCGTTTTTTCAATTATGTCAAACAGATGATTTTACAAGAACTTTGATGTATGTAGATATTTCGACTTATACACTTGAAAACTTGAAACACAACACGAAAGAATTTTGAAAGAAAGAACAGAGGTAAAGATGTAATTGGATAACCTGGAATATTTTTATCAAATACTTTAGGAAAAATTTACACTGCACGTCCGAACAACACAGATTGCTTTTATTTACGTTTTCTTCTATATATATATATATATATAAACTAAATATAATTATAGTATTAATAATATAAAGTAATATTCGTGTCATCTACAAATAAAACATATTCTTACAAAATAAATAATTTTTTTTAGATTCTCACATATACGCGAAGATGATAATTTATTTTTAAAATAACGTATTTTACTATTTTTCCATGTTATAAATAAAATTGTAAACTATTTTAAAAACATAAAATACAATGACAATTTTTTTATTAAAATTAATTTAACCCATAACATTTGATTGAACTTTAGTGTTTATTAAAAACATTCACATATTATTTGTTTCTAACTCAAAATATCGTAAATCATAAAAACTCAGCAAAGACAATTAACTACATTATCATATGATAATACATTTAAGTTTTTAAAATATATTTAAATGGTCAAATAACGATAAGACTTCAAATAAGCTAAACTTGTTAGCTCTCTACAGAAATCTTGGTTGGAATATTTATTGGTCGGTGTTGATGTTTTTTAATTAAGTATTTAATTATTGCAGTTTAACCATGTGTCACTATAAAGTACTTTAATACATTTCAGGGATATTTCAATAAACACTAATTAGTATAATTATACTAAACCAATTGCATTAAGATCACTTTTGCATATTCAAACGTTAACGTGTAATATTGTATGCAACACTGTAGTATAACTACCATTATACAGCCCTTGAAAGTACTTTAAATAATATGCGAACGTTATAATTAATACGTTAGAAAAATTATTACTAAAAATGGGTCAATTATGATTAAGTACTAGTGAATCTTGAACACTTTCACGGCACAGTCTGACGGTAGGCATTATGTTTATATTAAATGCGAACACTTGAAATTTTTATCCTGATCGTTAGACGGATCTTATACTTGATCAAATTATTTTGTTTTAAAACTTTCTAGTATAAATCTGTACATGGATTTAAACACATACATGTAAAGTACCTAGATGTTATTTTAATCGAACGAATAGAATTTTAAAGTGATTTTTAGAATCAAATATACAATTAATGTGTGCCAACTTTGTGAACAATTATGTAGCCCATTATATAAACATATTATTATCTATATTCATAAATTAAAATGTACATAAATTCAAGAATCAAATAATTTTTTTTATTGTATAATACGTATTAATTAGTATGCATGACATAATTATACAGTGTCGTCTATATAGTTTGTAGAATGTTTTAGATTATTAAATAAAGGTCTCAAGAATCATTAACCTGTATTATATATATATATATATATATATATATATATATATATATATATGTGTACACCTATATAAAGCATTTATAAAAACCATTAATTTAATCAATATAATTTCTAAAAAATACAAGCACAAATGTTGGAAAAATTCAATAATGGAGTTTCAATGATAATAAGTTTTAATACATTAATATTTGTATAATTTAAAACAAATGAATCACGACAAAACTTTAAACAATTTAAAAGTATTATATATACATTACCTTATACGTAATTATTTCAATATATCAGCGAAAACCATTTTTATATTTTTGTCAAATATTTTTATTATGGCACGATATAATTTTAAAGGGGAAAATATATTAAATAATACGAATATTATTGTATGATTTATTGATGACAATAAATCTAAAAGCGCGGTCATTTCAAGCAAATGGTTTGGACATGACCGGATAGTTTTAATGCATTTCAATAAATATATCCCGGATAAAGTGAATATAACGTTAGTGGGGAACTTCGTTTTATGAATTTCATGCATTAGTGTCAAATCAAACGGCGTGACGGCTGCGTGAGCGGTGGTTGTCCGTTTGGTAATCACGTATTTCTTCTCTTTTTCGTATGGTCTAAACGCGGACCTGTGACAAGGAAACGGTGAGTTACAAATCGATAAATTGTTTTTACAACGTTAGATAATAAATGTGAAAATGCGTGTTCTTTGAAGTTACAACTTTGCAGCCATACGGTGAAAAAGTGTCCACTCAGTATGGAATTCCCATCGGATATCGGAGGTAGTGGAAGTCATGGTAATATGTACATGAGTGTGCGCGATAAAATAACCGACGACATTTTACCCCTTTGCCATGGGCCCCACAGGAATTACTTAGTGTCTAGTGAATTTTAAACATCGTGCATGAAGGGTATTGAATGAAAATCGATTTATGGATGAATATTGCTTGTTAATTTCGATTGTAAGTTATAAATAACAGGTGTGAAGTTAAGTGTTGTTTGAAAAAAAAGCAAATCACTTATATTGAAATAGGACTTGATCGGTATACATCTTTAAAATCTCAGATTGGTTTATGCATTTAAAAGACTATCTAAAATGTTCGATCTTCCACAGCTCAGTGTAATGTACAAAATTCGCTATCTAGTCAACAGTCGTTAAAAAACAAAACGAATTTTTATACTATGTGTTCATACTTGTATCCTGTTCATATTTTATTATCTTTCGTGTGAACATTCTACATGACGTTATTGGGGTATTATAAAAATATTTTGAAGCAGATATATGACACGGATATACATCAGAACTTATATAAAGATATAATGTTACTAAGTTATTATTATAGTTGAATATAAATATTATAATAAAAGTATATATTGAAATAAAACTCTCCAGACAAGTCAATAAATTGTTGGTAATATTTAATTTCGATAAGCTGGTAACGAAATTGCAAGATTTTTTTGTTCAACGGTAGACTACGTATTACACATAATTCTTCATAATGTGTTTGGGAAAAATGTGTTTGTATTCCAATGTCTTCATAAATTAATTTTCATGTAATAACAACAGCATTCATTGACGACAAATATTATAGTGTATGATTATTATTACATACGTGCGTGTATAAAAATCACAAGACCACAATACAGTGCAATTATTTATACAAGAGCTCAAGTGTTGACACCTAGTGTTTGTATACGATATAGTATTTCTCGACAAGTAATGATGAGAAATAGGAGGCGTAAAAACCCGATGTAATTCTATATTTAAGTATCTTGAAATATCATCAGTTATGTGTTTGTATGGTACAAATAAAACGACGATGCGTTAGATGGCGGAAAAGGGGTGCTGTCAACGCCTGTAATCGGCACCTATAAAATGACGTACGCGATATCGCTGGCATGTATCCGATTGTCTGGACGATGGTTTCCTTTCGGTGGGCCGTGTGAGAGCAATGTTTTTGATCGATAGACGTTCCGGCTGTGTTAAAAACAAAAAGTCAGTGTTTTGATTGAAATTAATTTTCACCCTAGTGCTATTTCCGCTTTTTTTATTACTATTATAAATATAAATATATATATATTATAATAATATATATATATAAATCATATGTAAGATGTATATATTTTTTTAATAAAGACGACGTGCGATAGTTAAAAAAAAACAATGTCTACGATCTAAAAAAAAGTTAAGTCACATACAATAAATAATAAATAGTATCTAATGGTTATCGTATATGTGGAAGGTATAAGGAATTTAAATTTTTCAGGAAAAACCAAAATTAATCGGTATGTGATATTATATATGTGAAACGAAATATATATGTTATTAAATTAAGTTAATTGTGAACACAATGATAAAATGGAGAAATGGAAAAACCTGAAGAATAAAATAAACACAAACTGAAGCTGACAGTATGATGCAATATTATTTTTACGAAACTTTATATACAACGTGTTTCAAAAGTTTTCAACCAATTATAAACTGATATAGTTTAGTAATCGTTAATTGTATATTAACGACTCATATACTAATAAAAAGATAAGATAGTCAAGTTTATTTTAAGTAATGCACCTGATAAATTTTCTTTTGTAATGATTAGTGATTTTCCATCAGTTTGTTTCTGAATGGCGATTTTATAACAGAAAGCGTTTTGTGTCCTCCGATTGAATCAGTGCGAGTCGGCAATAACTGTTCAACGTGATTTTTAAAAAACTTATGGAATTGAAGTCCAAACTGCTCAAATCATTCGATGTTAGCATCAAATATTCTAAGAAAGTTGTTGCTTGTGCACGCACTAACACTCAGGTCGACCACGTACCTCTGACGAAAATATCTAACGTGTTCAACAAAGTTTCACTCAGAGTCTACAAAAGTCTACACGTCGTGCAGACCTAAAGCTATGCCTCCCTCATTTGACCATTTAGCGTGTTCTACGATGTCGTTTGACATTGAAGGCATATCGAATGCATTTGGTACCGTCCATCTACCGGAAGACAAACAAAAGTGTATGAACTTTTGCAATTTCACTTCCAAAAAATAAGAAGATGATAAAACATAAGTCTCACGCATTATTTTTTCTGATGAAGCCACATTCCATCTATGTGGAAAGGTTAACCGCCATAATATTAAGATTAGAACCATCTTTAATTTTTTTTTAGGATAATACATACCTTAACTAGTTATGAGCTTGATTGTTCCCACAGTTACATGCCAATAGCGATAATTTTGTTTTTCAACAAAATGGAGCACCACCGTACTGGAAGTTAGAAGTTCACCGGTATCTGAACGGCGAACTCCCTCAACGGTGGATTGAGTGTAAAGGAGACAATGATTTAGCGAATACAACCCTTACGATCCCCAGACCACACAGTGTGTGATTTCTTTTTATGCGGTCTATGTGAAAGATAAAGTTGATATACCACCATTACCTACAAACATGAGAGCTCAATATCAAGATTACATATGTTGTGTATGTCGTGACACAAGATATGATCAGCAACGTTTGGGAGAAATTTGAGTACCGTATTTATGTATGTCAAGTGGCCTGTGTTGGTCATATTAAATATTTGTACCAATTTAATTAAAACTTTTTAAGTTTAAAAATATTTTTTACTTCATTCCACCCTTATATCTTTATTTTTAAAATTAATATAAATTTTTGAAATCGGATGAAGGATTTTAAGACATACACGATGTATGTACACATACATTATAAAATCAGTGCCTACTAAATTAACCTAAATACGCTATAACGTACAAAACACTCTGTCCTCAATTGTCTTCTTTTTTTTTTTTTGGTTCCTTTTACTTCCAATTTCTGTTGCCCTGCCAAAAAAATATAAATTTTTAAATACAATTTCAAAAAAGTTTTTTCCTCTCTTTATATTTTCATTTATATATAATTAAATTGAATGACAATTACTGAAATAAATAGTTCTAAAGTTAAAATTAAGCAAAACACTGCAATATTTTTTAAAATTCTCTATATAAAACTTTTTTTGTCAAATATAAATTGTATTCATACATTTTTTTTCCTATATTAATTATACTTATATTTGAATATAATTTGATTAATATAGAAAAAATATTTTAAAACAATTGTACTCGTATAAGCAAATATAATCTACTATCACAATTGGAACTAAGATTTTACCACATTTAAACAAAAATTACGTTACTAACATTTGTTATTAAAATTATATTTTTTAATTTTTATATAGTATCTTCGGTATTGACTTTACCAAAAATATTTATTATTATTTTTATATTCACCATTATGTATACATTTATAGTTAAGCTAATCACGCTAAATTATGCAGATCATTAAATTTAAATTCGTACTTCTATTTGTAACGATTTTTATTTTTTATTTCATATTTTAATTATTTAAAAACATATTTGCATTTTTATGTGGTATTATTTTGCGTTTCTGAGACAAGCAAAATCCAAGCTCTAATTACATTAATTATCGTTAAAAATAAAATACATTGGTTCCTTATATTTTGATGACTTAATATTAATGCTTTTTTGTAAAAAGATTAATATTCAATCTCGTAAATATATAGTTTTTAGTTTTTAAATTTATCTATGTATTCATAGTAAATTTAAAATCGCAGTTTCACCTAATAATGTAATAAATTACGTCAAATCATACAGATAGATAATAATTTATTTTGTTCTATAAAACAATTACGAGCACAAGGCATATAGTTTAATAGTTATTTAATGTAATAATACAAATGAAAATACTAGAAAATATACAATTGAAATATTTATGTTATAATATATTCAATTAGATAGATAGATACGGCTACGTCGTATTTTAAATAAACAATTTTAATATAATCCAGTAAAGAAATATCGTCGAATTGGATTATAAAGACGATTTAACTGAACACTTCTAAATACCAATTAAATTATTATATACATCTATTAAGTTATATATATTTTAATTCGTTCTATTTTTGTTTTTATTCATTTTGACAAACTATAAATGAGCTTAACTGCGTTTAAAATTAATTAAATGAATTACATTTCGATTCACTAACAAAAAAAAAAAAAAAAACAGAATAATTTTATAAATATGTGCTTGTGCTATTACACACATTTTTACAACACGCGAGTGTGACTATGAGGAAACGCCCTAAGAAAAATAATATGACTGACGTATACATTAAAATATGTACGGATTATTGAACGAAATAAATTGAATTTATGGTTATAAAAAAAATGTTGCATTTAAAATTTTAAGACTTCAATATCATTCAGAGTTATACTAGTGTTAACTGTACTATGTGCGTATATCGTCATTACTCAATATTTTGTTAAACCTTCTGTTTTAAAATGAAAAAATAATGCTAATGTTCAAATTTGATATAGAGTACGAATAAGTTTTTATGAAGTATATAGCTATATTATTTATTAGGACATAAATATTCTCAGTAGTTTTGTGCACAAAAAAACACCGTCAATTTAAAATAGGTTTATGGGAAAAAAAGAAGGGCAACAGCAACAACAACAAAAATAAGATGCATTGCGTTTTTGTGAATTATTATATCTAATATTTTTACACGTGATAATATGAATTATGTCAATATTATGATTCCAATCACCGACCTATTTTTAAATCAATAATTTTCCATTTAATATTGGGGTAATCACTATCCTAAATCTTTTAATATGAAATTAATGTATTTAATTAAGTATAAAACAATTTATTTAATCAGAGTTTTTTTTTTTTACTTTTGTCATGTTACTGTCTAAGTTACGATATATATTATTTTAAATATTTCACTTAACATTATGGTCGTTTAGTAAAATAACTAATTAATTAACTAATTTTTAAAAATACATATATTTATATATATACATATATATTATATATTGATAACTTGTTTATATACGTTATAATTTTTACAAAACTACAAATAACCGACTGTCGCGAGGTCCAAACGGCGCTCTGGATAGGCAGTTCTGGTACAGCCACGCGCTTCGAGTCGCTTTTAAGGTGGAAGGTACATTAATGCCAACGACAACTCATATAACAATGTTGCGATATACACTAACACTAAAATAAGAATTCAAATAAATATCGAATTTGCTCAGAAAGTTTTGGAAAATATCTATAATATTTTTTCATGGCCAACTGAAATATTTACAATAATTTTAATTAACCCACAATTGATTCATAGATAAAATTAATATAGCTTCAATTTTATAAAATATATTACATCTGAACAGAATATGAAATGTACTAACATTATGAGGACAAGGAATGAGTACACTATATATCAATATAAAAATATATTGTGTATTTACATCTTAATAATATAAGTTATTATTTATATTTTAAAAAAAATATTTTTACACGAAAAATATGTATTTAAAATACAAAAATAAAATAAATTTGATGTCAATATTTCATTTAAATGACCATTTTTATTCAACTAACACCACAACAATAAATACAAATAAGTTATAAACTGCACTTATTGATTAACATTTTAGTTTTTACAAATATGTGTATAATATGGAAGGAACAATGTATTTTAAAATCTAAGAAAACAAATTATTATCATTAATTGGTATTTTAATCACTCAGAATTTTATTTTAATTTAGAATGTCATTTGTGGCATTATAATATATAAAAAGTCAATACAAAAAAATAGAATAAGTTACTAAATATTTTTATTTCTATGTAGCGTTAATACAGTAAGCCAAAATATGCTATGATGAATAATTATATTTTTAATAATCATATATGTAACGTAGTTTATTTAATAAGTATTCTATAATGCCGTATTAATAGTAATAATGATACGAAATAATAATTCATGTTATGTATTTTGATTCGTGTTTAATAATGGCGTATAAATTTACACATATGTTACATACAATTTGAATAGTAATATGATAATAATTCATTTAATTTAATTTTTTTTGATGGGATATGCTAATATTAGTACAATATTTGACTAATAACTACAGTTGACAATTCAAAAAAAAGAAAAAAAAGACAATATCATATAAAAAATACCTTCACTTTAAAAAATGTATATTTTTTCATTGAAATAATATTTGTCAACCAATAATACAAAAAGAAACAAAATAATAACAGTCTCGATCACATAACTTATATATATATGTATTATGTTTTGAGTAATATAGTATTAGGAAAACAAAAATATAACTTAATAAAAGCAATATTTACTCTATCTGCCTAAATTTATAGTAACTGAAATTTGTATAAAATTTACACGCTGAAAACAATTTAGTAAAATCATATATGTTATAAAATATATTATAGTTATCATTAAATGCTTACATATTATTTTATAAGTTCTTATACTAACTGGCCAATTTTATGTTACTTTTATAAAAATATAAAAAATTAATACATATCATGCTACGTATTATATATATTTAAATTATGGAAATGTGTTTTCATGTATCTCCGTGAAAACACTTTTTCACAATGAATAATATTTTCACGTATATTATTTTAATTAAAAAATTCTCCGCTTTAATCCGATTAAAAATCCCGAAAGGAAATTTAGCGTTTCGCATATCCGGACCCAAGTGTACAAAAAAACTATCAATTTTGATTGTTTATTGCACTAAACTCGGGAAATATCTTTAGTTTTTGGCTTCTGCGAAACAAGTACGGACGAATACGAGAAACTCGGGTATATACATTTAACGTTACATAGAAATTCACTTAAATATCACTTAAATTTTCATTTTTAAATCACTTATCAAAATATCAACTAAATTTATTATATTTATAATGGTATAAAATATTTTTCACGAAAACTAAATTTTTTTTCTCTTCATCATAAAAATATGTATGTTAAATGTTTATTTAATTTACTTAATAGTAATAAATCACGATTGTTATGGAAGCTCGTTTAAACATTTTTTACACAAATATAGTTTAAAAGATAAAATAATTTAAATATCTCTAAAAAAATATAAAAATTTAAATTGATGTAAAAAATTTAAAAACAAAATAAAATATGATATTTTATATTTATAATTTAATAAGCCCAAAAACAAATACATTTTATATTCCAAAAGAATTTGTTTATTTTGGCTTTAATTATACGATATAAATTTTAAATTAATTTTGTAGGAAATTTAAGAATAAATAGAGCCTGTAATCGTTTACTATATTCTATAACATTTAATATACCTTATGATTTCTTATCTCTTATCGACGATAAACTCATTATTCACATAAATAATAATTCTTTATATCGTGTTGTATTATTATTATTATTATTATATAAATACAAAAAATTGTTGTTTATAATTTTAAGATAAAAACATTTTGAATTTCGTGAAATTTCGTCTACGTCACGAGGTACTCGGTTGCCTGATAATGTTTACGACTACCAAAATATTAATCTTCTCCTGTTGGCTCCTGTGAATTTGGTCGCCATGTCATTCGTTTGGTATATTTATCTGCGTACATTGTACATTTTGTAAAATTCCAATCGCTTACAAAATGATATGTTTGTCGGTTGAGTATATTTGACGACTTGTCACAGTATTGTTTACCATACTGTAAAACTATGGACATATATAATACTTAAGCCTAATCCACGTCCTTTCATTTTTAGTGCGCGAGTATACTACATAAAATATGTGTACACGTAATATCTTAAAATACATTATTATAGACAATTGAAACGTCAAATAATTCTTTATTAATACTATATTGTTCATCGTCTAAAAATTCGAATTATTCATTACTCATATTTTGATCCTTAATTATATATACATTTACACATATATTTATATATGTTTCATTAATAGTTGATATATTTATTGAATATTTGTTATTCTAAACAAGAGTTCTATAAAATATAAAAAAAAGTTCATAACTAAAATTCATTAACACACAATCGTATGTATTGTAACTATGTATGAATTTTGATAAATTGTAAAAAAATACTGTAATATATAAATTTAGGACTAATTAAATATTCAATAGTTAATAATAAAATGTTTAATACTTAATCGTATGCATTCTTACATTAAATATACGGCTTTCGAGATTGAAAAAAAACGTGGACAAATGAAGAACTTATGAGCAACGGAATGTATTGACAACTTGTCGTACATGTAAGTTTGTGAGTTTAAACAAAAAAATTCTCATCGTTCCTGTCGATCATTAGAGGTAATGCATCTTAAAACTGCCTCATATTTTGACTGGAAAATCATTAGATAAGTGAGAATACCAGTTTTTTTTGACAATATTGATTCCAAAATTATATTTTTGACTAAATTCATGGATCAAACAATATACTTGTATCAGTAAGTATGATTTATAGAATTGTAAAATTCAAAATAAAACAATCCTGGTAACGTTCACAATAAATTCAAAATGGGAGTTAGCTTTTTTTGGTCGATAAATAATAATCGGTAGGTGACGAAATTGCGTGACGTTGGGACAGCGGCGGACTGAAACTGCGCGCGCGTGTTTGTGTGTGTGTGTATTTGAAAGTCAATGAATTTTCGACGACGGTATTTATGCGAAGGGCGGTGAACAGGGTGACACGGTGTATACGTCGTTCGACTTCGACTTACCACTTCGGTGAAAGTAACGTGCTCACGGACACGGAAGATTCTAACGCAAACGTGCCATGACACTATTACGATATATATTGTTATGACTATACGTAGTACACACACGCACGCGTATATAATATATACACAGTCAGATATAGATGTGTTTGCGGGTCGTCGTCGGTAGGGTATTTATCGACTGAACTCGTAAAAAAAAAAAAATAATAATAATAATAACAAAGAACTGTCGATTTCTACGGCATTCGTATTGTATGATATTATACCTATCACAATACAACCGGGTGTCAAGGAAACTTCTATGTCTTTTGCAGAAAAAAAATAAAATAAAAGATTCTCTTGAAGGAAGCAGCGGATATATATGGTGGTGAATATATCCGTATCGTGTTACCGCCGCCGCCAACGCCGCCGTAAAACACAGCGTCGTCGATAAAACCTAATTTAACGTAAAATTATAGAAACACACACACACACACACATACACATACACTTACATACGCGTACACACACACTACATACGTATCCCATTTAAAACTCTTGTATTGACCTGACGTTTTATAGTGGTAGTGATATGGGCCAGGCGTCTCGACGCCGCCGTATCGATCACGGGGGTACACACACGTACGCGCGCGTGTATATTCGCATGGCGAGGGCGTCGTCCGGGCTTGTTCCTCCGTGTGCCGCCGACACCGCTTTGCCACCCTTTACCTCCACACTACAAACGCCGACATGCGAACCACCCTTCGACTACCAGCTGCCATCGCCACCGTCCCACCAACGTCGTCACGCCACCTCGTTTTCTTCACTTCTTTCGTGAATACGGGTTGTCCTTTCGTCTCTTTGGTCGTCGTCGTTTTTTTTTTTTTTTTTTTTAGACGTTTATTTATTTTACTCGTTTTTCCCTTTTGTAACTGTGCGCGTCGTCATTTATATACAATCATTCGGTAACAGAACACACACGATCGCACACACGGTTATATGGCCAATTTTAGATAAACTCGGACCAGGCACCTGTAATAGAAACGCGTACGCGTGTGCGTGACAATCATCCACACGAACCTATTCGCATATAAACGAACGTGCTAAACAAAATGCGTCCATCGACGCCGGCCGATCATTTACACACATCACCTACGCCGCATAGAAGTACAGTAGAAACTCGATTAACCGTCACTCGATTTACCGTCAGTTTCTGTTATCCGTCATCGGTCACCGTCAAAAAAAAGTTAATGATGCGATCGCGATAACATCGTCGCGGTACCTAACGCGGCGACTATCATGCGTATAAAAAGCTCGTGACTCAAAAAAACAAAAGAAGATGACGGATTATTTTGTTAAATACTTTTTAGAATAGTATTCTTTATGTTATTACATATTATATATTATTAGTATTTATTATTTATTATTATTTTATTATTTATTATTATTTTATTATTATTATATTTATTATTTTTGTCTGAAAATTACGTTGTAAAATATATACGTTTATCCAAAAATTGTTTTGTATGTATGTATTATTGTATTTCTGTTAACCGTCTATTCGATTAACCGTCATTGTCCCGGTCCCGACATTGACGGTTAATCGAGTTTCTACTGTACTTGATTTTTATTTTTATTTTCTCCCATTCGTCAGTGAACATCAGTGCCGAAACGCATAAATTGTTTTAGACAACAAATGCTGGTTTTATTTCTGGTCGGATTATTCATCCACTGCCGTTCGGTTAGAATATTCGTGTCTGTCAACCATATCAATCTTAATACAAAGCATATTATTTTACAACCAAGACTTCACTATAATCTTTAAACAATTATTAAAAACTGACTTATTAAATGCGTTATGTAAACAAGGATAAATTAATACATAATAAACGGTTACTTTCTTATATACTCTTGCTCCGACAAGAGGCTTGATAAAATTTTATTGTCTATGGATAATACCTCGGATTTAAAACGAACGTTTTCATATTTTTCAACTAGTATCGTAATAAATGCAACATTTTAATACTTTCATGCTCAGTCTTCTCTACATGATCATTGTTGACAAGAATCGATTGCTGTTATTTTCCACAAATCATTGATGAATTCTCATTGGGTTGTTTTTTTAAGTTTTTTCTTGTTGACAAATTTTATGTGATATATAACCAATTTATCTAAACGAAAAAAGATACCTTTAATGATACAATTATTAATACGATGTATATAATGATATTCAATAAATAAGTGAGATGTACAACGTGTTTAGTGTACACTAAGATTAATTATTATAATTATTAACATGTAGTGTGAGTTATAATATTGCAATAAAAATGTCTTATATGAACAATATTTGATGATCACACAATAAAATAAGTGCTTTTGCTAGGTTAGTCACGTGCATTACGAATACACGACGATGCAACAATGTGAACTTGCGCGTTGTTATTTAATACAAGACGCTAATATATAGGTACAGGTCATACGACGTGTATTTAAAATAATGAAACATATATGTTATGTTTTTACACTATAATATATGTTATGTATTATATACAAGTGTCTACTTTTTTACTGTCGACATTTCTTAATTACTTTTCATAGTATGGTGTACTTAATGTGAACAAATTAAAGAAAACTAGCCTCCATTCACGTATAGTAAAAAGCATTACCAATAATATCGAAATACGGCATTGTACTTATTTGATATTTAAATACTTATATCTATTAATATAAAAACATCAAAATGAATTTATAGATTTGTTTTCGTAATAACTGAATAATAACTGAACTTACTTGTGAGTAATAATAATAATAAAATGGACTGCTTAGATTCATTTACTATAAAATATCCAATGGTGTTGACTGCAGTCTGTGCAAAATTATTTGCAATTAGATAGTCTTGCAGTTTATTGTAATAAATAATGTTAATGTTACAGTAACGGAAGGGTAGAATACATTCAAAAAACTCATGCGAAAAGTTTTTACCGAAATGGAAGTTTGAGCATTAAAAGAATAACCCTTCACTACCATACATGTCATTCAAACTACGTCACTAGGATTACAGGACCAACTAGAGTCGTGCATATTATGTAATATTACAAATGATAATTCTAATGTTTAATAACATATTCAAACAATATAGTCTAATTTTGTATGCACGCTTACGAGTTTTCATAATTTTGTTTATACTTAGTCGAATATTACATATGAAATACGAAAAATATACCTTGAAAATATTTCTGTTTCAGTTAAAAACATATATACATATATTATGTCAATTATTTTGTATATATAAAGTATATATTCATTTATTATAATGTATTAATTGAAATGGATTCATTATATTGAAGTAATTAAATTAATTCATTATACATATTTATATGATAAATTCACTTTTGAACGTATACAATATTTGCATATTTCCATTAAAAACTACAAGCTTTTAACTAATAGCGTATTAATACAACTAATAATTAATATACTTAAATTCATAAACTCAAAATTACAAAATATTATACACTTTAACCGCAAATACATAGTTATTGAAATACGTATACGCGGTTAAAGTGTATAATATTTTGTGATTTTGGACTTATAAATTTAAATATAAAACATTCATAAGTGCTTTATTATATTTTATTAATAATTAATACTTCTAATATAGACATTTACGTGCAAAATAAATAATGTTGCATTGGGCATTTATATAGTATGTAAAAACAATCGTATAAACATTTATAGGTACTTAATCAATTCAATAATATAAATATGTTGTACAAAAAAGACAACTAAGATTATCTAATAATAATTTTCATTATTATTATATACATGTTAAATCGTCAATATAGTGCTGGCGAATACTAGCAGTTAGTTAACGTGATTAACGGCATGGCATCATATCGATTATATTAATTTTATTATTTTATTTAAAAACTTTTAGCTATAATCCAATGAAAATAGAATTAGCTACACGGGAGATAAAACAGGGAAAAATTTGTAGAGAAAAAAAAACAAGTAATTGAAAACACATATATGTTTCCCTTCATTCACTATTGTGAACACAAAGTGTATATTAGGGCCGAATTAATACTTGACACGTAGAACAAACGGTCTTTTTATTCCAGTTACCTTGTTGATTACAAAATATACATTGATAAAGTGCACAGATACACGTCGTTCTTTGAATTCTTATAATTGTATTACTATTGTATTTAACTCGTACGTGTTTACATATAATATGTCCACCTATTTTTTATTATATGCGAATATAAATTGATGCTTCATGTTCTGACTTTTCCATGCTGATCGATTACTCAGTTTAATCTATAAAATTAAAAATCGATAAATTAAAAGAGGTAAATAATTTTCTATTCATTACAACTACTGTCAAGTATAAATCTTGTAACTGGATTTAACCACTACGTGTGAAAGAATCGATATAATAGTATCCATGTATGAAATTTTAATACAAATTAATTTTAGCATGTTAATGTTTAATTTAATCCCAATCAGATACCAAAGATTGTTTTGTGGTTTTTCTGAAGAAAGAATTAACGATTCTAAAAGGTAAATTATTCTCAACAGTTGAATATTACATAAATATACTCGATATTTAAAAAAAAATATAGTATTTCAACAGAAACTTAAAAGAAATTTTAGATGTTTAATTATATTAAATTAAAAAATACAAGAAACCAATTTTTGAAACATAATTTTTAAAAAACCTTATATAACAGTTTCTAAAAATAAAAAGTTTATCTCATATTTTATACCTTTTTTTTTAAATTCACCTTGGAAATATGGGAGTCAATTATACTACACTATATATATTAGTAAAAAACAATATATATTAAATATACTGAAATATGCTTGAGAACTTGTGATTGTTTTATACTATACATCATACCCAAAATCACAAAAATAATAATACACTTTAATTGCGTATACGTATTTCAACCACTACATTGTCATCTTCAGCTCGAACCAGCTACTACTACAGTACTACAGTAGTAGTTGGTTCGCGCTTAAGATAACAATGTAGTTGCCGAAATACGTATACACAGTTAAAGTGTATTATTATTATTGTGATTTTGGGTTTGTAGTGTACAGTATATTAAACATGTTCATATGTACATTTTCTTATGGTATATGTTTTATGCGTCAATGTAAATATAAATTATTTTGATCTAAATTTAATAATTATTATACGAATATTAATACTTTAATATTCTGTTATATATTTTTTTTTAATTTCTTCCGGCATTTTATAGCATGAATATATTATAGAAAAATTGACTACGCAACGTCTATAAAAATAATTTTTTTTCCCCAATATCGAATATTATTTAATTGTACACTGTATAATTTATCTGGATTACTTAAAATATATTTTTTTTTAATGTAGGTCCGCATATGAATAAAAAATTACATGAAAAAATTCATAGTATACCTATAAATAAAATTAACCTATAAAATCATAATTTAAAATATTTGATCATATTTTGAACGTTATTTTTTGTGCTTTAATGGCATAAACGGATTAAAACTCGTTAACATATATATATATATACTTGTATACGGATGGCTTCTAAAATACCACATAAATCTATTTCATAAGTAAGCATTAATCATTACAAGTTGCAATAACAGAACGAAATTTGTTCTTATGTCTTATGATTATTTAACTACTATACTTACCATCATCAATATTATATGTTTATATATATTACAGTCCCTGATGTTGAAATGTCATGGATTGTAACGTAATGGTATTATTATGAAGTCGAGGTTTAAACTCATAAATGCCATTTCAAGCAAAGGTCAAGTATTTTGTTTTAATTAATGTAATTAAAACAATAGTTCAACTAATGAAATACATTATATAAACGCTTTATATTTGTACATTGAACTGTGTCCAATGTTGTCTTTAATGCGAAGTACAATGTTTATAAAATACTTTAAATCTGTTAAATTTAATAGTGACAAAAAGTACTTTGAACGTATTGCTATAACTGCATTCCTTTACGAAACTCGATAGTTTATGAAGAATTCAAATGCCGTTATTGTAGAATTTCATTTCAAGTGTCATTACGTCATAAAATTTAATTTACTAAATTATTTACCATTAACCATTTAAATAATTTTAATTATTATACTGTGTACATATTTAAGATAATTTTATTCGCACATTAATTTCCTAAGCATTTATATTATTTAAATACCTAATTGAGAAAATAGTAAGTTGTGTGCAATTTTCAACATTACGCGTATACCATTCAACAAAAACTGTTGTTATTTTATAAGAGATTTTGTGACGATCGCGTCACATAGTACACATAGGTATATTGTAAGTGTATACATATGTATGTACATAATTATATATATATAGTTGTATAAAGTGTAATGCTGACCAGTGACATTTCCCTCTCTATCAATAACCATGCAAGACCCTGTAGTCAATACACAATTTGTAAAAGACAACCAGTTCTCCGCGAATACCATTCACCGACAATAACTGGACTCCGTTCGAATCGCCTATTATAATCAGATTATAATTAAATGTATTTCACACTTCCAAACTTATGAGTAACTATTATTTATTAATTAATAAGCATTACGACGTAATAATTACTGAAACTAATACTTTTTTATGCCAACTATTCCTAACATCAGAAAATTACCCCCAAGCTACGGTCAATATTATTCAAATGGTCAACAACCTTCCCTGAATAACGTATATTTATGTATAAATGAATATGAATATGCATATATCTTATTTAAATCAATCATACAAAATGTATTATTGTAATGTTTTAATGTAATTTTTGTTATTTATTAAATGTATTTTCGTTGATCGACTACCTAATCATACGACATTAGTCCCTCGATGTACTTTTAAAGCTAAATCATATTAGTATTATTAGTTTATAAGGTAGGCCTTAACAAGTTAGAGTTAAATTAATTGACACGTTATTTTTGTCAAATTAATGTATAAACTCCATTCAAATATATCTATATTAATTTAAATTTGCAATAATGTAGTGGTAATATCAAAATAGTAGTATTAATTATAGTAGATGGTAACAATAGCTTAATAGACTATATAAAATGATAAAAGGTTTAATCTCAATTTCCTGCTACTTTTCATTGCTACTTAAAAAATTGTAATTTTCAACTCAGTTAAATGACTCTATTTTTATAGATGACATCAAATGTTTAAAATTAATAAAAATAGAAAAATAATTAACTTTTGACTTAATTTGATGAGTTTAAAAAAAATAGGTGAACTTGGACAGCCGTGCTAATTTGTTTTTGGCAGTCTATCGACTATACGGTAAACTGGTCGTGTTCGTATTATATCATTCGTACGTGACGTAGTTTGCTTAACAACGTGAAAGGTGCGCGTAGTTCGTATCCGCCGTGTCATTGTCTTCAAAATTTCACAAAAACCACGATCATAACGTTATGTAATTTAAATGTTTATAAAGCGTGTAATCGTATGAAACGTGTACGTTACAATAAACGAAACCGCGCATAACCGGGCGAAATTTTTCATATGTATATTTATTCCGCACGGTTCGGATAGCGCGCAATGTTTAGCCTAAATGAATATTTTTTCGATAGACGATTCTACTGGCGTGACGTGCGTTTCGTGTTCGTGAGCAACTAGAATTAGCCAGGCACACACAATAATATAACCACAGGTATTGATCCCCCACCCTCTCCTGTCGTTTTTATTGAACATTTCATGAGCGTGCGCATGAATGCGTGTTTGAGTGTGTGTGTGTGTGTGTGTGTGTGCATAACGTGATATTAAACGTGTACATATAGTTGAAAATTATATATATCCTAAATATATTTAATACAGTAAGGTCTTGATAATCCGGTATTGCGTCAGTCCGGCACCCTCAGTAATCCAGTATATTATATATATATGTATTTTTATTTTTGAATTATCGCTTAAATAATTCAATGTATATAATTGTATTTTCTGATAATACTGTTGGAACATCAATAAAAATTATAAACTTGTAAAATTTATAATTATAAATTTTATCTACCTATATAAATTGGATCTTTTCATGATTAGGTACTAATCACTATATATCTTACATACCCTCGTATTTATGTGTACATATATTGATTTAATTCATATTTATATGTCTAACTATACGCATTTTCTTGAACAAATTTTTTCATACTTTTATATTTTATAATTTGAGTGTTGAATTTTTTATTTTATACGTGAATAACAAGATTTCTAAAAAACATAAACACAAAACATAATCATTGCTTGAAAAAATGCAAGTTATTAAGCAATTAAAAAAAGGCGAAAAACTATCACATCTGGCCTACGATTACAAAGTTGGTAGAGCTACAATTTATGATATTCAATAAAACCACGAAAAAATACTAAGTTCGTCAATACTCTTCGCAGTATACAAAATTGGCAGACTTTAAAATTAAAGCATGGAATGATAATACACCAAGGATATCCTAATGAAGAATAGCTAAAATCAGAAGATGAAATTATCCAAATCATGTTTATGCCTCCAAATAAACTCCAAATATTGATTGAGGTGAGTCTTGAACTAATGCAAGATATATTTAGAAAATATGGACCTGACATCCACAGCTGTAAAAATATGATATGAACAACTGGCTTTTAACAACAAATTTTGATTGATGATGAGATTATTGAGGAAGTCACCGTTGACGTAGACCAACAAAAACATAATCAAAATATCATATCTCAGTAGAGTTCAGTTACCAAGAATGATGCAATTAACGATTTGGACATTATTATGTTTTGATACACTGTTATATTTTGAGCACTATTATGACGTGGGCAGAAGAAAATTAAGTTATGAATGAAGAACTAATGAATTTAATGCTTAAACGAATGCAAGAAGGAATTATTGAAAAAATGTTTGGTGTGAAGAAACAAAAAACTATCACAAATTACTTTAAACCTGTATAAACAAAATATGCACTAAATTAATATAGTGTATGGAAATCAATTAAATATATATAGTTATAAGAAATAAATATATTTACATATATGTAATTCAATAATGATTTAATAAAAATAAATTAATTTTTATTTTTATCCGATTTCTATTTAAATATCTAATTTTTGTGAGAATTCAGCAGTACTATAGTTCCCATATGTGTTGGATTATCAAGATATTACTGTATATGAAATTAATAAAATCAAAAACAGAAAAAAAATTCAACTATACAACTTTTTACACAAACAAACGCCTAGTTGACCAGAATTCTAACACTTCCACCACCACATGTATACGCGTATATTTCTCGTACTCGCCTGTCACCAATGCCTTCGTGGCGTAAACGTTGGTTAATACGGTTGGTAATAGAATTACTGGCCGCAAATAGAGTAGTGAATTTTGTCGAATTCTGAACCCAATTGATTTTATAACGTCGAGCTGCGAAATATAACATTGTATACGAACTGTTGTGCAAGTATAGTAATATTCGTATAATAGTTGTATACTACTATATCCGTGGAGGCAATTTGATCGTTCGGAACGAATAACGTGCACGCTATATTACACATGTAAAACACAAAGTTACCTCTGTTTACGAATCCCACAAAAAAAATTGAATTGAAATTGCCGTATAGAAAATTCCAACTTTACTATCTGACAAGAAAGTAGACAGATGATTTTCATATCCTTTTGTCGGTTGTTGGTCAGTTTTGGATTTACTGTATTGTGTTCAATGAATTTTATAGAGATATAATAACTTTCTTTCAAAACGGTCGTATATAATATGTATGTAGTTTAATCATATTTCAATAATATAATATTTACTATAATATTTCATTAGATCAAAACTAATTGTGATTGCATATGTAGTAAAAACATTATTAATTTTACGACGGAAAATTAAAAAACCTATTTATTTATTTATTTATTTATTTATTTAATACAAGTAATTGAACAGAAGAGGTATGTGGTTTATATTAATATATAAATATTTTGTTTTTACTTACAATAATTTTACTATAATCACATTTCCTTTTTATAATTTACGTAATTTTGTTTTTATATGTTTATTGAACCGTTATATATATATATATGAATTAACATATTATGACTATTAAATCTATTTTTTTTTGTTCAAAACAAAAATTGATATCAACAAATATTTGATAAAAAAACTTCTAAAATTGATATATTTAAATTGTTTAGCATTATTTATAAATGTAACTATATGTTTGAGAATTAGTTTAAATAATAATAATAAAGGACAGCGTCATGGACATTTTAAACTGTTAGAAGTTTGATATGCCTAGTTAAACGAGAACACCGATGTTATTTAATTGATTAATTTTTTTCTAGTTTTACAAGTGTGTATATGTATAATTTGTATCCTAGTGGCTAGTCCTCCTAGTACGCATTCCTTTCTAACTAGGATATAATTAACATAGTATTAACTATTTTGGATTAAATAAATTACAGTTTATGACGCAAGGATAACTGACCTGAAATCTACAAATAGTAACGATATAACAATGTACATAGTTTAATTGGATTTAATAATTAATTGATTTGATGTTACTGCGTATGCGTATACTAAGTGATCGAAACACGTGTTATTATCGAAATAACGGGGTTTTCTGTAATATTGTTGATATTCATGACAGACTGTTATTTTTCTCGTTTGAATACGCAAATACCGCACTCGACGTCCATATTTCAATTATCTATCTCGTATTCCAAGATGGTCGATTTAAGTTTCTTTTTTCCGAATCTCTGAAGTTCCATTAGTTAGATTAACTTTTAAAGACCGAACGAATATAAATTTCGCGTTTTGGGAGTGAAACCGAGGATCGGGCCTATATACGTATATTTTAGTTTATAATAAAAATCGTTTCGTCTGATCTATATTCTAATACCTAATTATACAATTATATATCTCGTCTGAAATTACACCATTTATATACTTAATACGACGATCGTATGCTGATGAGAAGACGCAAGTGATGAGTATTGCCTTATGTGTTAAAAGTCGACAAAAGCGAGTGTCAAAAGTTATTCACAAGAAAAAAGGGTATATATATATATATATAAAAAAAAAGAGAAAAGGGTAGAACGTCATCGTCGTCGTACCGTACGGTCACACATACTACATAACGCGTAATGTCATTAAGCAATGAAGCGCGGGTGAACGGGAAACATGATATGAAATATACGACGGGGCCGTCATTGCGGAGGAAAAAAAGGTCGAAAACATTATAAAAAGAACACACACACACACACACACACACACACACACGCACACAACGTTCGACGGCAATCACGTTTCGGTGTGTTGCACGAACATAAATTCGGCTTTATAAAACTTTCATGATACGGCGGTGGCGGTAGAAACCTTCACGTCAATATTTTATCAACACCGCCGATGACGCCGTTCCGGTTCGACCGGTATTTGTACACACCATACACGTGTGTATAATACTGCATATTATATGCAGTATGTAATATGTAGTGCACATTCGTCGGCAAAACTACGGAAAATTGGTTTCGCTCATCTCGAATTCTATCGTCGGGTACGTATCGTGTACACGCGAACAGACCCGTCGTCGTGCGCGTGTACAAATCGTTCCGACACGATCGATACGGATGATAGTCGCCGGTGGTTTAATTGACAGACGTCAGACGAGTAAACCATAAATTGCGTCTCGTTGATTCTCGTGATCAAAACACGTAACGCGGGTCCACCGTACATATGACAGTTAACTATCGATTAACAACTGTAAGGTGATTTATGCAAGAGTACCTCTTAATCATAAATGATAAACATGACCGTAGGATGCGCAAAGCTCGCACCCAGTTGACTTGGACTAGGTTAGGTACCTATCTAGTGTCTAGATTGATAGAACTGCGATCCATATTGTCGAAACCTTGCGAATAGCCAACATATAATATAATAAAATAAAATTTTGTGAGGTTTATTTTATATTGTATATATTGTTGGCGGTATAAATCACTAAGTGCGTTAATGTCTTTATAAATATATTAAAACTTCTGTCCAACAAGTACTTATAGTACGGTACACTACATTTATATTACCTAATAAAATTATGTTTCATATTACATATAATACGAATATTTTTTAATACAATATTTTACGTTTGATAATAATTTAGAACAATTATATTTTTAATTTTTTTTAATTTTCATTACACAATAAAAAATAATGATTTATTTTAAATCATATTTTAATGAGTTATGAACTCGATAATCGATCGTGTTTTTTCATTATTATTTAAATTTAAACGTCACAATATACTCTAATCCAATCACCTTTATTCAAATATTTTAAACAATCATAATTGTAGTTTAATTGAATCATGTTTAATAATAATGTAAGCGAACGATTAAATTATTACTAAAGTATTTAAATATTCAAACATGCGTTCAATCGAATTATCTAATTTGAACTTAAAAATAACCTTATCACTTTTGCTTTATTAACCGTTCATTTTTTACGAAACGTATTACGATGACTGGCCAATGATTGAGATGATCGTTTTCAGGCCTTAACATATAATAACATACATGCACACATATGCATTTTTCGATAAAATAAGTGACGGCTAATACAAAGCCGAAAAAGTAAAATATCAACCAGCTACGTTTTCGTACTCGCGTGTACACTGGCTATTTGTTGACCACCGTGTTTGTCCGTATAGGCCGCGTACAAATAATCGCAAGTTCGTATAATGTGTAGCATCTTCGTCGGCGTTTATGAGAGTTCTCCCCGTGCTTACTAGTGGCAAATAACTAGTCCAAAAGATATATACAACGATTATCCCGATAACGTCTCGCGCGCTTTATGAAAGTCCACACGTGTTATACGCGCACACGGTTCAATAACGATGACCTACCTTCCGATACACTATTATTAAAATACATAATACATCACCTGGTTCAATTCCTGAACGATTAACCTCGCTAAACTTCCTAACTTAAACTTTTGAAATAACCGCCTGCTGTTGTTGCGTACGATATTATATTATATTATAAATCGATGACGAACTCGAGATGTAAACGGTTTCTATGGTGTTTCCTGAGGTGTGATATATATGATAAGCGTATTTTGCAGAATCATATAATATTATTTTTGGATTCTTTTCTAACTCCGTTTCACGCCCACAAATATTGTGCCCAGATTTATTATAATCTATCTACTCAGCCGTCGTCAGAACGTTCTTGTCTTCAAAAAGAGTTGCACAAAAGTTTTTGGATCGTTTGCTTTCAGAAACGCCTAAAAATTATTTAACAATTTACACTTTGACAGTATAGACATTTTGAATATAGTACCTTAAATTGAATCAAATGATTTTATCTAATCTCTCAGATAAAACAAATAAAAATAAAAAAGACGTTAGCGAAATAGTGCAAAGCATAATCAATTCTTTGAAATTTATATGAAGAAAAAAATAATGATTGTTAAATTTAAAATGAATTATAATTGTATTTTTAATTAATTATACGACGAAGTAAATTACATAATAATAACGTAATATGAGAGACTATTGATGAATGTGTGAGAATAAGATATTAAAAAATTGTCTAACGAGTATAAATGAAATATTTCTGTAACATGTTATAATAATTAAATGCCATATTCATTTTAAAACAAAAACTGTGCACAAATACACAACATACAAATACCTTAAATACATTCCAAAATTTTAAATATCGCAATTTTAAATGTTTCAATGAAATTATAAGAAATATTTGTTTTCAATTATACATTTGTATTATACTCATTCGTAATTTTATATATTATGTTGATTATATACAATTAGTGGTTCAAAATAATATTATAAGGTAGTAAATTATTTATGATAGTGGTTTATGATTAGTAAGTGCGGTTTTATATTGTGTTCGAATATTTAAAATATGATGTCAATAAGCACTTTAATATACTAAAATATTCATTGAACATTTTTAAAAAAACTCTATTAAATCATCACAAATAAATGTACTCCATAATTTCGTTTTTATTATCAATTACACGTTTGAAAGTTAATAACTACTCGTACAAATAAAATATGTTTTTACAATAATAATAATAAAAAAATACAGAATTACAAAAATAAACAAAATTTACG
This sequence comes from Schlechtendalia chinensis, assembly GCA_019022885.1. Lineage (NCBI taxonomy): Eukaryota > Metazoa > Arthropoda > Insecta > Hemiptera > Aphididae > Schlechtendalia > Schlechtendalia chinensis. Next base: position 63,457,786 of record CM032339.1, read on the forward strand.
TAGTTTACAATACATTATTTTTTATATAAAGTCAACGGCGAAATAGACAATTTGTCTAGCCTGAAAAAAATAAAGTAAACACGCTCGATTAATTTTCCTATACTCTTTTAATTTTTTATCGGGAGAAAAATAATTTTTGTATTGCTATTCAAGAGTTTATCACTATTTTGTGGTAAGTCAGCATATTTATTATTTTTCTATTTCCTTTGCAAAAATCGAGTGAATAATTTTAAATTACCTGCGACTTCAATATACGCATGGCGCTTCGAATAGACTATTCTGTACACCATTGTGCGTTGCAGGTTAATAGATTTGATCGTTAAAATAATAATAATATTTTCTCTGATTTTCCAAGTTTTTTGATTTTTCCAGTCGTTTTATTTATTTATTATTATATAATTAAAAATTAGTGTTATTATGTATATTATTTATATATTATATATATATTTTGTTTATATTAATAAAAAATATTTTGTAAAAATTAATTTTATGAAATTAAAATTAGTTTTTGAGTTATTCCTTGTGCACAGTCAAAGGATTTTACTTTTAGATATTGTGTGTATAATAGCCTAAAGATGAATTATTCTCCAATTGTACTATAAATTTGATCAGAAATCAACTAGAAAACTTCAATCACTTAATTAAGTTAACTGTATTTTACGATTTCTATTACGTACACCAGTGGATTTCAATAAATATAAAAAGTTAATATCAGAGAAAAACGAATAACTTTTAATTTAGAAATATCTTTTTGTTAATATATATAAATCTATATTGTTTAATACACATGGCTAAATAATATAAATGCACGTGCATTATTAAGTTTTCGCAATTTTTATTACTGGTATTATTATTTTAATTCAACCTATTCAGTCTTTTATATATTTTTTTCGGTCATTGATACCATATCGCCAAACAATTTTTCCCTATCCATCTCTATTTTCCGTCGATATTTTCCATGGTACTTCTAGTTGGATCTATCCCGCGTCCGCTTTCACGCAGTCTTCCCAACTTAATCGTGGCATTCCCAGTGGTCTCTTACCGACCAGGTTCTCCTCAATTGTTGTTTTGACTATAGACCCGATTATCCGCCAAGCATGTCCTGCCCATGTCAACCTCCTTTTTTTAATTTCATTTGCGACATTCGGTCTTTGGGTAAATTCTTCGAGTTCATGATTATGTCATTTTTTCCATTTTCTCGTGTGAGTTTCGATGCATGGGCCATACATTTTCCGTAAGATTCTTCTCTCAAATACTTTTAGTCTTGTTTCTTCTGCTTCCCTAAGTGGTCATGTTTCTGACGCATATAGTACCATAGGTTAGCTTTAGACTTTTGAGCTCATTATTTTTCCAAGACCAGAAAAACACTTATTGCCTTTTTGTATTCTAGTACTAATTTTCATTTTTAGGTCATTGTTTTGTGTTAGTAGGTGTCCCAAATACTTGAAATGCGTAATTCTTTTAAATATCAGCCCCTCAACATTCATAAATTGTCCTCGTTGATATTCTCTGCCTTGGCGACTTATCATCATGTACTCTGTTTTTTTATCGTTTATATTTAGTCCTACCTTCGCTACCACTGCCATGAGTTTCCTGCACACTCGTTTTATTGCTTTTTTAATATCTTCTATTATTGCTATATCATTCGCATAAGCTAAGATATTTATGTTCAAGTTTCCCAACACTAATCCGTTGTTATTATATGTTTATCTAACTACTTTCTCTAATATTAAAGTCTTTTATATTATAGTTATAATTTATTGTATACATAATTTAATTATTTAGTAAATTATTAATAGTTATGAATAACACATAAGAACTCAATATTTATATTGCAAACATTTCAAAATTATTTTATAAAATTCTATTACAATATTCCATATTTACCGTTTACGTAGACATTTCAATAATTTAATTATATTCAATTCATTTTTATATTATATAAGTTGAATACCTGAATTAGTTCGAGTTCTTTTTAACAATTCGTGAAAAAATCACTGTACAATGAATTTTATTTTAATTCTAGTCATCGAATACCTTAATTCCATTTTCAATTAATTTATCCGTATAATCGATAATAATTAATTAAAACGGAAATTAAACTAACCATTTATTTTATTTAATCATAAATAAAACAAATTTAACGAACAATTCACTTTTACGATGTAATTAATTTTGAAAACGTGTAACAATGTTTATTGTGTGTGTGTGTGTGTGTGTGTGTATATATTTATTACATAATATATATATATATTTACTTTTATTGGCAGATAATATCTTTGTTGTTACGCATTGGTATAATACTCGCCAACGAACTACCCTCTCTTCCCACATACATCAAACGCTCAATATGTAATACTATATATATCACATACCGTTATACTTCCAATGTAAAACAATGTACCTTCAAAACTTGACGAATCAATCGCCAGTTATAGGGTTTCCTCGCTCTGTGAGTTTCACAATGTTATTTTTAATATATATATATATAATTATTATTTTAAAAATAATTGATTTTTTGAGTGCAATATTTTTTTATTATTATTCAGTGGATATAATTACCAATATACCGCATTTGCATAGCTAGCATTTTAATTAAAAATATTACTTAATTATTGAGCAATTTATATACTACTCAAATCAATTTGTCGAGATTAATATAATTTGAGATTCACTGCCAAATTCTTCCATTTAATTATCGTTAACAGTACTATTGTATAATTTAGAAACGTCTACGATTTTTAATTTTATTTCATTTTTTTTTTTTTTATTAAACGTTTTCTATATTTTAATTGTATTTCAAAACTAACTCGTATGATATCGATTGCTGTACGACTGTGTATCCTTATGATATATACATGCTCATTACGATATACATTAATTTTGCACTTTTATTGCATATTAATAATTAAATTTTTACGATATTTTTTCAAGCCCGTCAGTCATATGTACTGTCTGTTGTCGTTAATGTTTATCGAGTATACACAATAACAAAATATTGATACGCATTTATTTTAAAATAAGTCCTCCACGTAGGATTTCCCAAGACAGTTGTTGCTTTCCGATCAGACTATCTTATTTATCGAAAGCATGATGGTATGTTTCCTCACACATACATATTATACACTAAATATTTAATATATACATGATCAGTGGCGTATTTACAGGGGGGGATATGGGGGATAGATCCCCCCCTTGATTTTTTTTTAGTTTTTGATATTCTTATTTACAATAGCCAATAGGTATGATTTTATGAAATACTCTTTAGGTCAATAAAATATTTTTTAATATATATCCCCCCTAGACGAAATCCTAAATACGCCACTGTACATGATATGGAGAAAGAAAAAGAAAGTTATGAAATGAAAATCTACTACTTCAAAACTTTCCCGTGTTTTAATACGAGGTAGAGGAAAATAAGACCGTCTTATTAGCGCAGTTGATAAGACAATAATAATATAACTATTAGGATCTTTTACAGGGGTGTACTACTATCGTATCAATCCCAAAGCGAGAAGACACACCATGCATGTGTCATTAGAGTTCACAAAAACGTATGTGGCTGTAGTTTATACTTGTCACAAAGTTATAGCGACTAAGGCAGCAAAGAGTTGCATTGGTGTAAAAGGCAGGGGATATTATTGGACGGATATTATGAGAGAGAGAATTTGAGAAGTCTACATTGATTGATTGACGATTCGTGTTAAATTCATATCCGACCGTAAACAAGCGATTCCTAAATATCGTTCAGCTACTACCGACACCGCACCCTTTTTATATTTTATATAAGTACATATGTATAGATAGGAAGGTTGTATATATGGAGATCCTTATGACTGTGGTGACGACGACGAAAACTTAGACCCGACTAACTAATCCGATTACTGGCTACGCACTACTGCCACTACTATTGCAGACAACGGACATTGATTTCATACGCCTTTCTACCCCTAAATCACAATATCATTAAACCCATCTGTCGGATATCCATTAAAATTGATTGTTTCCCCATCGGTGATCGTTAGTCGTCAGCTCTCTCCCGCTCTCTCTCTTTCTCCCTCTCTTTATATAAATATGTACACTTACTTCTATTTCGTTTTAATTAAACTTTGACAAATGCGATTTCTTCGCCACCACGACTTACGTGATCCTCCCTGTTTATCCAAACTTCTCGCCCAAAACAACAACGATTAAAGATTTTCGCAACGAACCTTGACTTTGTGTTTTTTATCTTATTCTGACGACACCTCCGACACTCCTCTCTTTCGTCATACACATACAAAATCCTGTTCGAATCCATTAATTGAACGTATAATATATATATATATGTATAATCTTTGAGTTAGTGGAACTATGATAGCTAGTCATAGTTTATTATGCGTGTAATAGCAATTAATCATCACGGTTATCGACGCTACAATCTGTCATGTTGTCCGACTGTATTTTTATTATATATTTTATTTGACGAACATAAGGAAATAACAAAAAGTCCGTTACACTCAAATATTTAACCAAATCGTATTTTTCGATCCATGACTTATATGTACAATGTTATAGACGTATGCGCATTTATTTTAGTATTATTTCGTTACAAATACTAACCAAATATAAAAATTCATAATGACTTTTACTGTACCTGAAGTGAATCGTTTGAAGGCGAGAGAGCAATGATAATGACAATTTTATTTGTTCTGAAACTCTTTTGGAGGAATTACGACTTTGCGACTGAAAATATTACAGAATTTTCTATTGGATTACACATTGGATTATGTTTGGACATGGGATAGAAAACAATTCACTGTACACCTTTAATAGTAATGAATATTTAAATGGACGTTTTTAGGCCAAATATACCATAACTATGATTAAATTTGTCTTACAAATTTTCAAATAACATACTACATACTACATTAATTACATTTTGTTTGCTGGGAATGTAAACAATTTAGGTACCTCCGTCGTTTCCACAAATAATTAAAATATTATGCATTCTGTAAATTTCGAATGAATTTGTAAATTGTAAGTTGTTAAACAAGCTAAAAGTTGATTTGATATATATGTATAAAATAACACTACATTATTGCATAACTATAATACAATGTAACATTTAACACAGAACTATGAATATAACACAATTACTCGTATATTACTGATGAGTTCTCCTAAAAACATATTAAAATATTAAATACTATATATCATAATACAAACTAATACAAATCTTTTATGAATAAATGTGTAAAATGTTTATTATATTATTTTAAAACATTTTTTTTTTTTTTTTTAGAATTTAATGTCAATAAAAATGGCCTGGAAGAAAGAATCCTAGAAAGGAAATAATTCTAGGTAAGAACTTATTTATTAAATAGGTTTGTTAAATTATTATAGTATAGGTAAATATAATGAACGTAAAATGGTATATATTTTTTAAATATATAAAAATAGAAATAAAGTTAACATATTAGGCATAAAATTGTAGAATTCAATTTCATTTTGAAAATAATATCCCTTAAGATAAATGATTTTAATGGTAATTATTATAAAAATGAACTAAAAATCTTAAACAAGTAAAAATTGAATTCAATATATTTAAATTCATTTATGAACTTTATTTAATGTGAATATATTATTTTAATGTACAAGTATTATGTAAATATTTATAATCTAACTATATTTCTACATTCTACGTAAACCAAAGTTTAATAATAAAGAATTATGTTAATTTTTGAAAAATATCAATACAAAATATTATTTTATTATTTCAACAAAAAATTTATTTAGAAATGTATTCAAATTTGAGTTAAATATTTTATGTCTAAAGATTAATGCATTACGTATTCGTTTGAAGTTTACTCGATTTTTTTTAACATTTTACTTTATTAACGATACAATTTACAGAGCTTGTCCGGAAAGCAATGAGCCTGATTTTTTTCTACAAAGTTTTTTGATTGGACAGGTACAGCAACTAATATTCCTCAAAATAGGACACTTTCGCATCAATACACTTTTGCTAAAAAAATATACAACCTCTTTGTTGTAAAGTCGCGTCACAAAAAATGAACAGAGCCTATATGACACTCATTATTTTCTGGACAAATTTCAATAAATAAATATCATATTTCAAATATCTACAAATTTCATAATTTATATTATTTATAACTTATTATATTTATAAATTTGTACTAGTGGTTTTATATTGTCGTGTAGTATCATGCAATACTACTTGATCATCAAACAATTGATTTTATTCATGACTAACTAAAAATTAAATATTTATATGTAGTTCATGTTTATTTATTTATTATTAGAGGGTTATAAGCAAGGAGAAATGTAATAAACATAAATTGTACGCATGTACATTATACGTCCATTGAATATAATGAGGTACCTACTAGGTATTATATTGTTTTTCAACCAAAAAAGTGCTTTTTGATAATAGTTATCATAATTCACAAGCTTGGGCTAATAAATATACAATAATAATATTATTATTTAATGATTTTCAATAGTTTTTAATGTATTCAATGTTTTGCAAAATATATGATAATAATTAAAAATATAAATAATTAATACTTACGTATAATATACCTATGTGTAACAATAATAGTGTCATTAGCTAATATATAATTATATGGTATTGTACACTGAAATTAATTTCGCTACGTGATTTCAATACTTCACTAATTGGTCATAAGAATTAAGTTTATTGTCATTTTCTTTAAGCTTTATTAGGTAAATAACAACACACGTAATGTAACTATTTAAATTTCAATACATATGTGCTTCTTAAAAATTAACCATTCATTTCATGAAAAGACCAAATCGAACAGTAAACATATTTATATATATATTTTAATTTGTATATCTATTACCATAATATTTTTATATTTACAATTATTATTCGTTTTCTTTTAATTAATGTTTACACATACGATATACGCTGGAAATTAAATTGTCATAATATACATTTTTGAGTTAAAATAGAAAATTGTAAATATGATTCTTAAAATTGAAATAACCTGGGTAATTTTTCAGAAAATAGTTTTATATTGCTAAATATTACAACTAAGTATAATGGTTATGTTATATATCAATTTGCAATCAATAATGTAATTCAAAATAAATGTAAGATTCTTTATAATTTATGTCATTTGTAACATTTACCTCTATTACTATTTCTGATGAAATTTGTTCATTTTTAGCCTAAACCATAGCAAATTTAAAAATCACTAAAAAAAAAAAAAGTAATAACAATAATAATAATAAATAATATCTGTTAATAAACCCATTACAGAAGCTACTTCTACAAAAGCTACTGCAGATTATTTTTTGCAAGAAGACGTTTATTTGTAAACTGTATAGTAAAAAAAAGAAAAATTAAGTTTTTTTTATTTGTCTTGTAAATACCAACAAGAAGTAATAATAATAAATTAATAAAATGAAAAAACATAAAGACGAAATTACAAAAAATGAATTTGTCCGTTGGGTGTGTTGTCATTTTATTTCAGACATAAATTGTTTTTTAAATGCACACAACAGTAGTAATATGTAATTGGGGTAAATAACTTTTTCGGCGACCCGGACGAGTTGGAGCTACATTTCAAAAATTACACAGACAAAAAGTAATGAGACAACAACAAACTGTATATTTTATAAATTTTTTTTTCCAAAAAAAAAAAAAATTAATCAAAGCCATCAAATGAAACGATGTTTTAAAAAAATGGTTATATGTTCAAATGTTACCTACATACATCATTAGTAATTTTATTTTTTTGTTTCCGTGAGAGGTGGTAAAACTACATTCACGTACACGTACAAACCGCAATAGATACTGTATATAATTATAATATACACTTTTATCGTCATAAGTCTTAAAATGCCTACATATTGAATTCGCTAAAAGCTTTAAATTTGTTTAAAACCCACCCACTTGTGTATTCGAAGACTTGGCTATTAACAACACACACACACACACACATAAGCACAACTCGTTGTTCCGTAGTTTTTTTTTTTTTTACGTTATTGTTACGGTTCTTTTTTCTCTACCATTATCTCATTTTTTTTTTTTTTTTGCTTTATATCTGAAAGCCTCATTCGTCATTTGAACGGTTTCTTTTTATTATTTCCGGCGTCGAAATGAACTTTCAAGAAATTCATTTGGTTCTATGAAGCACGTACGATACGCACATAATAATACATAATTTTCTTCACTCGCGTTATTAAAATCAACCACACTATAATGGTGACAACGGTATAAGAATAATTTGTATAACTATACATATATAATACAATTATACTCATTCATCAAACATTAAATGTATTTAAATTTTCCACCCTTTCTGCATTGTAATTTAATCGCATGGCAAAAATATGTTCCTTACTTAGTTTAACTTTTATTTTTGTTGTTAAAAAAAAGTCATAGAGTCATGCATGCCTCCCGTGAAAAGTTGAGAGAAGCTGCAATGCGACGACCATAATGGTTCGCGTGACCCAATGCCATACTGTTACAACTGGAGGTAATAGGGTTTACGTCAGAACCACGTGGCCTTGTATACGTTAAAATAAATATTCTCAAACTTCATCCATTATATTTTTTTTACCATTTTTTTAAGCGACTCCAACGACTTGTCACGGAATTGCCTACAATCGTCCAATTTTCTCAAAATACTCGCTATCAATACAACTATAGACTTGTATATAGAATAGTCAAAGTAAAGGTAGCTTATTACCCTGCGATTTTTTTTTCTTTCTTAATATATTGTCGTTTTCGAAAACAAAAGCAACAAAGTAAATCAAATTGATCGCTGTAAAGATATTTGAAAGTTGTTGCGCTACTAAACTGTCTACTTTAACATACAGTATACAATGGGTGTATTAATAAACAAATGTGTGGATACGCACTTTTATTTAATAATCAACAAAACGTAACATTTAATACATTTTATTGTATTGACCATTGAGATATTATGTACATTTTTTTCAAAAACTACAAGAAAATTACAAAAAAAAAAAAAATTGCTTGCTTAAAATACAATGTATGTTTAATTTTCAATTGTTTAGAATACGACATACACAATAACTATTAATTTTTGAATTCACAAAGATGTATTTTAGGGGAAAAAATCAAAACGCATTATAGCATAGACCTGCAATATTTCCATTCCAATATAGCACTTAAACCACGGTTAGATATTATTGCCTAAAGACTATTTTATAATAATAATAAGACTTCTGACTACTCTGGCGGCAACTTTTGCGCACGACTATAAATTTAATTTACAGAACTTCTATCCCCACGTTCCAAGTCGATGTACGATTATCATTACTATTTTCGGTAAATTACAATAAATCGAAATTTTGGCGAAAATATAATTGTTATTAAGCAGCTAATCGGGAGAAAATGCAATCCAATAATGGTTTTACAAAAGACGTTATCCATTTATTTTTTACGTTTTGATGTAACAAACTATATTATATAATAATAATAATTTTTTTTTATTTGACATATATATATGTTTTTGGGCTGGATACAACTTTTTTTTTCGTGACCGATTTTGCGTAACCGATTTTGAGTTGTGCCATATCCACACTCATATCCATACCCATACCCTACCCATACCTACAACTGCCATACACATACCAACATCCACGTCCACTGATATAACCACTGTCACACTACAATAATTGTCACGACCACTATCAGTTCACTACTGATAGGAATGCAATGCAAAGTATTTTGTAATTACTATTTTGTTTACTATTTATGCCATTAATAGTTAGGCATCCCTAAAAACAAATATATAATTCAGTGATTGAATGGAAAATTTTCTATTAGTTTACTAACGGTTTTGACTAAAAGTGATCGTTAGATATAGTGTAAAAAATAATAAAAAAAAATTAAAATAATAAACGTTTCTAATAAACTATGAGAATTTTTTTGTTTTTTGTTTTCTTTTTTGCAAAGTTCTTTAATCAGGTTAAGTTTTCCATGAAAGTTACCATCGTCTCTGCTACATAAAAATAATATTATATAATACATTTTTTTAAGTTTAATTCCTTTAAGCTTTTGGCAAACTATACAAGTAACGTGCGTGCCATTGATACATTATAACGCCAACAAAATTCATTTGATTTTATAAATCCAGTTATATCACAGGAATTTAGCTACATAATTTCGAAAGTTTCATTTCTTTTTTTTTACGAGAGTACCTGAAAATTGACTAGTCAATAGAATAAACAGACACAGGAGTAATTGAAATTTTCGTGATGATATCGTTCATCGAATAATTCTGTTCAACTGTTTCGAATATACTGAGTACCGGTGATAGATAAGAGCAAAATGGATTGCGAACTTTCCGAATGGCCAAAAACAACTACTTAGATATCGGGTGTTGTATACATACTTCAGTGCTATTATTTTGAATAAATGAAGTTCATGCATAGGAATATGAGTATATATTTGTGTGTATAACATTTATGTACATAAATATACATATATACACACACATACACACAGCTAACGTGATGTGTATTTAAACCACTTAAAAACCTTCTGAGTGGGACGTTTTGAAATTTAAGTGTAAAGAAGTGAAGTAACCCCTAAGAATAATCGAAACACATTATCCAAAGTTCATGGATTTTCTGCTACCCCGTGTATGCATAAAATATTAGAACGGACACTTTTGATATACACAGTTGAATGTATATTCGACATGAACATTCTTTTAACGCTCATGATCGATAATATATATATATATATATATAGTTTGTACCACAGTATTCTTACTACTCTGTATCCATTTGTATTAAAATGTTTTTTCAAAATATGAACCTAAAACAGTAATTTTTATGCGATAATAATAATACTCAAAAAGTTACTTAAAAGCAATTAAGTTGACTTAACTAACATTTTTATTAGCTCCATTCATTATAAACTATTATAATAAATATGTCCAGTTTTCTTACAAATTGGCATATGTTAAAAATGTTATAAATTCAGTAAAATTTATTCGATTTTAAAATTAAAATATTAATACAAATTTGTATATTAAAAAAACTTTATCATTTCTCATACATCATTTATTAAAATATCTAACAAAATAATTTTAGAGCATTTATTGATTATAAAAATCAATAACATATACATTGCAATATAAAAGAAAAACTGAATTAAGTGTAGCGAAAAAATACGGTAAAGAACTGATAAAGTCTCTACTAACAAATATTGGGTGCGACAACAGTTAGGTTTTCAAAAAAAAAGTAAGCGGTTTGATTCCAGTTCTTATATTTGAAACTCTTTCAAAAAAAAATATAATATAAAATTATGTTTATATCTTAATATTTGATAGTATCATTAAACGTGTTTTAAGATTTTTAAATATATTTAAAAATATTTTTATACATTTTTAATATTGACTAACATTTTAATTTCATTGAGTTATAACAACATTAAAAATCAATTAAAATAATAATATATATATGTATGTATATATTTTTAATTTTGTTTAAAAGTAATAAAAAATGTTATAATTACTAATATCCATAATGTTTTACTTTAAACTGTATGTAATACGTATCTTTAAGATTTTAATAAAGTAAAAATTAATATATATAAATTATTAAGCTGATCGTTCCTAATTTATATATGTTCAAGATATAATCGTCCAATCAAATTACAATTAAGTAGTTATTTGTAAAACATGTACCTAAATAAATAATAAAAACACTTTTATTCGTGTTCAACCTCCTTTTAAAAAAAAAACCAGATATTTAAATTATATTTTTTATTAAAAATTCTAATGTAAACATAAAAAAAAAGTTGTCATAATACGAGTTTTATAAGCTATCGTAGTTGATGACGTACAATGAAGAGTTATAGTATTTTGTGTCGCGTACCCATACACACGTAGAACGAACGACGAACAACCTGACGACAAATTATTTACTCGGAACAGTATTTTCGTAGCACACAAAATTCGATCGGGCAATACACTGTGATAATTGTTTATACCACAAGAACACATGCATTACCCGGTCATCACCGTATAAATGTAATAAAACCGTAAAAATATAAATCAATATACATTTTAGGAATAACTCTTTATAATATTACCGTAGCACAGCTTGTGTGATAATTACGCGAACGTCAATGATCCTCGGAGTTTCAAATCGTCAAATTGTACTTTTTTCGAGCCTACTACATTTGTCTAAAAACACATTATTGTAATAGCGCGTAATTTATCACGATGTTCAATGCGCCAATATACTATGTAAGCCTGGCGCAAATATCATTATTAAACAGCAAGTGGCCATTTTTCACTCGTCCTACTTTGTTTTTCACAACAGGTTAGTCTCATCATTTCCATGCCGGCCGAATGACAATCATGTCATGAAGTGTTAAACTGAATGTGCCGACGGGTGGACGGAGGGGAGGGGGAGGGATTTTACATAACACAAATTACGTATGCGGATCAAGTATTTGGTTTAGGCAAAACCATAAAGGGTTTCGGGTCAACCGCCTCTCCAACCACATCTCTCTCATTTTCTCTCTGTATGATCCCATCATACCCATCTCCTTTCACTCAGCCCATTCGTTTATATATATATATATATTATGTATGTATGTATGTGTGTATGTATTTATTCTTTTTATTTGCTGCTCCCGCCCAATTGCTTCCCCTATACATTTTTATCACTAACCATTTGGGTTTCTTTTTTTACTGACCCGTCACTAATTCAGCTGTTCTTATTTACGTTGTTCCTGATACAGCCCTTCTACCACTTCCAATGTTGGTACTACATGCTTATATTGTTAGTGCAGCAAACATAAATTATTGACATGGTCTACTCTATCTTGTCTTCTAACAAGGTACATATTTAATGTAGAATTTTAAACTACTATTTAAATCCACAATTTCTTTCATTACATATTTTACTATTATTATTCAAATACGTGAATAAATAAAATGTTAATTTCAAGGATTTTAAACTTTCCAACATTCTACCTCCGAGTTTTGAAATGTAAATATAAGAATATATTTACGCTCGAATCGAATAATGATTTTAAAAAATACTTATTACATTATATATAGGTACGTAGTCACGAAATTAAAAATAAAACCAATAGTATTTTTAACCAAATTCGTGTAATATGTATTAATTATAAAAATACGTACAATTGTAATTTCACAAATTTTTATTCTTTATTTCCAGATTAATAAGTGTACAAAACGTGCTCAAACTGTCTTGTTCAAGAGATGGATCCAAAATAGAGCGCTACAGGTGCCATTTTCCGGATGGACGAGAGGTAAATATACATTCGTATTGGATAGCAAAGTAAAAAATGTATTACATTCATATAATTGGTTTTTCCTAAGAAGTATTTGTGTTTTAAAATAAGCATTTTACCATACAATCAAAGTAATAAATAACGATTATAATCAATCGAAAAATGATTTTTTTTCAGAGGGTTAACGTGCTTGAGCCCTCTCCAGCAGTCCGGAGGGGGCAGGACAACGAGGGTATAAGAGGTGCACTCGACCATGTCCATTGCTGACACCGATTCTTCATTCAGCAGTGAAGAAAAAAGCCTATTCCGTCCGTTCACTCGCGAATCACTTAGGGCCATCGAACAGCGCATAGCCGAAGACCATGCTAAACAGAAAGAACTTGAGGAAAAAAGAGCTGAAGGGGAGGTGAGTTCTTATAAACTCTGGCCAAGTCGGCCAGAGTCAATTACACGTTCAGGTCGTTAAATTTTGACCCTTCCACCATATTTTCGGAATCACAATTTATTGCCGAACGCTTTGTGACTTCCGAAATAAGAGTACAATTAGATTTACATGCGATTTAAATGTGAAATTTGAGACGAAACTTTTGTATTATTGTGCCAAGTTCTGAAAACGATTCAATATTAATGCTGTACATTTTATTGTTTGACAATAGTCTTTGCCATGGAAAAGAAATAAAAATAAAGACGTAAGCAAGTAGAAAAAAAATTAGAGAAAATATTTATAGTTAGGCCATAAATTTAGGTTGGCTAGAATTCATACATTTTTCATATTATATAGTAAATACTTTATAATATATACATATATATTGTGTATACGTATATAATATATTGTTACCACCGTGTACATAATACGTACTAATCTCCTTGCTACATATAATATTTTCAGCCAACGTATAAAAGCTTGTTATCATTCTTAGTGTCACGTATTACATATTATTATGTCAATGCTCATGTAATGCATTGTATTTGACCAATATATAATTTCATGAATATGAGCTTTACAGATTACATGATATATATATATATATCTCCATATATAATATAATATGCATATACGACTAAATAGATTATAATGTATAAGTAATGTATACTTAACTAGGTCTGTATCATAATACTATTGTAGTTGCCATAATTTATTTAAGTGCATATGTTTAGTAATAATAGTAGTTTCTAGAATAGATTCCACCTAGATTAAATGCAAGTTAGCACGTTAAAAATTAAAGGAATGAGCTACTGTTATAATATTATAATACTAAAACATTAATAAATTATTAATCACGCTGATTAATTAAACTTGATTATTTAACAAGTCAGAGAAAAAATTAGTCATAAAATATAGACCTTACTAAATGGTTAAATCACAATTAATCAACAGAGCAAAGAATTTTATTAAAACATTTACTTAATTGAAAAATTAGTGAATTTAACAAGGCTTGGAAATTGTACTAACCACTATAAGTATATTATGTAAATTAATTATTAAATTACATTTTTTCATCAACTTAATTGAAATATAATATATTATTAATAACACGCAATTTCAACGATAAATGTCTACAGATCCATTTATAAAATACTAATAAGAAACAAACTAATTTTCTTTAAAATTCTTATGAAAAATAAAATTAAAAAATATCACATTTAAAACAAATTATTTTTGTAATTAATTTCACTATAAATTAAAATGTTATTTCATATAAATTCAAACTAAATTTTGATGAATGATCATAAATTGTAACACATATTACAATTAATTCAAATTGATAAATATATAATGTACGCGTATAATATTGTTGTCTATAAATAATTTAATTTATACTACGAGTATGTTATACTTACATTTCTGTAAAAACAATAAACAAAATTGTATACCAACTTTTATAGTCATAAGTGCATATTATAAAGATATCCCTCAATAGGTTGGAATATGACTAAATAAAAATGAAATTTAAAAACACATAATAAGTTACTACTATTGATTGTATTACTTCAAACAGTTTTTCAAGTACAAAATTAATACAAATATCATTATCGTTTATTCTATGCAAATTATCTTACGAAAACCGTATTATCATTACCTACTTAATACTTATCGTTCGGTCTAAGAATTTTATTTAAAACAAAACAAATTTTTTGTAGATATAAAATAATAACACCGTTCGAAAAGTTTTATCCAAAACAAAATTAAAATATATTTTAAGAAAAATCATATTTATAATTAAATGATCGCTCGATTGAAAGACACTTGTCCCTTGTCAAGTTATTCATGACTTACGGTATTAATTCGCAGACTGAAGCTGTTATATAAATAGAAACGCATTGCATTTTATTTTTGTGTGCTATAACGTACCAAAACGTGATAAAGGAAACAATTTACGTTCGTATTGTGATCGGATATAATGCGATGTGACTTAACATTACAGAATCGTATCGTATTGAATCGGTTAACTGCATACGCCACTGACACGGTGCGCAGTAATTACCGTTAAAGTACGCACGTATATTAATTAAGCGCGTTTGTCTGTCCGTACATTTACATACACACGTACACTATATTAAACATCGTCATGTCAGTTTATGAGCACAATGTTATATATACTCGTAATTTCGAATCGATTGTAATCGTCAAGATTATAATTACAAATAACGGTTTGATATGCTTAAATGAATGAAAAACATTTTAGACGCTTGATCTCCCCCCCCTTACTCTAACTCAATCGCTGAATTAATATTATACTTATGTGTATGTGTATATACGTACATTTATATCAAACTTGTTAATACCGGTTGAAACGTAAAACGACAAAAACATCGAGTGAAAATAATAATAAAAAAATTAATTCATAGAAAATCAGACTGACGAGTTTTCCACGAAACATGGAACCAATTAATATGCGTGTTGTGGTAAGACTAGATCAAGATCAATATAATCATCATTCGTTTCATAGACTATTAGAAAATATATCACTGCGATATAAATATGCGCACTGATCAAAAAATGCTAACAAAACAATATTGTTAGGCATTATCAACGTTATACTACTACCTCGTTAGTCTATTTTGCATCTATTTCGTACTTAAAAATAATATAATGGTATTTTATTATCTATATATATATACACATACACACACTCACACACATATATGTACCTATACAACGTACAGTGGCGTCGTGAAAGGCTTTTGCTCCAATAAATTTGAGGTGCCCGGGTGTTTGTAGGAAATAAATGATTGAGTTGAAGAGTACTGTATAACTTATAGGAACGAGTCTGATGGAAGACTGGACAGTATGGTGTATGACGATTATTATAGAGTCAAACAATCGATAAGTCTAAATTCGAAATAAATGTAATTATGTAATTGTAATATATATATATATATATATATTATTGTAATGAAAAGTATTTTGTATTCGTATTCAATTTACTAATTTGAGATATTTCTAGTGTTAGACTAACCCACTTGACTATTAGGCAATCATCAGCACTTTAAAATCAAAAATGGCCACAATATTTATAGGAAAACTGTTGAATGCTATTTGTGCCTTGAATAGAACAAATTTGAATAACATAGAATTTTGTGTACCAGCAGGCATAGGTGGATAAGTTTTTCTTTTACTAACAGAGTATATTTTTTTAATACCACGTATAACATGTGGTATGAATGTAAGAAAAAAAAATGAAATCCATACATACGTATGCTTTGTAAGGGCGCAAAGAAAAGTCAAACCGACCTTAGGCATATAATTATCACACATTTTATAGAAGTAATTTCTTCTTCTTTCTTAGTTTATCGATCCGCTGAGAATCATCGTTGTCATCACAATTCCTCGACATCTCTCTTTATAATATGCCGCGTTAACATTTTCGTTCGCCTGTACGTCTATTAAATATAAGAAAACTACAAATATGTTAATATTAGGTTATTTCGTCCATCAATCGTGTCTAGTAACTTTCTAATATTCATTTTTTGTTTGTTTTATTTATCAATATCTCCTTTAATAATTTAGCATCAACCTACATAGATATACTTATCAGTCTAATATATATATTGTAAATCAGTGGCGTGGTAAACTATTGTATCACAACGAGCAAAAAATTTTACAGATGTTTTTTAATAATGAAATATTCCATTTTAATTTAGAATACGTACGAAAATTCGGTCGCTTTGCTCGCGATCATAACACATATTTACATATATATTGAGTGTTCGAATTTGAAAAATAAAAGAAAGATGACTCCAAGATTTTACAAAATTTAGCGTCTTTTATAATAATTAAACCCAACCTGACCCCGTTCTAATGAAAATAATTTGAAGGAGTGCTCTCAAAATATGAACAATTAAAAATGAGCTCTTTCTCTCTACGTTTCCCCCCCCCCAACCAATTCGAGCACTGTATATATTATATTATAACTATGAGTCAAAATTTATTATTAAATATGTAATTTCTGATAGTCCCATAATTAAACATTCTAATACCAATGTTGAGTAATATTTTTGACATTTCTTTATTAAAATTATCAGGCTGATAAGTATATCTATGTAGGTTGATGGTAAATTAATAAAAGAGATATTAATAAATGAACCAAACAAAAAATGAATGTTAAAAAATTTCAAGACCCGATTTGTGGACGAAATAGCCTAATATTACGATATTTGTAGTTGCCTAATGTTTATAAGATTTAAAGGCGAACGCAAATATTGACATGGCATATTATATATATATGTTAGCATTAATGAATAAAATTCCGTATTTTATCAAATAGCAAATAGTTTCAGTCTAACTACAAAAAATTAATGTAAAAAGATAAACACATTAACTAGTTTTTGTATAAAATAACCATAGAAATATAGTTAATGTGTATAAAAATACAGAATTAACTATTAAGTTCAAAAAACAAAAAATACAAATACATCTAAAATTACTTGCATTTTTTTTTTTTTAAACGAAATTAATTTGGTCAAATTTAAATACATCGTATATTATGATACACTAATAGATCGTAATAGATACATTTTTATTTACATTTTTATTTATCTGTACATAAAAGTGTTGGGTGATATTTTTTTTAATCGTATTCAAATTTTTGGGGGAGCAATTATGATTTCCCATAATGTTGCTTTGATATGCCATATTTAGTTCTTAAAGTACACATATTTAAAATACTAAATAAAATATCTTATTTATTCATAACAGCTGTAATAAAATTACCTAAGCAATAAAATCCGTCTGTTGTTTTCTCTAATACAGTTTCAATTATAGATTGTGATCATATTTTGACCGGTCAATATTTAGGATTTTGATGCATAAGTTGGATTTCTGAAACAGGTGGACCCATCATATTATAGTTTCATTTATTTAACCTGACATTCTAAGTCCTTATTCATTCACTTTTCTTTTATTTGATTTTTTATTTTGACTTTTCTTTTATTTGATTTTTTTTTTTGAGACATTGGTGGCATAATCCCAGTTAATTGTCATTTATTGTCTTCATTTTCCATACATAACTCTTTGCATAATTGCCAGTCATTTTTCTTAAAATCATCATTATATTTATCACCTAATGTTTGTCTTAGAACTTTTAAAATAATGTTGGGTTTATCTGAAAAAATACCCACATTTGATGGACAGTTAACCATTACCTTATCATCGTTCTATTTCCCTATGGTAAGCTATATAAGCTATATGGTAAACTATTATGATAAGCTATGTCTTTTATTTACTAAACAAATCGTAATCCTTCACTCAATTTTGTCCTATTTGTATTCATTCCCGTCATTATATTTTTCATGTTTTCATTCGCTTTCCCGACTGATCTCCGTAACTAGCTATGATAAGGTCTATCATTAAGAATAATTAAATTAGACCATATTCCTTGTAATGAATCTACAGTATGATTTCAGAATTTACGACCGTTATCACGTTGTAGTGCTCTTGAAGCACAAAAAAAGAGTGAAAATACTAAAAGGTAGTATGCAAATTCTTCATTCCTTTTCTTCATTAATAGTTTCAATATACAAAATGTTGATACACCAACACAAATTTATGTTCACCATCAGCTTGACTTTGATAGTCAATAAGATCCAACTAATATCTACTTTTTAACTCGGGAAAAAATCATATGATCGTTCACAAAACCTATTTCTCACTTTTTTATTGTTTCACGCAAGATCCGCAAATATTTTACAGAATTTTCACATTAAATTGAGTAATGTCTTGGTTTCTTTTCTCAATAAGTACATCATTCTATCTCGACCGCCATGCTCAACAGATAAATTAACCAAAACTTGCTGTTTTTTACGCGTTTCGATATTTATTTATAATCGTTTCAAACTTCCTTTTGTACTTGACAATTTATGTTCATACGTATATCTAATCTATATCACACTTATATTACTTCAACACACGTTGGAAACATAATCATCGTGCGTAATGACACGAAAAACACAACTGTGTTGTCGATCACAGATCACATTACCAAAGTCTTTAGTCGTATATTGTACGGTTCACTACCGTGAACTTTAATCGTATTTTATTATAGTAATAATAATATGCCTAATAAAATATACTATGTGGCATAGCCACTTAATTAAAAAAGTTATGTAACTAAGAATTAATTGTTATTTTATATATTAACTAGTGAACTCGAGTTATCCACACATTAACAAGCTTATTTAGATAATTCATATAATTAACGACATAAATAACGCTAACATATCAAATAATGTGTGTCTGTATTCGATCACTGCTTGCCACCACGACGACCGCCGCCGTCCGGGTCGTGCAGGTCGGAAATCGCGGGCGGTCGTTCAATAGTATTGTTACAGGTTCGGTATGAAGACGAGGACGAAGATGAAGGTCCGCAGCCGGACGCGACTCTGGAACAAGGGGCTCCTTTGCCGGTCCGTTTGGTCGGCACATTCCCGCCGGAATTAGCGTCCGTACCGCTCGAGGATATTGACCCTTACTATCGCAATCAAAAAGTGAGTACACTGTCACCGCGGAACACCGACCGCGCGCTTACTCTTTTTTATAACAACCGCAGTGTTTCCCAGTTGCGTTCAAAATTACCTTTTGGTGTACACGAATAAATTAAATCACGCTCATGTACGTGTAACGCGAGAGTCGACGCACAAATTGCGCTTAAATCTTTCCAGTCATTAAACAAACGTTCGATATTGCAGTAGAAAAAAAAATCACATAACATAATCATATAGTAATATGATTATTATTATGGCATAAAACAATATATTGAAAAAGATATATAAAAAAATTTAAATTTTTGCTTAAAATTTTTTTTCATAATTTTTATATTATTTAAAAACCCCAATTTTGCTTTGTATTTTATCAATTTCAGTAACAATAAAGACGATGAAATTAGTATACATATAGCGAGTACAATATTCATAGATTGGGAATCAGCTAATATTTTAATTTGAACGCAAAATAAAAATAAACCACTATATAACTATTTATGATTAATCATTATCCGTTGATTTGTTATTATTAATATTTTTAGTATTTGTATATTTTGTTTTCGCAGACTTTTGTAGTAATTAGTAAAGGAAAAGATATCTTCAGGTTCAGCGCCACCGACGGCCTTTGGGCACTCGATCCCTTCAACCCTATCCGCCGGGTGGCTATTTATATATTAGTCCACCCGATATTTTCTGTAACAATCATCACTACTATACTTACAAATTGTGTGTTCATGATAATGTCCCCCACTCCAACAATCGAAGCTTCCGAGTAAGTTAATCAATAACAATCATATACATAGAGTACACGTTTTATATAAAAATTTGTAACTTATATCTATTTGTTAACGTTTTGTATTGTTTTAATATTATTTTTATTATTATTATTATTATTATTATTAATATTATATTGTCATTACAATTATTATTAAATCATAACTTTTTATATAATTATTATTATTATTATTATTATTATTATTATTATTATTATTATTACGATTATGATTATTCTATAATCCAACATTAAATCTAACGTTTCACACATATATTCCAATTACTTTTATATATTGTTCTACTTTAGGTTACTATTTTTTTTATTTTTAGAACATAACATTTATATAATTTCTGATTATTATTATACGTTTGAGTCTTAGCTTATACATACTAGATAGCTAGAGAACGTCGTAAATTGTTGAGGATAGTGTTATTATGTGTATGTAGTGTTAGGATGATTATTGATTTTTATAATTTATGTTTTATATTGTAATCTAATCGTTTCCAGAGTAATATTTACCGGCATCTACACATTCGAATCGGCTGTGAAAGTAATGGCCCGAGGTTTCATATTAGAACACTTCACCTATCTTAGAGATGCATGGAATTGGCTAGACTTCATTGTTATTGCATTAGCGTGAGTAGTAGAAGTAGATTTGTAGATACCGTTATTAGATCGATATACCCACAATTGGAAGGTATAATGGTATTTGTGTTGTATGGGGTTAAGTAGGGCACTATGAACGATAAAATCGAAACTATGATAGTCTTATGGCTTTTCGACTTTATTAACTCCGTGTTTCGAACACAAAAAACAATAATTGAAAAAGGAAAACTATTTTCTCATCATAATTTACGTATTTTATATTAATGTCCATAGATGTTATTTCTGATACATTATTGTTTTTGTTTCAAATATTAATATATATATTTATATATATATAAATTATTATTTAATTTTTAATTTTTTGTTAATAGAATAGTGTAATTGTTTTTACTCGAAATTTAGATCGATAGTCATGACTATTTAGAATCAGGTTATAAATTAAATTTAGCCATATATATATATATATATATATATTAATGTATAGTTTATATTATTATTATTATTTAATTAGTATACTTAGTTTATAGCTCTTTATTTTAGAAGGTAGGTTTAAATATTTTATAGACTATTGGTAACCAAATTAAATAGTATAATAAAGTGATAATGATAATAATAATTTAATTATAGCACTTGTAGTTAAATATTGTAATTTTCAGTTACGTTACTATGGGTATAGAACTTGGAAATTTAGCTGTTCTTCGGACATTTCGAGTACTGCGAGCGCTCAAAACTGTAGCCATTGTGCCTGGTAAATATAAAGTTATATACAAATTACAATAATTTATATAATTAGACAATGTAATGCAGGTGTAAATATATATTATATAGTATTATATAGCAAATACGTATACAGTTAAATCGCATTTCCTCTAAGCACACACTTGTGGCTCACAAAGAATTGATTTCACTATTTTATAATATTATTATGTGAATTTGATGTTTTTAATTGTTCAGGATTAAAGACTATCGTTGGAGCTGTGATAGAATCCGTGAAAAACCTCAGGGATGTCATAATATTAACAATATTTTCACTATCTGTGTTCGCGTTATTGGGGTTGCAAATTTATATGGGTGTGTTAACACAAAAATGTATAAAGGAATTCCCCCTAGATGGTTCAGCTGGTAATTTAACCAATGAAAATTGGTATGCATTCATGTCAAATAAATGTAAGTAAAAATGTAATTGTAATTGATCCTTTTTATATAATGTGAATAATCCGTACCGTGTCGTATAGCAAATTGGCAGCCTGGCGAAGAAGACGCTGAAGATTATCCATTATGCGGGAATGGTACAGGCGCGGGGTAAGATAATATTATAATTTATTTATTAACTAATAATTATAAAAACAACCGATTATGTTTGGAATCATCGTTTGCATTTGTTATAGTCAATGTAAATCTGGATATATGTGTGTCCAAGGATTTGGGAAAAATCCCAACTATGGATATACGAGTTTTGATACTTTTGCGTGGGCATTACTATCAGCGTTTAGACTTATGACTCAAGATAATTGGGAAGCTTTATACCAACAGGTATTTAACGTTCGCAAAAAGTGTTTTGTCGGATCTAATGAGTAGTTAAAAAGTTAATATTTGTCTTCAAAATTAGACTATAATTACAATAAGTCGTATACCATTTTCATAATAAAGTATACTCGTATAATGTTAACTAAAATAAAAATAAAATAATAATTTGTTTCCCCCCTCCCTCATTTAGGTTTTAAGAGCTGCTGGGCCGTGGCACATGTTTTTCTTCATAGTAATTATATTTCTTGGCTCGTTCTATCTTGTCAATTTGATATTGGCCATCGTAGCGATGTCGTACGACGAGTTACAGAAAAAAGCAGAAGAAGAAGAGGCAGCCGAGGAAGAAGCGATCAGGGTGAGTAATGAGTATATTACAGTTTGTTCTGGACAACGTTATTACAGAACCTAACCTACATCTGTATAGACCCAGATCTAACTAAGCGAACTATTTGGAATGTTTAAGGAAGCGGAACAAGCAGCCAAAGACAGAGAGGTTCGTAGGCAAGCTCATGAGGAAAGAGTGGCGGAACGCGCAGAAAGAGCACGACACGCCACACAACATCCAAAATCTCCTTCGGATTTTTCGTGTCAAAGCTATGACATGTTCACCGGTCAAGACCGAGAGATCGGTGAAGAAAATCATCGGGAAAAAATGAGCTTACGGTCGGCGTCCATCACGAGCCAGGACAAACATTCGGACACTACCAGTATGGGCAGACAAAGCGGCAAAACAAGAAAAGTACGCCGCTATAATAATATACGAGTCGATTAACATAATAATATTTCTATATAAAAAAAAAATCACTAATAATTTTTTAAATAATCGATTTGACTTCGAATTTTAAAATGTACTATTTTATTATCGAATTAATGAACAATATCGAGGATTTTACCATTCGCCTCTTTTGTAAATCCTCCTTTTAAAATAACCGTTTAAAATTAATGTTATAATTGTTTCGCATCAAATATTTGAGCATTCGAAGATGAAGGCAAATGATATACATGGAATTTTGAAGAAATATGAATAAATAGATGATATGCAAATTTGCTTCTGAATTCTTATAAAATGATAAAAAAACTAATGCCTAGAAATTTTAAATCATTTTATATCTATTTTTTATTTTTTTATATATACACCCACAGAAGCCAGTAGGTGTGATAAACAGATTAGCGCTAAATGCAGGAATTAACTTTTAAAAATCATAGATTATGATGATAATATTATTTGGAACTAAAATTTATTATGGTAAACAACCAGTAAAATAGATTATACTATAACATTAAAAAAAAATAAGAAAAATGTAAGTAATAATGTAATTTTTATTTTGAAAAATTAACAAAATATGTATTTACATAATATTTAAATGTAAAAAATACCGAAAATTGTATACAAATAAATATTATAGATATAAACGTATACTTACGTGAGTTTAATATATTAACAAGCATTATATTATGAATTTATTAAAACTTTTATGGATTGGAGTATTATTATTAGAAATATAACCAATAGAAAAACAAGTTGTGAATGCAACAATATCCAAAACCAAAATTAATAAGAATAATCACAACAATGACGATCGACTTGAGTTTTCAAGATTATTTGATACGTTTTCGGTTTAATTTCAGGCCAGTCTCAGTTTACCGGGATCTCCGTTTAACATCAGACGGGCTTCGCGCGGAAGCCATCAGCTATCCCACCGAAACGGGAGACCGAGATTTACCGGAGCCGATACAAAGCCATTAGTCTTAAATACGTTACTCGACGCGGAGGTAAGCATATATAATATCGAGCTATTGCGATTAAATTAATTTGAAGAACAAAAAACCTAAATGCGCTATTTTAACGGTTTAGGAACACTTACCATACGCGGACGATTCAAACGCAGTCACTCCCATGAGCGAAGAGAATGGCGCCATCATCGTGCCCGTGTCGTATGCGAACTTCGGTTCGAGGCACAGTAGTTACACGTCGCATACGTCTAAAATCACGTATACGTCACACGCAGATTTATTCAAACCGCCCATGACCAAGGAGAGACAACTGCGATCGAGATCTGCCCGAAATTATTTCAATCCTTCCGAACAGAGGTGCTACCGAGATGTAAGTTGTCCGTACATATATTAATTGATTACAACGAATACAGCACGTGGTTGACGGCAGCCATTACAATTTTTATCACAGCCAACCCAACGCGTCTACAACATAACGTATAAGCTTTCGTCATTTTCAGGACGATTTCGATTCGAGTCCCATGTCGTCCAAGTCGAAGCAACAGGTGGACGAGTGTGGTTACAACGATTCGCAAAAGCACACGGTCGTGGACATGCGAGGTTAAAACGATTCGCGTTTATTGCGAGTTTATTTTGAACAGTAAATCATATTATACAAAACGATGTGAACTCAATTAATTGTTTCAGACGTGATGGTGCTGAACGACATCATCGAACAGGCGGCCGGACGTCAGAGCAGAGGCAGCGAAAAAGCAGGTACACTCTTAGCCGCGGTCCGTTCGCACTACCATTGTGTCGTGTGTAATGTGCTACAACAATATATTATAATGTAATACTTACTATCGTTTTATGTTGTTTTATACGTCGACACTTCGTATTTATTTCATCCCGTTGTGCGTATCCCTGTGGAGCAAAATAAAAAACCCCCGCTGTACAAACAATACTTGCTATCACCCTGTATAGACTTGCATGATAAGTGTGCGCATACATCGTCTGTCGACACGATGTGTTGTCTTTGGCCGAACGCAACACATCGTTTTATTGGTTATTCCGATTTCATTTAAATTGTACAACACACGCTATTCGTTTCCACAAAAACACGGTAATGTGTATTGTACAATATATTATATGTTAACATTATTGTATTACCATTTGTATTATGATAACAGTGATTATTACTATTACTATTAGACAAAAGGTGTTTCTTGTGTATTACTCTTAATATAACAACTCTATAATTGCTTACTCAGTACTTTTATCTGTGCATGACATTACATAATTGCGTATTTGTCTTTTTCTTCTTCTTCTTTTTATCAATACAAAAAGTAAATAACTATCCAAGAGTCTGCAATCAATGTGTAAACGTTAAATTATACTTGTTTATTAATGTCATATAAACAAAAATTCCGCTTATCTTTTTTTATTTTTTTGTAACGATGTCCATCATGATAATCATGATAATATTACGTTGGCTTTTTTGTTTATTGATTTATGCGTATTACAACACGTAGATTGATTTCATTTTGGGTATTTGAAAGTGATGTCTTCATAGTTCTTAGCATAAATTATGGTACCGTATAATTAATTATAATTTGGTTGTATCTACTAATGAAGCTTCATAATATATTTTAGAACACTTATTTTAATATTACTATAAACACACACGTTATATAATATTCAGTAGATTGCAAATAATAGTTATGACTAGAATATTTGAATTTTATTTATATTTCAATAGTACGTATAGTTTATTTCTTTAAAGTAGTTAGAAAAAATATTAAACATATAATAATGATAATAATAATATAATCTCCATTAAAAAAACTAAACATATAAATATGTATGTAAACTGAATAGATTGTATAATATTCATAACATTGTAAGAAAATAATTTTATAAATTACATTAAAAACATTAATGTCACTCATATTTTTTAAAAATTAAAAATTGAATCCACATTTAACCGTTCGTATTAAATGTTTGTACAATGAAATACTATCAATTTTAATTATAATTTCAGTTTGTTAATTTTTCAAATATGAATTTATATTTACATGATAAACTACAAATTAACTTTCATTAAGTAATTGTAATTTGTTATTTGAGATCAAACATATGTTTTCACAATTTAAAGTTTCTAATTTAATAAAATTATTTATATACTTTGTACAGTATATTATTATTACCTATAAATTATATTTTATTGAATCTAATCAACAGAATATATTTTTTAATTTCAATAACAATAATACTTGATAATATTAACAACTTTAAAATACAGGTTTAAAACGCTTGAATAAAATATATATATATATTAAAAGAGTCAGTCTGCCGGATTTTTCAATTTTGATTTTCTAATTACCCAATATTGAAGAACAATTAAATTTACATTTTATCTTAAGTGTTTAATAATAGTTGTCCAATGCGTAATAGCAAATAACTTTTAAAAGTAAACTAAAACTTTACATATTTACAAATTAAAGTAATGAATAGTCCTTTAATTAAAAATAATTAAAACTTATATGAAAAATAAATATTGATTTCCTACAAGAGAATATTACTTATTAGTTTATACGAATGTCCAAAAATATTAATACAATGAGACATTAACGTAGATATATTTAAGTTTTAGTGTTAATGCCTAATTATTTTGATATATGTATATATATTTATTTTTTTTTGCAATTTGTCAATTATGATTACGCTACAGATTATATCCAAATCGCTTTCTTCATCTTCGAATGCATTTCATAAGTGTTAAGCAATTCAATGAGATATTACTATTCAAGCCATGAATTGATGATACATTCAATCTCATTATACAATAAAAATGTGCAATTTGTTTTTATTCACAACAATTATAAAATTATGAGTCTTAAATACATAATTATTATTTATTTTCATATCGAATTAAATCTCTTTAAATTTTTAATAATTAACTTAATTTATACATTAATTAATTTTTACTAGCTTTAATTTGTTTAGTTACCATATCAGTAGATTTGATGATTTAATGGACAGACAAACCGTTTATCATTTTTCATATTTTCACATACGTTTATACAATTATCACTAGCTAGTTCTTGATCGTTCGAAATTATATGTTGTATTATTTAATGATTGCTTAAATATAACTTATTTCGAATAATTTCTTTTACTAATATATTTACTAACAATACGTTTTTAAAATACATATTTTTTTCAAAAATGTAAATCAACTTATATAAATTTATATGTTTTTCAATTGTATATTACTATAACAAAGCGGTTATGAACTTACATAACAATAACAAATATAGTAGAAAATAATAATACGTAAGTTTCGTTCGTGTTAAAACCGATTTTTAAAAATGAAATTACTTATTTGTATTAAAGTCGTTAACGATATAATATTATTTAATTCCTATTCTGAGTTCTGACAAAATAAATTATAAACATCTTAAATTTTGTTTAATAATAATGATAATAATGATAATAATAATAATACATTATAGTTGTATTTGTATTAGACATTAAAATGTTCACTAGACATTATTTTTCTTTTTTTTCATTCGATGCGAAACCCGAGTGTGGATTTTATAATCTATTCTTCTATTTTTTCTTTTTTTACAGACTCTTGAATAAATTTATTTATGGAAATGTTAAAATAAAATAATATTTATAACACATAACATTTTGATTTAACGTTGGAGCGACATTTTGTATTGTATGCGCCGAAACAAAATGAAAAACGAAAAGGTGCTGAGATAGTGCAATGTACGTTATATTAATAGTAATAACCGGGGGGTACTCTCGTGGGTGCCTGGGGTACAGTGTCCACGGTGTACGTGTTTCCAACAGATGAAGAGGCGGTGGACGGCGATGACGATGAAGATGAGGAAGACGAAGAGCCAACGTTCCGGGAGAAGTTTCAGGTGTGGTTACTGAAATTCATCGACACGTTCTGCGTATGGGACTGCGGATGGCCGTGGCTCAAGTTTCAACAGGGATTGGCGTTCATAGTATTTGATCCGTTTGTCGAGCTCTACATCACTCTGTGCATTGTCGTCAACACCCTGTTCATGGCACTCGATCACCACGAAATGGATCCCAAACTGGACTTCATACTCAACAAAGCCAATGTTGTAAGTGTATACTATTATTATTATTGCAATCCGGTGTAATAATAGTGGTATTTAGTGAAATCGAATAAAAACAATTAATACATTATTTACTCATAAGATACAATCTTTGAATCAAAGTGAATCAAATATAATATTGTTACGATTTAAATTTATATTGTCCATCCGCCGACTAATATTGAACGAGTTTTTTTCAGTTCTTTAGTGCGACATTCGGCGTGGAAGCCGCTCTTAAATTGATGGCGATGAGCCCCAAATATTACTTCCAGATGGGTTGGAACATTTTCGACTTCATTATCGTTATACTATCCGTAGTAGAGCTGCTCTCGGCGGGGTACCAAGGTCTATCAGTATTACGTTCCTTTCGTTTGGTGAGCACTAAATTTATTTTTAAGATTAAATACATGTAATTTTTGATCATATCGTAATACATAAATAGTGTTGTGCAAAGATAACTAAAAATTTATCTAGATACGATAACGGATAATTAAGTGAAAATTTCTCTAGATAAAATAATAGATAATATCATGGTTTTTTATCTAGATAACAGATAAAAAAAATTATTTTTATATCGCATGAAATTTGTTGAAATTTTTGGATTATGATTTGTACTTCTACAGTTGTACCTTATAAAATTATCTTAATTTATTTAATTCAAATAATAACTACGGAAAATAACATTACATTAAGTGTAATGATAAATAATTTGTTTTGATAAAGTAATTGGACAAAACTTGGTGTAAATATAGAGTATATACACCATACACCTACATATGAGTTACAACTATGACTATTATCATTGTCAAAAAATCATTACGTACATGTAGGGATGGTAATTTACTCATGAATATCGATGTATCGATGTGTCTCTCTCAAATCACCAATGTTAACAATACCAAAAGTTTAAATAAAAATCGATGTATTTAGTAAAATATGGTTAATTTTTAATTTTATTTAAAATATAGAGGAAATAACTGCTCTCTGCCATAAATACATCAAGAATACATCAAACCCCAATTATAAACTATAGCCATTACGTCACCAGGAATCCTGCAGGATCAATGATATAAAATATATATTTATATATTTCTTATTTTTACCAGAGTATTAACATTTTTTTAATTAAATAATTTCTAAAATTTTAAGTGTACATATTTTTAGTATTTGTTTGTAATTAAATTATAAACTATATTTGAGTTTTCTTCAATTATTCTAAAATCTATATGATCCTACATGATTACATGAGAATTTGTTAATTGAATCAAGAAAATATACAATATATAAAATAAGATTTAAAATTGAATTTTTTGCATTTTATTATACATAAATATGAAAATTAACAAATTTAATTATTTATTGGAAAAATTAGAGAAAAAAAATCAAATAAAAATAATGGATTTGCACAAGTTTTTCCCAACTCTTCATATTATGACGGGATGCTTATGTTGTATATTATAGATTATAATAAAATTTGTTTTAAACCATAATTTATAGTTGAAATCAATTTTGAAAACATTTTCCTTATCGTTAATCAGTTCCTTGTAAGTTATAATAATAATAATTATTAATAATAATGAATAATAATTTCTTGGTATCAAACATATCTCTATAAGTACGACTTAAAGATATGAAATTTCAGTTGTACACCTGATGTACAATATATTATGTACATTATAATCAAATCATAAATAGAATGGAAGCTAAACTAAAAAAAAATTTTTTATTTGAATAATTATCTAGATAATTTACCGCAGATAACCATTTTTTTCTTATTTTTCTAAATAATGCACAACACTACATAAAGAGATAATCCTATAATACCTAATCTAATTATTAATTACAGCTTCGAGTGTTCAAGTTAGCAAAGTCATGGCCCACACTAAATCTTTTAATATCCATAATGGGTCGAACAATAGGCGCATTAGGTAATCTAACGTTCGTGTTATGCATTATCATATTCATATTCGCCGTAATGGGTATGCAATTGTTTGGAAAAAACTACACAGGTAGTAAAGCATAAAGTATTTTCAAAATTATTGTTATTACCATTAAACTTATGAAGTTATTTTATAATATGTTGTTGATCATTTTTCGCAGAAAAAATGTACTTGTTTAGAGACCAAGAGCTTCCCAGGTGGAACTTCACCGATTTTTTACACTCTTTTATGATAGTATTTCGCGTATTGTGCGGCGAATGGATTGAATCCATGTGGGACTGTTTACTCGTTGGTGAACCGACGTGCATACCATTTTTTTTGGCTACCGTCGTCATCGGTAACCTTGTGGTGCGTGCTCGTCATCATTATATAATTAACCGTTACAAACTGATATATATATATATACACACGAGTATATCAATGAATGATTTTTGATTTCTTATTTAATGACTTCTGCAGGTGCTCAATCTTTTCTTGGCGTTGTTGCTAAGTAATTTTGGCTCATCTAATTTGTCAGTTCCAACGGCCGACAGTGACACAAACAAAATCACAGAAGCATTTGACCGCATTGGTCGATTCAATAAATGGGTGAAAACGTGTATACTGGACTTCCTCAAAGCACTCAGAGCAAAACTCACCAATCAGATATCGGTTCAGGCGCCAGGTGAGGCCTGCCTAAACTACAGTTGGGACCAAGGTTAATCCCTTATTGCCTTTCAAATGACAAAGTCATAATTTTTTTTTCTTTTTCGATTTTTTCTTTTTCATTAAAGCTTCGCATATAATATCAATGCATATATCATATATATATATATATAATATGTATGTTATACATAATATTTAATAAATGATATGTATGAGATAATTTTAATGCATGTAAATCCTAATGTATTACCGGGATAAAAGTTAATTATTATAATACATCTAGTTAAGAAGTTAGCTATAAAAATAAATGAAATAGAGTATTTTTTTAAAATCAATAACATAATTATTATAAAAATAGTATAATGATAGTATCATCAACTAAACGGCTTGCTGATATTTATTCAAGTAACACGCATGTTTTTAACCTATGTGTAATGTTATACGTATAATAGGATCAATGAAAGTATAAAACTCAATATTACTGATATACCTGCGTTATGTATGTATATGTATATATATGTAGATGTATGTATGCATTTGTGGCTTATAGGTCGTGACAGAGATATAGACTTGCCAGCTGACGAGGTGATTGTAGATGTCATAGCGCCTTTTAAAGACAATAAAGAGCCAGTGGAGATGACAATTGGTGACGGCATGGAATTCACAATTCCAGGTATTCAAACACAAATGTTATGTTTTTAATACAGAATTCAATACTGAAATTTTGAAATACAATTTCTAAATCTATCAACAATTGTTTGCATTTATGTATACATAAAAATAAAATGATTTTATTTAGAAAAAAACACATTTAAACTTGCTCGTAGAAACTTGTCCAAAATATATATATATATATATATATATAATATTAATAGCAATTATTGAATTAAAAAAATGAATATTCTGTATCTTCTAGTTTTCAGTGTTTCAAAGCAAATTAAAATAAAAGCTGGTTTAGTATTCTCAGATACAATATATGAAATGAAATAAAATAACACTTCAATAATTACTTAAACTTTTTTTATTTGTGCGTAGGCAACGTGAAGCTAAAAATTAAGAAGAACCAAGTTGGGAATTCAATCGGAAATCATCAAGGAAACAAATTAGGAAACGATTATAAAAAGGAAAGTTTCGACCTGGATAATTTAAAGTAATAATATAATCCATACAAACTAAGATAGTTCTTATAATTTATTATCTTATTAAAAACCATCGAATATTCAGTTTATTTAAAATATTCATTATATTAGTATTAAAATAAAATAGATTTTTTTTAAAATTAAAATATACTTTTATTCATAAAAAATTTGTTTTGTTTCTCCACTTTACTATTTAAAAACATTATTTAATTATTTGATATATGTTTTATTTTTAAGTTTGAAGATGAAAATATTCGCCAACAACACATAATTTATAATGTTAATGTCTTTTTTTTCAGATGCTAGCATATAATTGACTCGGCTGTTAGATACGCTTCAGCCGGCTACTCACCACGCTGTTTAGGAAAACAGCTCACTTTCTCTTTTTTTTCGTAATAAAAACCAACAAATAAAAATAAAAGAGAACAGAAACAAAGCACTGAGCAATTTAAATTACTACATTTGTCTCTGTAAGAAACGTCATAACTGAATTACACATGCACTGTTATTGGAAGAAAAATTGCTACGTTTTTCTTCTTGACTATTAGGGATCGAATTATTAAATAAGGGAACCGTTTTTCGGGTAAATTGCATTGGGTTTCTTGTTTTTTTTATTCTATTTTTTTTTTCATTATCATTATTATTTATTTGTTAAATATGAATAATTAAATTGGCTGTACGCGATTATCGAAATGAAATACAGAAAAAGTCAGGAATGTCTCGGCAATTGTATGTTTCGATCCCTATTGTGCAGTATGTGATTTTTTTAACGCATGCTTAAAATATTTACATTGCACACGCACTTACAAAAGCCTGTGGTGTTTTTTTTTTTTTAGGTAGGTCTGCGAAAGAGACATCGAAGAGCTTAAGCTATACTAGCTAAAGTAAATTCACACTTAACTTATTGTATACATTATACTGAACGTCATTTTGGTAACCTAAACGATAAATAAAAAAGAACAAAAAACTAACTAATTTAGTATTTATAAGCTCGACACGCTTTTTAAAATTATATTACAAATACAGTTCATCTGAGAAAACGGTTCTGCCTAAATAGTCTGTAAATAATTATATAAGATTAATATGATCAAATCATAAATATCTAAATACGGAAAAAAATAATACAATAAACTAGACTTGATCAGACAGTTCTTTAAAAAAAAATTAAATAAATAAATAAATAAATATATATATATATATATATATATATATATATATATATATATATAATTATATTAATGATAATGATAAAATATACACAGTTTGAAATAAAATAATCTGTGATATTTCTATATACGTCGTATCTGTGATTGAATTTTTATTTACTTTCGCCCATTTGTTTTTGTTTTGTTTGTATTTTATTTTTTGTTCAAGGACGAACACTTTTCAAGAAAAAATAAATTAATGTACATAACAAACGAATTTATTTGTAAAATAATAATAATAATAATAATAATTCTAAGAATTGTAATAAAAAAATTATATTCTACAATATAGAAATTATGAATTTTCGTTTTGGCTTGACTTTATGTTGCTTTTATCCAGTTCTGTATTGAACATATAATTACATATTTATACATTGTTCATCTATAAATATGTAAATATACACACATGTTTAAAATATGGGATTAAATATTAAACAAGTGAAAACACCAAAATTAAAAGGAAAATAACATCAAGCGCTTTAGTAAATTTTAATTTAAAAAAAAATAAATGAATTTGAATATAGTTTGTAGTTAAATTTGTTATAAACTGTTAAGTTTTCAGTTAATTATTTTAATGCGTTAGGTAGAGTAGAGTTACCAAAATGACGTTGCTTTCGCTTTTAAAGCATTAAACAAATATCAGTTTATAAAAAACAAAATAAAATAAAGACAAAGCGTAAATACCTAATGTGATCTTTTTCTGAAGAAAAAAAAAACGCTTGACTCAATCACTCGAAAAACGCACAAATTTTGTAACGATGCATTTTTATTGGAAACAAACCAATTAAACTCGTCCTAAACGCACTGTTATTTTTAGATTCAAAATTTGTACTACTGAAAAAATAATTATTTAAAAATCGTTTTGTTACACTTTTGAATATTGTTGAAAGTTTTAAGATTTAGAAAATATTGTAAAAAATTGTTAATTGATGGATGATAAGTATTATGTAAACACCCTATAACCTATAATTTTTTGCTTAAAGGGTTAACAAAATTATTGTTTCTATGCATATTTTTAAGATACGTTA
Source organism: Schlechtendalia chinensis (assembly GCA_019022885.1). NCBI lineage: Eukaryota > Metazoa > Arthropoda > Insecta > Hemiptera > Aphididae > Schlechtendalia > Schlechtendalia chinensis. Next base: position 63,492,769 of record CM032339.1, read on the forward strand.
TTATTAATATTATTGTGATTATTAATATTTATTTATTTTAATAATTTTAATAATAATAATAATTAATAATATATTATTATTATTATTATTATTATTATTATTATTTTTATTTTTATTATTATTATTACTATTATTATTATTATTATTTTTATTATTATTATTATTATTATTATTATTATTATTATTATTATTATTATTATTATTATTATAATTATTATTATTATTATTATTATTTTAGGGTAAATTTATACTTAAACATTTTAATAACCAAATTAATTTAATTATATTGTTATCTGCTGTATCTGAGACAAGGACAACGCTGAATAATGTAAACAAAATATGTATGCGACGTTTTTCGCACCGGCATGTCCTTCCCTCTTTGACGGTACGAAAATTGTCGGATAATATTGCCTACGGATATTTTTTAATAATGTACATTTCATATTTTGCAATAATTTGTTTGTCTCTTTAATAAAAAAAAAAAATTGAGAAAAAACTTGTATTGTTTGAAACCCATCGTACAATACATTATTTGTGTTGTATGGTTATCCTTTTTTTAATGATTAGCATAAATAAAATCTTTTTTGGTGACTTTTATTTATTTGAATAAAACTAAAAATATACTAGTCAGTGAAACTGAATTTCACATAGACTAATATTCTTCAGTGTATTTAGTGTATATTACGGGGAAAATTCCTTTAACATCGTTGACAACGTTTATAAATGTTTATATTCAATATATGAATTTAAAAACAATTTTAAACCCGGATTTGCTTCGAATTATCATTTGAGTGTGAATTTTGTATGTAAAATAATTTTCTTTATATGTACACAGTTTTACGTGTAAGAAATGCCAATGAATGATCATTTAAATAATTTAAGTAAAACGCGTTTTTAGCATAACATTGAAACTTTTGTTATTGCATATTTCGTAGTAAAAAAAATATTTATAAACACAAAAGCATATTTATGAAATTTGGCTAAATGTTTTTTGTATATAAAAATAATATATTGTCTACTTGATAAACACATTATTCGATTATTACTCATATACTTTCATACTCAAGCATCGCATACCCTTTGTAACGGAAATTGTTCATCCGGTACGTAGTGCAATCGCCAATCACCACTGACAAATAGTAATTTTCAATAAATTAATCTAATTTATGCTCTAATTTATAATATAATGATTAAAACTTTCGGGGAAAACACAGAGTAAATCAAAAATATCTTATAATTTAATTAGTCAAAAAATGTACTTTATTTTAAAAACATAAGCATGTAAGAATATATGAAAATGTTTGGCACATTTTCCGATTGAAGTATCAAAAATAACATGGGCAATATGAGCTCTTCCTACACTATTGGCAAATCAGAACTGTGTTTACAAAACAATTCTTGATATCATTAAAGTCACCTAATATTTTCTATGGAAACAGTAATCTAATATTCGTTTTCCAATATTAACAATAACTGTTCTACTTTGGAATTAATCATGTCATCGTCCGAAGAAAACTACACACCTTCTACTTCATCGGCATCTCTACACGAGCAATCGTACATTTCTGAAAACGTTAATTGTACTCAAATCAGGTAGTACTATAAATATGTAACAGGTTTTAATTATTTTAATTTTCATCCTGATGAAATCGTTCGATTGTAGAAAATGGACGTTTTTGAAAAACTCTAACAAAAATGTCCTCGCGCCGTCTGAACGATTTCTCACGGTGGTCAATTGTGCGGTAATTAAATTGTTACAAGAAATCGAAGAAAATGATAATTTACGTGTCAAAAAAAAACCCCAGCAGACAAATACTTAAGTATAGAAGAAAATATATCTGATAATATTACAATAAATGTTTTAATGCGGTTAATACTCTAACATTGATTTAAACAACGAAGAAACCTTAATTACAATCCCGACGATGGCCTGTCAATAACAGATACCCGTGATCGTCAGCATAGAACATGTCTAAACAAAATTCATCAATGAAATTTTTAAATTAAAAAATAATATAATATAGTATAACAGAAATAATATACACAGTTTTCTAGAAGCAGAAGAAATTACATTATTACTTAAAATAATTTCTCTATCTATTCATCAAGTTAACAATAATTTTTTTCTTAATAAAAATTTGTTTAATTTGTAATCCAAGTTTAATATTCAAGTTTAACAAAACTAAAGTATATATTTCATTAAACAAGAATTAGATAAAAATACATCATAAATTCAACAATTTATAATGTTTTATGGAACATTTTAATTTTGTTATAAATTTATAACACTATATTAATATATAAGTTGTAAAACTGAAAATAAAAATGGCAATATGTGAAGATACTAAGTTTTTCATTGTATTAAATAATACAATTTTTCTATATGACTTTTATTTAAAGAATTAATAAACAAAACATATGTATAGAGTAACATTTACGTAGTATTTAATGCATATGCTTTTACATGTAGTAATCGGTTTTAATCTGGAATCACTTAAATATTCATTGCTGATATTTAACATAGTATCAATTTTTTTTAAATCTGTCAAAATAACAGATAAATTACAGTGATGATTATAACTGTAATCAATAGCGTATATATGTGGGGATATGTGTAGGGGGTTTCCACCCCACCCACACCAGAGACATTTTTTAAGACAACAAATTTACAATCACGTCTACAATATTGTAGTTTGTCAATTTGATTAATAATAATGAAAAAAATTTCAATTGCTTAGTAATAATTAACACATTGAAATATTTATTTGATTTCATTAATTCCTTTTTACACTATTCTTATAAACTTGCATACTCGTTAAACCGATATGTGATAACTATGGTGTTTCAATTATTGAAGTCGACTTATGGCTATTGTTCGTAGAACGATATCTAATATTTTGTGGAGTCCCCGACAGGGAACCTTTTGAATTATTGTCATCATCCGTTTTTCTCAAATGCCTATAATTTGACTTATGTTATTCTGCAGCTTTGATGAATGATAACGAATCGACGCGTATAATTTGCATAGTATATTCTACATAATTAACGTAATCCAGATATTTTTACAAATATGAAACTCGCAGTTTACAATTATTGGGTTAAGTGAAATTGAGCGTAACAATAAAAAGAAAATATTAGACTCATATTTTACCACCAAAATAAACGATGCTAAGGTCAGTATTCATATGAACTAGAAAAATTAGTGGCCTAATTCTATATTTCAATTATTAGAGACATTTATATATTTATAATGGGGACATAGTAAGAGCATGCACGTGGCGCCAATGCATAGTTTTTCTGTTCGATAGACCAGACTAACTAACTAATCTTACCAACACCGGTGCGAAACAGAGGCGATTTGAACATTTACTTCTTACTAGGGCAAATCAAATAAAACTACTTACCTACTCAAAAAAAAAAAAAAATGTTCTCGCTTCTCTCGATTTGTTTTATAACTTTGCATACACATTAAAACGTTCAACATTTATCACTAAACTAGCTGAGTTATCCACAGTGGCGGCGCTAGAGGGGGGCAAGGTAGGGCAGATGCCCTACCCGAATTTGGTTTTGCCCCACCTTTGCATACCTGTTGAAGAACAAACGAAAATTTAAATTTCAAGTATTTATGTATTTGCTGTGTTTCATATGTTTCGCTGTGCAACTCGTCGTATTTTTTTTTATGTGCATTCGCTTAGATAATACACCACCATTTAATTTGATTTCGAAATTGATTATATTTTATTAAAAAACGCTAATAATACAGTATTTTCTATGTATTTCAATAATTTATATTACACCCGTGTAGACGGATTTTCACTAAATTCCATGATCAATTTGCCATGATCTTGCTCCCCCCCCTAGAAAACATGTCTGGTGCCGTCAGTGGTTATCCAGCTTCACCCGTGAACAGTCAAAATTGTATTTTACCAAATTTGTTTTACCGAAGCACCGCCCCGGTAGAAGGCGCTAACAAGCCATCTCTGATGCGAAATATGCCAATACCACCAAAACGGTTTTTTTCAGGACCAGACTCTGCTCTAACTATACTATCTCAAAATATTGAGGACTTCTCAACATATGAGGAGGAGCATCTAGCCACCCTATGTGCTAAGAATGATTGCGATATACTATACGTATGTAGTATACGATGTGCTATACCATACGTACAAGAAACGCACCGGGACAAGGCCAGCTCATGGCCAAAAACACCGAGAATGACATTGATTGAAAAAACACCTAGTAAAAAATACGAAAGTGAAATTTTTTCAAAACCTGGATTGATCATAGAAAGTGTAGAACATTACAATAAAGAAAATATCGAAATAATTACAGTTAAAGTTAAAGGCTGCATGGTTACTTCAATATACAAACCACCAAATACAGATTTTGCTTTAGAAAAACCAACGAATTTCGATAATAGCCTTGTTAAGATAGTGATTGGGGACTTTAATAGCCACAGCTGTAACTGGGGATACCTAGAAACGGATTTAAACGGTGAAAAAGTTGAAGAATGGGCTGAAGCTGAACTTCTATTATTAGTGCACGACCCAAAACTATCTAAATCTTTCAATAGTGTGATATATGCATATAAAAAAGCGTATAACCAGGATTTAATCTTTGTGAGTAACAATATTAATCAACAATGTATCAAGAATGTGTATAACCCAATACTAAAAATTCAACACAGTGCCCTTAAACTCAAAATAACCGAAGTAATTCGAGGCCAAACAATACCATTCAAAAGAAGGTTTAACTACAAAAAAAGCAAATTGAGTACAATATGAGTTAGCTATTGATAGAGAAATTCAGAATCTTGAACCTAAATTAGAAAACTATGAATCTTTGGTAAAGATAGTGAACAAAATATCTAGACAACACATCCCAAAGGGGTTGTAGATAAAATTACATTCCCGGCTTAAATAGAGAAAGTTTTAAGGCAAAAGCTAAGGTTTAGGATTTGGCCCATGTACATATTCCCGGGTCTAAAACCAGCTTTACGAAAAAATGATCCTAAACCGCATCAAAACACAAATCGATCAATAAATAATTCCAGAACAAGCTGGTTTTAGACATGGGAGAACGCGCATGGGCCAAATCCTAAATCTTTATCAACATATAGAAAGAAACATAGACCTAATGGTACCTAACCGTAACCATAAACCTAACCTAACATAGAGAAAGTGTAAGTCTATTTGTCACGCTGCTATGTTGATAATAAGGATCGAGCTTAATCTTAATAATAATTAATTTTGTTGTTGATTGTCTTAATATGCTAATGGAACAGCAGGGTCGACACCAGCCTCAGTAGATTGCTGGCTCAAACAGTTGTTTTGAAATCGCTGTAGTTTCTGTTGGCGCAGAGCTAATATACCATTTAAATGGAAAATATAAAATGAAATATATTATATACATTATATACATTGGTTGGGGATAAATTGCCTGCTGAAGTGAATAGCTGATGAAGTGATGTTCTTAGAGAGGTTATTTTGCAGCAAAGGATTTATAAGATATGGCCAAAAAAAGAAAGAGGTTCCAAAGCTTTTAATATTGAATTTTAATTAAAGCCTCTAATAAAGGATTTTTAGATCCCTATATAAAGTTAACTAATTTATCAGACATCTTAGATTAAACTTGTTACCTTAAAATTATTTTAGTTAAAAAAAAAAATATATTTAAAAGTCAATACACCACAACATGAAAAAGTTGTGAATAGACATCAGATTTTGACTGGACTTAAACAATGCGAATAAAACATATTATAATAATCGAATTTATTTTCTACATTACCTAAACAATTTACAAAGTTATGGAAAATTTCTTAATTTGTTTTGGACAAATTGAAAACTTGATTTATGTTATATTAAGGTATAATTGGTAGTAATTATCTTACAATAATTAACACTTGTAGGCAAAATATCATATACTAAGTGTTCAGATGGGGATAGTTTGAAGAATGTTTTGACTGAACAACTAAATATGAAATGACCAATTGACAGACCAAGATGGAGAGACACGGTAAAAAAGAATAAGACTGATAGATAGAAATGCAACAATAAACTGGGCAGAGAAAATGGAGAGGCTTATTAGTGGCAGCACAGGTTCTTAAAAGACTGTTTAGCTGTTAAAGAAGAAGAATTTACTACATAGAATATTATTCGACACACTTCGTTATATCACTATTATTAAGTTATTTATGAAGCAATTGAGCTAGTCACACTTGGTTTAAAAATGAAATATAATATATTATTAATTAGTGATTCTATCAATGTTCTACAAATACTTAAAAATCTTCTGCTGGAAAAAATTAATAGCTCAAAAAAAAAAAGCCTAAACTAAATAAACACTAATTCAAGTGAATATCAAATCATATGGGTACTATCTCATACACTTGTAACGATGAGTCACAAGACATCATGTACTACTACTTTGGTGGGGCGAAAGAAGTGCTGATTAAGGGTTTTTAGGGCGTGACCTACACAACCAGACGGTACGAAGGTGTGTGAATGGAACAACGAGTAAGTTGTCGAACACCAGACAACGATGAGTAAGAGTCGAAAACCAGACAACATCAAGTAAAGAGTCGAACACCAGACAACATCGAGTAAAGAGTCGAACACCAGACGACGTCCAGTAGAGTCCTCAAGTCGGGTTGAACATCAGACACCGTCCAGTGGAGAGACCACCAGAGGACCACAACTATCACCTCGCTTAAAGACCCTCAGCGTTTGGTAGTACTTAAAATACAATCATATTAATTTATTTGTTTCTTGATTTATTTACATAAGGTAACCCTAGTCCATAATAATAATTATCACACACCGAGGTTGAGTCCTCGAGACCTCGATAAAATAAACAAAACTCCCAGTATGGAAGAGTAGGGAAAGAGGACGTTACACACTACAATAAATAGCAACGAAATTTTGGAGAAAGTAGCTGACTTGGCCATACAAAACAATTTCTAACTATACTGTAACAACATAATTCTCTCTATCTGCAAAGAAAAATAATTTTACTTGATAACACTATTGGAACTCCAAACCATCTCAAAAAACTGAAAATCAAACAAGAATATTAGGCTATGCTACCCATAGTTCAACAACTACTTGAACAAGAACTATTGCTTCAACAAGTTCTAACATAATAATTTTATATTAAAAAAAGGATAAATTGTTAATTGGTGATATTATTTACTTTTACCATATTATTGTCTACTTGACTTTTGACATTATACAAAACATATACATAAATATGTCTTCTAACTGTTATGGAATTATTTTTTAAATTTAAATTAGGATTCAACACGATTTTTTCTCGTTTGTCACTTTTTGATCATCTTACACAACAGTATTAAATGACAAAATGATTTTACATTTTAAATAATTATTTTAATATTATTTCTTAAATGGTAAACAACTTATTAATAATTAAATGTGAAATACATTAGCGAGTGACAGTTGCTTCTTTACGTGCAGCATCTTGTAACAACTGGGTGTCTACTTCATCTGCTGGCAGTTGTACATAGCGGACCACTGAACCTCTGATGAAACAATTCCTTACAGAAGCCTAAACATATGAAATAGATCAACTTGTTTTATTCAGATTTAAGTACAAGTAAATACTAGTTTTACCATGTGTGGGTATTTTTCAGGATCAGTTACGCTGATGTCAATGAGTTTAATATTCAAATATTGGTCGACAGAATGTAATGTGCCACAAATACTGAAAAAAAATCCATTTCATTTTAATTTATATTAAATAAAAACAAATGCACTACTCACCTTAGATCATTTTTTAATTCGACAACAACATCCTTCCCAACAAGTGATTTGAAAAATGAATAGAATAACTGCAAATAAAAAACACATTGAAATAACAATTTATGTCACATAATATTTTAAAAAAAATCATTAACCTATTGTATGCAAAATATATATTTAAATAAGTACATTGAAACAGAAAAAACCAGAGTTTGTGTGTTTTATTGTTTAAAATAAAATTGAATTTCAACAATATTGCACTCCAAATTGTGATCATATCAATGTAAAAGCATACTAATAATATAAAATAAATATATAATATATATAATAAATAATAATAACAGTATACTACAGTATAAATAATATTTAAATACTAATATTTTTTTGAAAATAAATTTATAGAGAATATGTTTGTATTTAAAATGTTTTAATTAAGTTGGCATTTTTAATGATTGTATAAAAAAATTATGTTCATCAATCTTAATTTAATGATTTGCCTATGGTGAGTCATATATAATGACCATAATAAAAGATACATATTTTAGTATTGGCAAACACCCTCTAATGGAAATAACAATTTTTATATTTTAAATACTAAACAATAAACTACATTAGGTAATTACATGTTATAACTATTGAGTTTTAAGTAAACACCAAAAAACATTAATTTCTTCAATTTTGAACTAAAACTAATACAAATTTCATAGATATACGGACAATGAGAACGAATTAAGCAATAGTAACCGAAGTAGACAGGACAATTGTGATAGTCTTAGAAAACAGTAATGCAATTTGTATAACGACAGTAAATTTTCAATGTTTCATGTAATTAACATGAATAGAATATTCTATCACTAGGTATAACATAGGTAGTTATATAATATTCTACAATGAATATTTTAAGATATTTTTTTTATAGACAGAGTAAAACGTTTAAGTACGATCATAACCAGTAGGTTGAATTACCATTTTCGATGTGTAGTACTATTAATATATTTGAATATTGGTACGCTGGGAAAATGCTTTTTGCCGATTCCAATCGAGCAAACTGATATCGACGACGTCCTCGAATATTTTCGCGACGACTGAAAACAGTTACGGACCGTGAACATACAGTGAGTTACGGTGTGAAAACAATATTAGCTGCTATATAAAGTACCAAATAACAAGTAAAATTAAAATAACGATCAGAGAATGATGCCGACGCACCAGTTATCGACGGCAGAGGACGCGGTCGCACCAATAATCAAACGGTATCATGCGGTAACGGTGATAAGCTGTTTTGTACGGTGTGCGCGCGCGCGCACGGTCGTCGACGAAAAAATATGGACGCTATAGCGCGGGCTTATTGAATAAAACGTAGTTGTCTGAAGGAAAATCTCGTCCGCGTTCGTTCCACGGATTAAAATGTGTTTTTAACAGATATATAAAAAATGAAGACGAAACCGAAAATATAATAACGAGTCAAAAAACAATAAAGTTTCCCGTGGTGCGCAAAAAATCCCAAATAAATTTCGTCACATAACGACCGCAGGAGATTATTGTTATTATTTCCTTTATGTACCACCGTGTTAATCTGCTCGACTATTCAGTACTTTGTATCTTCTTATTTTTCTCCCTCGCCTTTATCCCAGATATTTGGGGTCGGTCGTTTTGTACGATGTGTATATATATATAAATATAGTATATATTATATATGTATATAGTGGTTGAATTGGGAAAAAAATAGTAGGGGTACTCTGAAGGCTTACAAAATAATTGCATCCTCAATGCGTTTTTATAAACGGTATAGGTATTTGAAAAGTTTATCGCTGCCGTCTGTCACATTTACCAATAATTCGAGAGTTAAAAATAAAGTAATAAGTAATAACTAAGGCCCGGAACTTGATGAGCTAAAAAACATGAAAAAATGCACAAAAAAATGCATAAAAATGTTAAGAATACAGGGAAATATAGTTTTCTAATCATTAAATGTGTTATATTGGACAATATAAATACATTAACTATACATACAAAAAGTAGAAGAATGCATAAAATGCACTAAAATAGCTAAAAATAACCTATAAACCAATTACTGGAAAAATGCAAAATAAAATTCATACCATTATTTAATTTTAATCAGAATTTTCTGCGTGACAATTTTCTATAAAGACGCACCTCGAATATAAGCATTAGAAATAAAGATGCAAACGCATCAATTTCCGGACCTAGTAATAACTAATAATATGAAGTTTATCTTAATTCAACGAATAATATAAAATATATGTATAGGTAACTTATAGGCAGATAGTCGCGTTTGTAGACTGACAAATAGCGGTAAACCTCATAGGCAGTAATCGGCATCTGCTGGCATATTATGGTGACTGGCGGTAATATTAAAACTTATTATTTCGACGAAGATTTCGCCATCCTCGCCCCCACCCACCCACTTATCAAATATCCATTTTTCCAATGCCAATATTTAGTATTTAATTTGTGTGAATTTGTGCGATACTCGTTTAACAGGAAAACAAAACGAAACGTTCAGCCAGCCCCTCTCCCCATATTTACAAAATAACGTTATTGCATTTTTTGTTTTGCTAATGTTTAGTACTCAATTTGTATGACTTACATGTTATGAGCTGAAAGTTTGATATATTACGTGATTTATTCTAAACAATACATTTGCAATATATGTATAACAAAAACATCGCATTTTATGGTACGGAATAATAAGACTGTTTTCTTTTTTTAAATTATTGTATTGTTTTTTTTTTTTAATTAATAATTATTATTTTGGTATATACTAATAACTAATGATTCTTAATATTATATTTATTAATTTAAATTTAAATCGTTTATAACAATACTTCACAAGAAATCATCTGGGAATCTTTTATAGGAATTGCTTTTTGTTTTAAATCGTCAAACTTTTGCCAATTCCTATATTCTCTTTTGGCATATGCGCAATAATGTCCACCTGATTTTCTTAAAGATGACTGTCCTTGTCTGAAATTTAAAACGCCTCTAAGTTCATAAATTCTCGAATTATAAAGTAATATCTGTGGATATCATACAATTTTGTTTCTACTTGAGTAGCAGTCTTGCAAGTCCTGTCTTTAAAAATATTATTTTCTCTTGAAACATATAATGGATCAAACATTTTAAATGGCGAGCTTTAAAGTACTTATTTATTATTTTATTTAAAATATTTATATGTATATATTATACGTTTAAAACAAAATTACCTTCCTAATACAAAACGGCAAAAAACAAATGCATTTCAGAAATATTGGAAATTATTTCTTTGATACCATCACAATATATTCCTCAATCAAAATGACCATATAATATTTGTTCATTTAGTTGACGATCATTTAACAATTGTTGCAAATTAGTTATTTTGCCATTTATTGTTTGGTACGTTAAATGAACTACTGAATGGGGTGGTTTGTTATTAAGTTGACAATTATTTATCGAGCATTTTGTAGTCTCTTTAACTGAAGGAAAGTCTTCTAAAATTACTTTCAGGACACTACTGATAGTAGAATCGTTGACAGTCAACGTTGTACTATATTCTAAAAGTCTAATTTCAGGATTTATTTTATTTATAATTATATCTGCTCTTTCAGTGTAAGTAGATGGTGTGATCCGATGTTTCACAATTTTTGATATAAAATTAAAAAATTGATTTGAACCAAGTAGATCTACTTTGCTTGAATATTGTGGGCTATCACAATACGATACCTGAAAAAATATTTATTGAAAAAAATTAGTATTTTATTAAAAGAGAAATTATTTGATTATTATATATATATATGAAAAATAATTACCATTATCAGTGATGCCAATGAATCAAATGCACAAGTGTTTGTGAATACAATTCTATCTTGTACAGTTGTTAATTTCGAGCTTTTAATTTCTGAAGATCTTGTTCCATTTCTTTGATATAGGCAATGATTTTATATTTTTAGAATTTTAAGATCTAAATGTCTCAGGTGTGGACTAGAAACAAGGTATGAGTGGTTTTTTTTGGTTATTTCAGGATTCACATGCTTTTTGTCCTCATTTCCAGCACTAAATAAATCATCATTCATACAATTATTATTGTCATCTAATGCCCAACACTTAAAACAAACTTTAATATCGCCATGTCTGAATTTATTTTCAGAGCAAGTAGGCATTGCATGAAGTGGTACTCACGTCACAACATTTATGCGCGCCATTTATAGATGGTAAAGAACCTGTACTGAATACAGGACAAGATTTCTCAGGAATGATTAAAAAGTCATTTGTTTTCATTGAAGTGACTGAATTGCAATTTTTCTCGAGAATAATTATATTTTCGCCATTTTTATTTGTAATATTCATAATATCTTCTTCATTCACAGCCATATTAAAAGACATATGTTTAGACGACTGAATGAGTAAACCTCCATGAAGCAAAGTATTATGTTGTTCTAAAAATTCTTCTATATTGACTGGCGAAACTTCTGGTTTGAAAGTTATTGTTTTAAATAATATAGTAGTGAAAATAAAATAAAAAATTAAGAAATAAAAAGGAAGGGAAATAAAAGAATTAACGAATAGAAATAAAATAACAATATATATTTAAATAAATAAACAAATAAATATTGTATATTGATATATATTGATATATATATATATATATATATATATATATATATATATATTATATATATATATATATATATATATATGTATACTTAAATATACAAAAAACCATGAGTATACGTGGATTAAAGAAAAAAGCGAATATGAAAGTTGTTGTATATGTGTATTTGTTACTAACGGTTTCGACAAAATGTCATCATCAGGTTAATACAAATAAAATACAACAACTGAGGAATAAATTAAAAGTAAAATTAATTAGGAAAAATTACATAGAGAAATAAAACAGAAATTACATAGAAAATATGAATATTACAATAAAAAGACATGGAGTTAGAAAAATAATTTTCCGGAAGTTTTACCGTGTTATTTCCACTGAGAACTTGTCCAATATTTTTCAAAAATTTGTATCCTTTGTTTTTGACATTTTATGTCTTTACTTTGGCACATTAAAATAAAACATACACACACACATAAATTCTATATAAGCCTATTAAGAAAAATGATTAACGCATACAAGTCCGCGTTAAGTGAGACATTTTATGTCTTTTTAGGTTAGGTTTTTTTTTCTGTAACGCTTTTTCGTGACAGTCCCCAGTGGGTATCTTAATTTAGGTAACATTTTTCGTGGACACTTTTACGTGACGGTTTTTTATTTTAATGTGCCAAAGTAAAGACATAAAATGTCAAAAAAATTATATAATAAAAATATATCAAAAAGCAAAGACATTATGTATATAATGAAAGCAACTATAGTGTGATATTAATATTATCTAATATATATTGATATAGATTGTTATTTTTAAAATCTGTTTGTATATTTAAGATATTTTTATATTTATTGTGTTTAATTTCTTTATAAATATGTAACTCTTCCAAAACGGAATTAATATAAATATTATGTTGTATATTTGAAATGTCTAAGTCATTATGTATATTAAAAGTAATAAAATGTTTATTTTCTAAAACATGTGCAAAATTTGAATTTGCATTAGTTTTTTGTAATCTTATTTCAGAGATGTGTTCTTTATACCTTGTATAAAATAATTAATAATAATTTAATCAAACAAATAAATTATAAAATAAAACAATTTCCAAATAATAATTTCAATAAATTTAATTTTTATAATATTAACAAACTTAAATGTAGCGGTAATAAATTTTATGTTGGTGAAATGAATAGAAATTTTAATACACGATATAAAGATATGAGGAAGTATGAACCAAAATACTCATCAAGTAGTATTGCATAAAAGAAAAACTGCCCGTCTCGAACCTATATTTACAAATATCCATTTAATTTTCTACGCGTGTTTGTTGAACTCGTTTATGTTATTATTGAAGAACAAAATTTTTGATAATGATTCAAACAACATTCTGTAATTATATTATGCATACATAAATATACTGTATTTTCAGTTGCCTAGACATTGCGTTTTCCTGTTTCTTTTTGAAACAATTTACTGTTAAATCGTTCTCGGTACATACTTTTAAATATTCCATTACCTATACGTCTCGTGGTAATTTTTTAAAAACAATTTCCATCACAACTCACGCACGCCGACATTTACACAACGCACGATACCCAACCATAGACATATAATATATTATATGTTATATAATATAATAATAATATTTATAATATAATATATATATATATTATATGTCTGTGTACCGTACTATCCAAAAGAAAAATAACTTTTCTCGCTTTCGTTCGCGTTATCGCCGGCCCGCCCGAGATGACAGCGATCCAAGCGGCCGAACGTTAGCAACACATTTACAGTGTCCGGGACGTTTCGCTGCTACAATTGTTGATATTGTACGTTGAGAATCCTGTTTCTTTTAATCTGTGATACGTCGTGTAACGAAATAAAAAAAAAATATATATATATATGTGTGTGTGTGTGTGTGTATGTGTGTGTGAGTATAATATTATTTATTTTTGTTCTTCGTTGTCATTGTTGTCTGGGTAATAATTCTCTTTGGCGATTCGCGTTTTATGATGTCCGTCACGTCTCCGTTGGAAATCGTCGTAGACTCGCCCGCGCACGGTAAGTGATCGATTTCGGGGGGTTTTTTTTTTGTACCGAGTACGGGTGCTTTTCATTTTTCTACGTCCGTCGCAGTCGGCCCGCGAAACCGTTTTGAAGCAAGCTCGTGCGCCATGGACAACAACAACAAAAGATCGCTGGAGGAGGAGTGCGACGACTACGACAACGTCACGAAGAAACCAAAAGTCGCGCACGAGCTGACGACCTTGCGTTCAAAATCGACTAAGGAAATTATCGGTCTACCGAATTTATGCGACGATGTTCTCATGCACATATTCAAGTATCTGTCCAACGACAATCTCGCCAACATGGCCCGGTAAGTGTGCACATATTCGTATAGAATGCAATGCAACGCATTCAACACTTTTCTTTGGTTTCTTGTATAGAGTGTGTTCTTCCTTATGGAGAGTCAGTGACGATTGGACGCTATGGAAAAATGTCCGTTTCGATACGTTTCAAAAGTCCATGGAAGACATATACATGAACTATTTGAAAGATAGTACCACACACATAAGTATAAAAGGTAATGAAATTCCAAGCTACGATACTTCAGTTTCACACAAGTTTTTAATACAATTAGAAACTAAGTGCCCTGATCTAACGCATATGAGTTTAAACAATCAATTGTTTGACGCCAGTGAAGTGAGTATAAGTTTCAATTTGTAGTTTAAATCAATTTTTTTTATTAACAAATACATTTGTTTTATTCCAGATAAGTATTAAAATTTTGCACCGTAGACTTAAATCTCTGAAAATTGAAAATACAGTTATTGAAAACATTCCAGACAATTCTTCATATTTATGTGGCTTAAATATCACTTGTCCAGATTTAGAGGTAAATGTGTTATATATTAGAATTTTAATATTTAACAAATTTAATACATAAACAATTAAACATTAACCTTTGTTGTTTTAAGACAAAAATGGGGGGGATTTATGCAAATGAATAACAAGCAAAACTTTTTGCTGGTTTTTTGTTTTTAATCAGGTGTAAAACAAGTGTTAAGACTGTTTAAGCATCTTGTGTTTTTCATTTTTTTAGACTAATAATCGGAAGAAAAATTATTCTAATAGTAATTTTGAAAACATATTTTTTACATTTATTATTTACATTCATAATCCTATTTTTTAGATTTTATAAGAAATCCATTTTTTTTTTCATAATCAGGTACATGTATATTTTGTAAAAAAAATAGCAAAATATTACTATACTAAATTACTTAAACACAAAATCGAAAATTTGTTTCATACAAAATCTAGATAAGAAGTTTATGAATTCAAATATGTTTTCAAATTAAATCTGAACTATCTGTACTGAGTGAATTTTTCTTTCATATTTGGTATATTTTTTGTGGTTTATATGATCAAGAGAATTTGTTGTATACTGGTATTAGTGAATTGTGCATGTGCATATGAAAAAAAGTGATATATTTCTAAACTGCAGGGCACAATTCTAATTGACGTATAAAAAATTACCAGTATTATTTGAATAAAAAATTAAATAGGTGTGTATGTAATATAACATTTTTATGAACAGTTGTAAGCCTAAGTATGATTCTATTTTTATGATACATAAGTTCATTTCAATAAAATTAATAATTCAAAACAATGGAAATAAATAAGAAAAACAAATGTTTTTATTTATTTATTATTTGTATTATATTATATTTATATTATCTATATTATTATTATATATTCAAATTTTAAATATTTTTATTTTTTCCTGATCATCATATTTTTTAAATGGTTCTCAAAAGATTAGAAATGTAGGAATTTTAGAAAACGAGATATACATGTTTTGCTTTTATTGAAGAATTATTCTTTTTTGACTATATCCAGTCAGTAAGTTTGACGTTTTCATAAAATTGAAATGAATTTTTTTTTTGTAATTCCAAAACTATTAATGTATTTTATAATAATTATTATTATTAACTATTAATGTTATACTTACAATTTTTTTAAATTTAATTAGTTTTGGGGCTAAATATATAATTTTAAAAATTTTAATAGTTCTTTTTTTTAGATTCCGAACGAAGTGTAAAATATATATTAGTTATACAATGATGTTTTTTTTTTTCGTTCTACCACTCATAACAAAATATTTCGATATTTAGTTCAACCCCACTTTTGTTCAACCCCCAAATTGTATCTAATTTGTATTTTATTTGATATGTTTTTGATGTTCTCAATAGTTTTCCTAAGTACATAATGAAACTACCATAAATTATATTTTAAAGTTAATAGAATGTATAACATTTGGTTCGAAAGCCTGAAACTTTAATACACAATCTATTATATTACATTCTAATAATAATCAAAAATAGATAGCCTTAATTTTTTTAAGTGATTATGTGTAAAATGAAAACATTTTAGGACATTTTATAAATACTTTTAAACGTTTAAGTTAAAATATGGATTTTCATTTTCTAAAAGTCATTTATTTCAGATTTGTGTTAAATGTTACATAAGAATATGTGATAAGTTAAAATACATAGGTTTAGCTAATAAATAATTAAATATGATATAATTAAAATTGGAAAGGAAATAATATGGGTATTGTGCATAATAATATTTATACTATACGATTTATAGAGTGTAACAAACAATGCTCGTAAGTTCATGTACTAAAAAAATATAAATAAACACACAATAATGCACCAAAATCTGGTATACTATGCATTAAAATATGCACTAAGAAAAAAAAAATCATAAACATATTTTGAAATAATAAGAAATAACCATTCATATTTTTAAAATTTATATCTTATTTGTTTTGATTTTATACATTTTATTAAAATTAAAATAAATTAACACATCTTGTGAAGTGAAAGATGAAAAAGATTTTTCATCTTTGATAAACTTTAAAAATTTAATTTTTTTGTCTGATTTTTGTACATCCTTATCCTGCACCTAGAATGAAAAAAACCTTTAGAATAAATAATTAATTATTTAAATATTTAAATAGTGAGGTATATGATATTTCTAAAAATAATTTTTACCTTAAAAATTACATTGTATTATTAGTGCTTTTTTTTATGTTTTCCAACTTAAAAATCGGCGAATATCTGTCAGTAAATTTTTAAACATGGAAAAGAATCTTTTTATGTCTGCTGAAGTAAGGGGTGCATATTTAAAGTACAATATATCATTTCCAGACATATCTTCAGGTAGACCTAGATTTGTAATATCGTCTTCTTTGCCACTTAAAACTTTAGAAATTTTACAAATGATATTGTAACTGTACCCAACATTTTTGTACAAAACATTTTTTTTTATTTTTTTTAAATTTTAATGTTAGAGAATGTCCTAATTTTATAAATTTATCTATGTTTTCTTTGACTATTTCAAAGTTTAATTTGTTATTGTAGATGTTTAATTGCTATTGGTAGACAATCAAAGTTTGATTTGTTATAAATCAAGTTGGCTTCTAATGATTAAAGTTTAAATACCACCTGTTCAAATTTTTTTATAGGCACAGCATCATTCTCATCAAATGATTCAACTATGTGTTTTACAGTATTAAAATGTGTGCAGTAGTACAACACAGGAGTTATCCATGTTCCCCAATGAGTAATAATGGATGCTGGGGTTAATGGTAAATCAGAAATTTAGTTCTAAATGTTTGAATTCGATATGGGCATTTCCGAAATATTTTTTTGACGTTGGCCACTAAATCATCCAAATTTTCAAACTGTAAACGAATTTCTTTAGACACAATTTAGGCCATGTATTAAAAAAGTGAAAAAAATTATTTTTGTGTAAAAAGAGAAGATTACGAGTTGCCCTTGTCATATACGGTGCAGCGTTGGTTACAACTAACATGATATCATCGTACTGTATTCTGTTGGGCCAAAGTTAAAACAACGATCTGTCAAATGCTTTAAAAATAGTACTATGATTTGTTTTCTCAAGTTCTTCAATATTTAATTAAAATATTTTGCCATGAGAATCGTCTATATACCTCCCCATATATCCGTTATTTCAAACCATTATCTCTATCCATATATTTTTACCATTTACTTTTTTCTAATTTTCTACTTTGTATCCATGTACCATTGGTTAATATATCTCAATTATAATTTAGATTCGACAGGGTTAGTGGTATCTTTTCCGGTATACATCTCAAGGAAACTTCTTAACTGTAAATTAAATAGTTTGTTGAAATGAATTTAGGCAACTAGCAATGCTTTACATAAGTCGATGTTACATTCGCTTTTTTGGACATGGAAGACACGAGCAGATGTATTTATTTTATTTCCTTCATTTCTCTGAAACGAATTTTTTTTAAAACATTTTATTTTTGTATATATCAAATATGTATATGTTTTACATGAAATAATATGCATTATTAACTCCAAAAAATCAACTATATGCCAAATATATTTATACACCCAAAATATGCAAAAACATGCACTGTCAAACTATATTTTTATTACTATTGTTATGAAATGAATTTGTACCTCGCTTAATATGTTTTCCAATGTAGAAAAAAAAAATGGAAATGCATGAACTTACGAGCCCTGGTAATGATAATAATGTTCTCTACACATTGTAGAATATAGTATATAGTATAGTGTAAACCTGCAGTTTCGGTGTCACCTGTAATAATCAACTTCAAATTTCTGAGAATTGAGTGACTGTTATAATTTTATTATGTCATCAGTTTCTTTGTTTTATTCTTTTTAATATTAACAAAAATCATCCAATTTTGCTATTACTTTTTGGTTAGTCTTATTTCAAAAACATTTTTGTAATTCGTCAAAGAAAAAAATGAAAGAAAAAATCCTCTTTACATCAGGAGAACACTTGGTATACCAAATTGTATTGCATTTCTAATATTATTTTATTTTTAGATATAGGCTAATTGAAATATTTCAGATGTTGAAATCTATTAATTTTGACCTTAAAAACATATTAGAATAGAGTAATAATTAAAATACTCCTTTATATGTTTATAGGATATTAGAATGACATTCAATGATTGGTTTATGCCACATTGCTTGTATGCATTGGCCAAATTGGAGAAATTAACCTACTTAAGTCTTCAAGGTTGCAATCAATTTAAAGATTGTATTCCGTATGCAAGTATTACTGCTATAACTGGGTTCAAATGTTTACAGGTTAGTAATAAACTGTTGTTTTTAGTGTACCACCATATGTGTAGTCATATTTCCTTAATTTTTTAATTAAATTCTAAATGTTTTATTAGTATATATATATTATTTACAAAATTTATAATACCGGTAAAAAAATGGTACTTGTATGTTATCAATAATTATACATAACAATTAAGTAATTAAATTTATTCAAAACTTTAATTTACAATTTTAATTTCAAAGTAGACAAAATATTCTCTTTACATTTTGGGTATGTGCCACTGAATCAACATAAAATTGTAGCTAATTGTCTAATGTTGGAAAATCAATTGTTTAATGATGTTGTTATAGATCTGATGTATTTCTTTATAATGGATAACTACATTTTCTCAGAATGATCAAATTAAACACGTCTATGTTTCTCAGAAAATAACATAGAGCTCCCATTATTATGGTGACATATACAGCGACTTTCAATTTCAATTTTATACTATAAGTCTCAGGCCTTTTATTATTTCCTAAATGCAAAACATACTTCCTTGGGATATATTTATTTTAATCAATTGCGCCCACATTTACTTGTATCTAATTAATTCATATTTATATTACATTATATTATAAAGTATATGTTTAATATGTTATACATAATTGTCATTGCTGTAACTATTATTAACAAATTACGATTTGTATTATCTTAAGATGAAACATTTTATGGAGTGATAACATTTTTATTTCTAGTAAGAAAAAGATAGCATACAGTATCTAATAAATTAATTTAAAACTAGATTTGCAAAAAAAAAAAATGGTCATGTTTAGCAATAGTAACTATTATTAAGTATCCATGATTTAGGACATATTTCAATTACTATTTTAATTAAATAATGAATTGTAGCTTATTAAATTTGAAATGCTCTAAAATGATTGCAGTTAGTAGTTATAATCTAAAACTAATATTTGCCTACTTTTGTGTAAACTCTAAATACTATAATCTATGTTTTATTATTTTAATAAATATCAATTAATCAATTATAGTTAATGATTTAATTATAGACATGATGTATACTCACATTTTTAAAATATTAAAATATTTAGAAGTTAACTTAATTATTATATTCTAAAATTAAGTCGGTTTTTAATTTTCAAATTTGTCCATTTCAAATCATTTAAAACATTAAAATTAATGTTTACAAATAATATATTATGTTACTATTGAATATATTAATAGTAATTTAATTTCTTAAATTAAATTATTTTAATTGTTTTAGGTAATTAATTTACATTTACTTAGTTTACAAGTTTTCAAAAATATGACACCTATTTGATAAATGCATTAAAAATATTAATTTATTATTGTATTATAAACAAAAAGTATATTAAAAATGACTTTATCCATTTATTTTATTTTTAGACATTAGATTTGCGGTTGACCCCAATAAGTGATCATGAACTTGTTTGTTTTCAAAGATTAAAAAATCTGAAACATGTTCTTTTGGAAAGTCCTGTTAATGTTAATCATGACGGCGATGCAACCATTACCGATTTGGGTTTATCAGGATTCTGTCATAACAATTATGAATTTCACTATCCATATATTCAAATATTAATTGGTAGAGAAGGCCAAATGAATTTAAGGAGAGTTCATGCAAGGTATGTCAAATTGTCATTTATTGAATAATAGTAACAAGATTATTATTTGAACATTGACATTGAAATATACTTTTACGAGTTTATTATAATTATGTGCTAAAAACTGTTAAATGTGAATTTATACATCAAAAGTATTCTGAATAAATTTAATAGAAATTGCTGCTAAGATTTATTAAAAAAAAAAATTGAAATGTTTGTGTAAAAATGTGTTCATTCAAGGAAGACAATTTTATAGTTATTAAAACTTTTTATCTAACATACGTGGAATTTCAATTGACTGGAGTAGTAAATACATAAATTAAAAAAAATATTGGTATTTTAAAACGAAATTGTATTTGATCTAGTTCTGACAGCTTTGTGAGATTTCTATTCAATAATGAATTCTGATTAATCCAAAAATGAATTTGATTAAGTTATCTGTCTCATACACTTCGTTAGCCAAAATTTTTGGTTTATCTGTAAAAAAAAAAAATATATTGACTAAAATAAAATCAGTGATTAATGTAGAGGATTAGTGACTTGATATTGCTTTCATTACTATCTATTACTTCACTTAAAAAGTACTCGAGAACGCTAAAACTTACAATAATTTTTTCTTCGTTAAAAATAATTATTTTTTAAATTGACTAATTTCATAATTTTTTATTTATTTTTTGTTAAAAATAGGGTTCTGATGTTATTGCATTTGTAAGTTTTTTTGTTCTATTGTTCAAATTTATTACAAGATAAATTATAAATTAGCTTCACGTTTTAAATTTGTTATTAATTTATATCTAAACATTTTTTTGAATTTAATACAATTTTCTTAAAATATATAAAGATATAAAGTAATACATTTATTATTTATTTTTTTAAACATTTGTTACGCAATAATCCGCTTTTTTAAAAAAAATTTAACAATTCTATAACAATTATTATACCAATTACAAATAATTATTACTTATTAGACATGGCGTATTTCCTCGAGTATTTTTGGATTTGTAGTTAAAAATAATACAATAATTAGGCCAGCAGGCTTAAAATATTTTCAGATAATCTATATATGCATATTATATATATTATACAATATAATGTAAGTATAATAATTAATAACTTAATTGATTTATAATATATAAATTCAAAAATGATTAATACTGCAAACAATTTTATTATTTTTTTACTGCAATAAGAAGAATTAATTTCAAGTTAAAACTGTTTTCTCTGATACTCAATTAAAATCATATGTTTGTAATTTCGATATTGTTATTTACATACAATTTATTAAGTCTAATTATTATTATTTTATAGAAATGAACAAGTTGAAAAGTGTAAAATAGAAAACATCTACGTACGAAATTATCCGAGAGTTACAGATGCATTTTTAAAAAATGCAGCCGAAACATGTCCATTTATTAAATTTCTCGATGTGACAGGTACATCATGTACATCAGATGAAATTGGAAGATATAAAGCAAAACGACCGAATATCAACATTGTGTGTTAAATATATGAAGAGACTGAAAAACAACAACATGTGAATGTAATATAGGGTAAAATATATTGTGTAATCGTGTAATGTGAACGCAAAGCTTATAGTACATTTTACAAAAATAAGTATCTAAATTATTCTGTTGCACGATCATGTTTCATCAATTAAAATTTATCTATAAAAATAAATTAAATCTAAGGCATATACGATTTTGTTATTGATACAAATAACAAGTTTTTGTAAACTAAATTTATTATCTTAAAATTCCCAAAAATGAATTGTTCCTATTTTGTTCTTATATTAAACTTTTGACAAGGAATTTAAACATAAAAATGCGTACTGAAAGTTGTATAATTTAAGAAATATATTTAAATATATTATTCTTTGTTCTGCTTAATTATGTATATGATTGTATATATATATATATAAATATATATATAAATAATTGTTATTCATTATAATTATCAGTTTTATTATATTCGTTTTCTTTATTTATTATATGGGAAAGTAAATGGTTTTATTGACATTGTATAGCATAATGTTTATTTAAGAATTTTTAAAACATACTAAATGGTTTAATTATAAACATAAATCATTGGCTATCAAATTGTTACTACTCGCATAATACAATGAGTATTAAAATTTAATGTGTATGTAGAATAGAGCTTTTTCAGAAAATTCTATAGACTTATTACGGATTTGTAGTATAATTTATTTTATTTGGTTAATTTTGTTATCAAAGCTTGCACAGTTTTGTGGTACAATCATTTTAATGAATTTCTTACTTTCAATTTAATGTAATTGGACATTTAAAATGTATAAATATAGTAGTAGTTGAATTGTAAACTATTTTATATTTCTGTCAATTTTTTTCACAGTCCAATCTAAAAAACAAAAAAAAAACATGTTTAAGTCTGTAAATATTTTTATTGTACGTATTTTACTAAATCATTTTATAAAAAAAAAAACATTTTAATAGAGTTTTCATAAAATATTTATTTATCAATTTTTATTTAGATTGTATTTATTTTAAGATATGTATACGTATAATTATATAACGTATTATACATTAAGTTTATCGATTGGTCATACATATATTCATATATAGTCTTTAATGTTTTAATCAACACTTAATTTCATTTTTCTAATCTAAAAAAGAATCCATTTTGTAAGTTACACAATATTTGTCATTTTAATGTTTTCCATAAACCCTAATATTATACTTAATTTGTTTGATACATTATCACTTACAGAGTTCAAAGGATAAAAACAAATTAGTGCAAATAAATAAATACAATTCTAGATAAAAATTTTATTGAAAATAATTAAAAACTCAACGCTCTCACTAATCTTATTAAAATTCATAATAATAAGTAATTTATACTCGGATTTAATTGTGTTATTATTATTTATAAGTGTAAACAACATATTTATGCATTAAAATTTAACTTAGCATCACAAATACTTATATAGTTTACACTATTGAAACAATAAGGTTTTACAAAATATTTTATTGATACTTAACAAATATTTTAACATTATTTTAAATTTTTGTAAAAATTTATTGATACAAATTGATAGTGTAGTTCTTATTCAAATTATTCTTTTTCAAATTGAAAATTATATTAGTTTTCCTGTATGATTAAAAATCTATTGTTTATATATTGTTTTTTTTCTCTTTTTCGTTTGTTTTACTTTCAATTGTCAAAGGCTTTTAATGAAATATATATTAACTGAAATTATAACAAACAATATAATGAATTAGAAGATATGTAGTATATTATTTATTATACCATGAAATCAGTCATTTACATTTCTGATTGAAATATTTTTTTTTCTGTCTAAAAAATACTATTTCTCGCTTTCTAGTTTTATAGATAAATATATTTATTTAAAATTGTTTAAAGTAAAAATCACTGCGCATCTTGTTTTAAAAATGTGATATGTAAGTTAGTAGTTATTATTTTTTAGTAGAATTCTTATTCCTTTATACTTCAATTTGGCAAATTCAAAATCTATTTATTATGTAAACTGGATTGTATATAATTGTAATAAACATTATATATCACATAATGTATTGATAAGTAATAATTATTATGAAAATAGTGAGTTCATTAATTATTCTGTTTGTATTTCAAATCTTTAATCTTTTCCAGGATGTTTTACACATATTTTGATTGATATTCAGGAATATGAATCCGTATACTGTAATTGTTTATAAACAATGAAAACTGAATTTGGACTTGATGACATTAGAAATGTTTTGTATAACATTTATCCCAATCTGTGTGGTTGCAATTTACCAACTACAATGCCCATAAGTTTTCCCACATTTATCTAAGATGTGTCGCATACAAAATTGATTGAGGACAATACAGATTTGGATGTTTGTGAAATTCAAACATATCAGATAAGCCCTGAAATCAAATAACAAATTAAATAAGCCGAAAACCGTGATGACAATCAGATCACGATTTACAGTTACATTAATAAGTTTTTTTCTATAAACTGACTTGTTCAAGTTTTGTATGCTTTTGACAGAGCTTGGGGATGGAGGTAGCGTTCTCATGTGTTCGAGTGTCCCGTTAAACCTATGTTCAGAGTATTATCATTTGCGGTGCAACAAATAGTCTGATTGGGTGAACCACAGTCATTTCCGGCGTCTGGATTGCAATATTATGTATTTGTGCATTTTGTATTTTTTCCTTTTCTCGTTGTATATATTTGTATTTTTTTTTTTCTTATTTTTTTATTTACTTTTTTTTGCTTTGCTTTTTGTATATATTTACACAAATATTTATATTCTGTTTATTGTAAGATTCTAAGAGTGTATTACTACGCCCTGAGAAGCCATTTCCCGCATGAGGATTGTAATATTATTTATAAGTACATTTTGTATTTTATTACAATAAATGATTGCAAATACGGAAAAGCAGTATGAACAATTGTGTTCTCATTATTTTGTTGTCGATTATTAAAAGAAAAGAGAGACTAACACAGGTTACATGTTTATTACAATGATAGTAGATAAACCTTGCTTTAGTTATATTAACAGTTATTGTTATTTATCAAATGGTTCAGTGGCTTCTAAATTAATAATAATAATAATTAGAGGTAAAATGTACCCATGAATTTTTTTTCCATTGCATTTAAATGGTCAAATTAAATTTTTACCGAAAAAAAAAATTATTGAGTATAATAGCAGTCAAATAAGTTAAATTTAAACAGCTACTATGACCATAAATAATATATAGTCATTTTCGAACTCAGAAAATCGATTAGACTGTTATAATTTATATATATACATATATAAAATATAGATTATCCAAATGTGGAAGTTCCACACGTAAAACAAAAGTTACATTGCGCATGTTCAAAAATGATTTACCACCAATGATCACGACAAATTTAAAATAATTAAAATTCAACGAGATTTCGAGGAGTACACAATAATTATATAGCGGTTATGATTTTGATTGTATGTAGGATTGCATATCGAGAGCATGAAAACTGAATATATTGTACCGAAGAAGCGTTTTATAATTCTATGTAAATATCGTGCCGGAAAATGATGGTCTACGGTTTTGGGTGTTCGTTTACGATAAGCGCGGTGTGATAAATCGCGTTCGCCGTTTATTAATGTGATCAAGGCATATCTAGATTTTTTTTTTCGGAGGGAGTACTTAATATATTTTATGACTTTTCAGTCTTTATTATACTGAATTTATATTTTAACATTTGTTTATGGAATAAGTATTTGTTCTGTGGTTCATTTGTTATGATAGAATGTATTAGTATTCATGACAAAAGCGATGATTTATTTTTTACATAAAAAATTATTAAATGTCTCGTATAATATTGAAAAAATTTCGATGGTGAGAGGGGGGTCCAGATCCCTATGGATCCTCTCATACCATACACGGCCTTGAATATGATGCACCGTTTTCAATGTATGTTTGAGTCCAGGGGCGTATTTAGAAACGTGTATTGGGAGGGGAGGGGGCACCAACAAAATTTAAAACGGGTATAGATATTCACAATCATATTTCTCTAAAAAGTTAAAAATTAATCTCGGTTAAAATAAGTGTCATTACAAAGACGGTATTTTCAGACTGGCGGCACGATGAAAAATATGCATAAAATGTTAATGGCTATTACGTTCAAAATAACCAACGTTGTTTATTTTAAACTACTATTTTCGATACCCAATAATATGTACATTTTCTAATCGATTAATAATTTGCGTATTTTAATTTTGAGATGATTCTCGCGATGATAAACAAAGTTATGCGAGTATTAGCATTTTTAGACGCGAACCACTTACAAAATATATAAAAAAAAGAAATAGGAGTACTAGAGCTCGTGAAATTAACGATTAATTTTTTTATTTAGAAAAAGACAAAACATTTGATTTCGTCGTTAAATTAAAACAGTTAGCCACAGGTAACGGGCAGGTTATATGATTATAGAAAAATTTACGATTTAAATTACTTTGTGGCGACGATAAATTTACTAACGTATATCGAAAATGTTTGCATTTTTTTGTTTTTGTTTCAACACTATACTTAAAAATTCGTAAACAGGGATTTAGGTCGTACCTAACGTAATTATTGCTTTCCTTCAAAGCGAGACGCCTGTACATTTTAATAACGTAATAGCCTGTCTCAAAATAGTGGTGATTTTACAATCATTAAAATGGTCGAAGGACCTTCAAGAATATTCCAACTGGACTTATTAAGGAATGAAATTAATTTTCAAACGCTCAAAAATATTGATTATTCGGTGGCGAGTGTCGCAGTATAGAATGTTACTACACAAATCAAAACGAAGATCGACGCCATTAAATGTGTGAGTATCTCTTTTTTTTTTTAGTAATTGACAACAACGGAAGCACTATTGTTCGTATTGTTTTCCCAAAATTACCATCGTTTAATGTAGTAAAATACAAAATGTATTTATAAATAATATCTCATAATATTTTCAATTTTTGTTTTTTTAAGGTTTATGCAAAAACTCTAGATCTGGCGTTTACCTCCAATACACCGCTGCATATATATATACGTTTTTGTGAAATGTACACTAAGCTGATGTTGTTGTGTAAACGTTGCGTTAAAAGAAAAAAAAAATACTGAAAAACTAAAAAACTAAAAAATAGTTAAGTAAAATAAAACAATCAGACTGTGGAGTAATCAACACGCCGTAGAGCAGACAATTAGATACCGAGCGCACGAACGTGTCATACATATTTTTTGTATTCGTTATGACTTACAAGTTATATTAAAGTCCATAACGTATTTGCACATTATGCGCGTGATAATCGGTCGGTCCAAATACAAATTACTCCGTTTTACTTGTTTATTCGGTGTATAATTATTATCGTCACGAGGTCAATCTACTAAACACGTGTTAATCGCCACCTGTTGTAATTTTATTTATTCCCGTGCTACACGACCAAAACTCTGCTGCGATAAAACAGTGCGTTTGAAAGACGTCGAATTCGATATATATATATACAGACAGTACCAGATTTAGAAATGTGGAGATCCTGAGTCCATCTATAGTGATGGCCCCATTTTCAATTACATATACCTAATATTGGTGCATTAGGTTAAGTTACCTAACCTAACCTAACCACTACAAGTGTATTTAATGTATAATGTATACATATGTATATCTATTATATTATAATTCACTGCAAAATAATATTCTATTCAAAAGTAAGATTGAAAAAATTTAATTATGTTAAATAATAAATTATAAATATAATTAATTATGCTCCAGAACATATACATATTGTACTTAAATAATGTAAATTATTATAGTTATATTGGTACTCCTATAGATTTCGTTACCATTAATTTTTAACTTGTGAAAAATCTAATGATTTAAGTATGTTACTTTTAATATTTAAAAAAACAAGGTCTGATAGTCGATTTTGTGTCATCAAAGTTCTTGATCGGTTTTTAATCAATTGTATTTTTGAAAATGAGAGTTCTTTGCGACAGTTTGACACCATCAAGACCAAATAAATACGAAATGATATTTCAATGTTAGAAAAAGTATATTATAAATTATTTTCTTTAATTACCCTATATAAAAATATTTCCCATTTTTCATATTGTTTATGCATTTGTTTAAATATGTACTGATAAACTGAATTGTATTAGTACATTACCAAGTGTAAATGCTTACTAGATGGCTTGTAGCAGATTGTAGCTCAAACGTTTTTTCCAAAACAGAATTTTCAAGACTATTTAAAAACCAAAACGTTGACAAGTCATGTCGTAGGCAGCTATTTTTTCTGTTAATAATAATACCAATTGATCAATTACCGGAATAAAGCTTTCTGTATCAATTTTTTTTTTGGTGACAACTATTATATAGTACATTATTATAGTATTTTTATATTACCCTATGACCAGCGACAACCGTGGTGATAAGTAAATGACAAAAACAAACAAATAATTGTTTGGTATTACTTCAGAGTAACAGAATATAAAAATTAAATAATTTTTAGATTTAGTTTTATTGCAAACAACTAAGAAAAAATCAAAAAAGCCATAGAAAAAATCGTAGTTTTCGACAGTAACTACTTCCTATATTGTCGCAAAGTAGAAAATATACCACCAAAGCAAAAAAAACTAGTAAAAAGTATTTTTTAACCATAAAAATAAGTAAAAACAAGTATTTTTACATTTAATATTTGAAATGGTAATATGACATAAATTTCCTTAGCACTCTGCTAGATTTAATATCAATTCAAAAAAAAAGCAAATGTTTTAAATCTCGAACTATACCATTATTAGTCACACATACCTATGGAAGTAATATATCTGTACTTTAGTGGACATTCATTTATTTTTTAAAACTACCTGCTACATTTTAATCATTATTGGAAAATAGGTAAAATCACATACGATTTACTTATAAATTAATTTTGCGATTCTTAAAAATGAAAAACGCCAATTTTATCTATATAAAAATAAAATGTTAAATCAGTAGGTTATATATATATATATATATATATATATATGTTTGTTCTGTTGTTTTCGTCGTAATTTTCAGGGAAAAACATAATTATGTTACAACTTAACGTATTGGTTAAGACAATTAATGTTCTTAAATTTGGAGCACTTTCGATTTAAAAAGCCAATAGCTTGCAAAGTTTTGTTATATATAACATCAGTAAGAGCATTAAATATCAAATAGGAGGACAGTAAAACGCCTAAATCACATACAGTAGATGAAGTCGATAAATTTAATTTTAAATTGTTTATTTTATATGGAGCCATTACTTTATTTTTTTATTGACTTATTGAGATACATTTACATTCAAAAGGGTTAACTGAAAGATTATTTCGAGCACACCATTTCGAAATTTCATCTAGATCACTTGGCAACTGATTTGAAACTTCAATTGAATTAATTGGTATATAGATTTTCAGGTTGTCTGCAAATAATAGATATTTACACGATTTGAGGATAGTTCCAATATCATTCATAAATATAATGAACAAAATTGGAGATAAGTGGCCGCCCTGAGGTACATCAGATAAAGCATTTGCGTTATTGGACAAATATCCGTTCACTCTAACACAGAATGATCTATTTGACAAATAATATGAGAATCATGATAATAATGGATTTCCTATGCCAAGTTATTCAAATTTTAACAACAAAATACAATTATCAACCGAATCAAAAGCTTTTTGATTAAATTGTGTCTATACGACCATTAACATTTATGAGTAAAACACAATTGAGTTGGTTTCTGCCGATTTATATTTGCAAAAACCATGTTATTACAAATAGTTAATTATTAATATAATATTAGCAATAACTGTACTAACCAAGATAGTTATCACGATCAATTTAATACTAAATAAATTCTCGTATAATTGACAATTGTTTAGTATACTCATGGACGTCTAGTTGTCTTCCGTATTAAAGTACAAATGAAGTCGTTATCAACGTTATAGCACATTTTATATTTATATTTATTGGACCTGTCTTTTTACAACAACTAAATAAATATTTGTACAAGTTTATTTTTAACGTAGTAGCGATGACTTGCCATAATTTATTTATTTGGTTGAACCATAATATGTCCTTATAAATAGTTTGTCGATAAGTAACTGTTAAAAATTCATATTTTTATATTTATAAATCACTTAAGTATATTAAAAAATATAAATACATTATACAAAAATTAACTTATTTAATTTTATTATTATTCATTCATTATTATCTAGTTTCATTTTAAGAGGAACATTGACCAAACTTATTTTCGTAATATCGCTGTTATTTTAAATTAATTTTTAATCAATCTATTGTGTATTCTACTTATAGTCTAAACTGTTTAAATATTCTTAATTTTAAGTTCTTGTAAACGAAAAACATTTGTTTTTTAATAATATTGAAATAGACGTTTAAGTTACAAGTCATACCTATGTTACACGTTCAAAAATTAAATTCTGATGTTATTGTGCCTAAAATGTAAATAGTATTTGGACATTTGAGTAATTTTAATGGTTTCATAATGCATTAACAATTTATTGATAGATTATCAATAATTGAATTATTGTATAGATAGATTTTTATTGAAAAATAAAAGTAACGTATTAAGTTAAAAGTTAATCCGTAAACAAAGTAACGCGTGGAGTTATTTAATAAAAATTAACAAATATTTATTTTGATTTTAATTTTAAATTCGTTAATGTGCAGCATTGTTTTATATAACATTTTATAACGCAAAAACAGGCGCGCCCGTAACACAGCGAACACATGTTTTATTTGATTAATATTTAAATATCTGCGAAAGTAAAAGTTAACAACAACTTTTGATGAAACGTTTGTGAATAATTTTCTTTTCGATAGTTTTTACGGATTGTCAATCGTTTCAACGTAACGTTTAAAAAGTGAGCTGTTGTGATTAATCAAAATAACAAACGACACCTACAACGATGACGAATCGTAACCATGTCCAATAGACTGTTGTAAGTATATACTATAATATATATGTATTTTTAACTGAACATAAACGGAAGAAAAAAAAAAACAAATCGACGGTAATTTATTATTATAAACGTGACTTCGGGGAAATCCGCAGACTTATTGCCACGGCTGAGGAACGAAGACGATTTTTTTTCGCAGTAGAAAATCATTGTTACGCTGTCATTTTCTGGAGGATATACGTCTATATATATATATATATTATGTATTTTATTATGATCGATCGCGATCGCTTTCAAATTGATTAATCTTCCGGCGGTAATAATTCATTATTGTGTTCGATCACTCGAAATCGTAGAACAAAGTGCAAAACCCGTTGACCTACTTGTTTATGTATTTAATACGATAAATAGACAAAATTGGAATACGCGCAACGACAATGTGGTTTACAAACATTTCTATGTGAATAGTCTTACTCACAGAGAAAATTGACCAATAACTAACTGTGACAATCGATGATAGTCGGTAGGTACTACTGAGATGTGAATTAAGTAGATGAGGATGTTAACGTTGTTTTAACGCTACGGGAAGAGTTTGTTTTGACTTTACAATAATTGTATTTAATTATTATTGTGCACTTGCATATGTTTTGAAAAATACCGAATATGGTTGCAACATTTAAATAAAAATAATGAAACTACGCGATTTGTTTAACAACAATTACAAAAAATTAGAAATAAATGTTTACATAATTATATGTTTTCTGATATACAGGTGTAACAAAACATTAGGATTCGTAAGCGGTGCAGTGCGCAGAGTGTGCACCCCCTAAACGTAAAAATAAAGAGTTACAATTCACGGTAAAAGTTTAAAAATTTTCCCCACAAATGTATACAAACATGTTGTATAAATTATTATAACAAATACTTTAATAGAAACTTAAACAAAAAATAATAAGTATTATAATTTAGTATAAATCAAATTAAAAAAAAAATTCAAAGTTACTACTAAGTAACTAGTAAAACTACTACATAATTGGTCTAATATTTCATTTATCTTATGTTTTAATCATTAAAAATGATCAGAGAAGAGAGGAGACTATTGTAGAATTATAACTATTTTTTTAAAAATAAAATAAATGAAACGATATATAAATTAAAATTAATCTATTTGGAAAAATAGACTTTTTTAAGCTTTTGTTATAGTAATTTAAATCAATAAAGTTATATAATGAACCCCTATATATATTTTTGCTATTTTAAGTACGCTTGATGTAAAATTGTCAAATTTAACCTAATCGAATATACCCGAAGAAAATGGGTTTTCATGAAGTTCGTAATTTATTTTTTATATAGTGAGAATAATGGAAAAAAAGGATATCGTTACAAATTTTCTTAGTTCAAAATTTGAAGTTACTATCTAATTATAAACAAATAGCTAAACGTTGCCGTCACTTTTTTCAAATAATTTATTAAGTCTTATAAATCTTATTATTATATCTTTAATATTATTACTTATATACATACATATTATTGTGAACGACAGAGTCCATTAATATTGTTAAATAAGTAAATTGACTTGTAAGTGTAATAGCCTGAATATATAATTTAATGTGTTAATGTTAAATTATTTTTTATAAGGAGGTTTTTCACTCCTTTCTAGGTGAAAAAAATTACAACTTCTGAACATGAAGGCTGGTTCTGGCTAACCGAACCTAATCTCCTTTGGCTCCACTTATATAAGACTCGTTTAATTTAAAACAAATAGTATTAATAATAATAATAATAATAATAATAATAATAAAAAGGGAAAACAATGGTGTATGAATTTCGACGGCCGTGACATTGTACAGTGGAATAAGATTTAATTTTTAAATTTAAAAGTATATTGTGATTTGCATCGAATTGTTTTGTGCTCACGTACAATATTAAATCGTCCGATTTGAAATGAACGAACGATGTTTTCCGATAAGAGTTTTTAAAATATCTTTTTATTTAAACGTCAGAACGCGCGCGTTTGTTATAATAAAATAGTCCCAATACATACAGAGCTGTCGTCGTCGTCATCGTCGTACCGACCGGATAGTGTCGGCGGAGAGAACGTACATTACACACGTCGAGCGATGGTAATCGATCACTGATTGTTGTATTATATTGTTATGCTATTATAGGTAAACCGTATAATATGTGTGCTGTCACATAAAATTTTGCAATTCACGGTGAACGCGGTACCAGTTTTTGGACATACGTTATGTAATACGTTATAATAATATTATTGTTCGATTAAAAATTCAATTAATAACAAAAAAGGGACTTTTACAAAAAAATGCTTCTCTACTCGTAAACACTGTGTGCCTTTCAACACTTTTTCATTAAACTAAACGCGAAATCTATGCTTTTTTCCAGTGCCGATTTAAATTTCTAATGAAGTTCATTTCAATGTAATTCGCGAATGACTTAAATAATTTGACTACTACGTGTATAATATATACGCAGTAGTGAAATTATCGTGATTGTAAGTCGTACCTAGATAATTAGTAGATATTCGATCGTACCCCTAAACGAATTTTATCATTATAATTGTAACAACGGTAGCGGACCGTGGTTATTTTGGCGTCATTTCAGTTTTTTCTAGATTGTGACGAACATTTTATGATGTGTCGACTATATTAGTAACAAATAACGTATTGGCAATTAATATATTTCAAGAGTGCCGACATGAGATTGGGCTAAATATTAGATTGGGGCAAATGCATGAGTCATCAAATAACGCCACTGTATGGATGTCGGTTCAAGTTGGACACTTTAACGGAGATTTTAGAGTTTTATTATTGGTTTTCAGAACTTAAAAACAATGATAATTCGCTGTTTTCGTAAATCGATTCTGAACGATGCTGGCAGTTTATTATAGTTAATAAATATTACAAATATTCTTAAAATATTTTATATGTCTAAGCTTGTGTTGAGTTCTTAAAAATATCCAAAAATCGTCCGTGTCCAAAACAAATACGTTGACAATTTTACTTAGTTGTTTTGAATTACACTTCAGGAAATTATTAGGAAAATCAAAAAAAGTTTCAAATAATGTACTGGTTATACACAATTTGTTACGAGAATATATAAAAATCATCTGAGCACTTTTTTTACACGAAAAAGTACTCGCATAAAAAAAAATGTGAAAAATACATCATATAAATGTATTGGTATTGCTTCATACAGAATCTAAAGAAAAAACAATTAGAAATAGAATTGTATATATATTGTATTATTATTATATATTATATTATGTATTGTATACATAGATATAATATGTATTGCTCTCCTAATAGAGTAATGGGGCGTTGCTTGATTTATTTACAAATTAAACATTTGAAAACCGAGCGTGAAAAATGTAACATTTACCAATTCGATGTTCATAGTTGTTCGTTTTTAACACAATTGCCTTATAGTAATACCTAAACCGATTGTTTTATTAGTCCTCTTCTCTTTATCTCAGAAACTCCCCATATTATTGTACCCGAGACTTAAAAACCTAGCAAAATCTTTTTCTCGTCCGTGAAAATATCACTAGTTCAACCAATTTCAACGTAACACTTAAAGCTTTCGCTATATGTATATTTTCGTTATGTTTGCGTGAAATTTCTCCTGCCGTCCTTGAAGATTGTTTACACGTCAATTAAAAATTGTATAGATATTTATATTTATATTGATTTATTCGAATTGGCCAAGGTCAATATTTTTCGATAAATATAATCCGCAATGGTCGCACGCACGTCAAACAAAACGAACATTTTGTCTTCTCAGTCGAATAATTTTTTCAAACCGATTTTTCGTTGAAATGGAATAATTTCGTTAAAGATTATATATAATAAGTTAAAAAAATATTCACAGTATAAACAGTAAAATGAAATTTAAAAACCGTAATCATCAATAACGGTCAGTCAACTCAAAAATCGCACTACACACACGACTCGTCTACATTAAACGCGCACGACAAATGGTCAGATAGCGATAAACACTTTTGGTTTATTTGAAAATACAGTAGTGGGTTAGGTTAGATAAGCACTCTATTTCATTTTAATCTAACAACATTTACGATAATAAAATTTGTCTATTTTTAAGAACGATGTTTCGGGAACTTTTTGTACACACCTCTCACGTACATTATAACGTAACCGACCACCGCCGGTGCATGTTATCATGTCCGCGCGCGACGTCGTCAATCATTAGAACGGGACCGTGCGAGTACACAACATAATCGACTTTTCGAATCGAGTCTGAGTAAAAAAAAAAATACTTCGTGTATACGAATCGAGACGATACGTCCATATAATTATACGTTTGGGACGGGACCGTGCGGGTTTTCGACGAATGTAATCCGACGAGCGTTTGACTGGGCCCGTGCACAACAAGTGACGAGGCGGCCGCGCGCGTTTTTCTTATTATATATATATATAGACATGTTCAATCTTCGATAACGCCAAACATTTTTTAAAAAACAGATAACAACAACAAAAAATACACCATAGCGACGCGACGGGAATAACACGATAATCGACACGCGCGGAAATACGCGTGCAGTGTATATTTTATATGTGTGTGTGTGTGTGTGTGTGTATGACACGGTACGACTTTCGCCGTCCATCAAGTAGTTTTTTTTTTTTTTTGGATTTTTTGTATTTTTATTTTATTTTATTTTTTTATCTATCCCATTTAACGCGCGTACATTATAATTATTATCGTTATTGAAAATAAAATAATAAACCATTAGTTGAAAAAAAAAAATAGGAATCACTCTCTCTTTCTACATAATGATATTATTATTATACAGGACGGTGATAACGAGCGAGTTGGCGCGTTGGTGGCGCGCGCGCGTTCTCGGTGAAACGGTTGTCGACGAAAAATAAGAAGGAAAAAAAAAACAAGGGTTATCGAATCGATCATCGACTACAGTAAAACACCACGACGCGCTGTGCGAATCAGAGAAATTGTTGTTTTTATTTCATTATCATTATTATTATTATTTTCGTATTATTATTAACACCGTCATTGTTGTTGTTCGTCGTCAGCACGCGCACAAAGGGCTCCATGCCGCCGTACACACACGCATTCGTTTCCTATTACTCATTGTCATCGTAATTGGATGATTTCTATATTATCGTTTTTTGTAAGCGTTTATTATTGTTATCATCATCATCGTTATTATTATCCGCGCGCATTTCGGCGTTGTTGTTATGGCTATAGCGTAGGGATGCCATCAGACATTATAATTTTCGTTCGCATCGAAATCTGTGTGATATATTTCAGATAATTAAAGATTTTGTACAGACTTTCCACTAATATTATTCCGATGTCGAATTCTATGACGTATCCAACAGATGTTCACGTGACATAGTTTTCGTCATACGGAACGGCGCTTTCACAGGAATATTGTAATGAGGAGCTTTCCGAGTTTCTTATCATCTCGATATAGTGCGACGTATCGTATTATACAATTTGTATTTTCATACCAATAGTTCTCATACGTTATAGTTGTCTATCCGCTCGAAAATTATCTGTTTCAGAGTGACCTGGAGGGACCTAATTGTGCACCGCGCGACACGTATTATGGTTAATTCGAGTAATTCAGTGTTCCATTTCTGGTCGGTTCGTACTGTTTTTATCATTTTGTTATCACTCCCGACCGTGGTGAAAAAAACGTTTCTTCATTTGATGTTCTCTGGCTTCGGTTGCAAGGCAAAGTATTGTTCGTACTTATTTTGCATTTGTATTTTATTGTATGTTATTTTTATCGGAATTTATAATTATGTTTAAATTATTTTTAACATTTTTTGTATCAATGTTGTTTGAATATGTCATTCATTAACAATAATAATTTTAAAAATCGTATTACGGTTTGATGTCTCAGCGGATTTGGGCGAATGTGCGTAAAAATGAGTATATATTATCCAACTGCCTACATTTATAACAATATAAATTATTATTATTATTATATAGTTTGATAGCTAATGTTTTTTTAACATTTGTAAATTTTGAGTTATTTTTTCAAACAATTACTTAAATTCTCTTAATTAAATTAAATCATTATTTCTATAAATTATAAATTATCTATATGAAAATAGATCTATACATATTTATACTAATCTACCTTTAGGTATTGTATCAAAATCAATTGTTATGTTATATAAAAATATAAATTTCAGAATTTCTTTAATAAAACACAAAATATATTTATTATAAATATAATAATTGTAGAATGCATTTGTTATTAGTTAATTATGTATTTCTAATGAATATTATAAAATGTTTTTATTAATATTATTGTATATAATTTATTTACAGTTGACAATGACTGTATATGAGACTGTATCCTAGCAAATAACTACATGTATAAATTCACTGAAACGTTAAAAACTAAACGTTCCTCATTAAACATAAAAATAATTGTTCACGAAATCTTATTATACAGAAATAAACGCATTAAAATATTTTATTATTATTTACGTTAATTTGTATACATTTTTGAAATCGCAAGTAACATTAACATGAGTTGACAATAATTACAAAATAGTATAAGTTTACACTTTAGTATATTGGTAAAGATATTATTACTCAAGTTTGACAAGCAATTTTTTCTAAAAAACTTTTAAAAAAATGTTTAAAAAATAAATAAAAATAAAATAAACTTTTGCCTATAAATTACTTTATTTTACTTAATTGAAATGATATATATAATTATTGATTTTTTTTTCGAAGATATTTAATAAAGTAATTTAAATGTTAATGTTCAAATTTAACTGCTCTTGTATTTTAATAAGGTTTACTGGTTTTTGTCTTTAAATGAATAAAACATGTTAATTATTTTGAATAAAATTTAAACTAATTTTATTTATTATTATTATTATTTACAGGGACATAGGAAATTAATTTGTAGTATATTATTCATACCCCACAACCGCATTTCAAGTGTACTTAATTTCTAAACTATCCAAAAAAACAATATATTCGTATTATATTATATAGGATTTAAAAGAAAATCAACGTTTTTCCTTCACAAATCGAGTAAAAAAACGACTGTGAAGAAAATCAATTAATCATGCGTTTTATAATGTTGGTGTTATTATAAATGAGAGTGTCTGTCGTCACATATTAGTGTCTGGGGAATTTAACGAATCGAAGAATTGTGAAAAATATCGATCTGTTCGATTTTAATTTCTTATAAAATTATTATTGTTATAACATTATTATAACATTGTTTTTGTATGCTTTTCATTTACGAATTACAATTTGTATATATTATATCGTATGTATTAATAAACTTCGTAAGCTTCTTCCGAAGTTTTAACTGAAGAAAATTCAATTATACGGGTTTAGGAGAAAAGAAATACAAAATCCAGAGCTTATATTGTATTATTATTCGTATACATAGTGTATTTTGTTATTTTCGCCGCAGAAATCATAATAGTTTTCTCGGAAACATTGTAGTAAGTATAATATAATATATAGGGTCACGTTCTGATTGTTATGAGACGTGAAGCTGTATATACAACTCTTTAAACGACCGCAGATAAAAATAATTACGTCCGGATAATATTGTCGCGAGTGGGATATTCACGTTGTTTGGTTTAATTTTCAGCATTCAATGGAAAACGCACCATACCTATAATATGTATATAATTGAGCAAAGCGGTTTCACTATTCTACATGCAGGTGAAAGAATAATGAGCGCAATACTCGACGATAAGATGAAAATGATTAGAATAGAAGTCTTACGAATGTGTCATAATTAAAGATGAAATTATAAGATAAAGTCTGTTGATTACATAACATTCAATTCATTAACAATAATAATAATCATAAGATATCCAAAAGTACTCAAATTGTGTTTTATTGTGTGTATTGTAAGTGTTAGTGAGCATATAACAATACATACGCCTATGAAAGATGTTGTTAATTTGTAAATGTAAAAACAGACCGATTACTATTAACACAAATTTCGTTTACTAACAAATACTTATAACCAGATTATGACAACAATCAGGAGTCATATTTTACACAGTAGTAAACAATATATAATGAACATGCATAGTTTAATTTATACGTGCACGGTCTATTATCGAATAGTCTATTATTATAATTATCTTAACTAGTATATGTATACACTAATACATATGTATAAACGTAAAAAAGCTTATAATCAATTCACCATAAGACGCGTGTGTTTGTGTGTGTAAAGTGTTGCAATAACTACACTCGTACATACTATTAAAATATGTTTTTTTAGTAAATAAAATGAAAAATTACTAATTTGTTTATGTTAACGTACTGAAAATAGCTAAAAATAAACATGATGTGCCACTGAAATAATACTAATGGACTATACAAACAGTAATGAAAACAATAATGAAATAAAGTTGTTCGAAGTACCTATTACAGGAGAAAGCGTAGTGGAAGTAAATTACAATAGTACGAATCATGCGTATACGGTACAAGGGGTGATTGTTTCCATAATATTCGGCGCATGAGAACAAACGAAACGCAGTTGAATGCTCGGAAACATTGACTACGTAAAACGTTTTGACTTCTCGAGTGCAATTCAAATGTTAAAGAAGAAACAACTAATATACATACCCAAAATGTTCGTCCGGCCGTAAAACAAATACGAAATGTAACGAAATCTTGAGGGCTGTAGTTTGACTTTCCCTTATCTATTACATCGCAAAAGAATTCGTAGAAGATTGAAGAATATTGTGTCGGCCTTAAATTATTACATCGACTAGCTAGCTTCCACGTGTCTATGAGTATGAGATTCGTAAGGACCGGAAAATAGTCACGATATGACGATGGCGTTCAATGCCTTAAATATACGCTAAACACTAAATCGCGTAGATAGGAATCGGAAGTCACGACTCATTCCATTATATACTCCTAGACGGATCGAAGAAATCATTTGCCGTCGTCGACAAGCTGGATCGAATTCAATGTTGTTCTAACGCGCTTAGCATTTTGAGAGACTTTAACGTCCGACCAAAACGTACGTCACGTTCATATTAATGTCAATGTGTAACGCCTGCTTTCAAAATATTTTATATTTTAATATTATGTTATACATGTAAATACAATACATTTAAACGACGTCTTATATTTTCCTTTATAAATTTGTTTATATTTATATTTATATTTATTTTGTCTGCTAAGTTGGAAATTAATTCGACCAATTGAAATACTAAAAAAAAATCTCTAAAATTGCATATTTACCAATAATACAATATACATATTTCAATTCAGTTTACTATAAGTATGAGTTATGATGATAAGTAAATGATTTTATAATTTCACTGATGAATATTTTTACCAAGATTATTTTTCACTTAAACAGTTATATTGTAAAATATGCATAGTTTACAGTATGAAAACGTTGAAAAACCGGACAGGATACCGAGATACAAATGTAAAATTACTTTTTATATTTTTAACAAATCATCGTAGTTGAAAAAACAATTTTAAGTAAAGCTTAGTTTACTTAAAAAAAACTGTTTGGTACTTAAATTACTTACTACTATAAAACTGACTTTCACTGGTTTCGCGATTTTTTCGGAAATTGAGTAAACATTTTTATATACAATTATGAAAATGACGTAATATTATTATACTTCGGTATTTAGATTTGGTTTGATTATTTATATATTTTATACTGTCTAAAAATAAAACACGTAATTTTAAAATCGTTGTGAATAAAATTGTTTAGTTTTGGCAGCATTTACTCAGAATGTAAGATCAAAAAATAATAGTCATTATTGTTAGTATACAAATTAAATATTAGAAATAATTTTAATCATACGTTTAATATATGATATAAAACAATTTCCGTTCTTAGATTACGAAAAATAAATATAATAACAAATATAAATATACAATCGTTTAGAAACTTCTTTTATGATTCATTGTAATTGTATATTTTATCATTGATGATAATTATAAAGATTGACAGGATACCGCGCTTTTCATATTGTGATTGTAGTCGGAACAACTAATTATTGACAGATTGTTTAGCAAATTATTTAATTTGTTCTTGGTTAATCCGAGTTATGTAGTAGAAAACGTCCTCATTGTTGTCATAATAATAATAATAATAATAATAATAATAATAATAATAGTAATAATAATAATAATAATAATATAATCGTAATGGAATTATTGCAACGGAGAAATGCGATATAGACATTTTATAATGTTATGTGGTTCAGTCTAATTTATAAATAACCTCACCACGCACAGTCATGAAAATCGTGAAAACAAGAAAGAACGGACAGTTTGGCTGTCTCGAACGAGTTTGACAAAAATCTTTTCTGATATTTCGAGAGAGCAAAGCAGTATACGCATTATTTATCCTGGAAATTCGCACTTTATAAGCTTCTAGAAGAAAACTCACAACAAACAAAATCTGTGTATCTATTTATCTATATATATATATATATACATACATACATATATATACTATACTATTTATTATTTACATTATTATGCCGTCCGACTTGTCCTTTCAATTCATTTACAATTTCTTTTGAAGGTCTCTTTCGCTCACACAAAATTTTGAAAACCTACAAGTTTAAACATTCAAATGTGTAGAAATAGATTTGAATTCGGAATGTTTTTCATACGGACAATATTA
This sequence comes from Schlechtendalia chinensis, assembly GCA_019022885.1. NCBI lineage: Eukaryota > Metazoa > Arthropoda > Insecta > Hemiptera > Aphididae > Schlechtendalia > Schlechtendalia chinensis. The sequence goes on from CM032339.1 coordinate 63,535,022, forward strand.
CACGTAGGATTTTCGAGGACTGGAAACGCCAAATCCTCTTGCTCAGTGATTGCGTAACGAAAAATATATACTCGTACACAAACGTACGTTTTCCGATGTATTTTTTTGAAGTAGAGTTGAGCGAATCCTGCCAAAACAACTATAATATACGAATTGATAATCGTAATTAATCATAGCGAAATTGCGGACAGTGGTTTACGATCGAGATCAAATATGTTAAAAAAAAAACGTATAATTTATTGCATAATAACATCGAAAACCGTGTAGTATATACGAGTGTTTTCACGTGAATTCAAACGTTCCGACGAGACGATATTTACAACTCATAGTGACGATAACAGAAACCGGATCAGCGTGTACGTACGCATTATCGTTCCGGCATAACAACAACGCTAGTAGACACGCTTACGGGAGACGTGTCCGAAATGCTCGCGTGCACGAATTGGAGAACGGTCGAAAACAATGTGATTTCCAACGGTACATTTCTGTCGAAAACTTTCATCGTCTAAACGGCCGAGCCGAACGAGAGCCACTGACTGCGCCGGCCGGCAGCCGTCACCCGACAAACGTTTCGTTCAATTATCGTGACAATCACGTCGTCCGCGCCAATGAACGCGTATAATTATGTACGTCGGAGACGACCCTCCGGAGACCGGAGTCCGTTTTTGTTCGACGGGCGCAACACGTCCGTACAGGATAATGATGATAACGACGATAATGTAAATAATCACTGTTATTATTACTGTGACGCGTGGTTACGGTCGAATTTCTAATGTTGGGGACGGCGTTATTACGCGAACGGCGAAATCCAACGGAATCACGCGAGCTCTCCCCGCGCGGTTACGTAATAAACAGCACGCCATTGTAATCGTACGGTACGATACGTGCGCGTGGACAGATGTGGTTTTTCTCCGTCAAAACGACGGTAAGAAAAACGCGCGGACCGCGACGTGTCCGAAATATGTGTTACTCGTACGCGACGACGAACCGGCAAAACGTGGCCGCCGTTACTGTCGTCACTGTCGTCGCGTGTTCCAGAGGGCTGTTGAACGTTCAAGGTGGAAACGACAGTTAAGAGCGTTGCGACGGCTAGACGGCCTAACGGAAACCATGCTTGGAGTGCACGTTACCTCCGCATCCTTCGAAATCGAAATTGTCCGATCTGCTCTACCCACAGACGTTCGCGGTCGCCACGGACAGTCGCGAAACATCAAAACGGACCGCAAAGTCCGACGTTGTTTCTGGACGCGGACAATACTATACACCTATCCGTTGACGGAAGTCGTTCGGCGGGTTACGTATAAATATTCGGTATTCACACGAAAATCGCACGGCGAGCTGTGTGTGTGTGTTGAGGGGGGATCGTCCGTGATCGGAGAGGGGAAAAAAGTGCGAGTGTCGGACACGGAAGACCGATTGCGACGGAAAGACTGCCCGACAATAATAATATAAACCGAGAAAAGAAATAATAATAAAAAAAAAAAAAAAACGTCGTGCGGCGACGATAGAAAGCGGCTTGGCCGGAGACCGCGACGCGTACGCTTGCGTTGAAGTGAGAGAGAGAGTGAGAGACAGAGAGAGAGAGAGAGGTTGATCACTAAACAATCGTCATAGTCGCAAAACAATCCGAACGAGTGAAAACCGTCGAGCGGAGAAAAAAAAACGGTTGTCGCGTTAAAAAAATATATATACGTGTACGAAAAACGCGAAATATAATAACGAGAACGGCAAACGTAAACGATTTCGTTCGTATAGTTTGTTTAGAAAGTTTTTTTTGTACGTAAGATTTTTTTTTTCGATTCCCAATACCCTCATCCCTCGTTGGTTACGATTATTGTTTTTTGACGAATAACATTAAAAAACGACGGAATCTTAGACACTTCGATGTCTAAGATCCGACGAATAAATCCCGTGTAAATGACGTTTGAATTCAAGGCACGAACACGTCCTATCGGCGTGTAGATTCGTGTCATGTTATCAGACTTTCGTTCGGCCCGATACGGTCCAAATCGGCGTGTTCGCGCAATAATCGTTCGTTAAACATTTGAAATCGAAAGTTAACACTTGCCCGTTGACCGATCACGAGCAAGCAACGTTCGCTATCGCCAATATCGCCTGTTCGTGATCCAGTAGTGGTTTTCGATGTTTCGTGAGAAAATCGGCCGCGCGTAGTGGCGAACACGCGATCTCGTCAGGACGTTTTCGATTCGACCGGACGGGAACGACGGGAGAAACGGAAACGGCGAGACGGAAACGAGCGGCGGGAAAAAGTTTCGCGTTCTCGCGGCGCCCTACGACCGCCCGTCCCCGTCCGCCCGTCCGACGACTGGTGCGCGCGCCGCCGCCGCGTTCAGAGTGGGGCGGCAGGACCGGCCCCGCGGTTTTCGTCCGGGCGCCGCGCGGGCGGTTCTCTCCCGCGCGGGCCGCCGCGGTCCCGAACCCGGGCCCGTTCAGTGACGAATAAAACGTCGGACGGACGTTACCGGACGGCTACTAAGCGATCCGCCGCCGTGGCACCACGCACCACGCACCGCACCACGCACACCGCCGCCCGTTCACTGGCCGTCCGCAGACGGCGTTGGCCGGGTATCGCAGCGGCGCCAGCACGTTCCACCGGGGTGACCGGGGTGACCGGCGGTCGACCGCGTGCGCGCCGGTAACCGTAACCGGAAACAGCGACGGCCCACCCAAAGGTAAGTCGGGGTGATAAACATGCGTTTGCGTGCACGTTGTCACCTAGAACGCGTTCGCGACGAGCGATCACGTGTCGTGTGGGGGGTCATAGCCGGCCGTTTTCAACCGTCCGTCCGTAACACGAAAACCCGCCGCACGATGACGGTCAGCAGTCGACGACCCGACTCGACACGATGTTCGTATCCTGTACACGGTACAGTAGTTCGGCCCGCGCGGACAAACAACTTAATATTCCCAAAGCTGGACGGGTCGTTCGATTTCAGCGACCGAGTAAGTTATCGGGCGGTTTATTTTTTTATTTTTGGTAACTGTGTTACATTACAAATGCGAGTAAATTAAAAACAAAAAAGTGTTTCGATCGTAATAACTTACGTAAATATTCTGAACGTATAACAGATATATCGGACATCAGATATTTAACGACAGGAATTATCTTTTTAAGGCCCATCAAAAACTCATTTTGTTATTTTGTAAACATTAATAAACTCTCATTTGCGCTTTAAAATAATCACTGAAGAAATAGATGGGATGAAAAAAATATATAATAACATTTATGTTTATAATTTATTTATTTTTATTTTTGTCACGATCGTCCGTGTTACACGTTTCGAGATAATTACTACGAAGTTCAAGTTTATTGACGAATCGTTGTTCAAGGTGAACTATTTCGATACGCGTTTTCACGGTTATGCAATCGATCCGTGAATTGTTTTTTTTTTCTAATTCGTTTTGTCGATCCAAACAAGTATTTCTCATCGACTATTTGGAATAAAAATATGCACGTGCTCGAACGAAAACGTCGGCGTCGGACTCTCTTGAAAACCGCGTCGACGCGTATAAACGCTCAAGCGTGCGTGCGCGTCACGATTCGTGTAGAACATCCTAAACGGACGAACGCAAGACGACAGCGATTATTTCAACGGGAATTTCGTTATTCTATTCCCCAACACGCTCGTAACGATATCGTAGTAGTAGTAGTAGTAGTAGTACTAGTCGTAAAACAGTATGACTGTCGACAATTCGTAACTTGTCGTAGGGTCGGCCGTTCGTTTGTGAAATCCCGAAGCCTATTGTCATGAAGATTCTCCGCGAGATACGCGTGACAGTCGTCGACAACACACGCGCGATATTCGATTTTCACCTGTATTGTCCGGCGTTAAATCTACAGTCGGAAACGCACGCGCGCAATACACACACACACACACACACACACACAAACACGACGGGACCCCTCTAATTGGCGTAACCTGGAAATTTCCAGAGTCAACGAGATCGAGAATTCTTTTTCTTTCTTTCTTTTTTCCCCCCTCCCCCCTCCGCTTCACCGCTCGACGAGAACGAATCCGTTACAGTTACAGAAATAGAAAGTACTTTCACCGTTTCCGCGCTTCAATAACCGCGCGAACCCACCAACGAATTTTCGTTTGGCGACGCGTCCTTTCTCGAGCCGTCCGGTCGTTTTCTCGGCACAGTGACACGCACGTGGTCCGCGAACACTACCGGAGAGCGCCGTCTCCAGCCGCCACTCGTCCTCGTCGAGTTTTACTCTGTTCTCGTCGCGTTTGTTCCGATCCGAAAGCGTCGCGCGTTATCATCCGTTCTACTCTCGCGCCGCGACACGGGTACGGTTGGCAAAGAGCGCGCCGACGTTAACGGACACGAATCGATCCCGGACGCTGCGCATTGGGCCGATCGAGATCGCGATGTTGTCCGGATGAAACACGTTCAAACGACTTCATGAAAGCGGAATGACTAGTGAGTGGTGGTTGTGTACGCGTAGCGGCGTTGTCGAGTCGTTGACGACGTTCGGTTGGAAAGCGAAAGGACCCCATTTAATTCATTTTCGGTTTGACGGACATTCGATTTGACGTGCCTACCAAATAAAAAACAAAAAACCGCGAACGTTTCGCGTGATGTTCGAAACGTCGACGTGTCGACGTGTTAATGTTTTGTGTTACCTTTTGTTTGTCCGCAGAACACAAAAGGATTGACTTCAAAGGATGTCAACGATCTGCCGTCGCATTCCCGTGTAATAAAACGATAATGTGGACAGTTATTTGGGTCGCGGCCGCGTTGCAGGCGGCCTCGGCGTCGTCCGACACGGGATCCCGTGCGTACCACTCGTCGCCGGCCGCGCAGTCCAACTACGTGATCACGTCGAAACCGTTCACGGTCGGCGACGACGCGAACGCGGGCACGATCAAGTGGAGACGGGACACGGTGACGGGGGCGTCGCTGATCGGCGCGTCGGACCCGGCCAAGGCGAAATACTCGATCGAGTGCACGGATAGCGACGAGTGCGCGGGCGTCGAGCTGGGCGGGTCGGACGCCACGTTCAAACCGTACACGCAGGACGAGCTGAACCGGATACTGAAGCGTTACGGCGAGGCGGACGGCGAGGCCGAGTCGTCCGACAAGGTGCTGTCGTACGGCGCCGGCGTCAGCAACCAGGACAAGTCCAAGGCGTCGTGGAACCTGGTGGACCCGCAGCAGCAACAGCAGCAGCAGCAGCAGCAGCAGGCCCCGAAAAACCCGTACGACGATCGTCGCGGGTGGGTGACGTTGGAGCCGATGGCCTGGTCGTCGTCGCACATCCAGAAATGGGAACCCAACAACCGGCCTACGTGGCCGCCGCCGCCCCAAGACCACGCGCAATCCGGCTATTCCCCGTGGGCGAGTAACAGGCCCATCCAGCGGCCCGTCAACAATTATCAACAGCCGCAGCACCAGCAACAGTACCAGCAACAGCACCAGCAACAGCATCAGCAGCAGTACCAACAGCAGCAGCAGCAGCAGCAGCAGCAGCATTCCGACTGGACGACCGAGCGCCCGTGGATCCGGCCCACTTACGATTACTCGACGAAACCGTCGTCGCACGGTTCCCATTACGACAAGCCGTCGGCGGCGACGCACCACGGGCCGCAGCAGAGCTTCTACGGGTGGAACAACGCGGAACAGGACATAATCACGGACGGGAAACCCGGACAGTTCCCGGTGGACGCGTATCACAAACCGTGGACCGGCGACTACGGGCAGGCGTCGTACGGGCCGCGGCCCACGGAAGTCGAGGGCGACGGCCAGTGGGTGCTGCTGTCCAGCACCAAGGGCTATTCGATCCCGCACCGGCCCAACCGCAGCTTGCAGTCCCGGTCGGTGTCCATAGACGCGGTGAACAGGCCGGTGGAGACCGTGGACGGGTCGTCGTCGTCGTCGTCGTCGGCGGCGGCGGTGGGCCGATCGGCGTCGTCCAAGAGGACCGTCCGGCTGATGGTGCTGCCGCCCGACGAGAATTCGCGGAACGTGACCACGTCGCACGGCGGCATGATCCAGGTGCACGTGTCCGGCAAGTCGGTGGACCAGGAGCAGAGGGAGTACGCGGCCAGAGCGCTGGACGACGCGGACAACGACGTGCGGCGTGCCTCGGCCGGCCGGTCGGAGGACGCGTTGCCCGCAGCCGCCGTGGCCATGTTCCTGCCGATGATGGTGAACAGAAAACGCAGGCACCTGTCTGCGGCGGACCCGGTCACGTACCGGCACGCGTATCCAAGATAATATCGCGTTTTTCCCGCTCAACGCGTGTTCCGCGTCGTACTTCCATAATTATCGTTATTGTTAGTTTTCATTCGTAACCACACGTTAATATTCATCGGCTATTTATTTATTTATTCTAACGTTTTCCATCCGATCCGTATTATTATTGGTTGTATTATTAATTTATTTAGCGGTAGGCACCACTTTTAGGTATTTCTACAATGTATTTAAGTGGAATTTATTGGGTATAAGTCAAGTAATAATAAAACACGCATTATATTTATTCGATAAATAAAAAATTGTATATTGTTAAAAAATTAAAAAAAATTTCATTAATATTTACAACAACGCGTACAACAACGCGTCACTTAAGTTTACGATATGCAGTAGTTACATATTTATTTACGTATTGTTTTTCTCTCAGAAACACATTACAAATCGATTCGATTCACAACATGTTTGCGGATACCAAAATTCGAGCCTAAAAAGAAACGCATAAATATTGTATGGAACATTTTTAGGTTATGTTTTTAGTCTTGAAAATGCTATAAGAGAATCTTCCCAGTTCATTGTACATCCATTCAATTCACCAAACTTATAATAACTAATCTACTCATAGTGTCTAATTTGTATAAATCCTGTGTCTCATCGATCTCCGTTGTCGCGTCTTCTCGTCGGCGACCGGCTCCGCGGACACCGGCTTGACGTTCGGTTCCCGTTTGCTCTCCGGATATTGCCTGTCGTTGGACTTTTGTAGATTCCTGACCATGTGCGTCATCCTCTTCTGTATGGCGTTCACGTACTGCGTGATGCTGGCTGCAGTGTTTTTCAGGATCTCGATTCCCATTTTCAATTTGACTTCGGCCACTCGTCGTAGGAAATCGATGAACGAGAACGGGTCCCCAGCGGGCGGTCCCGGCGCGACAGTCGGTTTGGTCGAGACAGTCGTCGCAGGAGACGTCGCAGCCGACGTGGCGTAATCGTTCGTTTGGTTTTCGGTCGTCTTCATGGTTTCTTCGGCAGGTTTCGGCGTGGTCTCTTCGGCAGGTTTCGGCGTGGTCTCTTCGGGCAGTTGACCGTCGATCTCGTTGTGCTCGTCTACTTGACGTTTCATTCTTAAGCTTCGAGGTCCGTGTTCCATCTTCATGGTTTGGTGCACGTTCACGGATATCTGCTCGGAGTTTACACCGGAATCGTAGAATTTCGGCACGCCCTGTAGCGCGGCAAACGTAGGGTCTGAAGGCGACGACGCGGTGGAACTTTCTTCTTCGTCCGTTCGGTGATTGTCAAAGCCATAGTTCACGGGCACGGCGTCTTCTTTCGGCACGTCCTGGACATAACCCGGATACTTGGGCGCTTCGAAGGAAGATTGATCTTCCTCGTACACTCCCTTCGCTTGCGAATCGCTCTGATATTTGGGCTGCTCGTAGGCGTTGGACGAATCGAACTTCATTTGATCGTAATGATGGTTCTGGTACGTTTGGTCTTGGCCGTCTTGCGTTTGATCGAACGCCGAATCTTGCGACGCGTCCAACGAGGGATACGACGCCTTGTCCTGAGGAGCATTTACGTCAATAGTCGAATACTTGGACGTGTCCGGGGCGGAATATTTCGTAGTGTCCGGGGCGGAATATTTCGTAGTGTCCGGAGCAGTGTACTTAGTGCTTTCCACGACCGCGTATTTCGTCCCGTCGTGCGTCGAATATTTGGTAGTGTCGGCCGCCGTCGCGTATTTGGTCGTGTCGCGGGCAGAGTATTTAGTCACGTCGGGCGCCGCGTATTTGGCCGCGTCGTGAGCGCCGGAATATTTGCTGGTCTCGTGAACATCGTACTTGGGCACATCGTGAGCGGCAGGATATTCGGACGACTGGTAAGACGTAGGCTTGTACTTAGGTGCCGCTGCGTCGGGACGTTCTCTACCGTACGGGTTATGGCCATAAGACATTCCGGACAAGACTTGGCCGAACACGTGTTCCTCCGGTTGGGAGTTGTCGGCTTCGGGCGGCACGTACCCTGGACCGTTTCCGTGGCTGTGACCGTGAACGTGATTATCGGTACGCCTCAACGGTACCATGGGTATTGCGGCCCCTCCTAGCGGCGAGTATAACAGCAAACCCGCCAGACCGGCGGTCAACATCAAGCCCACTAATCCGACACCTACGTTGGGCATAACTTCACGAGCTAAATAGTTATAGATCCGAGTCGACAACGGGCGACCACCGTTGGCGGATATTTTCGTCGCTTGGTCGTCGATTTTGCTTTGAGCGTCTTCGTGCGAAATCTTGACCGGTCTGCGCTTATTCTTGTTCTTCTTCTTCTTCTTCTTCTTCGGCGACGTGTTCTTCACTGTCGAATTGTTCGGCGTATCTGTGACGTCTTGCGCGATCTCGGTGGAATTTCGAATCGTCACTGAAGTCGTAGACGGCGCTACGGAAACCGAAGGCACGGTAGTAGAAGAAACGGTGGTCGTGCTGTTTAAAGGCTTTGAAATAACGACGGCGGTAGACGTTATTTTCGTAGCCGCCGGTTTTTCCAGCTTCTTAGTGTTGTTGGCAGAAGGCCTCTGTCTAGGCGGTACGTGAGGGAACGTGACGACAGGCGTTCCAAACCTCGTGTTGTTGTCGAGTGGCGGCAGTTCGGGGAGAGGCGTGGTGATCGGTTCTTCAACTTTATCCTTGACTGTGGTCGTGGTCGGTATTTTCCCCACGATGACTGGCGTCTTGTTTTTAAACTTGGAATCCTGTAACTTTATTGGCGATTCGGTTACCGGGATGTGAGTAGTGCTCGGTCTTTCGGTCGTAGGTTTCCTTTTTCTAGTAGTGCTGGTTTCAAACGTCTGCACAAACGAAGACGGTGTTGTATCGGCCGGTTTCGGCACTTTCTTGATCGTGGCCATGTTCAATGGCGACGGTGACGACTCGCCACCCAAAAGGATCCAAGTGGACAGATCTCCCGTCGGCCTTGTCGAACCGTCGGACGTGATTTTATAACTGTACGGGCCGACGGCGTGCACGTCTTCGTCGGTAAGCACCGGCACCGCTTCCCCCTTAACCGACGGTTGATCGTTCTTCGAGACCGTTTTGATTTCTGCCGAGACAACCGTGTTGGTGGACGTGGACGTTTGGATGAGCTGGTCGCCGACCGACTTCGCCGAGTCACCTGTCGGCGGGGCTCTTGTAGCGTGGGAACGGCCATCTCCTATGTTGACGGGACTTTCCGGGAACACGACGATCATCGGTGTTGCCACCTCTTCGTTCCTACAAAACAAACGAGTGATAATTAGGTGTCGTACGGTCGTTATAAAATATTCGGGATTTCATTGAATAAGTTAAAATACAATACATATATGCACATATATATATATATATTGATAACGATGGTTTATTGATTTCGTTTTTCACGTATAATAATAATATTATACGTACAAAATGCATATATTTGTTAAAATCGTAAATTAATCATAATAATTTGTACATAATTGTCGCAATAATGACGTCACAGCCTGAAATTAAAAACTAACGTTTAGCAGCTACAAAACAACAACAATAATTAAACACGATTCACGTTCTAAGAAAACGCGAATATAGTCGATCAAGAGAGGGCACACCCGCGATCGCCGAACCCAAACGAGCTGATGACGGGATAGCAGCGAGCGCCGTGACGGGACAACGCGACTATTATGTCGCCGGGTGATCGTAACGGCAGACGGGCGGTAACGGTTTAGGGATAATATGGCCAATTGTTGTTCGCGTCGTCGAAACGTCGATCGGATCGGTCCGGGTCGAACAACGTTTGTCCGAGCTGACGGCCGAACCATATCCGGGGCAACATCCAAGGGAACAAGAACGACACGACACCGATGCCGCTGGTGAGGATTATGGACATGGGCGGGAACATCATGGACCAAAACGTCAGGGTGAGCGGCCCGATGAAGCTCAGCGAGGTGAACAGGGAAATCAGCCGGTCCAAGAACGACGCGGAACCGGAACCGGCCGGGGACGACGAAGTCGTTATGAGCTCGGAACACACTTTCGACGAGCCCGCCCGGCACTGGACTTGGTCCGCGGGAGTCTGGGTTCCACCGGCGCCCGCTCCGGTGGCCGGTCCCCCGGGAATGCCGGCCGCGACCGATCCCCCGGTGATCCCGGCCGCGGCGGCCCCGGCCGCGGCGGCTCCAGCTGCGGCGGCCGCAACGCCACCCGCTCCCGCCGCAGCCGCAGCCGCAGCCGCAGCCCCAGCCGCGGCAGCCGGCCGGCAGCCCCCGCAGCCGGGCCGGCCGCAGCAGCCGGATCTTGTTCGACCACGGGATCGCTTAGCGGCGGTTCCGGTCCCGTGTCGATGTCTTCCAGTATGACGATCTCGGGCGGGGGCCGGCCGTCCCACACCTGCGTCTGGCCAACGGATATGGGCGTGACGAACGTCGGGCCCTGTCCCCCCTCCAGTGGCGTGACGAACGTGGGCGCGACGGGCGGAACGTCGTAGTACGCGGCGGCGGCGGCGGCGGCGGGCGCACCGTAATGGCTGTTGGCGGACGGGCCCGCGGCCGCCGGCGTCTTGTCGCCGTCCGGGAAAATCAACGGCGATTCCTGCCAGTGTTTGTGCGCGCCCGGCGCGACGGTCGTGTACACGGAACCGGACACGGGACCGGACGGTCGGGCGGGTTTGGGTTTCGGGACGTTCGTGTAGACGGGCACCGGCAAGTATTGGGTCTCGGTCGCGTCGCCGTCGTGGTCGTCGTCGTCGTACGACGGGGGCGAAGGTGGCGGAGGCGGCGCGCGCACGATTAACGTCGGGCCCGACGGACGGTTATAGAGGTGATAATGGCTGATAAAGTCCTGGACCAGCCGGCCGTCGGACGGCGCGACGTTCCGGTTTCGTTTTTTTCTCGTTGTCGAGTTCAAAAGGAATTGGAAAAACGGTCGTAGCGACGGGTCGGGCTCGGCGTGACGCGTGTACTCCCCCCTATCGTCCGCGACGTTTCGCGTGTGCTGCGTCTTAGACGTGTTCAAGTAGCTTTCCACGGATCCCGAAGATTTCGGCGTGGCCGTAGCAACGGCTGTATACCTGTTAACCGCATCGTCTGTAACAGAAACAAAAAAAAATTTTAAAAAAAATTGAAAAAGGAACTCGTTCAAACGCGTGGTGTTCAATTCCGGACTTCCGTCGGCTTGCGGAGTTATTTACGACGCGGACGCGTTTCGCAATTAAACGAGGCCCGTTGGCACGCAAACAAACGAGCACGCGCCTCGTTTTTCAGGCGTTACGTTTGTGTTTGAACGAATAATTATCGTATTGGCGTTTGATTGTATTTCGACTTTCGACGACCGCCTCACGATTTAACGAATCGCGTACAAAATCCAAATCGTTCGACACGTTGCGCATGCGTTTTGTGAACAATTAAAAAACGTAACCGTTTATAAGGAGTATTGAATAGGCAATTTTGTGAACGTTTGCGTGTGCGCGTTGTCGTTACGCGAGAAGTAAACGATCCCCACACGCATGACGATTGTTCGACAACGTTTCGGTCGAACTTCGGAAACAGCAATACGATTATTTTTTACGTTTTATTATTTAAACGACGAAAATAAAACATTTAATCGATAATCCAATCTCAGAATAACCTAGAAAAAAAGGTGAACGAATTGAAATCTTTTGTTAGAATCGAATTTTATTCATTTAAATCTGTTGATTTTTCGTCTGGTTTTCACGTATAAATCGTCCTGTTATGTATTACGATCTGCTCGATCAGTTATGACTGATATAGTTGAGAGATTCAATCGGAGGTCAAAACATTCGTACTGTAATTATTATTCTTAAGCGAAAATGATTAATTTCTAAACTATCATTATTATTCGCGCGTGATCAATCGTAAATTATTTTATAAATCGGAAAAACGTATATATATTTTGTTGTTGTTGTTTTCATTAACTCCACAAGCTTTAGGTCGTTCACGTCTAAAATCTCATCCATTTCGATTCTGTTACCTTTCAATTGGCTGGCAACCGTGTTCTGTTCTTGCGGTCGCCCGAAAACATTCACTACGTCACACGCGAGTACGAACAACAACAAAACCAACCGACGGTTGATTCTTCTCATTGTAATACCACCGATCTGGAAAAAGAAAAAACAAACCATGTCATTACACGCCGTCCACAGAAATATACGTTATATTATACACGTGCGCGCGTATAGATTTCGTACACGTATCGAACATAAATACCATAACAGTCTATTTTCAGGTGGCGCTGCTGGGAGCCTTCCAATCAACGTTTTAATTTAAATCCAATAGCCATCAGACCTACTTATTATGCCTCTAACGTATAGATTGTGAATATTTCGTTTTTAATAAATAATAACAATAAAAAAAAAAACCAATCCGTTTTGAATACGATGTACACAGCGGCATGCAGTAGGATATTGCACGCAAATGTATTTTTGTATCGTTGTTTTCAATTTAAGTGCGTGCACACGGATATCGCGTACATTTAAGAATAGCCTGCGCTCGGAGGATAAAATGTTGTACGACAAAGTCCACTTACACTTATCTTAGACAATATCCGACATTAAAAATCAATACTTCCAGTAGTCCAATTTTAATCCAGAAAACTAATTTGGATTCGATAGACATTCTATATAATTATTATTTTTATTTTGTGTATATTTATTTTTAAACGAAATCACATTGAATGGTTATAATTTGTTTATATATATATATTTCCAATTTTCATTAATGTGTTTAAAATATTTGAAATGACGGGAAGCCGTCACATAATATATACGCGATTGAGACAAATCCTTAGAGTAAACCACTATTTTGAAAAATTTTCAGTTAAATATTTCATTATGACCGTCATTTTTCCCTAAAAATAATCGGATAAAATAATAAGTTTTCGAAATCGTACGACGATTATAAAATGGTTTAATCTGTGACCGGAGATTGAACACAAAACTCTTGTAACATAAGTTTTGCAGCAATTCTTCGGGAAATTTTCGCGATTTTTTGCACAATCTCTGAGAAAACTTAAAGAACACGTCATTGTTCCGCTCAAAATCTAAATTATATTACGTTATTTAAAAATGTGTATGTGTGTGTGTGTGTGTGTGTGTGTGTGTGTGTGTGTGTGTGTGTGTGTGTGTGTGTGTGTGTGTGTGTGTGCATGTGTGTGTGTGTGTGTAAGGATAGATTTGAAGGAAGTTGATGAAATAGCAAAATTAGAAGAAGTCGTTTATTGAAATCCATGGAAAAATTTGTAAGAAGTAGCAAAAGGTATGTGTTTTTCTGACCGCCTCTCCTCTCTTCTTATATAGTATGTACACGGTGTACGCCATCGATTAATTTAGCATAATATAGTTTAATCGTAACGCGTAATTCTATTTTATAAATTTTAATATATTTTTACCGTAAAATTGGGTTATTAGGACAGATAATATATCGAATCATCAATTTCTTACGCACGTTACAAATGATGTGTTAGCTAGACACCTTTTTTTTCTAGTGGAAATTATTGCGTCTCGGTTGGTTTTATAAAATACTCATTTATTTGTTATTAATACTTATTTACTGTTATATAACACTATAACATATAACGTTAAAATTGTTTTAATTAATTTTAGATATTTTTAAGACGATCTTGAAATGATTTGGTACTCAAATTCTAGTCTCACAGAATTGTCTACACATTAACAAAATAAGTTGAAATTCTCATGTTGTCAAGTAGGAGACAATCCCATTGTTTGGTATTTTATCGAAAAGAGTTTAAATTGATGTTATTACTAAGATAATGTTCAAGACCTCTATTCAAAACATAAAATTACGTAGCGTTTTGTTATTGTTTTTTAATTTATTTATTTGGATCGTTTTTTTCCACGATCCGTTTTAATCAGATGCATTAAAATGAAGCGTTCAACAGTATATGAATTATAAATTATGTACTTAACTGCAGTGAGGAAGTATGTCGAATAGTTTTTTTATCAAAAATTTTTACATAAATGTATTAATTTACATATGATATAAAATTTAAAAAAAAATTTTTAACAGTTACACGTTTGAATTCGATATATAATTATAAAATGTATCACGTTATGAATATTAAGTAGATTGTCAAAAATAAAAAGGTAACATATTTATTCAAATTCGTGCTTGAAATTGATGGAATATTTATAAGTTGTGTTTTTTTTTATCAAAGCAAAGTAATAAAAATGTGTATGAAATATTTTCATACACATTCACGTATTAACGAAAATAATTTCTTATTATGAACCTTATCATAAAATAAATAAAACGTTGAAATTGCATAAAAGTACAAACGGAAATTTAACAATGAAAATATTATTAATTATTATTCTTTTGGGAAATAATAGACTCCCGAGAAAAATTGTTTCCAAAAAAAAAAATTATTTATTATTTAAATTGTTTTGATGTTAATGATCGGAGAGTCGTTTTAATTAAGTTATTTAACGCCTTACGTTTTTTTTTACATATTATTTTAAAACAAAACGCATTCATTTCAAATTAACTCGATGCAAAGGTATTTAAATAAAGTTAAATTTTCTAAACGCAATTTTCGCTCTTTAGTGCGGTCAATTATTGTAAATGTTAGGTTTCGAAAAATTCACGCGGAACTCGTATATGGCAAATATATATATATATATAAATATTTAATTTTAATTTCCCACGCTTCTGATGACACCCACACGTTTAATATCTGTTTAAATAGTTACACGAAAATATATTTTTGTTTTGTTAATGTTGATTAGAAAATTGTAACGTTAAACTAAATTAAGTTCAATTCCTTACAGTGGATTGATAATCTTTGATGTTAATGAAATGCGTATAGATTATGTTCACACGAGCGAAAAATGTTGATTATATTCAGCGCGTGACGATCCGAGCTGAATATTGACGAACTGTGATCGACCGATTGTTATTCGTTTACAATTACGATAACAGTACCGTATACAATCGCGCGATTCGTACGTGCACGCGTTTTACAGACCGTAATAATAACCTAGCCCAACCGTATTGTGTCTTTACGTGTTACCACCAAGCCCATTAGTGAGTCGTTGACGTTTCTGACCATATGGGTGAGACTTGCACGTATATATTATATATATATAGAAGTATTAAATATACACAGTAAATAGTTTTCCGTCGCGCGTCGAGAATTTTAGTCAGTGTGACGTCCTGGCGCGGGGGAAACATTAACAGTTACAACGGAATGTACGCGCGGTGAGCTACCGTTCTCTCTCGACGAGCACATATAATAATAATAATAATAATGATAATGATAATAACGCGATAATAGCCGAAATTGTGCTCTGCTCGGTTTCGTTAACGAGCTGAATACTGACCCATATACGTGTACACTGCAGGCGGGCAATGCGACAGACCCTCTTGGCATTTCAATTAATCCGTCCGTACGGTAAAATACTTAAATAACAAAACGTTTTCTGTCAAAAAAAAGAAGAAGAAAAATCGTGAAAATCCGATCGGATTTACCGTACGTTTTCCCGGATGGTAACGAAAACGAGGGTTTTAAAAAAAACATAATAACAATATACGTGTAAAGTCCAGAAATTTTCCGTGTACCCGACGTAAGCCAAAGTATTGTTGCTCCGTTTCGAAAATCCATCCATTGTAAATTGTCTTTATGTTTGTCGTGTTGTTTCCGCTGTACGGCCGAGGCCAAGTTCAGTAACAGCAATCACGGCGTCCGTCGGTTTTCTCTTGAACTCGGCCAGTGCCGGATAAAGATCTGTACGACGATTTCCATCGGAAATTTTCCAATCACAAGGCGGAAGCTGACGTGCCAGTCTTTGCTCGCGTCATCCGTTTTGTACGGCTGTTAAACACAATGTCGTCGGAGAACTACGTGCCGGGCCACCGTTTTACTTCTCGCCCGAGAAACGGATTCGACGACAGGATCATTCGGGGTTTTCGTCAACGTGAAAACGAAGACTGTCCATCCGGCCGAGCTTTGTATTTACGCACCGTACGATTTTTTCTTTTTTAATATCCTCCTCATGCGGACAGTCCAGTCGATCCAGAACGGATCCACACGCATCCAAAGCTTATCGGTCCAGTAAATCATTTCGAACATAAACATCGATATTGGTGTATGACGAACGACAGACAACTTTTTCCATAACGCGAATATAAATATCGATCGCGGTGCCGTGCATGTCTCGTGCGTTTACGTATACATGCGATTAATTATAGTTGAACCGTTTGTTTTTTTGTAAATCAGTATGATTTGTAATCCCAAATTATTTCCGGTCTCTTCGACCATAGCTCCATTGCAGACAAGTCGAGATACATCCATGTATTATCATTTGTGATTATCGAAAATATTGATTATGCTCGAAAATTATTCAGAAACACAACTTATTATTTTAATTTTTTAATTTTCGAATTCAATATTGCGTATCGTTAACAATATGTTATGGGCAAACGACTTTGTTAATAATAATACTGGGGATTTTAATGTCACACGTAGATTTTTGTCGTTTGTGTGTTTATTATTGATTCATAATTGCGCTTATTTGACGTTTTTAAAATTGAGTTTCGAATATTAGATAATTTTGAACTGTTTAATCAATAACCTGTTTTCCGTTAAGATTTGAGGTCCACGTGACTGTTAGTTACTAGGGACGTATTTTTCTAAAATTGGTTTAGACTGTTAAGATGTCTAATTTGTTTTTGTTTTTGTTTTTTAAACGAAGCTCTAACTATTATTTATTTATTTTTTAATTTTAATCTATCGGGGAAGGTAGTTGCGTCTGATTAATAATTTTTATTACGGAATGTTATTTTGTGATTAGTTTTATAAAAAAAAAAAAAAAATGTCTGTCCGTTAACATAGTTATATTAAATCCAAACCATCAATTTCTTCACTTTACGTCCCACCCGACCACTTGTTATTCGGTATGTGTTTTTAATCCACATACGATCTGTGTCTTAGGGTAGGGCACAGTAATAATTTTTATGATTGGAATTTCGTCGATTGGCCGTTATTCGGTTGTTATCGTATTTTATCGACACCAGAAAATAATGAAAATAACATGTTATGTTTTGTGAATGCACGTACGTTTACGACAACATTGGATTACGTTTTTTTTTTTTTTTTTTTTTAATACCCGTTCGAAATATAAATACCTATTTCTTATTACGGTATAAATAATCGAATAGGCTATTTATTACGAATGAGTCATTATTACTACGGATAGTAGTATTAAATTATATTTAAACATTATCGACTAACAGTAAACGCAAACGCTATACAATAATTAATATTATAACAGTATTATATTTATATTAGTATATTTCATATTGTACATGGACTTTAATGATTTTTCCGAAGTTTCGAGAAGTAACACAAATTAATTTTCAGACAATCTCGGTACGGAACATCTTATAATATTCAAATAATGTACGAGAAAAAAATGTGTCTAGTATTATTGTATGTAAATACGGACGAGCGTGAATAATTAATCGTTTTGTTTATAAATGAAATAATTAGCATAGAGGATGCATATGTCGAGGGATACGGTATCACGTTTTAATGCTTAAACATATATATATATATATTTTTTTTTTTTGGATATTTTTTACCGGTTTAATTACATAGGTATTTTAGAGGTTTATCGTGCGACGCGCCGTAATTCAAACGTAAAAAAAAAAAAAGAGAAAAAAACCTAGAAATCCGCTATATAGTAGCGTGGTTGTCCGAGCGACATATCGTGTTTTTGATTCGTACAATTGTACACGGAATACACGTTTTGAAAACCCGTTAGGAATTTCCACGTTCTTGTCATTGTACGCGGTACAGTGGACGGCGCACAAAACGACAACTGCACTCGTCCTCTGCACGAGACCCACGGAATCCTCGCCGTGCCGTCGGTTTGTTGCGTGTACCTAACATTTCGGGCGTCGAGCCGTGCACCGTATTGTTGTTATACACGTATACGTGGTAAAAACCGCACACGCGTTTCCGGTTACGCTCCGGCACCTAACACCTAACGCGCGCATAAAACGCACCGGACTTTCATGCGTTTCCGACGCGTGTGTTCGAGTGGTTTTCGAGACGGTAATCGCCATATTGCTTTGGTGGTGCGTGGCCGAAGTCTGCTCGCCGTACGTCCGCGAGTACGATGACGACGAGCGGCGAGTCGCCGGTCGACTTGGCGCCGGTATCAAGGTATCAGGGTAGCTCGTACCGCGTTATCACGTCGATGCGCACCGACGGGCGCGGCGGACATTACCGTCGTGGCGGAGTCCGGCGCGCACGAATCCGACCCAGATCGAACTCGATCCGTGACTTTAAGGCTCTACAGTCACCCGCGCCAGGCCAGGACGATCGCACCAGTTCCCGGGACGCCCCGGGAGTTTTGGTCGGGTTGCTCCTACCATGGTCCGCGGTCGTTTATTTGAGTTTTCGTGACTGTCTCCGCGACCGAAACCGTTACGTTATCCGCCACCTACGGACGCGATCGGGATGCGTGGGCTCGCGCATTGTTCGAGTTCGAACTCGGGCTTAATGCCTTTCAGCGTATCCTTGACGGGACTTCAGTCCCGATACGGCTGCCGCAGGGAAGGCCGGAAAACGCGATAGGTTAGGTGCTCGGCCGTCCGTGTTCCCGCGAGACCATATGCGACCACTTCGGTGATATGAACGAACGAACGGCCAACTTTCTGTGACATTTTCAGAGGTAGTGTGAGTGAACAACGACCGTGAGAAACACGCGCAGGCTTTCTATGGATATGTCATCAACCATTAGACCGGACGATAATTTCCAACGGCCGTCTTTCCACCGACTTCGATCCGCTTGAACTATTTAGATCCGGCCGGCTATTTAATCGATTCGCAAACAATAAATTATGATACACGTCATCATTACTCGTCGAAATATTGATCTGACATTAATACTATGTGTGTGTGTGTGTACGAGTTGTGTGAGGTGTAGCGTACACGCACGCGTATTATTCGTGTCGAAAAGATCTCCGAATACACGTTATAAACCGTATACCTGTTCCATGAGTCATATCGTGTTATTTCTTATGATGAATAAAGAAAGAAAAAAAAAAATCGTTTTTTTTCTCTGTATTTTTTTTAACGGTAAAATAATAATAATTTTAATAAGTATTATCGGCGGGCTCACAGAAAAATGAACATACGACCTTATGGGTTAATATATAATTCGGAGAAAGCTATGTATAACGTTAGGAACGTTGTAGTTCTATAAAATATGATCTAAGCTTAGTGAACATCACGTAATAAATTATAATACTATTTCGTCTTCGTTTTGGTTCGAAAAACGTTCATTTTCTTTATCGTCCATAAAAATAATACCGTCGTGTTACGTGTGTTGAATTTGTTGACGACGCGTTATTTCGGTTACGATTCTCCACACACACACACACACGTAAACGGGATTACGTGATCGAATTCGAGTTCACCGCGGTCGGTTTAGAACCGTTAAAAAAACAAAAAAACCAAACACACCGTCAAGTATCATGTTATGTGGCGCGTATCAGACAAATGCCTAGCCGGTGTATTGACTTTTCGTTGCCCGCCGTGAACGCAAATCGAATTCGTCCATACTATGATATATGTGTTGATACACGTATTATTTATACTTATTTTTTCTAACCGTGTACTTATAATAATAATAATAATAATAATACTAACAACGTTCGCTCGTACATTGACACGCGATCCTATCCACGACCAGTGCGCCGACGCAATGACCGGGCGTGTTGCTCGTGTCGAATGCACATGTCTTCCGGCCAACGCCTCTACCCGAAGATGAGGCCGAAAGTCAACATAGTCAGCCTAGAATTTCGACTGACGCGAACGCTCATGTTTCAACATGAATGTAAACATTCACTAGACGGATAGGCAAAAATCCTCATTGTGTATCGAATATACTTAATTTACTCCGTAAATCGAAGATAAACAAATACGTAAAACGTGGTATTTTACTATCTCGCGGGTTTTTCAAGTCATTCAAAACTGTCTTTTTGTTTAACGGTTTTCGTGTAAAACACCTATCCGAAAATATGTATATGTACGCGAATAGCATAACTTTATCAGAATGTATTCGTAAAAAACGCAATTCCAGACCAAAAATGTCCCTCAATAGTAATTTCAGTCATACGTTTCCCAGATGGGAATACGTCAACGTAATTCAAGAGGCTTCAGAACTGATTCTTGCACACAGGCGTCCAGAATTCTTACCACGTACGTTATTGCATATACTGTGTATATTTTAAGTACCAAAGGTGGGCATTAACCAGTTGAAAAGACAATTTTCGTTTAACTTTTCAACGTGCATAGCGAACTTGTCTCACCGCTGACTAATTAATGAGTTAAAATTCGCAACGTACGAACTTTTCACGGATAATTATCCAGTTTAGTTAACACGTCGCGAATATTTTTATGGAGGCTCGAAACGCGAAACGTCTACATTCATACTTCATGTCTAATGAAATGTTAAGTTGATAAATCGTGTTTTTTTTTCGTACAAAATGTTCGTACACGAAACACCAAATTTCACGATAGAAAATGAAATTTAACGCTTTCGTAGTTCGGTTGATATATTTTTTGTTTGTTCTCCTTTCGAACATGACAAGTCGACAACGTTTTTTGTCGACCATTATTTGACTTGACACATTTGAGTTGATTTGTTTGGACTTTGACGGGTACGTCGCACAGCAATCACATGAGATGTCGTGATGGTTTTATCGCGCGAATAGTTATTGTTACTGTTTCGTTGGCGTCGGTCAGCTGAAATACAAAACCGAACGAAACCCCGACTGCGAGACGATACGATCAACGACGATACGATTACGACAACACCGGTACGTAACGCGCGTCGTAAACCCGAGAGAGAGAGTGAGAGAGAGAGAGGGAGTGAGGAGCGGAACAGGTATTAAC
Source organism: Schlechtendalia chinensis (assembly GCA_019022885.1). Taxonomy (NCBI): domain Eukaryota; kingdom Metazoa; phylum Arthropoda; class Insecta; order Hemiptera; family Aphididae; genus Schlechtendalia; species Schlechtendalia chinensis. The sequence goes on from CM032339.1 coordinate 63,556,183, forward strand.
ATGGACAGAGAAATAAAATACGAGAAAAAAAAATAAACAAAGAACGCGCGATAACTAAACGTACGAGACGAACAACGTAGACGCGCTCAGAGAAATATCGTTTTTTCGTCGTCGTCGTCGTCGTCGTCTAAGCGCGCGCGAGTAGGCGCCGTCGGTGAGTGGTGTAGTGGTGGGCGCGCGCGTAACAGGAATGCGTTTACCGTTATGAACTAACGTGCTCGACCCGTTCGTTCGTCTGTCGCGCGTACATAATACTAATCGTGTGGTCAGGTTAAGGCGCACGAACGCGCAAAGTGACGGTCGAAGACGCTCGCCGTACGAGTACTAACCATACGGATCTCACGCGAAGAAACCAAAAGTACCATATGCACTTATGTGACGTTACCGAACCGAACTCATAATTGGAAACATTCGGACCGAACTATTTGGTGTTCGGAACCGAGAAAAATGAAATTCGTTCCGAGTTTGTCCCCCGGGTATCCGAGTTTTTTTGGTTATAACTCACACACATTTGAATTTAATTAACTATATTAATTATTTTATGCATTGGATGATTTAAATCAATTTCAATCATTTGAAGTTTTTATGAAGTTCGGGTTTTCGGTTCGATATTTAAATTAATTAGTTCGGTTCGGTTCAACCTCGAAAATCCGATGTGGTTATATCACAAATATTGTATCCTTTGACCGATTCGTTTTTCGCGACGGACACTGTTTAACAATCGGGTCAAACAATAACGATAAATCGTTATACGAATTCGTCAGTGTTTTACTCTTATGTCGTGTACAGATTTAGACAAAGGCATTAACCAATGAATTTTGTTGACCAGTTTAAATTCGTATCGTATTCACTCAAAAGTGTTTAGTTCAATTTATCATCTTGTTACAGTCTGATTTCGTCTGAATTAATTTAGATCCCAATCATAACTGAGTTGAACTAATGTTTGTTTTTCCATTTTAATGTTAAAATGTTTCAATATCTCGCGCAACACGATCATATCCGTATGTGGCGGATAACGGAACGTCTTCGATTGCGGGACATGTTCGTTTCCTAGCTGGGGAGAGTCGGACCGACTTGACATACGCTTTTTCCCGGGAGCAGCGACGCCAAGAAGAGTGACGGGTAGTCGGCTGAAGCGAATGACCCGCGCCATCGAGAAGTTGATTATAAGAGAATTAACTACGGGTCCACCACTTGGGCGCGGCATCCACGTCTTAGACTAAGCGTTCGGGCAGCTGATGGCTGGTGTCGCGGTATAGCACATGAGACGGAAAAGTAGCGGAGGCGCAAGTTATTCGAGGCATGTCCTAATGATGACGCGTGCACGAACAGTAGCACGGTTGACTCTAAATCACCCTGCAGGGAACACCCTAGACACGGATCGAGCCCGTCGGTGCCCATCCACGTGAAAATGCGGTACGAGCTCTCGGATCGGCCGAAAATTAGCGAAAAAAAATATTTCAAGTAATTGAAAGTAAATAGTTAATTTAAAAGGTTCGTGGTTGACCGAAATATTTTAAAACTAATTTTAACTTTCTCCGTGTTTTTTAACGCGTCTTCAAATAATCACTTTTGAGATTATTAATTTTGATCTATGAATTTTTTTTTTTTTTTGTAAAGATTTTTGTGTTTGAAAAGAACAACTTTAATAATCATCATAATTTTAATTTTTAAACTACTCAACGTATATAAATCGTTATTTGTCTTTTGTAATCTTTGCAATTTATTCTGCTTTTATAAAATGCGTATTTACATATATTTTACATTACACTATATTAAAATGAAAGTGATCAGCAATGTTACAATTTACAATCTAAAGTGATTTATGTGTTTTACAATAGGTACAATCTTGGGTTATAATGGCACTCTATTAAATAGTTCAATTTGATTCAGGTTCATTATTTATTTAACTTTGTAGGTTTATATCATACGTAAGTTCAATGTTTTATTAATAAATATATTTTCTAATAATAATTAATTTTATATTATTATTATTTTACGTTTTATTATCATTTTACGTTTATTTTGTATTTGAAACCAATTTACCAATGATAAATCGATTTCAAGCGAAATTCAACTCTTCCAAAAACCGCTTGTTCGTTATTTCCCTATTTTTTTTTTTCATCTTTTCCTCGTGTTTGAAATCACAGTATAATATAATATAAAAATCTAATGTTATCATATAATATTATGTAAAATTTGGCCTCATTACAGATGTATCCTAAGGCAATATTTACTGCGCGTGCTACTTAATACTGTTTCTTTAACATCCTATATTTTCATTTCCGAGAATGATATATGCACTGTAATGTAATATATAAAACCTGTAGTGATTTGACTAGAATTTCTATTTATTAAAACAAACAAAATAAATGTAAATTGCGGAAGTAAACATTACCAGATTTTTGTTGTTGATTATATTATATTCTCAATTAGCGGTCTTAAGCGTGTAAGTATTAAAATATAATATTGACTTAAAAATCATACAACATACGTTTTATATTGAATATTTTAATATTTATAATAATAACTTTACATTACATATGAAATAGATCAAACATAATAAAAAATATAACCCGAGTTAATACCTATTCATGTATACGTACACGATCTATGGGATTTTAACAGTAGCATGTTCGGGATTAATATTTTGGTTAGGCCCGTTTGAAATAGATACAATTCGAGTTCTAGAGAAAATGATTTCAATGAGTTTCCAGCTAATTTTAAAAAACAATGACATGAAAAATTTACTAATCAATCAAAGTTACTACAATCAAATAATAACGAATTTTATTTATAAAATTCATATAATATTTATCATATTTTATTTGTCACGTGTATGTATGACAGATGTTAATTAAATTAGTATTTTTTTTTAGAGTTGCGATGCTCATTTTGTGTATTTGTTTAACAAGTACATATTATTTTAGTTTAGATTTTTTTTTAAATTTTTAAATCCATTATCATATTTTTCATAAATACTAGATTTTAATATTTTATTTCGAGATTTTATTGCGCAAGACTAATAGTCACTGCATAATGCATTATCATACCGTATAATATAATATTTGACTTTTTGAATTATCCAAGTTTTAAACCTATCTATAACTTTATATTTTTTTCTTTGTACATAATTTTGAATGAATAAATGAAAAAGTTGTAGAGCATTTTCTAAGTACATTATTTTGAATTGGTAAGTCGTTAAGTTTCGAGCTCTATTTGTCAATAAAAATCTTTGATGATAAAAAAAACCATTTATATTATGAATTTAATTTCAAAGCAGTTTGTATCATTTACAATTTTAAAGTATGTGTTATAAAACGAATGTTTTTGTACAGCTGAATTCCGTACTCGAATCGTTGGCTTTTCGATTATTTGAGTTTAAGAACAAATGAAGCCATTATATAAAACTATAAAATTATAAAATTAAGCCATTATATCGTTGAAATGTACATTATCACCGAGTGATTGAAGCAAACAATTTTACGCACACCGTTAAACTACACGTCGTATTCAAATCGCTCGTAGTGTTTACGGTTTACGTCGGATCGATATGCGACGGAAGGGAATATGTGATCGGACAATTCGTCATATTTGTAACGACGTGTATTGTCGTTAACTCGGTGGAGAAAAAAAAGAAGAAAGAAAGGAAGAAAAAGAGAGAAGATGGACATAAGTATGGTCAAACTTAGAAAGTGAACCTAGATTCCGTTTCAACCGCCAATCGATTAATCGAAATGAATATAACCAGTTGAATTAACACGGGCTTTATTCAACGACTAGTTAATGTGCATCCTTGCGCCATGAGTAATCTGTAATGAGTATCGCAGAACGAAAACGGGGCCAGGCCTACGAGCAGAACGGGTTTTATTTTAAAACACTGTTGATTTTTTTTTCTTTCTTTCGACCATACGTTGTTGTATATATATATATACGCACACACATTATTACGAGACGTGTCGAACAAAATCGTACGAGCATATAATGTTTTCCACGCGAAACGCGCACGCGGACGTCCGTTTTCCGAGTGCAAAATTAGGATAATCCTGTCACGTTTCGCTGGTCGAGGCGGAGTGAAAATAAAAAAATAGAAAAAAAAAGCCGTGAAAACGAATAGGAAAAAATCGTATCGATAATCGTACATCCGGGCTACTTTACACGGGCTTCTGGTCACGGCGTCGGCGCGGGGAAATCGGTGTGCGGCCGATCACCAACGCCGTTCCCACGAGAGAGGCGATTCATACATTCGTACACACGTTTTATTTTCGTTCGTTGTTCACGAGCGTTGGATCGGAAGGACGACAAACACCGCGAACGCGATGTTTTCGAGCAAAAGGATTGCATGGGCAAGACATGTCTGATGTACAGAAGGGAGATTGTTAAATAAAATAACTTCGTCGATGTCAAATAGGAAGAGGCTCTTGGGACGACCGAGACGACGATGGCGTGACCTTGTACATCGGCACCTGCGTTTGATAGGAGTAGAGAACACGGAAGAGTTGGAAAACGACGGAAAACGACGGAGAAGACGTGGTAGTTGAGGCTAGGGGCCTACATGGGCTATATTAAGCAAAAAAAAAAAAATATATATATATATATTATTATAATATGATTCGTTTGGTGAAAAAGCTCGTCGGTCGAGTAGTCCTTGACGTGAACAACTTGTCACGCGAACATTTGTCGACCGATTTGTGTGGACGTGGTCGGTCGTTCAATAATGTTGGTCTGTCTTCCACGATTTCAACGATTCGTTCGGATTCAGTGATGCGTTAGAGGGCATAATAGTATCGGATTCATCCAAGTTTATCATCAATCCCGACGAATATTTGACGTTTCGACGAGTGCCACGGAGCCGTGTACAATCATTTTGATTTTTTTTATACCGTAAAACAGTTCGTACATTTTGATAAAAGAGATTTTCAAGTTTTTTCGTTATTTTTAGGACATTCACCCCCCTTTAAAACACTTGGTTGCGCCACTGCTTCGGAGTAATAAAATAAAAGTAATCTCTATGGTATTATTTGCTTTGTGTACTGACTATCGTTTTTCTTGCGCGTGATAAATTTTCAATCACGTGCGCCTCACACGCTCGGCAGTTCAACACACGCATAGGCGCGTAGACAACGTTGACTCCAGAGTTTTCTAACAACGGAATTGGAAAACAAGTCGTTCGTACGTAATTTCAAATCGTTCCGATTACTACCATAATTCGTTATCGAATATTTCAATCGGCTTATCCAATTTAGTGGAAAAACATAATTATTGCATTTTTATTCATCTACTACTTTATTTAGATAGAAAAGTGATATTAATGTTTTTGCATTAAGCCGTCTTATGTTTGTCGAGATGTAATATTTAATACCCGAATTAAACACCGGTTCAACATAATAGACTTCGTTGGACGAACATTAAACGTTTCGGATCGTCTAATTGTTCGCCGAACATTGTTTAGCCTTTACTGCGTTCTGACACGCGACATTATTGAACATTTTCCACACGACTATATATTGACGCTTGTTCTCCGAGTCGAGTTTTCCAACAGGACGGTCCCGTCGTTCTAATATACAGTCATCTTTCGAAAATCGTCATTAAGGACGACGATTTGTTCATTAGTTATAAAGTCCCGTTTTGTCTCCGTGCGTGCGCCCGTTTACAGCTTAACATATACTCATTTAGTGAAGTGTCGCAATGCACGTACCGGACCACAAGGTAACTACGTATACATGTACAGGGTGATTCACATTGAAGTAACGGAACCGTTATTGAATCGTCAACGTATACACAAACATAATACTGCAAATGACTCACACGTTAGATGATTCGAACACGCGTTTTAAACAAGTAAAACTAAACGCGAAGAAAGCCGCCAACAAATATGTATGAAAAGTATTGTAAACCAGTAATCACGAGAAGGAGGCGAAAAGGTATAGATATTTTGGATACGGTTATCGATACTTTATTAAAAAAAACCAAGTGACTTGAATTTTACGGTATGACTTACATAAAATATTAAAAATTATTATTTTCTCGTCTTGTCGTGTATATTAGGAAAGGTTACATTATATACGATTTACGATAATTTAATATCTACACGATGTATTGTTGTTTTTAAGTGAATACATTAAAATGAATTTTGATTTTTATTTAAACTTTATTTTTGAATTTAACATTAATTAATTAATAAGAATCGGAAATTAAAAGTAACTTGAAATATTGTTTATAAATCGATAAATATTAAAAATGGATTTCAGCCCGTTTCGTGCACTGATCACGTCTGGGATATAACATATGTACAATATATGCACAAGGGCTGTGCTACGTACATTTTTCGTAGAGGGTGGTAAATAAACGTGATATTATTTAATTCTCTTCCTTTGAGTTGTTCAAAAGGATATTATTTGCACCAATAATTCAACTCTAAATCTGAAACGTGAACGGTTTATAAGTAGGTATGTAGTTTAATGCTGTTCAAGTTTATTTTAATATGCGTATTTTATTTTTTCATTAGAATATATGTTTTTGTTTAAAACTGGAATGATTGATTATAGTAATTTCTTACAATTATACGGTAATCGGGTTTTTTATTTAATAAAAATGTTTATAGAAATTCTTAGTGATCCTTAATTCAAGAAATATGAACGAAAACTCGAATTTTCGATTTGTCTAATGACTAAAATGAGGGGGCAAAACGATGGCCCATCCCGTCTCAGCCAAGCGCCGTCCCTGTAAACTTTCGCAGTAAATTTTCCGAACAATATAAAACCAATAATACAATATACGGTATTATACATCCGAGTCGGCTGTCGTTGTAGTCAACATCTGATGTTTTTATTTATAATCTGTTAATTTCCGATTTGTCTTCCACCTAAAGAAGCGCCCTTTCGTTGCTGCCGGCGGTACACGGTCCAACGATTCCGTCAATAATGCGATCAACAAGTATAACGCAATATAAACAATGATTTGCCACGGCCGAATGACGGACACGCGTACGTTAAATCTATATTATATTAAATATAATCATATCACGCGTTAAACACCACGGTTGTGAAAATCGATCGGGACGAGACGTATCCAAAAACGACAGTCCGACGCGCGGGCGCATATTCATACGGTTATACAGTACGCGTTATTGTACAGTTATCACGCGGCGTAATTGGTGTACGTCAATTTCGTCGGTCGTAAAATCGCGCGTGTGACCAGGTCGTCGTCACACCCGCGTAGGCGAGTCAACGTACACGTCCCGGAGCACGTCAAACGGAAAACCGACAATAACAACGATTAAAAAAAATATATTTGTTAATAATAATATCGCGATCGTTCGGCAACGAACAACGTATTGGCGATTAATATTTTTTGAGATCGAGCTGAATACTAGACTGAGCCTTAAACCGGGTGTGTACGTCTACGCGTTTTCGGGATGGTGTCGAGACGTCTCCTGAGGTGTCCCGCGATCTTAAACGCTAACTCAAACCGATATATGTATATGTATATATGTGTACGTCGAACGGAACGACGTGACGCGACCGGAAATTTCCGATTTTATAATAACAACGACTTGAAAAATATCGTATTCGCGTGTGTGCACGTGCGTATAAATAAATAATTGGTGTACTCACTTGGTCTTCGGGGCAGCGAACGTCGTGCGAGAAGAACACCGAGCGCGTAAGGCGGACGGGGTGAAACGGACGGAAAAAATAAATAAAAATAATGAAAATTGGTACGGAAAACGGAGACGACTTTACGCGCGGGACGGACGGACAGACGGATATATATATGTATAAACGCGTATAACGGAGACGGCGGACTGACGGAAATGTTCGAAACTGACCTGTTCACGCGAAGACCGCGACGGACATAATAATAATAATAATAACAATATGACGACGACGATGATATTCTATTACGGCCGAGAAGTCGGTGGCGCGGCGGCGACGGTGGCGACTGTGCGGACGCGGTGCGTCGAACTCTCCTCCTCTCGAACGGTTACGACCAGTACTAGTACTGCTACTACTACTACTACTACTATTACTATTACTACTACTACTACTACTACTACTACTACTATGTACCGCCGTCGGTTACACGTTCGTAAACAGTATGAATAATACGCGAGCGGCTCCTTCTGTTTCCGTTTGCCGAACAACCGCCGAAAGGGTGACCTCCATATCGGGTTGTCGTCGTTGTAAACAAATATGTTTTACCTGTGTGTGTACGTTGAATTGGGGAAAAACGGTACGAAAAACAAAAAAGTTCCCGAACGTTCGGCGATGTCAAAATAATACATATTCGCCGTGTGATAATAATAATAATAATGACAAATATACGAGGTAGCGTCGGCTACCACGAGTATGTACGGAAAGACAACAAATTGTATTGAAAAAAAATAAAAAATACTAAATCGACACGTTGTTTAGACGTACGTCTAAACAAGGGAACAACGATTACGAAAGTTAGTAGTGGCGATCAAAATATTAGTTGCACCAGATCACAGTCGAAAACTACAACGATTTTCGGAGAACAATTTTTTATTTAAAAGTACGCGTAATAACCTATTTTTCAACGTAATCACCGGACAAGTTTTCACTTTTTGGATATTTCTGTCTGAGGTTGGAAATGCCTCGTTCGATATACTCCGGTCCGGTTTGCGTACGCCAGTCGGGTGTGGCATCTTTCACTTCGACATCTGAGTGGTATCGTTCCTTTGCAAAATCATTTTTTATGAGCCCCAACACGTGACAGGTCAGTGTCCACATAACAATTCCCGCTTGAATTTCTGGAGAAGGTCCTTCGTGACGATCACTGAATACGTATATGGAGTTGTATTGTCATGGAAAAAGCACAACGCCTTTCGGTCAGTTTCATCTTTAATCGCTTTTCTCGGTCTCTTGAGGGTTATGTTGTGGACGGTCGAGTTGATTGTTAAACTTCTTGGCGTTAATTATGAAGCAAAACGAATCCAAACATGCATTTGACGTTTGCGAACAACGGTGTTCAGTATCCTGCCAGGTACAAACTTCACGATACTCTAGGTGTTCAATAACGATTGTTTGAGCACTGCTAAAGAAATTCCCAGCAATATCATCAACTGTTGCTCGCCGGTCCGGTTCAATAATCTCGTTCACGCGCGCAATATCGTCGCAGATTGTTGTTAACGTGGAAAGTCTCCTCGTGTGGAACATGCCGGTACTATAAAATCGTTTAATACAGTAACTTGCACACGTTATGAGATTACAGTTTTCGTTCATCAAAAAAAAAAAACCAGATAGCGCATATCGACGATTTTTCCGAAAAATATATATCAACGACGACATATTGTATTTCATAGTTATGGATAACATAATAAAACGTTATTATGAACATATTTGCGTCTTGAGGTAGAGATTATTTCAGACAGCTATTCTTTCGTTCTTATTTTTCCCCTTATTTTTTAAAGCTTCCGATATTAAACATATTGTAAAACGGAAGATTAGTCAAATTGATGAGACGTTGTGCGTATAATAGCGGATTTCGAGTGATTATTTTCGAGAAATATTTTGTGACGTTTGTTGCCGAATCCGTTCCCGAGCTTTTCTCTTTTGAAATGAAACGGTTACTATTTCGTTGGCCTTCACATATTTTATCAATACAGTAGTAAATTTGAAGATATTTATACAATATTTTAATACAATTCTATAATTAATTCAACATTATAGTTTATCTAGCAATTAATACATAAGACGCTTCCAGAAAATCGCGAAATTACGGATACTCAATATGAAAAATCAAAAAAATGATTTTCGAAATATTATTTTCAAAAAAATAAGGTAGAACATTTTGTATTTCTTTTTAATGAAATATCAATAATAACAAACAAACAAATTTAAAAACATTGTTTTCTTGGTCGAAACAGAATTTCAAAACGACGAATATTATTGACCGAATATAGCATTTAGAACGTCACAGTATTGTTTTTACATTTAGCTCGGTACTATTATATTCCTTAATCAAACACATTCATATTTTCGTATTTTCCTATGGATATTATAGCGTTTAGCTCCCAAGTTTAAATCCCGAATTCGTACGGCATCCGATTCGTCCCGACGTAAATGTCCGAAATCCTCGAATCGTACGTTTGTCATGTGCGGTCGCACGGAAATTCTGTCACTAAATCGGTTTAAAAAAAAATCCTAATACTTTTCGTACCCTTATCCTCCCGCTACAAATACGAGCGCCGTGCCGTGCATTTGTGCGTGTCCACACGGTGATGGCATCACGGCAACGCGGTTTTCGCGCACGCACGACGACTGCGATCGAACGTGCACCCGTGCGCGAACGACCGATTACGTGCAGAAAAAAATAAATAAATAAATAGAAATAATCGACGACACGGGACACATGATATTATTTATAATGTAGGAAACAAAGAAAAAAAAACGAATAGACGACGAGTTTGACCGACTTGTGTCTTCCGCGCTGTACATACTACTGCTATTATTACCACGACGTTTGAATAGATACACGCGTGTCCGACGGATAATGTGTATAATTAAACGTTCCGGGCCGTCCGGGTGCGTGGCAGCGAATATAGCTGTCGACCGCTCCGAATTTCTTTTTGTTTTTTCGCCAGACTCGCATTCGATCGGATGATTCATGTGCGCACGCCGTACTCGACGTAACCGCGTTAAATGTCGAAAATCGTTAATGAATTGCATTTCGGTTCGTTGCAATTACCGCTAGTAACCGGAAGAACCGCAGTTACGGGACGCATACCGCGCGTGCCGTTGTAATGTTACGTGCGTATATATATATTATCCCACGTGTCCACTAGATTATAATCGTCGGAAAAATTGGAGGATTTTCGACCCGCGGGCCGCACTTTCAAACAAGACGGCCGAGAGATTTCAATTTCCCTCTCGCGAATGGTCCGTACATTGTTTCGCAAAACATTATTTTGTACAAATCTATAAAAAGAATTACACCTGGTTTACGTCATCGAACTATAAAAGCGCCTGTCGAGCGCGTGTACGATACACGCGCGTGTCCGATTCTCGTGTCGTGCAAAAAAGCACATCGGTTTTGAAATACGAGTTCTGAGTAGACGACTACGTAACGAACATAAATACATGTTTTTTCTTTTCGTTTGATTCGTTGGGGCGTACTAAACACTTTGACGCCATCCAAGTTCAGGGACCATATTTTATTTTTTCCTTTGGTTTTTTGTCCGTATAACGGGTGAACAACGACGACTCCGCACGACCATATTTTACGTAACTTTTAACCTGATCCCTCGATAATATTTTGGAAATCATATGAATCTACTTTTTATTTCGTGAATAAATGCATTTTATTAAATCACATTCAATCGTAAAATACAATACGATCCTGTTAGAGCGATTTCACACTTTAGACAGATATAATCTGAGGGTTTTACTGGTTTCGGTGTAATATTAATTGGGTAATTTCGAGTTTTAAAAATGGGAGACAAGACGTAGTTTCAAGTACGTTACTACATGATAAGTATACAAATTCTTGTAAGCTTAAATGGGTATTTTCTTTTCTATAATTTTTTGGGATGTTTTTGGACACATATTATTTTTATGTAAAATGATCACATATTGATTTGACTGTTTTAGAAAAAATAAATAAATGACCATACGAAATCACATTTCACGCGGAAATGTGTATATTTTAGATATTTTTTTTTTTTTTACGCAGAATCGTGTTATGACCAAATATAGTAACCCTATATCGTGTAATGCATGACCTACATTTATCGGCCAGGTAATTTGGATGTTTGGAGATTTCAAAATGTGTTTTCATGTATTTTACCCGTGATGTTTTTGCACGACAAATCGGAGTTGATTTTCAATTTGAAGAATGGCCTACTATGTTGCTACTAACCATACGAAATACTTGCAAGATACTCAGAAGGCATTTCATATAGTGTGCCTGTCAATAAATTTGAGGTAAATAAAATCATGAGCGCCGAAATATGCTAGGTGATGAAACGAGATATATAACCAGTTCTCTGTAGATCGATTCTGTCAAATAATTGATTATTTTTGTGTATACCTGTATGTGATTCGTTCATTTCGCAGACAATGACAATAAAACCTTACGCGTGTACTTGTGATTATTTAATTATAATTATACTTTATAATTTTACGATATTATCTCAGAATTCCATATTGTACAAGGTGTGTTCAATACATAAGCCCATGGGAAATTTATTATAAATTATATACTGTAGTCGCAGATAATTTAAACAACTTTCAAATCGTTGTACTTTAGCATCGCTACAGTGCTCCTGACGGTCTTGCCACTTTTTAATGTATCTCTGTGTATTTTCCAAATTTATAGCCTTAAACTCTTCAGTTGCATTTCAAATGTCTTATTGACGTATTCGAATCTTTGGTATTTTAGAGGAGTTTTGTGATTAGAAATACGATTAAAAAATTCTCACAGGGGTTCAAGTCAGGTGAATTGAGGAGGTATGGTACTGCTGGTATTAGTGTTAGTCCGTTATATGAAAGGCGCTCAGAACATCGGTTATTTAATGGAAGTCCGGCTTCTTTGAAACGTTCGAACCAGTCAAAAATCACAGTGACAATTGTCTTAAAAAGCTGATTTTATCAACTCAAAAACCTCCGTAACATTTTTATCAGTATAAAAACAAAATTGAATACACACACGTTGTTCCATCATGTTTTCTACGGTAAAATCGTGACTTTATACGATACGTCTCAATTTACACGCGCACTGTCATCGATATCAGACGACAACTTAAATTTTATTCTAAAATAATGGAATTCACCTTTAGTTTATTTTGATACATTTACGTTAGCTATAACATCATCAGTTCATGTGCATGAGTTTTAGTACACTGGTATTCAATTAACATACTTAGGAAATATATCAATGAACACTGTTGAAAATCTTTTAGTTTTTGTGTCACAATTTATGTTTAAATGTTTTGATTTTATTTTATGTACGATTTATTTTTTCCATTTCAAATTCCGTTATAATGATGACCATCGTCGATATTATCTCTGTAACACGATTAACAGGTTTTGGTGGTTTTTATGTATTTCCGTAACTTGATATTTTTTGTCACTACAAATTCAACTAAAAACATTTATTTTGAATAATATTATAATAGTTGTGGTATTGTATATTTTTTATAACTAAACAATTTGCTTTATGTTTTCTTAACAAATTGATAAATTTCGTTATTTTTCTATTTTTGTTGATAATATAACAATATATTACATTTCAGGTGATTTTAACGCTAAGCTATAACAGTATTAATAATTTTAAAGACAGTACAATAAGTGGCCATAAATTATAATATATTTTGATTTTTTTTTTCAGTGAAATAACGAATAAATTTGCCAACGTCATCAAAATAACCGTATTTTCCATAAAAAAATAATTTATAATACGTATTTAAATATAAATGCATTTTCAGGTTTTTGTATGTGTATAATATAAATAATAATATAAATCATATGTACTCGTATACAGATTGGTATTTGTCGTTGATTTTAAATAAGCAAAAAATATTGTATCTATTTGTTAAAATGGTTGTGAATTTAATAGTTATTTAACAATATTTTACGTGTTTATATATATTTTTTTAAATATCTAAGATATGAGCATTTTATATAAATTTGCAAGACCGCCAAATCGTAAGAATATCGTAAACTAGTGATGTTACGAAATTAGATTTTTGAAGTCAAACCTAATCCAAATCGAAATTATTCAAATTATTACAAATTCGAACTCAAACCCGAACTTCATAAAAATGTTCAAAATACTCATTTGATTTAAAAGTTATTTAACCTAAATAATTAATTATCAATTTATAGAATAAATACTATAGGTATTTAGTATATAAATTAAATTTTTTTTGAGTTATAACAAAAAATTGAGTACTGTAAGACAAATTTAGTACGGATATAATTTTCCTTGGTTTGATATTTGACACTATTTTGTGTTTAGTTCGATTCGAGTATTTCCGATTATGGTTGGAAAAATACTCGGGTTCGCTTAGGTTCGGTTTGAAAATCGAATAGTCCGTAACATAACTAATATAACTAATAAGTATCCGATAAGAATAAAATCAATATTTTAAGATAATTTAAACCTATTGTTCATGAAACATTATATAAGTGCATATCGATTCATAAACAATTGTTTTTGGTGGAGTTTCCCTCTACTAACTGGTGTTTTTGTAATTGATACACAAATATCTAACTTGATCTTAATGAATAATATGTAAAAGTATATATTTAAATAGCTCATGAACGTGTATATAATATTTTGAAAAATCTAAATCAATAAAATTGTTATGAAATGCGGTAGAGACGGGGAAACGACAAAGTGGTGTACCGGCGATATGATTTAAATGTTATGCTAAAAAAATTATGTATGTCTTACAATAATAATCGAACAACACATGCATTTGTTACAGATTTGTTGGAGACCTAATAACATTATTAATTAACATGTCGTATTACTTATTTGATACCGTTGTACTAAATCAATATTATTACGTTATTTTTATATTATGTATTTTAATTATCTATACGGACGGGACAAATAACAGTACCTCGGGTTATTTTAATTCTACGCTTCAAATTAATTTAATCCAATTAGTTTTGGTATAAGTATATCGTATATCCATATCAATAATAATAAGATATCAAATGTACAGTTACATGTAACTACGTTTTTATTTATTTATTCAAACGTTATCCTCGTAATATAATGATGATACGTGCGTGCGATGTTAAAAGTAAAATCTTTTTTATACACTTAACAAATATAACAGACAAACATTTATGTATAGGTATTTACAGAATAATTTAATATTTTACATAGAATTAGATGTGAAATTATTGATGGAAAACCACCAATAACGTTATTTTTTTACTGTTCGATTATATTGATGTGTGATCATCCATGAATAATGCGTTTATATACTGAACAGCGTTCAATGCACGAGATGTACATATATAATGTAAAATAAATTGTTTCGAGTAATGCATTTTAGACGTTGAAAATAAATGCGTGTATAGTTGTTATATTAAATTAAGCCAAATACAGATGATCGGCACTCAATGTTTCTTTTTTTTTACTTATTATAAATTATAAATTACCTATTATATTATCGAATATCAAAACATGCTCTCATCGTTGATAAACGTCAAGAACAATGTTTTTCTAACTAGGAGCAAATCGTAAACGATAGCTTTTTTAATCGCAAGTGTATATACAAATTTCTAAAATCACTAGACAATATACATAAATTATAAATATATATATAAAATAAACTCTCATTGTCTCTCACTTTTTTGTCTCCAAATACCTCCTCATCCCTTTAACCGTTAGATCAAAGAATAATCGTTTTTTGAAGGCTTACTACGTGCGATACACTTTTCGGTATCTTTTGAGAAAAGATGATCCAGAACTTATCAACACTTAGGAGTAAATCAATTACAACATCACGTACTGAGTTGTCAACGCCGAAGAATCGCCAGATGAAGTTCAACCTTCAGTCATAAATGCTTGTTGGCAAAAGTTCTGGCAAGAAGTTGAGGTATATTACAAAACTGATTAATTGAGCAGAATGAAAGAAACACAGAAGAAAAGACTCTGAACTACAATCTGCAGGAGCGTACATTGGAACAGCTGGAAGAAATGATTTTCGTTCCAAACGATCCGACACAATATAAATAAGATGAAAAGAAAAAAGAACCTGTGAAAACGTGGCAATACCTTTCGTATATGCATTTGACAAAATTACTTGACTATATGCCTACAAAATATATATAGATTTGTTTAAATTATTTGAATAAATTCTTGCACATTAAACTTATTTTAATTCTATACTGCACATTATGTGACTGAAGTTTAAATAAATTACTCGTCTTCATGATATATAGTAACAATATTTGATAAATTTATTTTAGAAAATGTACCTGATTTGAATTTTCATATTTGTTCAAGATATTTGATCGATTTGATTATAATCTCGTCGGTTTGGTGCGTCGATGTTATTATTTGTAGGTACTCGGCGTGCTTGAACACTCGGTTATACGGTCCATTCAAAAATTGTCGTTTAAAGATCCAAATACATAGTATTTTCAGCGGTAGTTTTTGTCTGAAAAATAAACATAATATATTTCGATATTTTTCCCTTCTCAGAAACTAATCAATGCTACGGCCGTGACGGAGAAAATGCAAACGTCATTCTGACCGCCTCCCGGCTTAATGTGCCTAGGCTACTACCTATATTCATTATTATGAGAAGTTATTTCTAATTGATTTGCATTCTCGACAAATTGGAAGTTTTATCGTTTTTTATAGTAATAATAATAATAATAATAAATAAATAATAATAATAATAATAATAGTCATAACAATATAATAGCGTACACCAATATAATGTGCATATCTACAAGCGATATATAACCTAATTAAAATCACTTTGTTAATTATTTATTTTATCTGGACGGGATTTTGGTTGAGAAAAACGGTCGTGTCCTACATTCTGAAGAGACATTGTTTCTATGGTGCATCGAGGGGAGTTCGCGAGCGATTTCGTTCCCGTTATAACGACACACGATAACAATAAAAGCCCAACGCTCAATTTTCGTTCGTTACGTGAAATAACACAACGGCGACGACACACATGGCGTGGTTTTATTATTATTGTTTGTCAACGTAAATAATACGTGTGATACGTATACGTAAATTTCATATATATATATATAGTGTATAAATAAAATTACTCCATAATAGGATAGAGGCGTCTTCTAGTGGCACGAATATGTTTTTCACCGTAAAACGGTCTAATAACTTTCGCAATAAAAACAGAATATCGTTCAAAACGAGTACCGAGTAGCCAGTACATAATATAAAAATCACGTTCGGCCTATACGATTATCATTATTATTAATAATAATATTATCTAATGCCTAGACGGTACGTATGTAATCACAACATACACGCGGGCTTGCTGTATAAGGAACGATTCGTCCGGTTTAGCGATTTTGACATCATGCGCGGGTAAGTATACATAATACATCATTTATATTATTACGACGATGCGACGGTCACGACAATTATTTTCGTTTGTTTTATCGTTTTGATGTCGGCTTTCTAGTTTTATTTTCTTTTTAATACTATATTGTACAGTTTATATAAGTACATATTTCATTCCGCTATAAAATTTCGATTCGTCCGACGATACATAATAATGTGTGTTACATGGTATGCCAATATGTCTACATAATTATTATTTTACTTGCATAACCGTGTCGTCCTATCCATATGCTCACTGGTATATCGATATATGTATAGGTCATCGGCGCAATTAGGGTGGATTAAAGAGGACTTAGCACCATCTAAGTGGATTTAATGTCCCTATATATATATATTAGGGTGCCAGTTATTTTCGAAAATGTAAATTTTGGGGAATGCCGACCAGAAATTTATTTTACTTCATCTAAAAATAAGGTAAGTAAAATTTGAAGTCGATCAGATATAATTAACAAAGTGTGCTTTAAGCTCAAAGTTTTATGAAATAGTCTAAAATTTGTTCTTTCGGCGTGTACTCGCGTTAATTTTAAAATTACGAAAATATTATAAGAACTATTATTGTAGTACTAATCATTTCCTAAAGAATATATATTTATATATTTTTTCATTACGTTTGCCCTTTCTTATTAATTTATTGGCCTATATGGAAGCGGTTGATTTGGATCCATCTCCATATAAAATTAATCGAACATCTATTAGAAGTCAACGTAATTATTTCCGTCAAATAAATTCTGAAAATATAAAAGTAAACTTAAGTAAGTTCAATACCGAAGTAATAACTATCCACAAAATTATTGCATGACATAACTGGTAAACCAGTAGAAAGATTAGCTATAATTGCCACAGGTACAAATTTAGAACAAATTCTCGGTGTTCCCAATATACCAGAAGCTAATGGCAATGAAATGGCATCAGCTATTTATGAAACATTAGAAGATTGGAATTTAAAAAAAAAGTTCAAGCATTTGATTTTGATACCACAGCCTCAAATACCGGAAGGATTAAAGGAGCATGTACAATATTAGAACAAAAATTAAAAAGAGACATTACATTTTGGATGCCACCACCACGTTTTTGAAATTATATTGGTAACAGTTTTTGCAAAATGTAAATTTTCTATATCCGAACCAGATATTCCGTTATTTAAAAGATTTCAAACTAGTTGGTCATAAGTTAATATTATAAATGTCATTCCAGGTATTAAAGAATCAGAAATAAAATAATTTTTTGGAGATAATTTAGATGATATTTTAATAAGTTTAAAAATGGCAATTTCAAAAAAATTTCCTCGAGAAGATTATCGCGAACTGTTGGATTTGGCAATTCTTTTTTGAGCGGCATTCCTCACGGTGGTGTGCATTTTAGAAAGCCAGGTGCGTATAAGATGGCTAGATGGATAGAGAAATACATATATATATGTATATATATATATATATATTGAAAATTTATCTATTTCAAACAGAATTTAATTTATAAACATCAGAGGAAAAATCGCTTATCCAAATTATATGTTTTATTGTTAAATGCTACGTTAAATATTGGATATATGCTCCAGAAGCAATATCTGCTCCATAAATGGACATAACGTTTTTGTACGAATTATATAAATATAAAAAAGTCAACAAAATCGTTTTTAAAATAGCATTGGAAAACTTCTTAATCATTTATATTATTTAACCAATGAGTTCGTAGTATATTCACTTTTAGATAAAACAATTAACATAAACACAAAACTTAAAATTGCACAAAAATATTATCGTCAACTGAAACAAACGATGAATGATGATGAAAACAATATAAAAAATTCTCTTTAAAAATTGTGTGAAGTCTCCAATTTTTCAAAAAATTCTGATAAAAAATATTATTAGCGTTACTTTAACCCCAAATCACAAAATATATTTCAACGATTTAAAATAGAAAATTTTTTGCTCCTTCCATCTATCTAAATGGTTAATTTCCAATGAATATCAACGAGGGAAGCTAGTCATCGGACAGTTGAAAGTTGTAAGCGATTCAGCTTAGAGAGGCATACAACTAATTTAGGACTATAATGATAAAGTTACAAGAGATGAATCTCAGAAACAATTTTTATTACAAGTAGTTTATCAATTATCAAAAATCCTACATCAATTTATTAAAATATGGGAAATTATGATATTGGCATAAATTTGGAAAATGTTGCAGTTGTATATATTGCCCAATCATTGACATCGACGGCTAGTTAAATTGTACATTGACGTTGAATATATTCTTAATTATTTATTTAATAATTAGCGCTTGAACATACATTTTTTCACGCCTTAGAGATTTTAAAATATGAATGAATAAAATCCTATATTACTGTATCTTCATAATCTTCATGTTATTGACTATTCAAATCATTATCGGTGCAATAATATACGTTAAATATCCAACTCGTCATCTGATTGCAGTCATAAAAATCCATTCGCGAACATAGGTATTATCAAAGTAATACATAACAATTAGTGATGTTACGAACTGTTTTGTTTTGAACCGAACTGGCCCGAACACAGGGTGCTCGGTTTGGTATTCAAGTCGAACTCATAATTGGAAATATTCGAGCTGAACTAAATACAAAATAATGCGGTTTAAATATCGAACCAAGAAAAATGAAATTCGTATCGAATTAGTCCTCCGGTGTCTGGTAATTTTTTGTTATAGCTCAACAAAATTTGATTTTAAATACTTATATTATTTATTCTATGAATTAATAACTATTTATTTAAGTTAACCAGCTTTTAAATCAAACGAAGACTTGAATATTTTAAACTAATTTAAATCCCTTGAAATTTTTATGAAGTTCGGGTTTGGGTTCGATATTTAAATTGAAGAGATTCGATCTCAAAAATCTGGACTTGTAATATCACTTATAATAATGGTTACAATTTAGGTATCCTAAATCTAAATTATCTCATCTAATAAACTGTAAAAGTAATGTATACGTTTCCAATTCCTATTAATTTGTATATCGTATTCGTGTAGTAATAATATGAAATAGTTTCTTAGTTACTATCTACACGAATATACTGGTGAGTTTTGTGTGCGATGTGACATATGCGTATACGATATTAAATAAAATAAATTAAAACTTAAGATTATTCAAATTTAATAATGTTTAAAAAAATTAAACGTATGAAGTACCAGGAAACATTTAATATAACAATGGAGAACATTAAAAAAAATAAAAACGAGATAACAACATTTGGTATTTTTAGTTAAAAGGAATACAACAATAATTTAAAAGAGTGAAAGAATTAAAAATGGGAACACACAAAAAAAAAACCATAACGAATTATACACTTAAGCGTAAATATGATATTATGACGATTCATGGAATAGATAAATTAATAAAACTTATTGAAAATAACTCTGACGTTTTATATTACGTCACAGTAGATAAATTATTTGAAATTATTCACACAACACATAGTGATAGAAATAGGATCAGTGGCGGTCAAACTGGTAGGGGGATGAGGGGATATATACCCCCTATGACCTTATTGTTATAATGTATTAGTTTTAACAGTATGTCGTTTATTACCTACTAATTAATAATAAAAAAAAATTATATTAATGTAGATAATTTTTGTTTACAATAATCTGATAAAACTATTCACAAATTTTGGTATCAACTTTTTTTTGTGATGATAGAAGCAATTAACTGCCAACTAACAGCTGCAACTGTTTCGCAACCATGGTTTTCACTTAGTTATTATATTTATATATTGTCTAGCAGAGTGTGAGGTTTCACTCAATCAAAGTTAATATTTTTTTCATCCAAATCCTCTAATAATGAACAAATATATTTATATACATCATAAAAAAACTGAGAGAATCCAAGTGCTCTACCCAACGTGTCTCACAGAATTTAAGAAGCTGTGTCTACTTTGCACTCACGTATAATGATATTATATGGTTCTTTAAAACCTCACCTGATTTATTGGATATGCGGAAAAAATTTACAACTTCTTTAATTGTGTTTATGCAGTTTTTTTAGGCGCTTTTGAGAAAATCGAAAAATGATCTCTTTAAAGTACCAAATAGATACTATTTTTTATCGGAAATAAGATATGACTGTAACGATCGAAACACTCCTTCTGGTAGAATTTCGATATTACAAAAATAATGGATAAAACTCACATTATTATCTACAATTAATTGTGACTCATAAAGTTTTTGCTTTTTATTAGTAAACTACCCACGGATGATTCATTAGGATCAAAATTTGAAGTCTTTGAAACGTTGATTATATTTTTCAGTTTAAAAACCTTTAAAGTCAAGCCATAACTTAATTTGACAAAACTTTCCAAATGTGTATAAACAAAAATAGCTGAAGGTATAATGATTAAGTAATACACAGTTCAATAATTCATATGTATATTATGTTGTAAATCGCAATGGTTAAACAACGATTAAATATGATATCCGTAATGAAATAAACGTATTTTACATTTTGTGAATAATAATTAAATAGCAGATAACAAATATTTCCGAAAATTCCAAATTTCCAACGTTAATAGTTAATACGTAAATAATAATAATTTTTTTTTTACAGATTTTTAGTACGCAATTAATATGAATTTATCGACCAAAACTAAATTTGTACGCCATCCGCTTATTCGGAAAAACGAACTTGTTATGTAGATGGGCGTCCCCGACTACCCCTCATCACTAAAAATCAAATTTTCTCAATTATTAAACTAAATTTGTGCGTCCGATCTTAAAATTCTCATCAAACCTCTTATCCTTCAAAATCTAATTCTTTAATGCGTGTAGTATACATTTGCATAACCATGACATTTTTTTGACACTCGGTCAATTCGTTATCATTAAATTATTACAATAAGTCATAAAAGCGTATAAAATTCCCTTATATATTATATAATAAAAAAATTATAATAATATTATAATATTATATTATATATATATAATATCGTTTTGAGTACGTACACACTTACATACACTTTTGTAATTCAGTCCGGGTATTACAGACTAATGAACATATACACAAATATACTTTGTTGATAGTTTATAAGTTTAACGGAAATAATTACGGTAGTAAATTGACTGAGTTATATATAATTATAAAATTGAATAAATTCATAAAAAAAAATAATTCCGAACTATTACGTTTAAGCATATATGTATTTGATATTCATGTTTCCAGGTATAAAATTTAAAATAGATAAAATCAAAAGTTAACTTACCGAGCAAAATAATAAAAACAAATTTTTAATAAAATATTATTTTCGTAAGAACGTACTTTATACATTTAAATTAATTATTAATTTATTCAGTAAAATAGATTTCATGGAGTTTAGTAAGGAATAAATAAATAAGTGTGTATATAAATATTAAATAGGAGATGAGCATAAAATATGTCTTGGTTATGCAATTATTTATACTATACACATTAGAGGATGGGAAAACGCTGTATACCAAAATCAGATTTCGAAGGGTAAGAGGTTTGATAATAGTTTTAAGATCGGACATATAAAATCATATTAATAATTGAGAAAAGTAAATTTTTAGTGGTGGTGGGTGCTGGGGAGACGTTATTCTACAAAAAAAAATCGTTTTTCTATATAAGTGGGTGGCGTACAAATTCCAAATTTTTTCGTAAGAATTCTTACTAACTGCGTACTAAATATCTGTAAAAAAAAATTGGAAAAAATGAATTAGGGGGGCTGGGGAGACATATGTTAATAAATGTTCATTGGTCGTATTACTTTCATGTAAAGTGATTCAAAATTACGTACGTATTTTATATATCTTCCTAAGCTTTGGAAGGGGGAATCCCTCCCCCCTACCCTTGCGTTCGCTAACGTCACAAATGAAGTATTGGATGAATTACCAAAAAAAAAAAAAATAATAAATAGATTTAATAATTTAATAAAATGATCTTATATCCTTAAATTATGACTTATGTTTTCAATGATCAAAGTTCATGTTGAAAAATCAGACTTATCCCTCCACATGGCTAAATCATTTAATCGCCACTGAATAGGATGATGGCCGAATTGAAATATTTTAATATAATAATTGAGGCAGTTATGCATATTTAGGCTTTTGTAGTAATTGACAAACCAAATAGTCTAATCATAAAAGAGGAGTAGTAACTAAACCGATTTTGCATTTCGCATTTAATTGAATGGTGCAAATTGATTTCATAGACATGCAATCACAAAACTACAATTCGCTGAACAACTTTAAATATTGTAGTAATAACAATAACTGTACAAACAAATAATAATAATAATAATACATTACAAACTTATAATTACTTAATATATATCGTGTATCAACTTTGACTACTAACCTTAGGAATTGATTTCATTTCCCGTCCAATGACGTAACTTCCCAATTATCGACATTGACCGTAACATATATACGTTTAGTAATCGCATCGCATCGTTAAATCGTAATAGTCTTAAGTCAGGTCTATTTCGCGTATTCTGTGGATCCTCGTGATTTGATTAATACACTTTCTTCCTCTGAAAAAAACCAAAGCTATCGATTTAGGTTGTCCGCGTGAAAAAAATATAAAGTTAATTCATAGTAATATTATAATTCGCACTGATCGATGACTCACGCATGTTTATAATATGCATTTTTACAGAGTTGAATCGGAGTCACCGTCTAATACAAACCGAATTCATACGATACACATATGTAAAC
Organism: Schlechtendalia chinensis; assembly: GCA_019022885.1. NCBI lineage: Eukaryota > Metazoa > Arthropoda > Insecta > Hemiptera > Aphididae > Schlechtendalia > Schlechtendalia chinensis. The sequence goes on from CM032339.1 coordinate 63,579,967, forward strand.
GTGTGTATATAGTAATGTTGAGTAAGTTAGCAAATTTTTCTTAACTCGTTAAGTGAAGATACTAATTTTTAACATTAAAAGTTAAAATTTAACGTAAAAATTGTTATTTAATTAAGTTCATGGTTGAAATTTTTTATGTATAATATATATTTACAGATGAAATTTTAAATGTTGAAATTTGAATCGCAAGTTAGACGAGAACGTAAAGGTGTGCACTAAGTAAAGTCAAGTTTTCTTCTCGAAGCTTCTAGTATCTGAGTTTTCAGAAGACGTAATGCTTATTCTAAACTATTATTCTTCTCTCTCGAAAAATTTGAGAAGATTTTCTCAAACTTATTCAGACAAATTTTTCGTTCTTTCTGGTTTTCAAGATTTCTGTAACTGTGGACATTTTTTGTATGTCGAGATTAGTTTTTCTAATCTGGATCGAATCTTATATAAAAAACCGCGTATGACACTCATGAGATCATAAGACAAGTTTTGAACAAGAACATAACTATATTCTTTCATATATTTTGTATATTATTATGAAGATCATAACTATGGTAAAACAGAGTATAATATATTGTGTGTTTTCTTTTGAATGTAAATAAATATAAATTGTTTTACCGTGTCGAGAGCGCGAAGAATGTAGTCCAACGACAGATAATTATTATTAAAATGATTTTTACGGTAGGACTGTGCAATTCATCGTTCCAGTGTTTATTATTATTATTTTTTATTATTCCATATTTTGTATTTTGTCGACATTTTCGACGAATTATTAAATTATTCATACAATTCGTTTAAAGCCCAACGGAAACCGTGCCGTCTTCAATAGTAACGAGACAATGCCGAAAATTCGGTTTGGTAAAATGCATCAGTTTTAAAGACGCGTGTCGAAAAGACGACTTGATGACAAATTTACTGTACTCGCGCGCCATCTTCCATCTGAGAGAATCAAAACGTATTGTCCGCTGTGATATTTTTATTAAACTTAAACAATCACGTAAATTTCCTAAGCATTTCCCGTTTTATTAGCTGAACGAAACTAGCGCGTTTGCAAGTCGTCATTCTCCGTCATAATTTATTAATAAATAGTTTAACGTATCTAAAAGTTTTTCGTTCGACGTTTTCGTTGTAATCCGCCTAGTTTACAAACGATACAAAATATATGCTGCATCCGAGTCGAATCGTTGACCTTTATAATTTTGTCCAGGCAGTACACGAGTAGTACACTAGTTCTAGTACACAAGTTGGGTCCCGATTTTTTAAGCCAAAGAAGAAAAAGTTTTAACTTTTAGTTATTTTCACTTTCCACTATACACAACCGATTGGAGCATTTCAAAATTTATCTACTGCTTACTACGGTACGTACACGTATACAATATTCTACACTATACAAAAAATGTTCACAGACTAAATTAAAAAAAAAAAAAACACTTATTACAGTCACACTGATATTATATGGAAAAATTATTATCACTTGTTTGTTATAATATTGTGTACCCAATAAATTCGTATAATGTTTAAGTTTTATTATTATTATCTTGTCTCTGAACACTTTTTCATCGAGTTAATATACTCCAATTTTTCACGTATAACACTATTTTACGGTAGAAATATTTACGTTATTTGAAAGTTTTTTGAATTTTCTCAATAAATTGGTTACGCGTAAATTGCAAAAATTGTTCGACACAATTTTCATAAAAATTCGTTTCATATGATTCGATTACTATGTGAAAAATTGAAATCTTCACCAGAAATTTAATTTAACACAAGACCTTTTAATGCATTTATTTTGGGATAATTCGTTAAATTATGGACTAAAAACAGCATTTCAAAATTTCGAAAATTAAGTCAATAATTTTCGACTTTTTTTATGTTTAAAATTAATAATAAAAATACCGTTAAATCTACACTGGCAACGCGCCAAGCAAACATTTCGAACCATGACTCGGACACTATGGAATAAATGTTTACGATCCAAAATATGTTTACATAAACAAATATATCAGCGTATCGACAGACGAGTACGAACTACACGACGTAACTATACCGACTGATGACGTAATCAAGTGTTACGAGAAACGCGTCACGCAAGTTAACAGACAGATCTCCAGCCAAAGGACATTTTCACGTCAAAAGTCACAACCGTAACTAAAGTCTGCCGTCTTCGGTTTTATCAAACCTAATTATATATTATCACCTGTTATTTCGCTTAATGAGTATCGATAATATCAAATAAAAATTGAAAACTGTATATATTACACATGAAACCATATTTAATTTAGATATTCACAGTCTGTTACACTATTCAGAGTTTAGACCTAATTTATTTCATACTTTACTATATTTTTTTCTGCCTTAACGTTAAAAAAAACATTTATTTTCCCATTTGTACAGTTTTATGACTGCGTGTGGTCTATAAAATATTACAACAAAAGTATCGTTAACTTTTTTTATTAAACTAATGAACAGACTAAAGTTTGTAGGATAATAATTTAACGAATCCAAGACTATTAATTATGCCAGTCAAACAACGTTTTTTTTTTGTTAAAATACAATTTCCGCTCTTTCGCTCTGAACTTTGACACAATATGTATCTGTTTGTGTGGTTTTCTTTATCTCTATGAACCGACAGACATATTTGGACGTACAGTATTAGAGTGCCAGTGAATTTTTGGATTATTGGACGGGTGAGATTGTTTCATACGCGAAGTCGTCTGGTGTACTACCCGAAGAAGCCCGCGACCGAATTTGCGTATTACCTAACCAAACCATAAATACGCGTTCGATTTGTACCGGCGGACCCGACTCGGACGAGCCGACGCAATCGTACGCGTGTTCCGTCCCCGCGTGTCATGGAATTTTTATTGCTTTTAAAGACTCTTCGCGGGGAAAAAAAACATGTTTCGACTCGCGTATTGTGGGCACCATAAGGTCATTGTGGAAGATAATTTAACAACAATTTCACAGAGAACCGAACAATACAATTATTATCCGTCCGTTATAATGTATATACGCATTATAAATAACGTGGCGCGAGTACGCAATATAATGAAACCGTTTGCCCGACATGAATACGCAGTCGCAGTTTCGTTTCGACGACGCGCGAATTCGAATAACGTACCGTGTTTCTCACGAAGCACATACCTCATAACCACGTGTACGATAATAATGTGTACGTACGGTACGCGTGTGAAGGCGTTAAAAGAACACGCCGAAAACAAATTGCATTTTATTATACACGATCGTTACAATACAAACCGCGGTAACGGTGCGAACTACTCGTATTGTTTCCGTGAGACGACGACTAGGCGGTACGGAAGCGTGCACCTATATAGGTAAGAATAAAAAAATAAATATATATATATGTATAGACTCGCACGAAATTCGATGAAAACGTACAACGACGAGTATAATTATAATTATTATTATCGTGTTGTCTACGTCCGTCGTTCACGATCGCCAAAGACGGGTCATCGATGACTAATGGCTCGCAATTCCAGTGACGTGCGATTGATGTTTTTTATTTCCAAACCGTGACTTCGTTTCGGTTTCGGGTCGATGGCAGTGTCACGGGGCATAGGACTGCTAACATATGTCGGGTTATCACGGTAATTAATTAACCCGATACCCGTCGAAACACTCGGTAAATATGTCGATTGTGTACGAGACGTTTTATCGCGCGAATGACGAATCTCCGAACGGCGGAAGTGAAAACGAAATCGACTGTGAAATGTTCGAACATAACCGACGAAGAATAACGGGTTTAGGACGGGCCGCGTTCCCTTTATCTCGGTAGACCCTGAATAGAGTTGTTCCATGTATGATTCCGGTCTGCGCCATTGACAATTAGTGGACGAAGGGCACCGGCGTAGGAGATAATCGGCCCGGTTTCGAATAGATTTATTCTTGTTCGTATGGGACAGTTTGCTGTTCGACACCAGAAGTCCGCGTGTACTCGTCGCCTTTCTTCTTTGAACACCCGAGTCGTGTACGGTAAAGCCGAGGGCTTGCGGTCGACGGTAACTCCGAGGCACCGCGCGCTGTCGACTTGTAACTGGGGAACGTTCGTCGTTTTACGTGAAGAGATACTTAAAATGTCCTTTCAATTTAGTTTCGGCGTTCCTTAATATGTACTCGAAAGTTTTTGAAAAATAGTGTTTCGACATTTTCATCTCATCGTCGTACATACGATAGAAGATGTACGTTAGAATTTAAAAAGCCGCGGATTATTTTATGGAAGCTAAAAGTGTCGTGGCGTATTCATTATGCACGAAGTAAGCGTTTGTTCCTCCTCCCCTTCCTTCCACCCAACGAGTATTGAAATAATATCACGCTCGACGATCGTACGGGACTCGACTTGAGATTCGTGTACGAAAACGATCCGTGGTGATTTATTTGCTAGGCGTTGTGAACGTGGCGAATCCGTTTCGTTCGCCATTCGTACACCAGACTGATTAATCTATACTTGTACCGTCTTATTATAATATGGCGCAGACACGCGTAGAACCGCGTTCGTAAACAAAAACCGCGAGTGAAATCGTCCGAACGAACGCACGGCCCGGTCGCGTAGAGTGCGTAGTAGCAACCCGGACATTTTTTATATATTTTTTTTTTGTTGTCGACGTTTTCTAGGTCACAAAGCGTCGGTCGTTGTGCGTCGGGTGTTTCCGCGACTCGACCGCGACCTCGAAACCGTTCCCGACATTCTTCGCTCTCGTAACGCAAACCGATCCCTGCTGTACGGTCGACGACACTGTCGACCGCGTATCGGACGTTCCAAGATCCAGTCGGAAACGTCAACTCTTTTTTTTTTAATTTTTTTTATTGGCTTTAAACGTTAATTAACAAAAGCTCTACGATTATTTGAAAACAGAGACACATAAACACACAATTATTTAAATAAAGTTTTATGAACAAAAACATTAGAAAATAATTTTTTTTTATACATTTATACATTTTATAACTGTTAAAATTACACGAGTGTAATTAGAATTAAGAATATTATGCGAGTATATTAGAAAGATGTTGTTAAGGGATAAAAATCGGAATAAATTACGACGTGGAGAAACGAGAGACGGGCGATCCGTAATAATGTGGTTAAAATCGCACCTAACCCCATCGTTATGGTGAGTACAGCATGGGGGAGTGATTTCAGAATAAATGGTGTGCGTGCGCTGGTAATAAATTATGTCCGAATCGGAGTCGGGAAAATTGTAAGATATGACGTCTGGATAAAGACAAATTAACTTAAATAATTTTATAAAGTAAAATAACATTAACTTAACACCAATAAAATATATACGATATATACCAATATACGAAAAACGGTTCGGTTATATTTTTTAGTTTCGAGAATGTTAAGTTTTACCGCTTTTGTACTTAAATAATACGCAAAAATCAATACGTTTTTGATAACTTTTTATCTAAATATAGTATTTTAAACATTTCAATAATTTTCTGAAAATTTAACAAGTATAAAGTCTATCAAAAATTGTATCGCTTTTTATTCGAAATGTTCACACTGCAGTTTCTACATGTATATATTATTAATTCTTGTCTGTTTCGATGTTAATTTGGTTCTCATAGGATATTCTTATTTCTTATCTGAGATTCAGTTATTATTTTAATTCGTTTTTTTTTTATATCAAGAATAATTCGCACCGGTCGGTCAACTGGCCTATGTATATTCAAAACAGTCATAGTTTATAATGATAAAAATCAAATTGCAATCGTCATTAGGTTTTTACATATTAGCTGGACCGCCGATAAAAAAAATCCGTTCAAGCACTGCTTCCGTCTGTATAAACATGCACGTATGTATTTCGTTATCTCTCGGCAACACACTTTCAAATGTAACCAACGCAGTGGATTTATTTAATTTTTCTCCGGTTCTCGTCTTCGGCAACAGGTATGTTTTACTGTGATTACTTTTGTTATCAACGTCTCGTCTTGTTGTATTTTACCATTGTCAAGTACGGTGTACATTAAACATGTGTCCGTGACATTTAATAACACAGCAAAATAATATAGTATGAATGTATTTTGGCCGTATACATCAACGACGCTTTAGTCACGGTGTTCAGACTATACATTTTCAACCGACTATAAAACACGATCGTATCTGTTAGATGATCAAATAATATATTTTATTCTGTCGTTTATATTTTACAAACAATTTTCGCACACTTGGCCACTGATGAAAGCGAATTGAAGAGTACTATAATGTTCACCGTATGGAATTCGATTTCTCTCTCGCGTTTTGTTTTTTTCGCCCTTAATTAAAATCGGCCAAAAGTTCGTCCAACGTGTACCTACTCGTCCCGTAAAATATACCTAACGTTTAATATTTGCGTTGAAAACCTTAAAAGTTCGCGTCGCGCTGTTCTTATACCGTTGAACATACAATTTCGTACACATTACAATTACTCGTACTTCTCAATCCCACGCGTATAATTATAAAATGCGCATCATTAAGCCGAACACGTTTCTCGCGCCCGATGTCCTATATATTATTTGAAATAAAAGAAAACACGTGGATACGCTATCTTAACATATATTGTCACGACGAAATTCTATACGTACGCTCTACTCCGTACACCGTATAAATGCGTGTATATATGCACAACAATGTATGTTGTATACACAATATGTACAGTTAAATGTCGGGGTCACGTTTACTCACACACGTACACATACATGCACGCACGTGCAACGTACACACACGCGGTTCTAAGGATGGGAAACGGAGACACACAAAGTATAAGTATATTTATAGTGACGTTTCGAACACCCAGATGTTCAATGTTGAACCGAGCTTAATCAGATTGTAACGAACCCGAACCGAACCGAACTTATAAATTTTTTATTCCAACCCGAACCGAACTTGACGAAATAATACTAAGGATTCACATTAATTCAGAATATCCGAGTACTCGTTTGATTTAAAAGTCGGTTAACCCAAATAACTAATTATTGATTCATGAAATAATTGATATAGGCATTTAGCATTTCAAATCAATATTTTTTTTGTATTAGATATACATTTATATAAAATGGTTAACCCAAGAAACCAATTGTTTTCAAAGTATAATGTATACAATTTTTAATATCATAGCATATAATTATATGTACTAATATGGATCAAGAGGACAAAATAAATACAATGTAAATGAATACTCACATAATATTTTAATCTATCATCTGAGGAATATGAATAAGTTTTGTAAATAACTTTTATTGATCATACAATAACACGAAACCTAACCTTTATTTATTTTTGTAATTAAATGAATACTAAATCTATGACTACCACTAGAACCACAATCGCGATAACAAATTACGATATTTTGTGACAAATTTATCAAGTACCAAGATTTTACCAATAAGGAGACAAAAAATATATATAAATGACCTTTTTCAGTTGAATCGAAAATAATTTTTAGAATTTCTTCAAAAATTATACAATAACTATAAAAAACATAAAAAAAACGAACAAAATATTTAGATATTTCCAAATAAATTTAAAAAGTTTCTTGCAAGGTATAGGGGAGAGCGATTGCCCTCTTCACTTTTCCTAAAAAACGCAGGTATTATTTGAAAATAAGTCTACTCATTGTTATTTTTATCATTATTACATATACGAGTATTTATAGATTTTTTTCAATAAATATCCGATTAATTTTTCAGACAAAAGTACAGCAAGAGTGCGTCAGAGATATCGTGTAATTTTATCTATGTTATCTTCGACACTTAAGGTTTGAACAATTTACGTTCTAATTTATCGTTCAGTCGCCATACACGAATATTTTAGCGTCAATTTATGAAATCCGATATTGCCCTATATAATATATAGTACATGGTGTATACGATTACTCTGTGAAGATATTAAGAGTTCGTTATTTAATATAAGATGCTCGTTTCAGATGTTCGCATTCATCTCATATTACTACGATAATTACACATACCATATATGTGCGTGCGATTCGAGAATGAATACAGTTCATTTACACGTTACACCTCAGTTGTGGAAACAATATGATTATATTGTGTGTGAGAATTTAAAAAACGTTTATCAAAAATAGGAATGGGTATTAAACTGTTATACATTGTGTTGCATACGTAGAGAGTGAGGTCGTAGGGTTATAGTTTGTACCTTATAATCCCGTTCCTCCATAGGAATTTCAAACTCTTTGAAGCTGAAATGATCAACCGGGAATCAGTTCTGTGCAATGGTTGTAGAACTGTATGATTCCAATTCCAGTATCGGCCAAACGAAAAAATAATTCATCGTATCGATATTGAAATGGTCGAATGTAACGAAAATCAAGCTTACTTATGACGTGATCTCTAAAATCAACGCGTTTCCAAATTATTATAACGTTACACAATTATCGTTTTTGATGTTTACATTTTTATATAGGAATCAATGACGTCTTGTTAATACAATACATTTGTTTTGGCTCGATTGCCTGCACGTAACAACGGCCGTTCCGTAAGAGACAATCGTTCGCCGACGGATCGCACACGATTCAATTCTTACGATTCCGTCTGGCACGCGCTATCGGAAATGACGGGACGAACGTCCGCGTGCCGTGTCCTCTTGGCTACAATGGTCTGCACGGCCGCGGCGGCGGTGCCGACGTCCGCACAAGCGTCGCCGTTCGCACCGAGACGCGAACCGAGGTGGCAGCCGATCGAGTGGTCCGCGACGGTTGGAGGCCGTTCTCGGGACAACGGCCGGGTTCAACGGCCCGGGCCGACCGACCGCGGCGACCAGCACGTCACCGCCGTCGGCACTAAACCGTTCGGACGTCGTGGCGTCGTCGTCTCCTCGTCCGGTACGCGGCCGGAACGCGACGAGAACGGTCATCGCCGAAAACCGGGTGCGTGTTATCACGAGTTTCGCGGTTCGGGTCGGGCTTCACGGAATCGTACGGTCGTGAGTCCGAGCAGAGATCGCTATTTATTACGATTTTGTTTATTACACGGATAACCGTGAAGACCGGACGAAAGACGGCGGACACGTGCTCGCCGGCACCGACGACACGCGAGCTGGTCACGGGGGCCGTGGCGCGGACAGTCGACGGTCGTTTTTTCGACCACGTACTACTGATGACACACGGTTTGCAGGCGGTGTCCGCAATCGTTGTCGCGCTATTGTTCGCCGCGACCGTCGCGCTTTACGATGTCGTACACGGCCTCTGGAGGAGCTGGTCGTGGACAAGACGACGTCACTCCACGACGGAACTCGTGTTGTTGGTGTGATGTGGTCTGTTGCCGCCGCGGTAAACGTTTCAATACGAAACACGCAGGCGACTTTTCTTGGCAGCTTTTTGTGTTATGCGTGTTGTTTTTGCGTGTTGTGTTTCACGTGTACATATATACATATTTATTTATTATTTATAAATAAAACGTTGTTAAAAAGTGTTCTTGTTTATTTTTGAAACGATTTTATCGTTCTCGCCATGCCTGCGTGTACGATACTCGGCAATACCGGTGTTTTCAACCTGTTCGAACGGCTTTCCTGATCATATATGTTGACAGGAAATCTACTGTTTCGAGAATAATAACCGAACTGTAAAAAATGTATAGAAAGAAAGGAAAAGAGTTTTTAAGTTTCACAAATTTGAATGGACTGTATTAACAAATATAATTAATGTAAATTAACTGTATTTAAAAACTATAGAGAAAGGGGGCCGTATACCAGTAGTGCAACCAGGATTTTTTCATTGGGGGAGGGAGGAGGTCTGACAAAATAAATCACCTTCATCTTAATTGTGGCGAATCAAGTACTACAAATTTTTTTGTAGGTGTGGGTAAGAATGTGTTGAATTTTTATCCTTTCACCATTATGTTCTACGCATCTTAAAATATTATTCTGATCAGTGTTATCGAGTATTATATTACAGTATAAAATTGTACTATACAGTATAATACACATACTGTGTGGAATTATATTGTATTGAAAGTATAAAAAAAATAAAAATTAATTGATTGCATTAATTGAATTTATTTATAGAATTAATTTAACTTGACTCATTTGAAAAATCTAATTTTTATATTCCTTTAAAAATAAATATGCAGCCTTTGTCTTTCAATAATCTATTATTCTATTCAAGTAATTTCATTTTAACAGACAATATTTGAAATGTAATAGGTACCTAAACTTTAAAATATCTAGTTTGTTTCAAAACCTTTGTTCAAAATTCAGTTTATATGATTACTAAAATAGCAATAAAAGGCCATAAATAAAAGAAAGTATTTTGAATAATTTTTTTATAACTGTATAATTGAAAATTGATAAATTAGTAATCAAATATTATAATTTGATTTTTGAAAAATGAATATTAAACCTAATATTTTTAATAAAATTAAAAATTAAAAATTTTAACAGTTTATGTATATTGTAACTAGTATATCATTAGTATAAACGTACAGGAAATCGATTCTAACAATTTTAATTTAATTTCAACTAGAAAACTACAGAGCTTAGTTACATTTTATTGCAAAATTACTCAATTACTAATTTGATTATCTCAAAATTAAAATTTTAACTTTATCAACTTTTCTGATAGTTCAAAATATTTATTAATTTATTATTTAGGAATTCAAATTGATATAGGTTTAAATATCTAAATTACAAATACATTAAAACTAAATTGTATTAACATTATTAATTATGATTTTAAATTAAAAGAAAGTTGGTACAATTAAGACTTCAAATTAAATTTCACTAAAAAAAATGTTAAATTTTTATTTATGTTGTAGTTTTTTCAAATTTTTTTTCAAGAATATTTGGGAAAAATTAAAATTAAATTGCAACCAGTGCCATATCTCTAACAGTTTAAAGTACTCCATAGTTTTATATGGTAAAATACTTATATAATACCTTTATAATACAAACAAAAATTGAAATACCGTATAACAACCACTCTACCCATGGATCATAATCATTTAAATTTAGAACTATTACATTTAGTATTACAACATAATATTATGTTTGTTTTTATACTATTTTAAAATCAACTCAAATAATCAAATTAAAATTTAATGGAGTGGCATCGAAATAGCAGGAGTTGTAGATCGGGGTGGCTTGCAAATGTGTCTACTTTATCAGTGTACATGGGGATATTGTGGTTTCAGCGCTACTGGTGGTTTAATATAATATCTTATTCTTTGATAATGCATTAACATATTATTTAAATTCCCTCCAATTTTCAAATTTAAAATCAAAAGTCATAACCACGGAATCAAACATTTATGTAAGTTTATAAGAATGTTATGATATTAATTTATTATTATACGTGCCAAAGGTGTTGGGGTTGTATGACAGTTTTTATTCCGAAAACGGGTTTTATATTATGTACGTATAATCGTACGTGTTTTCGAACGCATTTATTATTGTTTAAATAATGATCGACGCTGGTTACAATGGTTTTACCCGTGTTTCGTAAAAAGTGATATTTGTATTTGATGAAAAAAATTGATAACATTTTATAAAATGTTTTTTATAAAAAACAATAATAATAACAATCAAATTAAATGCTATAGGTAAACTCGACAACATATATAATATAAATAAATATTATCAACCAAATGTATTTAAAACCAAATAACATAATGAAAATATTGATTTTAAAAAAATTGTATTTCTAGTACTAAAATATTCAACAATAAAGTGCTAATCGTTTCGCAAAATATGAGTGAGGCTCCATTTAATATATATACCAATCAATAATTATTAATGATTATTAACGAAAATCGTATGAAATTTATGTCTCGCGAATCTTATTCAAACTCGACGTTATTGAACTTTGTATGATTTCATCAAAATAAAATTGACCTTACAGACAAAAAATAATAAAGAATTTATAATAACAAATACTACGTAGAATATATATTTATTGTATGGTATAAAAATGTTATATCGTATTGTCCGTGATATACTATAGTAACGTAGTTTAATGAATGCATTAATACAATAATTGAACTGTTGACAAAACAATGTCACGTGTTAAAACATATTATTATTATTTTTTATTATTATTCTGCGATGGCAACAAAACGAAAAGGAAATGTTTTTTTTAAATTATTTATTTTAGACACGTGTGAAAATATTATTAAGGCTTGCCTACATTCCATTATTCCATCGCAATAATGTATCATTGTGTATACGGAAATTTATACATTTTTCAAAGAATCCTTTTTAGACAAATATATATATTATATCCATTATCGTTTATAAAATTAACGCGTAAAACACTTATAAGAAACGCACTAAATAACTATTATAAACTGTTCAACGATATAAATATGCTAATTAGACCGTCGAAATCACGTAAATGTCTACATTGTAACTGACACACAACACACACATACACACACATACATATATACTTGCTGGCGAATAGGCACATTTTTTTTACTGGAATGTACTTTCTATTTTTTGGTGCCACATATAATTAAGGCCTATAATGTCAAAATAAAAAAGCAGCTCGCGATATTTATTTTAATACATTATCATATATCATATACTAATTTGAGTTTGTAAACAACTATTTAGAAGAAAAAAAAACACGTCAAATCAATAATTTTTGGAAAATTTTATATCAATTTGTGTTGGTAAAGGTTTAACTAATAGATATCATGTACTAGAGATATTTGCATTTATTTTTATTAAATTAATATCATTTACATATCGATTTGTAAAGTTCAATTAAATGTATTCTGTAGAATGTAAATTCATTCGAACGAAAATCGCGAGCCATAGTTTTCTTTTATTATTTGAATAAATATTTGAATTACGTATATGTGTACTAAACTTATAATTAATTGCAGTTTTATTGTTGTATAATACTTTGATTTATTCAAAAATCAACTTTTAACTTAATAAGTTACAGTTTTTTTACTTGATGTGTTAACTTCAAAATAAATATGTTTACAAAAGTATTAAAAATCAGTATAAATGAAGTTAGATTCTTAATAATATAGGTAACGCCGTCTGCCTGTCTGTCCGTAAATGCTCCTCCGTTGTCTGATTTGGACGCTGCTAGATGTTTTATGTCTAACTAGACCTACTAATATTTTATGTTACAGTCTTATCATCCAACGGTTTTCAACGATTTTCGTTAGGACTCGACTTAGGGCGTTACGTAAACGCGCAATTGTGGCGACCTGACAGTGGTCCGTCCCTCACAGTATATTCTCAAACGACGCGGCAGGTATACAAACAACAGTCCAGTTGGCTCGCGCCGTCTAGTCATAGATTCTCGTACGATCTCGTCGACCCCGTCGTTCTATCACAGTACCTGAACGAGCAAGTCACCCCAATCGACTTAACGCCGACCAAGAACGAGCACTTCTAGAGCTCGTACCGCATTTCCACATCGATGCGTACCGATAGGCTCAACTGCTTAGTTATTGAGACCCAGCCCGCACTAATCCAACCCAGGTCGACCTCGATCCGTGATTGTACCGCTGCTAGGGTGGTCCATGCAGAGGGCTTTATAGTCAATCGTGCTATTGTTCGTGCACGCGTTATTAGTAGGACATGCTTCGAACAACTTTCATCCCCGTTGTTTTACCGTCTCTCTGCGGCTTTACCGCAACACCAGCGCAGCGGCTACCCGAACGTTTAAACGTCGTAATACCCACGGCCAAATGTCTTCCGGGACTTAGTCTAAGATCCATGTGCCAATCTTAAGTGGAGGATCCGTAGTTCCGTCTACACTTCTTGGCCAGAATGGTCCTATTAGCTCAGAAACCCCCCGGGGTTGTCGGTTAGGTCGAGGGCGCGGGACATTCGCTTCCATGCACCACCGCCCGTCGCTTTTCTTGGCGACGCTGTGCCCGAGAGGAGTTTATATTATGTCGGTCCACCTTCCCCCAACTGGAAGGTGAACACGTTCGACAATCGAGGCTGGAATCATCTCCGGGAGACCTATTATCCACGGTCACTTATTGAAATTTTCGTGACTGTCTCCGCGACAAAGACGTGCTGTTATCCACCACCTACGGACGCGATCAGATTGCACGGGGTGTGGGTTCTCGCATTGCCCGAGTTCCCCTTCAAGAACTCAGGTTGACAACCCGAAGACGCTTTTCAGCGTATCATTGACAGAATGTCAATCCCGATGCCATGTATTCAGCAATGTGTGTTCCTTTTTCGTCCGACACAACCTCCACACAATCAATGGCGTGACACCGTTCGTATTGTTTTTGGTTCGGCAGAAAACTGCGGACGGACCATTGTTGCACAGGTTCTTATTAATATCAGTAGCGATTCCCATGACGAAGTTACTCTTACACAAAATGTGTTAATTTTTTTTTGTCGTTGACTGATCCACATAATTAGTTGAAACGTGTACTGTTTGAATTTTCACAGTCAATTCATTTTAGTTAACACCCCGAAGACGAATATTTCAATCAAACTTCGAAATACATTATTATATGTATTATTAAGTAAACAACAACTTATAAATACTGAAATTGTGTTCTACGGCCTAATGAAATATTTAAAATGTTAATTCAAATGAGTATTTTTTATATTTTATGAAAAAAGTAAAAGACTGATTAATTTAATTTATTTTTATTTTTAAATAATGTTTCACTAAAATTATAATTTCCGTAATAATATCTAAATTGTAATCTTTTTTTTTATTTTTACCGAAGTTAAGTTTTTTTGTTTCCACTTTAAGCTTAACTAACTGAAAACGTTGCTAGTCGACTGTATGTCATATTGTTATTTTACTGTAATTTATTTGAGTCGAATTTTTTCATTAATATTTTCGACACATACAAAAACAAATATTTTGAGCTCACGAGCTCTAAATACGCTACAGATGGGTAAATAATGTATATTACATTGACCTAAACGCAAGATTTTAATAATGTCATTATTTTTATATTATATGACGTATTTCCCTACGTCAGAACGTAACGGGAATTTCATTTCATTAATATTATCAAGACGATTTGTAATTAATTCGTTCCGGTAGTACTGATCATTATTTTTTTAAAATATATAATACAGTTAACGTAGAATCTTAAAAACACTGTAATAACACGCCACTGCGGCGTATCGTTAACTTTTAATTGCTCGTCGTACTATCGTGTACAGATATTCGATGTTACGATTTTATCGAATGATAATATACATAATTATACAAATGAAACGACGTTGGTGCTATAAAAGTAATATTTATAAATTTATAAAATTGTAATTGTATTTTTATCCAACTTTTCGCTAATATTCTGCTCTCCCCCTCCCACTACTACATCACTAATACTACCGTATGTTTCGTTATCTCAGGTGTTTATCGTAATAATTTTAAAGACTACATTTCTTTTACAAAAAGAAGTAAATGATATTTCGATACTTCTTTTCTATCGGTCATTCAATAAAAGAAAAAAGTATAAGAATACTAGAGTATAAAATAATATTATAATATAAAATAATACTACAATATAAAAAGTGACAAGTACAAAAATGTGTATTATATATCATAATTAAACGTTTTTCACTTTTTTACACGACTTAATTTCTAACAGTTTACTGATATTCAAACGCGATTGGTATAATTAATTACCCAAACAAACTGATATTAACTAAACTAGTTTAACCAATTTAATATAATATAGAGAATACTAGTGTCGCTCAACTCGTTTTGACGTAGGCCAGTCAAATGTTACTATTTTAAATTCGAAAGTGATCGTTTACGACCGATAACCGATTTTGAGTTTAATTCAGTGTTTCGATATTTTATGTACTTAACGAGCAAAAACATAAAGTAGATAATGTCGAAACGATTCTAACGCATGTAAAGTAAAATATGTTTCTGCTGTTTTTGTCGTATTAAAATTCCAAAAACCATAAATTTGAAAACAATATGATTTGATTCGTTGTTTGTACAAATAAGCAACGCTGGTCATTTAATCAATATTTCTACTTTCTTTTTCTACTTCTTAATTTGGCTTCTGCGACTATACGAGAGTTTTTACTATTTTCCTCTGCCTTTCCCGATCCTGAATTAAGTTATCTCTAGTCTTATAATTCCAACCTTCCCAGATCTTTCTCGACTACACCCATCCAACTTTTTCCCGACTTCCCTTGAGATGGTCTCTTCTCTCCTGGCTTCCAAAACATTTGCCGTATTGATAGTGTTTTCTTTCTGTTAATATTTCTAATTTATAAAAATTAGAATATTAAAAATTTATAATATAGTAACTAGAATAACGATGATTACAATTTTATAGAACGTAGGTCATTTCAATAAGCTAATAAAACTAAAAATATATTATTTAAATTTTACAAATCACGAAATAACAGGACACTTTCCTCGCTCCGTTCATTCGATAAACTTAGCGATTTCCCATTTTGGATTTAACTAAAGACTATTTTATCGCGTAACTGTCTCGAATATACTATCGTAAATAATTAGCTCGATATTTTTCCCCGCTCACAAGAATTAATATCGAGAATTTTGCAATCGAAACAAGCGACGAAACAACAACTGCAGTAGTTCGAAAATGTCGTATAATGTAATTGGGGGGTTATTTTTCCAAACGGTTAGGTCATAATAGGTAGTTGGATATTACGAGTCGAAAAATACTCAACGCGTAAATATTTCCGCCGGGCCTGACATAAATCGACTTTTTCGTACACAGTGAGAACGGCCACGCTGTAAGATAATGCAACAACAATTGCGCGGTATATTTTGAAACGTACGCGTTTCGAATTCGTTGTGGAAACGCGACCGTTATGAATGGCGCCCGGTGCGTCTCGAACACGCGTACACGCTGACGATACGGCAAAATGAGTTGCCTATACTGTGGGTAGATTTTTTTAATATTATTATGGGCCGTATCTCGGAAATACAAATAATTGTTGTTCACATTCCGTTCGACGTTTCCGTGCTTGAAAATGCTTTTATTTGCAGTACGAAAATCGATACTACGATTTCCGTTTTGTAAATTCAATAACGTTTTCGTGTTTAAACGTTGAATCGTTTTCTTCGTTTAATTTATTAACCAATATTAACGTAACATAATGTTTTATTGTTTTCTAATAACAGTGTGTTTCCAGTGCTGCGCCATAGGAAATTCGACTATATAGCAATACTCGAACATCCTTATCCACGTCACGTGTCGTTTCCAATCCCGTTGAAAACAGAAAATACATATTATTCATATCATCGAACATACCGCAACATATCGAACATAATGTTTTCATATATGATATGCCCGTCGACGTTGTACAAACTGATAATCCCGGTTCGTCATACGTATGTAGAGATGTGGATCTTATCAGATCTATTTGTTCTACATTGACTATTCGTTTTTTCGGTACGACGATCAATTATTAATTATGTACAAATAAGGATTAAACAGTCTTTTGGCATCGTTTTCCGTGGACTATGCAGTTAGCCGATAATTTTCTATTTAAAAACACGATTGTGCGCATTAATCGGTACAATTTCAAGTCTGCTACTTCGATAATTCGAACAAAAATCAATTTTATTCAATTCAAACGCTCCGTGTTAAATGTATTATTATTGAAATTTCGCACTGTATTTATTAAAATATTAAACTACCCCTTAAAGTATACACAAAAGTGTTCACAAAGTGAAAAAGTTAAAAGTGTAGATACGAAACAATTTATATACTATTGTGCTAACATCAATTTGCCTTTTTTTTTTAAAAAAAAAAAAAATACTTTCAGCGATCGAACTATCGCGAAAAAAAAACGAAATACTATTTTCTAGCTAATAAAAAACAAGTTTCTGGTCGAGTAGTAATTTTCCGTCGAAACGGTATCAATGAATTTTTGTCGGCAAAAAAAAAGATTACCGTTACTCTTAAAATTTGTTGAGCTCGCATCACTATACACGTCATGTACCCATGCGGTCACCGGGAATACCAGTGTGATTTTGGATTTATCGCTATTTTTAATCACCGGTTTGATTTTTTTTTCCAATTCGAGTATCGATTATCAGTATTTAAAATTCCGACTCACATTCGGTCAATATTTGTTTAACTCTGTAGAGCTTGTAATCTTGAAAATCGATATTCATATCTATCGGTTACGGTTAAGACGTTGTTTTTTTTACGATTTCGATATTTTATTGAGTCGATATCGATTTTTATCGGTTTTGTCCGATATTTAAAATCGATTTCAAGCTCTTGATAGTTATGACCACTATCTATAATGTCGATCAAATGTACATTTATTATTGTAAAGATGTATAACGCGACAAACGATTCCTACGACGAAATATTCTCCGAATAATCGTTACTATTCGTTAACGGAATATTAAAAAATGGAAAAACATTTTCATGTTCGATTCGGATAAGATAGGTTAGACACAATTAATAAAGGTTGCTGTTTGAAAATCAAACGTTTTTATTTTGGTTCTAGGCACAATGTGTTGGGTGGGAGGTACGGGATGTAGCTTTTGAAATGATATTTGATTATACCTTTAATGATTTAACAATAAATGGAAATACATCGAAACAAAATTTATTTGAATTATTGATATCGTTGATTGGCTCGTTATATATATATATAAACCACACACATTTTATCACGTTACTATACTTGGTGTTAATGTCGAAACTCAAGAAATAACGATATTTCTTGTCATTTTGATAAATTAATGTTGTTATGTTTTCGGAATTTGAGACAGGTGTCTAGTAATATCACAGCCGACCGCATTACACATGATCACAGACGGAAAACGTTTTTAATTTTTGATTTCTGTTTTTCATTAACCAACAAGCGAATAAAAAATAAACTTATTTCCAGTAGTCCAATCTCAATTCTGAAAAATATTTTGGACTCATTTATGTCTATTCCAAGATATGTTTTTTAAAGAAAATGTTTAATTTTGTCATAGTTATTCTATTATTTTTTGGGGAGAAAAGTTAAATAGACTACATTAAGTAAATAAGAAATAAAATTGAAAAACTACTTCGAAAGGAACATCGAATAAAAACTAATGTATTCAAAATTCGTGTTTAATAATAAGTATGGACTACGGTAAATATGTTTATTTGTCGTGGTCATTTTGCACATTTTCCCGTCACAAATATATTTTCAGTCGAGTGTTCAGTGACGTGCTCACACATGATATTAATCGTATCGCTATTGCTATACGGGCGAAATCACGCGCAGACCGAAACTAAACGTCCGTTAACGTATACTAAATTGCCTATATGAAACTCCTTAAAACTGAACGTGTTTTAAGAAACACGGTAAGCCGCATGAAAACTTTTTTGTGAACATTTTTTCTGTTTGGTTTACGTTCAACGTTTTATGCCGTTTTCTAGGATTTTCTTTTAAATATTATTATTTATTAACATTATTTTTTATTTGTTTAACATTATTTTTGCTCTATTAAAAAAGAAATCCAATATGAAACAATATCCAAAACAATCCGCGCAGCATATTGATAATATTAACATTTTCATTATGTTTTAAAAAAGATGTTTCAGAAAATATTTTATAACCATTTTAAAAATATTCGGCCTAAAATATTCAAGGCCGAACGTGTTGAAAATAGTTTGAAGATATCATTCAAAAAATATCGTATAATGGTTTTCCATAAGAGATCTAAAAGATCCCAAATATTTACACCCAAATATAATTGATACATTTAAAAAATGTTACGTGTAAGATATTATGTGGCCAATTTTTATGAAACATTTTAAATCTCCTAAATTATTACGTGTAAATTGTCCTATGGAAAAAAAAATTGTTATGTAGGTATTTCATCAACAAAATGTTTTACGATGTTATATTACGAAATACAAATAATATGTCTCATTCGTCGCACCATACGCCATATAAAGGCAAAGAGATCTTGCCTTAAGACACATTCAATATATGTATTCTATATATTTTAATTGTAAACCATATAATGGCATATTTTATGGGCCGGTAGAGCCACCCACCCTTTGCAGAGAATACAGGTGTTAACATACTTATAAAAAACCTATTAAAAAAAGATGAGTATAAGCACAGTTAAGTAATATTTTTTATACTATATTACTTTTGAAATAAGCGAATTTAATTTGTATAAAAATAAAAATAAATAAAACTACATTCAACTGTTTGTTTTTTCTATTTATATATCATATCGAAACAATAGATCAGTGGTTCTCAGCCGGGGTGATATGTTACCCTGGGGTAACACGTAATCCTCGAAAAAAAAGGTAATTAAATAATACAATCGTATTATTGCCACGTCGTCATATAATCGCCACCATCGTTGGAATAACATAATAATTGTTTACATTAATAAGCACGTGAAAAGATAACGAGTCACAAAGACACTCGCTATTTCCATTATCATACCTAGAATTCCTCAACTTTGTAAAATCCACCAGGGTTAAATTTCTCATTAATTTTTCAGATCTTATACAATTCAACATTATTTTTCAATATTCTTATTGTTATTTTTTCAATTTAAAATGTCAATGTTTATTCAACATTACAACTAAAATAAAATGTTTAATTTTTATTTTTCTGCATACTGTATTTTTTTAAAGCGCTCATACTTTTCTTTTAAAATGTACAGTTTTAATTGTTTAATATTTTGATATTAGGGCGACGCAGCGTTGGATTCTCATGGATAAGGGTGACATAAATAAAAAGTGGCTGCAAACCACTGCAATAGATAATCCAACGGATTCATGAAAAATGTACAGTTAACTGCCTCAATAAATAATTCAAATTTTATAAAACGTATTAAAAATTTTATTGGTAGTGAATAATTCAGATTTTGGAGTAAAACTTCTTTGAACGTTCAAATACATATGAATATATTAGTTAATCGTCGTCATTTTTAGGTAACATGTTGCGGAGACGTTGATATTTTTATCAAAGTTCGAAACGCATTATTATTACACATTATAAGTATATTATAAAATAGTTGACAACTCATGTAAACTAAAACAACTATCTTCATATTTATGTCTAAAAAAATATCAAAAACCTTTAACCAAATGGATGCTTTGTAAATTATATTAAAAGACAAAACGTTTAATCGATTTATTATTTTTGTATTTTCGTAAAATAATTTTATACTAATACATGTATTTTTGTAATAAAAAACAAAATATAATTTTTTGCGTTTAATTGGATAAATTCAATATTAATTTGTTAACATATTCAATGCACGAGATACGACACCTGAATGATGAAAATATGAAATATAATTTTTTCCCTGTCAAAATCACAAAATTCAACATTATATTGTGTTGTAAAGTCCTGCGAGAGGGAAGTTTTCGGTATTTAATTTCTCCGAATAATGTTAACATTAGACACTACGGAATCATGGTTTATGATTAACAGTTTATAAACGCACAAACAAGGTTAAGGAGTGTTAAGAGTATATTTATTGAGGCAGTTAATAACACAGATAACATCGTTTCAGGAAGTAATTGTCGTCGAAATATAATCAAAGTTTTTCATTTCCAACGTTCGGTAATTTCTATAACACAATTGACGTGTTAATGGAAAAAAAAAAAACGATTTACCGTACACACAAAACGATTCAAAATTGACGTTTTTCGACGTCAATTCCGGAACACTCGAGCACACGCACTCCTGCGATTGCGGTGTTCGACTGGCGAGTGCGTTTTCCACGCGGACGGCGAGCGGTCACGTTTTTCTCGACGAGGGACCGAGCGCTGGATAATCTTTTTTTCCATATATATATATATAAATATATAAATTTATAAAATAAACGTTTATAATCGACGTAAACGCTGTATACTACGGTACGTAATACGAATTCGCTTGTATCCGCGCGTTGCCGAATAAATCGATAATAAACGCACGGGCGGACAATGGAACGGAACGGGTCTCGGCCCGAGGCCGCCGGAACAGAGTAAAACGGGCAAATACGGTCGCGTGTAGGAGATTTCACTTTGATTACCGCGCAGGCGGCAGAGGCAACAATGGCCTCCGATGTAAGTCGGTCATTTAAAGTCTAATTACAAAAACCGACCGCGTTAACAGCAACAGCATAACGATATCGTGTTATCGTCCGCCGCCTTGGGGACCTGCGCCCGTAATGTTTTTTTTTTTTTCGTATCTCGTGTATTCAATGGCCGGTGTTTGTGGGACCCGTCGCGGTCTCATCCGATAGCAACAACGATCGCATGTATAGACGGCGACACGTGGGCATCGGCCGGTCACAAAGTTCAGAATAATCCCACGAGATAGTTTTCGTGCGGTTTAACAGTCATTGCATGTTGTCGTCGACTAACGTCAACTCGGACTGTTTACATTTTCGCAGTATGAACTTCTTACAGTTAATCGTCGTCATTTATACAATTTAGGTAACTCGGAGAAGATGATATTTTCATCAACGTTCGAAACGCATTAGTATTATACATTAAATTTTGTTATAAAATAGTCGACCACTCATGTAGACTGAAACAACTATCTTCATACTTCATGTCTAATGAAATATCAAAAATATTTAACTGTTGATATGCTTCGTAAATTATATTAAAAGGCAAACAGTTTGATCAAATTATTACTTTTGTGTTTTCGCAAAATAATTTTACACTAATACATGTATTTTTGATAATAAAAAACAAAATATAATTTTTTGCGTTTTATTGGGCAAAGTTAATCCTTTTTTCCATTATAAACTCTTTTATTTTTATTCTTTAAACAGGGTGAGCCCATGCACGAAATAATAAAATATTTTTGAATTTCACATTTATTATAATATAAACCTTTTCTAAAACAAAAACCTAAAAACAAAAACATTAAAAAAATTGACTAAGCATGTCCGTATTAATGATATTATGTGAATCATTTCGGGAAATACTAAAATTCACTTCCTATCTATTTTCACTATGGAATAATTTATCATTGTTTTTAATTTTTAAATAATAATATTTACAGTACAGGCTACTTTATTTGTTGTCATCAATATAGTTTGTTATACAAGTCATAATTTCAAAAGCAATTATTATAATGATTTTATTGTATTCATCCATTGATATACATCAATTATTTTTGTAAACAATATACAAATAACTTCACTCTTTCTTATTTTTCTTAAAACTAGTCATTTCTATTGTGAAAATTGGTAACTATATTCAGCGACTTTTTAGTAATAAGATATTGTGTTTTATTAAACACATTATCAAAAACGATCGCGAGAACTCGTACAGGTTTTTTAACAATTAAATAATTTAAAACCACGATACCGCACAAACACAAAACTTTATAAATACGTGTTAGTTGTACATACAGTGTTATGTTTTGAAATTTTAGTTTTCATATTATTTGATAATTATAACACCAACCTGTATTTAAAAATATACAATTTAAATCGTCGCATAATATTATCCGATTTGTTAGACATTTTATACTTTATTATTGACATTTTATGTCTTTACTTTGGCACATTAAAATAAAAAACCGTCACGAAAAAGTGTCCACCAAAAAGTTTCCACGAAAAGCGTTACCTAAATTAAGATACCCACTGAACATAAAATGTCTCACTTAACGCGGACTCGTATGCGTTAATCATTTATCATTTCATTTGGGTAAATTATTATATAATCACTGAAATTGTTTTATTAGTGAAAATTCACTGGAAAAACATTTATCTCGTAAGTATTTAGATAATTTTTCATTGAAAAAAAAGTAGCACTAGTAAATTTGTTGACCTGTGAATGAATTAATTATCCAAATAATTATATTAAATTTACTATACATTTAAAATGTATAATGGTTTCGCGAGTTGTTTTACAGTTGCTTTTATGTTTTTGTATGATGTATCTGGCACACAGTGCTTTTATGTATAAAGTAATAACAATATTTCTCGAAACACTTATTCGTTTAATTAAGACTCCACTATTTAGAGAAAAACTTGATAAAAAAAAAAAAGTTTGAGTTAATCGTTTAAAATGTGTCGCTGATTTTTTGTTCTATAATATTAATACTACTAACATATTTAGTCCTATCTCAACCGACGTGTGTCCGACGTATGAATATCTCGTTTTTTGACACATAATTATTATTGTAAATCACCTTATTTTTATAACTTACATGCGTTCACATTTTCTGTGTAGTATATTGGACAGTCAATTTACATAATGTGTGAAAAGCAAACGATTATTAGTATGGATGTATCGCATAGACTTGACTATTATCAGCATGTGCACGCACATGTCAATAATTCAAACGAATTTAATAAATTGTTCACGCATAACATGACGATTCAGACATAAAAGTTAGATAAAATATCAATCACTTAGAATGAATAAAATCGACAAAATGTTTGAATTCATCAATCTCTTATTCCAGGTTATTATGGGAGTAGATTTTTAGTTAAATGTTTAAGGTTTTTAGTATATTGAAACGAATGTTCCAAAATGTAAAATTATATCAGTTCTTAAACATGGTTTTAATCGAGAATTTGAATTCCACAATATCCTAGAAATAAGATTGACACATTTTTTATCAGAATTATATTTGGTTCACTCGAAGTGGTCGAATTGTTTTAAACGTTCGGAAAACGTTATATACATGTATATACGGTTATACTTATGTTTTAATTCGATCGTTTGATGACACTTTACGTTTTATATCTAACATCTCTGCGTGGTCTGATCGAAGGTAAATGCATTCGTACATGCATAAGTACTTTCAGTGACGGAATTATATTTGATATATAGTGGTTTTGTTATTATTATCATTCTAATTCCAATATATATATATATATATATATATATACAATCACGGAAAGTGCGTCGACATTCTATAAAATATTTCATTCTAAACTCAGTGCCCGCCATTAATATCGGTCAATATTCATCGATCGTATTGTTTGGAGAAAAATCCCGAAATATGGTTTAAACAACGGAATTCCGAGACATGTTCCGAGACATTCATAAATTTGTATTAGGTACGTACGCAGTCATACATTATAATATTATTGTATACATTAATTTACCTATTATTCAATGAATAACATTTTCCAGTCAAATCGTTAAATATAGATTTAAGTATAATTAAAATAAAAACGTATGAAAAATCGAAGAACACGCGACACCGTTGTGTGTATTTCTTTGAGCTTAAAAGCAAAAACAAAACATAAAACCTCGACTTTTACCCTTATATATATATATAATTGCTGTAAGACTGTAACGGTTTTTCTTCGAGTGATTTTTTAATGTCTAGTATAGACGGTATATACCCTTAGCGTTCCGTCAACGTTATTCGTAGCACGTCCGTATCTAGGCAATGCGATAATTAATATTGCACTGCATTGTATTAAAAATTGCTCGGTACATGGTTTTTTCGAATTTCGTCGAGTTCATATTCACGTTACGTTACCGAATCGTATTGTTCACGATATTATTTGCATGCATCACATGTCGCGATAATATATAGACCTTGATCGTCGTTCCACGTCAATCGCTCGTGTCGCATAAAAAGTTATTATAATGTCATCGCTTTGATGATTTACTGTAATTAGTAAGGAGAAACGATTGTTATTATTATTATTTTGCACACGTCAACAATCTGTTCAAACTGCATAATTATTATTATTCTCGCGATTCGCCAAAGAAATATAATAAACTGCCAATATTTTGACCCTGTTTATTCTAAATGATCTTGTTTTTTTTATCGAATTTCGTTTTGAGAAAAAATGCAAAATCTTGGAATTTTTTACGAAAGTAAAATTTATGAAAAACTCATGACGAATGAATGAACTTATTTCGGTGTAAAAAATCCCCTGGCAAAATTGTGGAAATGTTGAACATATGTTGCACTATTTGCGTTTAACTCAAACGTAAACTATTCTCTTACGAATTTTGTCAACACTCCTGTAATTGTTAATAGAGGTCGACCATTTATTACAACTTGAAAAATAGTATACATTAAATGCACATCATAAAGAATTAAAATTGGACAAGGCGGTTTGACTGGATTAACTATTTCATCGTTACGCCAGAAAATATCAATTTCACCGAATGATGTTTCAGATATTATGATGGGAAATCAAGAAAGAAATTATTTTAAAGATTGATTATAGACTATGTTTTTTTTTTGCTTGTGATTACTTTTTCGTGTTAGATGATCATGATATGCGTTACGTCGTGGTAACAAATTGTATTTAATCGTTATTAATTATTTGACACGTTTCTTAATTTTCTCAGTAATTCTCTTAAATGTAATTATAAACAGCCCAAAAATTAAGGGAAAAACGGCAAAATTGTCGATATATTCGTTTTGGTCATGAAAATTATTTTATATTTTTAAAAGAGTTTAAAACCTAACACAAGATTAGATATGTGTAATATTTTAACAATATTTATTATATTCGTTAATCATAATAAACTACCGGCGTCACTTAGAATTGTTTTTTTAACATAATGATTGTTTTCGAATTCAAAACAATAATAAAACTTTAAGATCTCTGTCTAAATAACTCACTTGAGACGATATCCTATCGGTTGGCTACTATTTTTTTCTTTTTTGTTTTAAATGAACTCCCCTCCCCCTCAAAAAAAAAGCTGTCTACGTGCCCGCTTGATAGCCGTTCCACGTCAATTGCTCGTATCACGTAAAAAAATATAACGTTGTCGCAATTGTAATTTACTATAATTAGTATTATATATATATTGTAAACGGACAAAGGTAAGACGCGATCGTTAATTGTTACGCACACACCAGCACACCAATCGGTGCATATTCTTCAATTTTTTTAAAATTATTTTTTCTATTATTATTCTTTATTATGAGTTTTTTTGTTTTATACGGTTACAGTGCGATTTGGGTTAGATGAAATTGCTATCGTTCGCGGTGAATCACTTAAAAAACGTACACGCGGGGGTACACACACACACACACACACACACACACACACACACACACACACGCCTACACACACACACACACACACACACACACACAATATATATATATATAGTTCATCATGGGTCGTTCCGTTGCGTTCTCGAGTGACGCGCTTGCTGCGTACTTGTGTCATGGAATATCGCTTGATTAGTCGTCAAGCGTTTGTCGCGAAATGCACGTGCCGCGAACCATCAACTATTTTTTAGTTTTTTAGTTTTTGGGCTAAATTTTGTATAATATACGGAAAAGTGAATCGTTCAAATCGCATATTAAAAGAGAATTTTCGAAAAACTTAAAGCGCATCAATAGCACACGTCTTGCCAAGCATATTCGCTCGAAAATCAGACATTATAACTCTATTCTGTAAAATATCTATCTAAACCTAATAACCCTATAACTATTTTCCATAACTTAGGTATTTTCACATAGGTGTTATAATACATCAACATTTGATTTCTAAATAGAAATTTATGATTTTAATTAATACTCATAAAAAACATATGTTCTTATATGAGATCCGTCGAGAATTTTATTTATTTTAAGCCTTAATTATAAAAATGATCAGAAAAGATAGAAGACTATTGTAAAGTTATGTTCTTCATTTTTTTCAAATAAAATTATGGAATGGTAAACCTAATTTACTATGAATACTTATTGATTACAATTTATCAAACTATAATTAATTTAAATAGATAAATAACGGGTTTTTTAAATCTATTTAATAGTTTAAACTAATAAAGCTATATATTAAGCTCAGAGTGTCTCATTTTTATAAAATAGTAAACATTTTGCTGGTCAATTTGTGGGATATTTAAATTAATAAAATGACCCCCATGAAAATGTGTTTGTATTCAATTCGTCGATTGTTTCTTAAATGGTGAAATTAATAGAAACAACAAATGAATATGTAGTTTTAACAAATTTTGTACAGTTTATAATTTATCATTATTATTTAGTTGATGAAACGAATAGTTCAACTTGATTGCCACTAATTTCAAAGTATTTGTTAAATATTGATACACAATATTGTTCACTGAGTAAATTTAATAAATGCCTTTTTCGAATGCTTTCAAAAAATTCGGCCGTATTTATGCATTAACCATACAAATAAATTTCACGAGGCGTCATACGCCAACAGTTTTTTAACAGACAGAGTGATATTATTGTTTTGTCCACACGGACAGTTACGAGACATTATGCGTGTGTTGTTTATTGTTATCCATAACTACAACTCAATCTAATTGATTAAACAGCTAGGACGATAAATTGTGACGCCCGATTTCCAGACAAATGTTGCGCCTACTCGTATATACGATTGAGTCGACACCCGCCCCGGGAAAATTCAATGTTAAAATAGTGTGTATCGTTTCTACACGAATATTAATTTAAAAACGTCGAAATACTTTATTAATATAATTGTATCGTGGCTCTGACTACGCAATACTCGTTCTTACGGCTGGTGTTGGACCGATGGCACGTGGTTATTCGTCGTACACGTTCCGTGTAAACTTACGGAAACGGTGTTAATGTACACACGTGCTGTGCGTATAGGCAAGTCGTTATCGTTATCGTTTGAAACAGCGAATAAATTGAAATAGCAAGAAAACGACTAATCGATAACCGTTTAAAAAATGTCCATAGAAATATTTAAAAACGAATCGATGTACAATTTGTAACGAAAGCAAATGAAAAATGGGTACAAAGAGTTGCCAACGTCAAATATGTAAATATAATCCACGTTTATTCTACTACGATATAACATAGCTAAAACACGTTTTTTGTTTGACAATTGCCGCGCGGTTAGAATTCATCGACTACGCGCATAAACGTTTCACCTGATCGACACGAAATATAACACACGGTATTCGGGTTGATATCGAGTCGCGTAAATATATATATATATGAATTATGTGTGTGTGTGTGTATGTGTGTGTGTGTGTGTGTGTGTGTATGTGTGTGTGCATCAAAAAGCAATATAAAATTAGTCGACGCGTAAGCTGGACCGGAGGAACCCGCGGGACCGAATTTCACCGAATGTAGTTCGGCCCCCGAGGTTCCTCTTCGCCCGCGTTTGGTTTTTTGATCGCAGGCACCTGACCACGATTCCAACCACGGTCTAGAGCGACCATAATACAATGTGTTTGGCTATCGGTCCGGTCTCGGTCGTACGTAACGCGTAACGACAATCGGTCCGAATTTCTGTCGCGATTGTTAAACCGCCACCGCCACCAGACACGCGGATTACATTGTCGCCACGTCGCGTCTGCCGGTGCTGCCGGCGGAAAGCGTTTTATTCTCGTTTTACGTCCGCGTTCGACTTTCTTACCGAGACGCCGATTTCGCGAAACATTGTTCTCGGACGACAAAAATCGTACCGTTCGAGTTGTTCGCGGCGACCAATCGGGGAACTAAACAGTGTATTTTTGAAATAATATCCAGCACGTGTCCAGATTGTCAGGGTGTGGCCCGGAGCCCGAAATATGTTGCAACGGCTCGTGAGTCGAAAACACGAAAATAAAGTAGCCACATGATTTCAAATTTTTTATTTTACTTGATTAGGTACCCTCTCTCGATCATTATCGCGCACGGTTTGAACGGACATTTTGAAGAAAAATCGTTAACGTGTAACATATTATCGGTCTTGTATTCGAACAGTTTTATTTAAATAATAAGATTTGAATACACTTTTCATTATCCGAACACTATTCTGTAGATTTTATATATGTATATATAAAGACGTATTCTAAGTACTTTGTTCTATATTTTTAATATATAATATTTAAAAATTGACGTGTTTTCATACTCTCTCCGCCGTTTTTCTAACATCGAAATAGATCCGTGTTTATAGGATTCCTTGCCCAAACGATGTGTTTGACTATCAAGAAAAAAATAGGTCACTCATCTGAAGTGTCATCATTTGCTTCGAAATTTCACTAGCCCAAATGACATAATATGGTTAGCGAACGACAAAAAAAAAATCCTGATCGAATTATCACCGTCATTATTTAGAAATTAGAATATATAAATATATAGTAAGTTCTCGACGAGCTATAATACTTTATGGGTGAGGAGAGAGAATTTTTATCCTTAAACGAATCCAATTAAAACATTATTGCCGAAATGTATTAATATATAATAAGCATATTTAAATAGATTTTTAACACCGCAGCTCCCACATAACAGTTTGAATACATTGATTTCTATAGTTTGATGGGCTAACAATATATATTGCAACCATTACAGCCGCCACCTTGCACAACATAACAATATACGCGCTTCATTGAACACGTTAATAATTGTCGTTTAAACTATTATTCGATGAAAAAAAATCGTGAAAAACATATGCATATACAATATAATATACATTACAAATAAATACGACTAGGCATTGAAAATTTACAAAAATACGTTAATTTTAATTAAAATTAATTTAATGTGTTACTTTTTTTTACATCTACTTTAGTTGCATCCCAATTGTGTGTGTAAAAAAATATTCTCACAAATAGATTATTTCGAACTGCATGCCATGTGACTCGCGAACTTAGAAAATGAAAATATGATTACAAATGTCTTATGTAAGAAAAATATTTTTAACCACATTGGCGACAATTAAATTGCCACTGTTAGTCTAAAGTCCCAAAATGAGGGAAGGGAAATAATTCATAGTTAGTGTTGTACATTTAGATGCAGGGACACTAATCCCTCGCTTTTAAATTTTAAATGCAAATAAATAATTAACTATTCGTGATTTATTTTTTAAGTAACAAATTATATAAATAGCATTAGATATATTGTTATTGATAGTGTTATTGTATAATTGTTAAATCATTGTACAAAAAACCATACAAGCCGCTGGAGGAGGTCGCTTATCGTTTTTCAAGCTATTTTATTATTATTATTATTATTACTATTGCTAATTAGACAATTTAATTCAATCTTTTGTTAAAACTAATTTTCAAAGTTAACGAAAAATATATGAGTAACTTTTAATTTAACTAGACTTATATATATATTTTATATTTACTAAATGTGTTTAAAATAAAAATTGTTGCCATACCTAAGCTTGCAAATATAAATATTTCGATTTTACAATTTTAATATGTTTGTAAAAAGTTAAGTTATTTTTAAAATTGTTTATAAATATATAATTTATTAATAACGGGTGTTGTGGACATACGGTTGTTTCTGCGATATAGTTGGATATATTATAATATAATTAATATTTTAATCTATGTATATTACGTCAAATTGACTGTCATCATCAAAATATGTTCAATTATTAATATAAGTATTTATTTTTCTCGACAAGAAAAAAATGTCAACCCTTATTATAAGAAATATACGAATTAATACTTTTATAACTTGTTTTTCTATATATAAATCTTTATTTAAATCATGTTCTACTACAAGTAAATAATAGTAAAATAATATTGTTTATACTAGACAATACAGGTTCATTATTATAAAAAACTAAAACTCGAAGAAAATAATTAAAACCGCATGTGTTCACAGAACATGCTTTACTCATTACTAGTATATGATTACAATAATATTTAACGCTTACCGAATATGATTTCATAATTGAATTTAACTGATGTTGATTATGGTTTTCCTTCTTCTTACTGTCAAACAAAAAGTAAAATTTTGATTAATTAAACGCAATTCATGTTTAACCGCTCAAAATAAAATAATTAATTAAATATATTATATTAACTGCATTAATTAGAAAAATGTATATATCGATTGTTTTAACATATTCATTATGTATACGTATGCATGTGTTATATGTGTCTATAATATAATTATGTATTTTCTGTTTTTTTTTCTCGTCTATAAAACGTAGTTGTATTTCAATGTTATCATTTTATTCTATATTTCTCATGCGTTCGGTGTAACATATTTCTATCTTATATTTATAATTGTAGAGATATATAACTTTTTATTAAAATTTCAATAAAAAAAAAAATTAATATTTTTATCGAAGATAAAATTTAACAGTTATATGTTCCAATAAAAATATAAGTGTATTTTAATTTCAAATGAAATTATTTATAGTTATTATTCGTGAATTCTATGATGTCGACTAGGTTTTTTTAATTTTAATAGAATTAGTTTTCTCTTTGATCATCCACTCGTATGGTCATACAATATAAAATACATGCTGTACTGGATAGATAGATCCATCTTGTTCTATTCGGATTGAAATTAATTATCAATAATGACAGACACATATTATTAGTATGTAATAAATATTTATACTATAATTAAAAACTAAATTTCTAATCATTTTCAATTAAACAAAAACAGACAGTAACGAAAACTATTTGTTACAATCAGACATTTATCCTAATTTGAACAAATAAAATAACGTATTGAACTATGTAACAATAATAATCATAATACTCAATAATTAACATATATTTAGAAAGCATGTAATAAAAATTAGTATACTATAGACCCTATTTTTGTATGCAATAGCAGACATTATGTACAGCAATGAACTCAAGTGTTGTAGCAATTTTATAAAAACAGACAACGCGAAAAATATAAATATTTTTTTTTTATTCATTTTTATCGTTTTAAATTAATAAATGATAACAATTAACAAAGTCAATAGTGAAAACAATTGAAACTAAGACGAAACGTTAATTTTATAATAGTTTAATATCTAAATAAATTGATTGAAGTTCTTAATAACATTCAGGCTTAATGCGTCAAAATGAATACATGAAATTATCAAATCGAACACGTTCAAAACGTAAAGTGATTAATCACTTTTTTCCGATTTTTGTTTTCATAAATATAATTTAAAGTCGTATTATAATATTGTTAAACATTCTGACCGTAAACGTAAATTAAAATTAAACGTAAATTCTAAAATTATTATAGTTAAGACGTAGAAATTGTATTTAATGATTATTAATTAAATTTAGTATTATGCATTTGTAGCAAACATTGTTTTTTGAAATACACATACAATTCTAAAAAAATAACTTTATAATTTTATTTTAAGTTATTATTTTCTCATACCAAATTTTAAATTAATGAAGTTAGATATTTTAGAAATTCAAAAACCAATTTTTAATTTTTTTTTGTTTAAATTTTTAAATTTTTTTAAAATTAAATTAGCTCTTCATTTAAAAGTCTAAATTTGTTGAAAGAAAAAAGATAAAAAAAATAAGATTAATAATTTTTTGTTAACTATTCATATTAAAATATTTTCTGTTAATTATATTTCATATAAGTGAACATTAGTAACTATTAAAACGTATGTTTCATTATTGTCAATACCACAAAAAATTGAAAAAGAAATTTTTTTTGGGTTGGAAATAATTTTCAATAATATTTCTTTCGAATATCGACCATCTAGTTCAAGATTTACACAAAACACATATATTGAAAAAATCCTAACAAATATGATGTTTGTGTCGAATAGTACAATTTATAATCGCTTTATAAAGTATATAATTTTTTTTTAGTTAGAGTTCTAAATTGAATGGCCAGTGAAAATATTATTTTAGTGAAGGAGGAGGATGTTATACCTAGTTTTTGGGAGTTTCGTATATTTATCATAAATGCTATATCTAGTGATAAAAATAAATCGTATATTATTTGTGTGATCAATCAGCAGGCGAAATCTCTCCAAATACCTTACTTCCTTACGATGTCCATTTATTATAATGATTAATTTAAGGTTGCATTTTTTAGATTTTGAAATGTATCACCCAAGGAAACCCCAAGAAATGCTTTACAAAAGTCCATTTCAGTTACTTCATATCGTCATGATTTTAGGAACTTCGGTTATGTTTGCGATTAATAGAACGCGCATATACTATATAACATGTACCATCTATTTAGTGAAACCGTTCTTATAATAAAATCATAAATTGTAAAATTTAAATAAATTTGAAATAAATTGTAAAAACGAAATCATGAAATGTGGACATACTCAATTAATTTTTTATTTTTCAATAAAACTTTTTGGCACAACAAAACAAACGAATGTCCTGTATTATTACTTCGTTGTTTCGGTATGTGTGATGATGTACTCAATGAACATCATTGAATCATGAATGGACTTCACACCCAAGTAGTATACGGAGACGTCTTTATGCCTATACGGTAAAAGCTCGATTCCTTATCGATTGAACAAACTGTAAACGATGGCTCAACCAGTGTGAACATTACTCTTGTTGACATGTTTTTAATATTTTGATTTTTAGTTCCGGTCACAGAACTTCAACATTAGAAACTATCTAACCTAACGACCATTATCTGATTCTATTACACGCAGACAATGTCAACAAGGATTATGTGCCACTTTTTCCACGCGTTTATTTTCTAAAGGCTTTAATACTACGAGTTTTGTGATGCGATCCTCACGAACCATAATGAATTTGTATTTACCATCTCTGTGTAATTGAAAATCAATCAAATCTATTTGACGACGTGAGTTAAATTTAGAAAAAATAAAACAATTCGTTTTTTATACTATTTCGTTTTTTTTTTCACACAGCTCACGTGTAAACACCAATTCAATATCACTACGAGTTATATTTGTATATATTTCGTAGAAAGTCCCAACGACATTCGAACGCGTCCGCCGTGTCCGATTGAATCCAGTGGGAATTTTGAAGAATTTCGTAAAACTCATTATCGTTAACGTAATATAATATTTCATTTTCTTTTTTCATCAGAAATAATATGAGTTTTTTATTATCTCGTGTGACTAATTCATCAAGTCTGTAAAACGAATTATAATAACATTATTTGTTCAACTACAGTATCGTGTTAAGTACGTAAAATGGCAATGTTATTACAAAATGACTATTTGTCCGTTTAAGCGTGTGAACTTAACTGCTATTATTTAGAACAACGATTAAAAAAGTACACACTTACTAAAATTGCTCTGCTCTGATAATGACAAATATTTATTTAGTTAGTAGATAACATTTACTACATATTTACCTTTTTAATAGCCAGAGATCCCTAGAAGATTTTTCGGTACAAGAATTCTTCAAGAAAAACGTTTCTTCATATATGTCAAGATACTGTGAATAAACAAAAAAAAAAAAACTACTATATTTACTCGACTTTTTGCAAATATTTTTTTTCAATTCGCACAACGTAATATGATCAAGACGACTCGCGTTTAACTAAATATATATATATATATATGGTCACAGACATAACACGAAAACAGTGTAATAACACACCCGACATCCGATCGACCATCCATAGGTTTATGATAATATAATCTGTGGCTCGGTCGTCGTCTCGTATGTCTACGTATTTTCGTTTGAATCGATAACGGTTTGCATACATGTATGAGTATATAAACGAGTGAACGACACTTTTGCACTGCAAGTACGTACACGATGAACGAATCGGCAATCATGATCATTCGTAATGCGCATTAACACGTAAACAAAATATGATAAACGATTTACCTGTACGTTACACGACAATGACGGCCGACGGCGGATACTAAGATCGAGTAAACGAATAACGGCAAAAAAGTAGACTACTGCCAAAGTGCGTACATATCGTCGCGGCGAAGTAACGAAAACGTCGATATATTTGCGCGACGTTACCCGCGTAGGTACCCGACAGCCGGTGTTCCAGTAAAATCATACCCCCGGATAATCTTACCGGGGGGGGGTAAGATTTTCCTAGGATAATTGTACCCCCGGTATGATTTTCCTAGTATAATTGTACCCCCGGTATGATTTTCCTAGGATTATCTTACCCCCCTAGGGGGGTAAGATTTTCCTAGTATAATTATACCCCCGGTAAGATTTTCCTAGGTAAATTTTACCTCCAATAATATTTTCTTATGATTATTTTTTCCCCTTAGTCGGACAAACTTTTCATAAAATAATTTAACTCCAATAAGACTTTTCATGATTATTTTTTGGTTGAGATGTTATAATAAAACAAAATAATTATATTTTGACAAAATTTAAATCTATTTGCTTGTATCATTTAAATTTACCTATTATATAATATTTTAAGTTGTTTTGTGTGTATCTGTGTACATATACAATTGATTTTTTAATGAATTTAAAAATAAATATATTGGAGTGAATTCTCAAATTTACTACAGTTAATTTATTAAAAATGTACCTAATTTATCAATAGTTAATTTAAAAACTTTTTAAAATATAAACTATTTAGGTGTGATTATTGTCAAAGCTGGGCATTAATGAGTTTAAAGTTAAAATTAAGTTACTTAACGCATTACTTTTGTTCAAATTAATGTTTAACTATATAAGTTACATTTTATTTTTATATATTTTCATTTTTCTTGAAGCGTTTTGTTATATTACATACAAATTAAAACATTAAGTAATTAATTTAACTTAAAAAGCAAACAATATTTATATTATAATGATATTAATTTCCTATTATTACTTAAAATATCTGCGAATTAAAATTTATTTAGTTATGTGTTTTAAATACAAATTATATATATAATATAATTATACTAGGTAGAACAAGTTAGTGACATTTGAATAATTTCTTTTTTTTTCTAAAACTCTTATGAAATTTTCAAATTGAAAATATGCTATGAATTTTAATAAAAAATTTGTTCACAGGGAAAATTTGTGTTTCACTATAAATCCAAAATTGTTTATTATAAATTGTGTTTAACATTATATTAATATAACATCACCCCACTGTTTAATAAATTTATCGGATGTATCTTAGGATTATTTTACCGGGGGGTAAGATTATCCTAGGATAATTTTACCTCCCCCGGTAAAATAGTCCTAGGATAATCTTACCCCCCTTGTTTAATACATTTACGGGAGGTAAGATTATCCTAGTGTATTATACATAATATATTACCTAAACGGTAATGTTTTTTTAGGATTATCATACACCTTGTAGTAAAAATAAAGTCTAAGAATATTTTCACACCAGGTGTCACTGGAATTTTATACCTTCCGTACATTATTACCGGGGGAGGGGGAGGTTATAAAATAAAATATTATTTTATTAGTTTTTATTTTATTATTATTATTATTTTTTTTTATTTGCGCCCAAAGACATGAGGCATTTAATTTGGTTTTTAATATTATTAATAAACATATAATAGAAGTTCTGTTTATAGTTATTTTTTGTTTATTTTTCTGAATTACTGTATAAATTATCGTGATAGGTAACAATTGTTAAAAAAATAGATGTTATGCAATTATGTGTGAACTGTAAAAGGTAAGCAGTAGTGTTTCCATAGAGAATACTATGTATATAATATATATACTCAAAATTATGTTTAGAAATCATCGATATAATTTGTACATCCTTGAGCAAAAAAATTATACTATTATAAAAATTTTATATATGGTATTAAAATCTTCAAAATAATTGTATAAATTATAGGATTAAACTCTTGCTTTTTGATTCACTAAAAAAAAAATAAAGATAAAAATTTGGAAAATATATTTTATATTTACACCACCGTAAAAAAAATTTCGTAGTTAGATTAAAATTTTTAATTTCTCCATCTTTTTTAATCTCACTTTATAAAATCCTTTGTTTTGGAAAAAAATTCCAGAATATCAAAAAACTTCGAATACATTTTTATTTGTGTACTTTGTGAATTTAATGAATATTATATATAGTAGAAACGGTTTGGTTTTTTATTTGCATTATTTAATAATATTATTATTTATTAATGATAACTGATATTGTAACAACTTTGCCGTGCTTTTTTCCTATAATAAAAAAAAAAAAAAACGATGAAAGCAGTTTAAAGACTCTGTTTTTCAACGAGTTAGTTACCATCAAAAATATTGATGAAAACATCACTGAACGTAAATTATAAGAATGCAACTTAAAATATTAGGCGAGTAAGATTTAAGAGCAGAAAGGAACGTGTATAATAAATATACAACTATACAAATCAATAAAAAACTTGATAAACTGGTTTTAAAATTAACCTAGTAAAATTTAGCAAAGGAATAGTAATCTTAAGTAAGTTAGTTATCTTAGGAAAATTTTACCCCTCTGTGGGAGTAAGATAATCCTAGGAAAATGTTACCGGGGGTAAGATTTTCCTAGGAAAATCATACCGGGGGTACAATTATACTAGGAAAATCATACCGGGGGTAAAATTATCCTAGGAAAATCTTACCCCCCCGGTAAGATTATACGGGAGGTAAGATTATCCTGTTACACCGGTAAACGGTGAACGTCACATCGGTACGATCCGCTCGTCACGAAACCGGCTGCAGCCGCGTCGCGGCGAGACACGGGACGACGACGGGCGGAGTACGGTCCGCGGAACTCCAATGGTACTCGGTATTTTTTTGCGTTTTAAATTTTATTTCTCCCGACGGGAAACCGCCCGGAACCGTTCACGCGCATTCTGTTCGGGAACGCGCCCACACAACGCCTGTAGACACGCCACTCGTCAACGTCGGGTTTCATTCGATTGTCAACGGCATCTCGCAACCAGACTCCGGTGTACGCGTAGTTATAACACGTGCGCGCGCCAAGCGAACCGACACCGCGTTTCGACTGTCTTCTAGCGGGCACGGTTAATATGCATTTGTTCGCTACTTTCTCGGCCACCGCAATAAAACCTCATTTCTCTGTTCGGGCATGCCGTAACGTAGCAGCTTTGCGAAGAACAATTTTTAAAAACATTCGAAATACGTACTCGGGTAAACAGGGAA
Source organism: Schlechtendalia chinensis (assembly GCA_019022885.1). Lineage (NCBI taxonomy): Eukaryota > Metazoa > Arthropoda > Insecta > Hemiptera > Aphididae > Schlechtendalia > Schlechtendalia chinensis. The sequence continues at coordinate 63,618,535 of CM032339.1, forward strand.
TATTTATTTACATCATTTAAATATGTATACATAATTTTATTTACGAATATTGACTTATAATTTTTATTTTTATTTCTATTCTTTTATTCTTTCGTTTCTATTATTTGTTTATTTTTGGCGTATCCTTTTTACTCTTTATTCATTTTCTATTTTATTTTCTAACTACTTTATTATTTATATCATTTATTCAAATAACGTAAAAAGTATTCGAGTACTTCATATTTTTATGATAGTTAATAAATGTCGAACGACTTATTTTTTAAATTGGCGCTATTTGACTATACGATTACCGAATATAAGGGACTAATAAAGGTTGGACTTAAATAAATAAAAAAAAATGTATATATATATACATATACAGTGAAACCTCTCTTAACGGATACCTCCCATTAGTGGATGTTTTTTTTGGGACCAAGGATATTTTCACTATTTTATTTTTTTAATGGGAAACCTCCGAAAAAAAGGACTCTCCGAATAACAGACACCTTTATTAATCTTAATTTAAAAATAATGACACAACACCGATAGCGAAACGCTCTCGCATTAGATTTAACGATAATGAACTCGTTCAATAAACTCGTTATCGAACGATAATATAAAATTACAACAATTGACGATGATTATGATGAGAATATCAGTGTCTTAATTGCCAATGTTTCGTTTGTTTTGTTAGTTAGTTAGCCGAGATGAGTGGGTTACAGCGAAAGACGTTGTCACTTCACGAAAAATTTGAAGTCGTTTCATTTTATCAATAGTAGTAGAAAAATAGTTCTATTTCCTTTTTTAACTGTAACCTTGGCAAATGTACTTATTCGTGAGATTGTACAGATACAACAAAATTATAAATAGACTGAGCTGACCAATTTTTTATCACTGAATTGAATATTTATGTATGCATCTGATCAATTTCTTTTTTTATATGTACGCATGTATTAGCTATTACTATAAATATTTATTATTAAAGCACTAGAATTTTTATTTCAAATTATATATTATATCATTAAATCTACATAATAAGTAATTATATTTAATAATAACATTATATATAGTTTAATTTAACATATATGTTCTCATTTTACACATTTACTCTGAATGAATTGCTAAACATTTACCCCCTCTGAATAGCGGACACCTCTGAATAGTGGACAAAATTTTGGTGATCAAGAGTGTCTGCAATTCAAAGGTTTCACTGTTTATATAATATTTATAAACAATAAAAAATTTAATACATTTTAAAATCAAAATCGTCCTTGTAACACAAGTTATAGATAATATACATTGATAACGAAAACTATTATAGTTTATCAAAAAAGTTTATAGTTAAATCTTTTATTCTTTTTAATTTTGTTTTAAGCAATGGTCTTCATTACGTGACTTATTCATCGATTTAGTGCAGCCTGTTTGTCCTACAATAATAAAATGAAGAAAAAAAACAATTCAAATTTTGGAGAACATTTGAAGAAAAAATATATAAAAGTATCCCATACTTTTATCGGATTTAAGAAATATATTTTCATTTTTTTGTTTGACATATGTACGTGAATCTACTTTTATTAAATTGAAATTTATTGAAAACTGTTATACAAATCGCTTGAATGATGTGCATTTGAATTACCGTGATTTAATTTATAAATCTCCCGTAAACATAAATAAAATGATAAAAGAAATAAAAAAGTTCATCAACTTCAACAAACATACGACTATAATAATAATTCGACTATAACGTATGATTTATTTTTATTTTTTAATACTGATAGTTTTAACTAATTGTTTTCATGATTGCCTTTTAATAAACTATGTTTTGTTGTATGTGCAAAAAAAAAAATTAATTTAATATCACTAAAAATATACATATACAAACAAATAATCTTGAAAATTAATTTTTCCAAATTCCTACCAAAATATAATTCAATCAAAATTAAGTATGAAACATAATATTGTTGACCAGGCACAACGTTTGGCGGGTTTAATGAATGTTATTATACTTGAGTGGCGTGAGTTACATGCCATTCAAATATGATTACGCATAAACATTTTAATAATATAACACGGGTACTCAAAAAGAAATTATCAACACAATTTTACATTATTATCATCGATCATACTTGTAGACTAATAATTTCCAAGTATATATTTTCACGAACACTTTTTTGTTGTGGTCTATCTGTGAGATATAACTCTCTACAAATTGAACGCGTGTTCATGTGAACATTTGTTATACGTTGTTCTCACCACAAATGATGTTTGCGTGCCCATATATAATGCAGCATTCGAAAACAATATGAAACCGTATCAAACAATTTGCCCAATCCACTGAACATACACACGTACCCGTAACGTAATAACATAAGATTATAGAATACATCGTAATGTCATTTATATATATATGTATATATATATATATATATTATATATGTATGTGTGTGTGTAATTTAGATCAGCGAATGTAACGCGGCTACTTTAAATGACGATAAATAAATAAATGCCGATTGACACGTATAAAAAAGAAATTTATTTCATCGGTGTATTAAATCGTGGTTTAAATCTACAGCAAAACGTACGCATATCCATAATTAATTAAAAAGCGTACACTAAAAATAAATAGTAGAACAAAACCCGACAGATTACAAGATGTTTTTGTTCAAGAAATCGCAAAACATATATATATATATGTAGCGTTTGAGCGTATCCGGAATGATCTTCGTTTTCAACGCGATCGAATTAATAGACCGTCCACGAAGACAAGGACATGTGCGTGTGCGTGTACATAGCAACGAAACGGTCACGAATGCTTAAAATCGACCGATAATAGTAAAACTTGTATTATACCTGTAGAAATGAGACCAAACAATGGACGTTGACGTCGAAGAAAACTGTTGGAATTCGTTTTCGGTCGTTCGAGAAGTAAACACAATATTATTTATAATAAAAGTATACGTGCCCCGCGAAATAGAAATCCTCCCGGAGACGATAGAGACCAAATAACTATATATAATAATAATAATAATAATAATAATAATAATAATAATAAAATAATAAAAATAATAATAATAATAATAATAATAATAATGTGTGTCTATAGATTCACACGCGTCCAGATTATAACGACTTCGTTGCGAATTCAGTTGCGGTGTGCAAAAACATTTCAAAACTGGCACGAAAGTTTCACACGTTATATCCTAATAGGATATGAACACATGATGGTTTATTTTAACATAAAACCAGATCTCGGGAAATAACAGTAATTTTTATTACAAATCTTTCAATGTGTTTTTCACACATTCTATTAGATATTTTTTTAAAATTTTAATATTTTAACCCACCTCCCTTACTTGATACGACTATGTCAATTTTTGACAATAAAACAGCGCAATCCAAATATTTTTCTGAAATTTAGAGTTAAGAGTACTACTTATTTTCACTAAACAACGTGAAAAGTGACTTGTTACGATAAAATATCAGAGTTAAAATTATTATATGTATAAATTTAATGCCGATTGAAAATTAAAATGTATTATTATTGGTTTATTTTTGTTCTATATTAGGTAGTATAAAATTTTAACGTTGTTATTTAAAACCAAAAGTTTACATTTATTTGATGTACAAAGGAGTAGAAAAATTTATAGAGCACTATTTATATATGTATAAAGAGTAGAAAAATGATTTTGAAAATGGTCTACAAATATTTCTTAGATTACATTTTGACGACGAATATGACATTCGCAAATAACATTCTATGCACATAATCGCTGGATAGTGATTAGAAATATTACCCTGTATACATGAGGTTATCAAAGGCAAAACGGTGAGTTTTTATAAATATTTATTGTTGTTTAAATACTTCACATAAAGTATAAGTTTTGTTTTGGTTTCCTTTAACGAATGTAGTTATATGAATTTTGGAATCGATGTAATATATATATACGCGAAATCATTTTGATGAAATAACGAGCTACGTCACATACTTAATTTAATTAATGTGTTAAATTTTCTTGTAAATTAACTTTAACAGTATAAGTTACTTTTTAAAGTTTCCATTCGTTACAATAATACTTAAATTACGTTCAATTTCGTCCAGAGAGTAATGCACAATTTTTTGAATGTGGTTTTTAATTCATAGCATGGCTGATTTCTTTTATAGATATAATGATTAAAAAGCGTCAAATTTTTGGAGATACCACTTATTTTTATTGCTACAGAATATACATACATAAAATAACAATCGTAACTAAGTCAAGTTACTTTTTTGGATTTAGTTAGTATTTAACTTTAGGCATCAACAAAATAAATATATTAAACTTTAAACTTCATAAAAAGCTTATTTTTTGATATATCAATGCAACTTAATAAGTTAGAAGAAATTAGTCAACTTATCTAGTCTTGAAAAGTTATAACTAGCAACGATGGTCGTTTCAGAATTACAGTGCATTAGCAATCAATTTCTTCGATTGCTTCAGCCAGTCTTTAAGTCGAATGCAGCTAATGTTTTTCTTGTAAATTATAGATATTTGTAAGGCCTCCAGACAAAAAATATGTGTTACTCATCTTTTTTTCAAATGTTTCAAGTTTAATTTCGAAAAACTACAAAGAAATAACTAAGTCAGAATCGTTTTACGAAAGCAATTTATGATCAATTTAAACAGTATAATAATAAAACTCTAAAAAATTATAATAAAACTCTAAAAACCCCAAAAAGTAATTGATGTCTAAAGCAACCGTAGCTCACAAATGATTTTTTTTTCTGTATTTACTAAATAATTCATATTATAGGTGCAAAGGCGTGTCATTTCAGTTTTTTATTAGGGCCTTAACATTTAATCAAATTCAATTTTTCTCCCATTATTTACAATATAAAGGTATAGGGTGGTATTGACTTTTAGAAATGTACAGTTTTATTACCCACTCTCGAATGAGAACTGAAAAAGTAAATTTCGACAAACTATTATTATATTAGACCAGCCTCAGTTTTTTATTTCTACGTAATGATGAAAATTTAAGAATACTTATAATATACGTACCAGTTATTTATATTATACAAAATAGGAAGGTAAATTACGTTCATTTATAGGAATCGTTAATGTATACGTGTCAAAATAACACTATATTGTCGTGCGCTGCAAAACTGCCGCGCTAGAAAGTACTGTTTGGTTCGTTTTGTTTTCATATCTTAACATAACATTGGTTTTAAGCAAGTTGTTGAAAAAAAATCCCTCGATATTATATTCTAAACATATGGTTTCCATAAGTACTATTTTCATTGTCAACACATCAAAATTCACTAGAGTATTTTTTTTAAGACGCCATCATAATATTAAATATAAAAGTCGCCAAAAAATATCACAAATCAAAGTTTTACACGAAAATTATACATTTTCTACACATTATATGATACAAGTAGGTGTATTCATATACCATATTATCAATAATTAGCATATAGACTACAATATGTGATTTTTAAAATAAATAAAAACAAAATATTAAGTTTTTATTTAATATAATTAAACAAATAATAAATCTTGTGTGTTAAATCATTCTATTGAAAAAAACCATCGCCTAAATCATTATTATATATATATTTTACGTAGTTGCTTTGAACATAGAATTGTTATAGACATCGTGAGGTCCTTGTAAAAATCATAGTCCAATAAAATTGTTCAGACAAAGAGCCTTGGAGACCCTATTGCGGCACTTCTAAGAAGTTAGACATCGCATAAAATATGTGCACAATTGAATTTTAGATTTAAATTCTTTACAATAACAAGCGTCGTAGTACTATAGATCAATATGCATCATTAAACGGATGAGGGGATTATCTAAAATACAATTAAGTCCTGATCCAAAACAACAACGAAAAATACCTGCATGACGGTAAAAAATGAAAAACAAAATGGGAGGGGAGAAACTAGCCCCGACCGTTGCCAGACCGACACCGACTACATCATAGATGTGCGATAAGATTGTTTGAGCACGAATTAAACGACTTAGAAAAAATATTGCGTTTTCTCTGAATGACCCTGAAATACAATGCGAAATAGTTTATTCACCGCAGCACCGTTCTAAATAATGATACATGTTTATATATTATACAATATAGGTAGTTCGCATACGTATACAAGTATCTGAGGCGAATTACTTTTTCTTGGTATTATAATATAATTATATTGTTCTCCGCCATATCCGTTTCCGTTCAAACGAGCTTATCTAGTCGCGAAATCTATGTCGTATTTTGCACGAATTTTTCGTATAATATTTTCGCCATAAACCGTTCCTTGTGCCCGTTACATATAAATATATATGTTTATATTCTACGCTGACTAATTATTATATTTCCCATAATTTTAGCTGTTAAAATATATATATATATACTGTAAACATTTCGCGAATCGTCAAGTGTTTTCATAATTACATATATATTCGTATCGATTCGCGCAATATTATAATTGAAAGTGAAATCTCTCTACGATTTATATATATTCTACGAGTGGCGTCTTCAATTCGCGAGTCCACGGAACCTTTTTAAATGGTCTTTGACAAAATATTTTCCTAAGTGTTATGAATTCCCATAGTTAACTGATGTACTGCAATATACAATTGGAGAACTTGATAAACATCCCGAAACGTACAACACGATTATGATATTTGTATCTACAAAAAATGTAAGCTAAATGTTACCAAATCAACTGTAGGAAAATGAGCGATTATCGCTGTAAAGTTAAATGTATCAGTTGGTAACAAACGAAAAATGTCTTACAAAAAATGCGTTTTTCAATGAAAATGAACTAATTACTATTTTTTTTATTGAAAACCGTATGTTTAGTTTCTCAACAAATACGGATCTATTGCTACTACAATTTATACAGTGTTGTAAGAAATACTTTATAAAATACTACTCAAATAGTTTTGAAAAATTGTATTAAAGTATTATTCGAAAATGTTTGTATCAAAGTATCTAGAATGAATATGATGATATTTTTCTATCAGTTGGCATTTTAAAAACCAGCTTATGTATGTGATAAATATAATATTACATTTAAAAATGATTGAAAAAATATAAGTATTGAATAGTTATTGTATAGTTATTGTATACTATAACAATAAATTTAAAATACTCTATTGAAGACATGTCAATAAAAGCAATTGCATAAATATTCAATACTAAGTAAAGTAATTTTAAAAATGTACTTCTATACTTTTACACAACTACTTTACAACACTGAATACATATTTTTGTTATATATAAGGTCCATGCGACTTTTGTAAAATAAGAAATGGTCGATTGCTTGAAAAAGTTGTAGTCCTGTATTCTACGTGGTTTCGTCAAAATTAAATGATATAATCAAGTCAAAATCATCGTTTGGTTGATTTTTCACGAGAACTGTAGACATGTTTAAACTTTAATTGGCATAATCTCTTTCAAAGTATCAAACACGAATTAGTAACTGTTGGAAACATTATTGATATATACCTCTATTGGAATGGCCTCGAGTGTAGTTATAGCATTAACTTGGATGTCTTGACTTAATACATCTAATCAATCAATCGTTCACTTTTGAATCAAATATTTAGGCTCAGAAACAATCAGAATTAAAATAGTGCGAATCTGTATAATACGGAGGTCGGAAAATTGTAAATATTTTTTTATCGGCAGAAAATTGTCGAACTTCAAATAATGCCGTATTCGGTGTCATTGTCGTGGTGCAAAAAAACAGTCATTTCCTCCCTTTTTTTCGCTTTTTTTCGGCGAATCGAGTATGTTAAACGATTTGAAAATTTTAATGAATATTCCGAATGTTTTGAGATATATTCATGTCTTCAGTTTTTGGCAGACGTTTCGGACTTATTCATAGTCCATCTTCAGAGCGATAGTTACTGTACCGAGGTTGTAACTATACTGCAGTTGCTCGTTTTCAAGAGATTTTCGAACATTTTTGAAACGTTTAAATCAATGGTAACTCACTGTTTTCTTTAATACTTCACCATCAAAAACAATACTCGAAGATTCAAGCATTTTAGCAGCAGTTTTTCCAAGTTTTAAACAGAATTTATTATTAGCACGTTGTTCAAATTGCGACATTCTAACAAATTGAGTACTCCAGAAACTTGTCTCTTCGCTCAAACATGATAACAATTAACGCAAGTCTATATGGTTATGAACAATACAGATAGCAAATTATGTGTTCTTTCAATTCCAAATTATTAATAGAAATAGTTATTTTCATCTATAAATTAATTTATTAATAAAAATTAATTATTTTATTTTGTTCGGTAAAATTTTATTTCAAATCGAATATGTAATGTGAACGACATATGTATATAATGGATTTGTTTACACAAATATTCAAAATAAAAAGCAGGCACTAAAACCGAAGCGAAAAATACATGTTTTAAAACTACGAAACCCTTTGCAATATTGAAACTGAAACCGTAACTGGTATTTGGAGTAGGGGTTTAACTGGTTTTTTTCGGTTCTTTTGCTGTTTTTATTTACTTTAATGTGTCTATCGTTGACAGGTAAAATGTCTAAAATAATTTTGTCACATATTACATTATTGTTTTTAAGAAATAATGAAGTGCTTGTTGTGTATAGAGTTGTATTCATATTTTAATTTTATTCGATTCAAACGGGTTAAACTTAACCTAGTTATTTTTATAATAATAAAGTTGGTAATTAATAAAGCCAATCAATTAAAAAGTTATAGTTAAGTTAATTCAATCAATTAAATTCAATAAGTTAACCGAAACCGCGATTTAAGAATCGTAAAGGTTCATGAGTCGAAAATTATTCATGAGTGTCGAACGTATTATGACTTGTAATTAATTTCAGTGTAACATATATATATATATGTATAAAGGATTTGAGTTTAAATGATATCATACAAAAACAATTAATTAAAATTATTTTAAAAACATGATATATACACGTGCGTGGTGAATCGAAACTGTAAAGAAAAGTCGAGTGTTTTGAACGTAAAAATTTTAAAAAAAAACCACGAAATTCAATTATCCATATTCTGTACGGTCATTTCGACGAACAGATTAAAAAAAAAAAAAAAACGATTTTGCGCGGGGTAACAAAACGTATAATTAGATCTTACCCGTCGTAGCGAATGCGAAATTCGATCCAAAAGCGGGTGACGATGTTGAGACCGCGGCGGTACGTCCGTCAAAACGCCGTGTCGTACAACGGTTCGGTGCGGCGGAAGCGATCGCGTTCAGGTTATGGTTCTGCGGTCGTGATGACCGGACGACAGACGGGGTAGAATAACGACGAGCCGTAAATTCCGAAATAGCGCACAGAGTCTCGTCGGCGCGCGCGGGTTAGGAGGTTTCGGAGACGGTCGGAACGACTTAATAAATGTCGGCGACGATAATAATAATAACGATGATGATGATGATGATGATGATGATACTAAACAAGAGCCGATAAAAAATCGGACTGAAAAGCGAAACGTATAAGAACAACACGACTCGTGTGCGCGCGGCGCGTTGAGCCGAATGATAATGGACCGCGACAGGCGAACACGTCGGACGCGATTCCTACAACGGTGCGCCGCGCGCCTCCACCGCGGAGAACGGTTTGCCTCTCACCGCGGACGCCGGCGGACTCCTCTCACCACCGCGATAACGCGCCGTAACACGGTGCACCGACAGCACAATGATTTCTTATTATTATTATTATTACTATCATCGTTATTGTTGTTGTTATTATTATTATTTTTTTTAATTTGAACCCGTCGTCCATTGAAACGTCGTACGTCGCGCGGCCACGCGTCAATGACTGAACACCCGATCTATAATATCGTATAGGCACGTTTATGCTTGCGTTCATTTTTTGTTCACCGACTCGTATTCATATTTATATAGAAACCGAGAAAACGAACACGTCGCAGCGGCGTCGTTCCCGCTTTTTCCAGACACTGTGGCAAAAGTTTATGCCAACTCGAAATAATAGTTTCGACCGATTTCAGGATTTCACCGCAACGTATATATATTTATTATTTTTCGATCGTCACACAGCCCAATAACTTTTATTTAAAATAAGATTTAAAGCAAAGTACATGTTGATGCAATGAAAAGTAGTGTCAAAGTACACTTTAATTCGTATACAATTAGGGTATAGTATTTGACGATATAGACATGAACATTCCAGTTTGTATTTTTAGACCATCATACGTTTATTTCGCCCACTGTGAACGGTGACCTAATCCCCAGACGGGTTTCGGACGTCTCTGGCTCAACAGTCTGCACGACGCCGGTCAATCATGCGCGTTTAGGACGTGGGACCAGGACTGGGTTCGACAGTTCCCAACACCGGCAGACAGACTCGCCACAGACTTATCGCCTACGTGTAGAATTAACTTTCATAAGGTAAATCCGTTTATTAATCTCAATCTGCTCCCGTTTTACGGCAGCTCTTAAGTTTCCAAGCTCGTATCGTTAAATGGAATCTCGAATTTTGTTCTGTTTTAGCCTTTCGAGGTTCTTCCCATGTAATTCTACTGAAGTTCGTATATCTTAAATTCTGTGTTGTTCTCTGTGTAGGTGTTGTACAACTTAGGTTCTAAACTTTATAATTCATACCCACATAATCTGAGTCATTGCCTTAGATGGCGTTTTTACGGTGGGGATCCAGGGGTACTAGCCCCTCCTCCCCAAAACTAAAAAAAAAAGGATTACCAAAAAATACTGAAGTGTTTACCGAGATTATCTATAAGAACTTATAGACAGCAATAATGTAGCCTGTATAGGTAAACACCAATAATTCTTGAAACATTCCTAAAACAAATTTAGACATCCTTTCCTCTTCAGAAAAAATTTTAAAATACGCCGCTGATTGCCTGTAGTGTCATTTTGTAAAAGTATGTTAATTTTCTTGAAAAAAAAACGTTTATTTCTATACGTATTGTGCGATACTGATCGAGAAAATTTTCAATTTCATTTAATAATTTAAATCTTTATTGGTTACGTAGAAAATTTAATTTTAATTTTTAGCCAGCTGTATCGTATATATAGCTCCGGAGTTTTTTTATTTTGTTCATCTAATAGGGACGTTATAAATATTTTTTTCTTCTTTTTACAGCCAATACGAAACACGTTCGAATGGTCTTTCTTCTCATGCCTGTATATTTACACTCTGGCCACTGTTTTTTTGTTTTCTTTTCTTATATAAATTTAATTTAAATTATAAGTTATTATTATTATAGTTATTAATAACCTTAATGGTACTTTTAGCTTTTAAATATTTGCATCAAATCTTGAACTAGATCGTTGTCAATGTTGAAGACGTGCACCCATATCGATGATTGATTATCAGGGAACTTATATTATTAATCTCTGACATATTAAAGACATAAATTCAAAATATTTCAAAAGAAAAATTGCGGTATCGGTATTTGGACGTATGTTTCACGTGATATTTTAATCGTGGTCAAAAATAAATAGAATTTGTTTTAATAATTCATAATTTAGATAATTTTTTGTTACGATGATGCGTGAATCTCAGTTTCACCATAAAACGTTTTCATTCGTCTACCTGACAGAGTAGGTATTTTTACAATCACCATTGCGACCATCAGATAAAGAAAATTTGATACCGAACGCTTTCAAACTTTTATACAATGTATTTAATATAATTAATAATAACAATTTGAACAACAACAAAAAAAGGTTTCAAGAATATTGCTATTGTATTATAATTCTTTTAAATAAAAATGATAATAATAAATATTTAAAATTATGTAAACAAATAATAAATACTTCATGAAAATAATTTTTTTTAAAATAATTTATTTTGTTTCTTTTGAAAATTAAAGAACATATTTTTCGTGCCGAATGGATGAATTAGATGTTTTCAAATTGATTATTCGTAGTTTGGCCCAAGACAATTTTATTACCTTGCTCTGCTTTTAGTGCAACGGTAGTACATTTTAATCCGTTACTAAGACTACGGACCCGATAAATACATTTGAATCTATCTCACTCGCCCCTTTTCTACATAATTTTAGTTGTGATAAGTATCCATTCTTTACGGTAGCCTCAATTTCTGCAATGGTTGCATCATTCATTTCCAACTAATTAAACGGGTTTTTATGTGTTGCCGCAAAATTTTGTTCCGGTACAGCAATTAATAAATCTTCAGTCAAAAAATTACCAGAGTTCAAGGATACGAGATCTCAAGAATCAAAGGATAAAGAACACAATGGACGAAATGTTGACAAGCTCTATATGAATTATGATACTATTATGTTCATCGTACATCATATTCATTTAACTTCTATTAGGTATGTTTTCGTTATTAGGCGGATTTTCACTGATGTAGAGACTTTGACGAGGTATGAAGTTTCAATTAATTCCTGCTGTGGTCAAGGAACCTTGTATTTTCTCCATGTGTTTTTCTACATGGAATAGTCTTTTTAAGTCGTATTCTAGGTGATTGGCTCTAATATTGTTCGTGGCATTATTCAAAAAATCTGTGAACAGACAATTCTGTGGTTCGTAACCCGTTTTAATGCATAAAGGAAAGTTTCAGTCGATAGGTAATTGTCATGTTCGATGTTTACTGCATTTGTTTTAAAACGTACACAAATATAAACATAACCTTTATGTGATAGTGTATTTTTACGTAGTCTATATGGAGAAAGGACCAGCAATAACTTTACCACATATGGCAAATGGACGATTCGGTTCGACCCTTTATTTAGGTAAGTCTGCCAATATCTTTTGGACAATTGTTGGTTTCATTCTTAATCATTTAATACACTCGTGAAGTATTTTCTTCGCCATATTATGACCATGTATCAGACACTATTGCTCTCGCACATACGAAAGATTTAACGTTCATTTCGCTTTTTTTGTCAACAAAGAAACTTTAAGTCATATATTTTTTTAAAAATCCTTAGTTTAGTAACCCATCTCGCTATTATTTTTATCTTACTACATGAGTTTGTCTCAGCGTTACCCGTAAACTTTTATATGTACAGAAATATATACTGTGATTTTTGTGTGTCAGTCCAACCACAGATCGTAGGAAGTGGAAATCAGCCACTAAAATGAATAGATTTATTTGAAAAATATCAATAAAAATACTTGTAATTTTGTTAAACACTTTAAAACATTGACAATTTCAAGTCCTAATAATATGTGTTTTACTTCATACATTTTAAGTTATACTTTAATATTATTTTTATTTTTCCTCAAAAACATATTAATTAATTAATTTTTTTTCATTCAATTTTTTTTTATTTGCATTTTTCCTTAAACTCGTAAATTATCATGGTCAGACAATTATTATATGGTAAAGTTTGGTAAACAAAAAATTAAATCGTGCTTAATAATTAATTTTTTAAATATTTTATTTCAACATAAAAAAAAACTATAAAATACATAGGTATACGTATATATATATGAAAGAATTATAACAAAAACAATAAGATCAATAATTCTGTAGAGTTACAAGTAATATACCTTGAATATAATATGATAGTATAATATCATAAGTGATTAGCAGGACTATAGGTATAATTATCATAATAATCAGCGGCAGAAGACAAACAACAACATAATAACATCGGAATTTTAAATTTAGCTATGCTAATAAAATGCTAGATAACGGTACGTTATATATTGATAATTGTAAACTGGCGAGTATGTTAATCACCTACTTTAGGGTGTATATCGTTGACTCGATATAAAATATATGTTCGAATAAAGTATGCATTTAAAATTATACATAAATATTTTATATGGTGTGATGATAACGGATTGTATTTAGATTGTGATTAGCATTTTTGTTTGTCAGACTTAAATTCCGAAAATTGTACAAATACGACACGATGTACACTAATACTAAATCAATTCGTGCATGTCCTGAACATTGGCTGGCTCGGAACATTTGTACTTGGCCTGGCAGTCTCCGTTCGCCCTACCGTCCTCAATAGCTTCTTGCAGTCTTATCAACATGTTCTCATATTTCGCGTCCATCGGTATCCAGCTGAAAATTTGATATCGTGTGAGTTTCGAAAATATTCTAAGCACACTTTTGGTTTTTGCGATTGTGATAATCCGTTCTTTCGTTTCCACGTGCTTCTTAAGCTACACAACACATAACCTTACCCGTCAAACATTTTTGCAGTTTTCCATATCATCTCGGCACTTTTCAGATAACCGTCCGCTAGGGACGGTTGTTCGCACGCCACGCGGTTCAGACAGTCGAAGTGACCCGACTCGTCGGCCACCAGATACCCGAGAAACAGCAGCACGTCCGTTTCGGTGAACGCGTCCTGGAACAGCCATCCGTCCTTGGACGGCGTCCCGTCGACGAATCGCGCTTCTTTGCCGCTGGCACCCTGCATGTATGATGCGCCCCATATCAATCCTTTGAGCACGAGCATCAGAACCACGTTTGACAGGTTCAAACTGAGCGTCTGAGGACAGATAGACGACGACCGGTATTGTTACGAGTAGTTGTCTAGGGGTTGAACGGTTTTCGAGTGCGTTTGTCTCGGTGGAAGACACGGACGAAGACTCAAACAGATGTGCGTAACAGACAACGATAGCGTATAAGAAAAGCTACAGAAATTTAGATTACAAAAGATCCGTAGTTGTTACGTTTAGTTTAGTTTGTTAAAAAAAAAATAAAACGGTAACGAAATTGAGTTCGTTGTGTGTACACGCGCGTAGTTTGCCAACTGGTGTCTGGTATGTAATGCAACCAAGTCGTTTACAGGCCAAATGAATTTCTAGTGTAGAAGAAGACGCAGACAAAGACAAACGAGTCCAATATTAAATTATATCAGTCTTGCAACAAATACATTTAAAATGTATTTAAAATGTGTATTTGATTAAATAGATTACAATTATTTAAAATACATTTTTAAACATTAATTTATTCTAATAACGTATTTATAGTATTCTGAAAATAATCAAATAATTCACGTTATTTTCGATTAATAATGTCAAAAGATTTGATTTTATATTACGAATAGCACTACTTAATTTTCGGGCAATCATCTATTGTGATATACATACTTTTTCATATAGTTTTTCAAACAGTTTCTGATTTACATAAAAAAACAACAAGGAAAATGATTATTAATTTTGATTTATGTTTTATATTTTATAGAAAAATATTTTGTAATAAGAATAAAAATACAAAACAAAGTATTCGAAATACGTATCCTAAAATGAAGAATGTATTTAAATACTTTTATTTGAATAAAAGTAGTTGAATAAATTACAAAACTGTATTTAACTGATACGACAGCACATAAAATAGCGTCAAGTGAAAGAGAAAAAGTGTGCGAAAGATAGTAAAGCGCAGAGATCAGGAAATTTATCGTCGTTTAGTTTTGTCTTCGAAAACCTGTGACAAAAAAGTTCATTGTGTACACACACGTTGATCGACGATCGGTATTCATCGGTACCTAACGTTGTTTTAAGTGTTTTAATGTTGGAGGACAACATAACCGGAAGTACATAAAGACACGATAAAGCATCTATAAATTGATCCAGTGATCTATGGTCATTCGGTTTTCAGATCGATAGACACTGTTGATTTATATTGTTGCACAAAAGCGGGCAACGAAAAAGTGAAACGTCCACATCGAAAGCTTTCAGTAAATTTATGCTACTGTATTACTGTGTGCTACTGTTACTGTGTTTGAGTGATATGAAAGACAGAGTATTTATATTTTTAAATATATACATCAAATCACATGTTTTAGCTTTAACATAGATCATTTTTTGAGTAAATTATTTCAGAATTAAATACGTCATAGATTTGCCAACAATTGTTTTCGAAGATTTTTATGTACATTAATTCGTATTGGAGATCCGATTATCTGAAAACTATTGTTGTCTAGCAAATTATATTGATTATTTGGCGACGTTTAACGTTAACGACTTCTATAATAGGTTTCTATTATATACGTGTAATAATATTAATGTGTCTTCATAGTAGGTTGACACTGGTAATAGATTTTCAAGTTATACTCGTAAAATTTGCTATTCAAATGATTGTAAAATGTAAATTTTAGATTTGTGCGTTTATTTATCATTATTTTACCGGTAAAATGCATTACGACATCGTGGCGTGCAATACAATTTTAATTCATCTTAACGTTCCATGAAAACGGTCCGAATGTATGGGGTGGAGGATGAGAAATTATACGTCCCGTCACAGCAGGTTATAACGACTTTCGTCGGTTATATGCTGAAACCATTTTCAGAGTGGAAACGCTGTGAAATGGTTGATAACAATGAAAAAAAATAAAACAAAACAAAGAAAAACAAAGAAAAACATACTGCTAAACCAAATTAAAAAAATATTTTATGGTTACTTAAATTTAAGTAACTTAAATGTAATTTACTTAAATAAAATTGATATTTTAATAAAGTTTTCATTTGGAAAAAAATGGATGACCATTGCGGTTTAACGAAAGAAGAGTTAAAATTAAAGGAGTTTGTTTTAATCACTCAAACATTAATGTTTAAAACATGTATTAAAAAGTGTAAGATTTTATATTTTATCATCTAGTTGTAGTTTAATCGGTTTATATTGACATGTAATATAGATTATACGTCTATTGTGTTGGTTTTTAATAAATATATACGAATAGTAGTGAAATTTGGTCAACATTTTTAATGTTACATACATAGTTATTCAGTTAAGTACTCAACCCTCGAAACGTTCACTTTTTTCATTCAAAATGTTGGTTTTAGGTGCTGCATTTTAAAGTTTTTAAATTTTTTTTTTTTTTTTGATTCTTTTAAACTTTAAAAGTCACTATAAATAAAAAAATTGGAAAAATTTAATTAAAAAAAAAAAATTATTTTTCTACAAAAAAATGTTTACGAACTATTATTTTATCAAATTACTAATATTTGCTGGCAATGATACTACGATCAGATTTTGAATATCAAACTAACTTTTAAAATTATACTTTATAATAAATCCAATAAACTTCAAATCGTCACAAAATCATAACCGAATAAAGTTTGATAATCAAAATGTGATTGTAAGATAAAATACTATACCAATGGGAAAAATAAATTAATAAAGTACTATTTGAAAATTGTACAGCAAAATTAATAATTATGTTTTTGTTTTTTTTTTAAATTTAAGATTTTTCTAATTTTGTTTTTTTGGTTTAAAGTGGCAATAAAAACTTTTTAAAATAGGTTGAATTAATCAATTTGAATAACTTATTCGATTCACACCAAAATTGTATTTATTAAACCACTGTTTTGTATTATTTATTTGTTAGTTTTCTATTTGTAATGTAACATGATAAAGTTTTTAATTCTTATAGAGCTTTTATGAGCTTTAATCATTTTTTTCAAAAAAAGAACAGACATTTTCAGAATTTTAAAGCGATACATTGTCAAAAATATTTCATGTCATTAGTGTACTTCATGCAATATGCTAATTACATTGTTGTATACGATTATCGTATACGCTTGTTAAAAGAACAACGATTTATTGTGAAATAAGTTGTAAAAAATGTTCTTATAAACGCGAAAAATAATAATTACAACATTTAGAAATATTTATTTAGAAATTTTTAATTTAGAAATAAATATTGAATGTAAATAAATGAAGTTTTTTGAATAAATTGTTACGGGTACATTATCGCTTTCCACATTTAATTTCTTTACACCTTTGTAGCCCGGGATTATTATAAAATTAATCTATTTCACGGTTCTTGTTTTCATCGTATGATTTAATACAGATATGTTTATGGCACAAGTATTATTTTATACAAATATTATATTTATACTTGAAAGATGTACTCGCATCATACGTTTAGCTAGAACGAGGAAATTGCCCAAAACATATTTAACGGTTAATACGAAATAAATAGGTGTGATATATGTAATATTCATTATCCCTAATGCATGACGTCGGAAACGAAAAACAAAATACAATTTTATTTTAAATGTCCTATACAATAAAATTGATTTATTATTATTTTTATTATTAGCATATAGTGTTTTATGAAAGCATTCGATTTGAAAGAAAAGTTTAAATCGAACTATATATACTGTATAGTACAAAATAATGTGTGTTTACGTGCATGACGTGTATGGTTAGTTTTATGATAAAGTAAACTCTTACATTTCAAACTAAGAACGCATTATTGAAGACATCATCGTCCAGTATTGTTTGGGTTTCTTACACTTTGTTAATAAAGAAATAATCGTGTTCTCACCATGTTGAAACATAATAATATATAGTTTGTACAAAAACCGCATGATCATTGTAGCAATAACGTTTCGAGTATTGTTATAGTGAGTAAGTTAAACATGTACACAGACAATGTATATTAAGAAGTGTATATATCGTAGCTACGTAATAAAATCGTTCTTTTCATGAAATGGTCATTAAAATTTGATATCGTGTAATTTTTTTCGTTATATGTATATTAATTTTCAAAACGTTCAATCTATACATAAATTTATTAAAGGAACAATATTAATATAAGAAAAGTTAATTAATATAAATATAAAAAATATATTAATATTAATAAAAAATACCACATTTTCATTTATTTATAAGAGTTATAATTATAATCGATTGTTACATTTTACAATTTACTATAGAATTTACTATATTGTATTGAATGACAATTTTTTCAAGTATAAGGATAATTGGGTTTTGTTTTCGATATCGTTTAAATTGATTAGATGAGTTGAAATAAAAATCATCACTTTATAAAAATAGTAGTAAGTAAGCCTAAGTTTTCACTGCAATGTTTTATTGGTAAAAATATTTTAAATACTGAAAAAGTACAATATTCATGAAAAAATACTTGTTAAATTATTATTATTGTATCCATAATGGTACTAACATAATAGATATTAAAATGAGAAAATTTAACAATAGTTTATCTCGAACAAAATTACACGAGGTTAAATTTTAGTGACCATTTTATGAAAAGAACGATTTCGCTAATGAAGTTACAACATATATATTTTTTATTAAATTATTGTACTGTTTATATGTATATATATAACGATTAATGTGATCGAGATACAGTAAGAAGAGCCAAGTACAATATTATTGTAATGTCACGTGGTTAAATTGGTTGAAGACTGAAGTGAACGCAAAACCCAAACGCGATGATTTTAGCTAGAAATAAGACTTTGGACGTGGGGTGTTTTTATGTTTGTACATGAAATACTAGCCAAGATGTCGGGCAGATCGCATAGTCCGAGGGCCATCTTGAAAAACTGACAGGGACTGGACAAAGTGGGCAGAGAAGACATTTTGCAGAAACCCTGGCTGGACCTCTTTTTTACACCCGGATTTATACAGTGCTGATTCTAAATAATATACAATAATACGTTGCACACGGGTTATTTATCACGGTCAGAAATCATTGTTCCTATACATTGTTTATTTTTTGTCATACACTATACACGTATATACGAGTATATGTAAAAATCACGACAAACTAAAATTATAAGACGGTTTTATTATTCTGTTATACTTGGCTGCTGGTCGGTCCGGTCCGGCCGATCATCGATTTGGCGAATCCCGCGAATATTGACTCCATGTCCAAGGCCCTCGATTCAGCTGCCATTTTCCGGTCCGTTCTGTCCCCCGCCCGGTTTCGTTGATCGGCAGCATCGATCGCGTTTCCCGAAACGCACCGGATCGCGAACACCAACAGGCACACGGACGTGTAGAACGCCGACGTCTTGACGTCCTGTAGATTACGCTTGTGTCGTTAAAATCCATCCGAAAATACATACAAAATACAACCTCGATACTCACGAATAACATTGTTGTCTCCGTTGACTTGTTAGCAGAACGCTACACAACGTGGTTCACGCGGTCGTCTTTGGTACGTGAATGACAAGTCCGACCGGTCGTAGCGCCGATTTTGTAACGTCGTCGGCCGCGCAAGAGTAAAAGTGTCGCGTATTGTTTGTGCTTCGACGGCATGTCGCAATTAAAAAATTTCTCGAAGTACACGTAATCCGCAAAATCGTTTGTCTTCGAAGCGTGGCAAAAAACGAAAAACTCATATCAGTCAAAACGCAAACGGTGCAGAAACGGCTCAGGACAATGGCCGATCCGGTGAAAATCATAAATACGTGTAATTGTTATGCGCACAGCCCGATGAACGTGTGTGTGATATGATATAATAGTAATACACCGTTTCCGTGAAATTATAACGGCATGCAGCGTTCCGAAATCTTCGACAAATTTTTTTTTTTCAAATAAAAAATGTTTTATCCGATGATTTTTGTTCGACAGCTGCTGTTATATCTGTTTAATTAATTAAAGCCGATTACATTTTAATTCGGTATTGCAGAGCTATAAACTCGGATATCTGTGCGTCAAATTTCTTTACGGGATCAACGTCAATATTTACCAAGTTTGACGACCCGTATGTCAGGGGCGTCTTCAAGTAGCTGGGTGAGGATGGTGTAACACCTCTCGTGAAGATGTTCCTTTTAATCGACTTTAAGAACACACGCTCTTTCGAATATTTACTCCATTTCAATAAACATATCACGAATTCCTTTTACTTGCTCGTAATATTTTTTTTAGAAAAAATCGAATAGTAATGTAATTAAATTGAAAAAACTTGTCATATTCAAACTCAAATTTCTCTAGAAAGAAACATGGCATTTTCCCCCAAAATTGTACCGTTGGAATTGAAGTTTCATAAGTTTAATAAAAAAAAAGTTACGGATGGTGTACAATGAATTTTTTTTAATGTACGAGTAGATATTCAGTAGTATAAAATTAGTATAAATCGTAAGTGTATATGTCGATACATGTCATTATCATCATATACATTGATATCATATTTAAAACATTTAAAAACAAAAAAAAAAAATTTTAATGGTTTTTGTAATAATGTGTAAAGTGTAATGACATTTTGCATTTAAAATGACATCCTCCTATTATCATAGTATCACGAATAATTTACTTCGTCATTAATAAAAATGATTAAACGATGATCAAAGATGTGTTTGTAAAATTATATATTAATATAACACAGAAAGGTAGAGTAATTCAATTTGAACCTAAGCATGTACGTTTTTATAGAAAGCAAGTCAGTCAAAATTAAAAATCAGTATGTCACATAGTATATCCCATCGGGTATTCATACGTATTTCCAAATATTTAACTATGTACTTGGTAATATGTACTAATAATTGATAATGTAATGTTTATAGAAATGACCGGTTATTGATCCCCCGCAAAACTTTATAAAACCTTTATTCCATTCTAAGTTATCTAATTCCCCTATATTATTGGTCAAATAACCTCAATTAACTACACCTAAACTCCAATACTTTATCAACTATTAAAGGTTAAGTGAGGTTAAATAAGTTTAATCGTCCTAGTAAGTTGGTGTTAGGATGGAGGAAATGTTTTGTTGATTGCGCACACGCACATCGATATACACATAGTAGTACGTATTAGTCCCACTCCTATTTATTGCCTGCAGATTTATTTACTTATAATAAATAATAATAAATATTGAGACGACACGCAACCTTCCAGTCGGATCACTCGATTGCGAATAATGTTTTATTCAAGGGTCGTCAACCGGTGGTAATGTAATCAACGATGATTGAGTGCAGTCACGCGGGATAATTGGTTATATTTTTAAATTCGTAATATTCATTAAACACGATGCTTGTCTCGGGTCCGTGTTGTCTTTATCATTGGTTAAATATGCTACCATTGTTCGGCCAGGCCTAATAATACGAGTATTATGTTCTTGTCACACTTTCTAGTTTAGCCGTAAACGGTTCACAATCGGATTCATCGTAAAATTCATTAAAAATGAAAAAGTTTGAGTTCCCTTGTGTAATATAACGGATATTTGTATGATGTTTGACAAAAATATTAAACAAAAAATTACAAAAAAAACAGTTGACGTTGAGTTGAATGACGAGAAATTTCTCGGTTATACTAAATCTATTTATATATGAAAATTCATTGACGCCATTAAAAAAGAAAGAAAAGTTGAAAAATAATTGAAACTCATGTAGTCAGTAAATTGTTTAAAGATTATTATTCTGAATATTTAGTTTTGGAATTAGTTTTTTTTTTTTAAATTTTATTAAGAATTCGTGTATTTTTAAAATTAAGTTATTATTATTAAGACAACTTTGTACATAACAATTTATATATTCTGATGTTACTGATGGACTGTTTGATTTTTCGAACTGAAATAAACACAAAATAGTTTGGTTCGAATATCAAACCATGGAAAATATAATGCGATAACTTTTCTTCAAATTTAACGAGTTTAAATTAAGTTAATTTTAAACAAACGTACCTTAAATTTAAGAATAAAATAAAATAAAATAAGAAAATAGCAATCTTGACACGAATAATATAAAATACCATATGGATACTATTTTTTATATTTCACATTATTAATAACGATTACTGTGGACATTAATTTGCTATTTGAAAAAATTACTTTCAAGTTTTAATGATTACAGAAAAATATACGTAAATTTTAACTTGAGTTATAATCTTTGTCATATAAAGTCTTAGCAAATAAAGTAATTTAATCAACTTGTCTAGCCTTGAATATAATAATGTTATACTCGAGATAAAGAATTTTGTACATTATATTTTTATCGAAGTTCTCCTTCTATCTTCCCTTTATTGTCGATGATAGAGTGTATATCCGTTACTTCCAGAGATAGTCTTGGCAAGTAAGTCTCTCGGATATCGTTTCGTAATTTTTCTATCAGACATGCATAGTGAATTGTTGTTGAATAAACCACATGGACTATGAGTCATGTTTTTGGTGACGAGTTCAAATAAGTCAGGCTAAATATCCACATCTGGTATTTTCTCTGAGAGTAACTTTTTCAATCAACCAAATTAAAATGTAGGTATGTGGCAATCCTCTTTTTTGCCATTCAACAGAGTACATTCAACAACGTATGTCATCAAAAACACGTTAGTACACAATGAAATCCATTAAAGATTTTTAAGAAATTTTAAGAATTTTTATTTAAACACGCGCGTGGTAATATCATGACGATCAGATGATGATTGCCCAGCGAACAAAAGTTCTTTAATTTAATCCTACAAAGGATTGCATGTGAAAGCGATGAACAAATCTGGGTAGTCATATGCTAGATCGTATGTCATTACATTTTGTGCGAATTCATGCATATACCGTGGACTTCCTGTAAATGTGGCTGGTAAAATTGTCATTTTTCTCAATGCATTGGGATTCGTATTGCCATCGTTGGCTACAACATGTAAATGTCAATACATTTAGTCTTCTGAACGCAACTTGGTTTGACTTAATCAAATGAAAAGGAGTCGTTTTGTTTTGGTTTTTGCATATATGTAGACAATATAATGATGGAATATATTTTTGATATTTTAAGTATGATTTTCAGAGTTTTTATGACTCATTAATTAATACGAATAGTAATTCATGGCATAATTTTTCTCATTAAAAAATAAAATGGCTAGATGAATCAATGGAAAACTGTATAGAACATAAAATGTTTATAATTTAACAGCTTTTAATATATAAAATATTTAATAACACAATTTTTTTTTGCACTACATCAAAACTAGCAAAACTTTCAAAATTAAAAATATTAAACCAAATTCAAATAATAATACTTAGGTATATTAGTTATTTCAAAGTTTCTAGTATATTTTAATACTGATAATAATAGGTGTACTCTTTTGTTTAAGCTTAAATTTTTAAGTTGAAAGTATGTGGTCAGGAGCACATTCATGATTTTATATAGCAATAAGCCTATTTTTCCAAGTAGGGAATTTAATTCAAGTCCACAATTTAGCCAACTTATCATATAAATTAATTCCGAATAAAAAGCAGTGTAATAGGTAATAATAATTATTATTATTTTTCTCTCACTACACTCTCACCGGTCGCTTACTTGTGCCTCTACCGTCCAGTTTATTTTTTTATATTATTATTATTATTTATATAATTATCTATTACTTTAACATGGAATAGATTAAGATAAAATTAACCCCGTGGTGGAAACTAGTAATTGTTTTTCGATGTCTGCGCTCGTACGAAAACGTACAAAAAATGTATTTTTTGTTAATACTTTTATGCTGTTAGTTATGTATATATTTAATTATTATTATTATTATTATTATACATCATGTCAAAAATTGTATTTTTATATCTCTTAAAGACTTCATGAACAAGGTTTTTAATGCCGGACACAAGATCAAGCTTTTCCTTCACTAAATTTAAATTTAAATTTTTTCTTTTTTTCCATTTAATACAAATAAATATATTTTTATTATTACATACAAAACAGTAGACTTATTTTGTTATTCAATTTTTCCTTTTTTCCGTTTTTCTTTTTTTTATCCATATATTATGATCCAATGGATCTCGGTACATGGTTGGTGACTGTTACTTCGAATGTGTAAAACGAAATGGACTGTATAAAAGGAAATGTCTCAAATTGAAATTTTTGGACATATAAAATTCCAATTTCGATACAACGTTAGGTATGACAATTTTTCTATTCAAAAACAAATAATTAGGACACAACTTAATTAACTGGCCAGTATAGGGGCTTTAAATAAACTATATATATATATAAAAGTATAATAACATAAAATAACCCGTTTTCGACGACGACGGCGTTCGAACGGCGGTAGTTATTCCGATAGTGACTGCCGGCGGCGTTGGTGGTGACAACGGTGGTGCAAATACATAGACGTTGACCGACGACGATAACAGTAACGCAAAAAAAACCAAACGGTAACGGTAACAATGGGTAATAAAAAATATATATTGCAATATATAATAAGTGTATATCCGAAGACGACTCGCACAGACGACGACATACAGAAAATAATGATAAACGGCAGTAATGACAGCAATTAAAGATATTGGGTACATCGGTCAACGCTCCGCTAGTATGGCAGTAATACGCGCTAACGCTAAAATATCCTTTCCTAAAATGTATGAAAGCTGGTAACTCGGCGCTCAAATACAAAACGTTGTTCGAGACGTCGCACAAGAAACTTTATTAAGTGTAAATGAATATGATAATCACACTCAATTAATTTTAATTTTGTCTGATAATATTCTAAAGTTTCACACATCTTGGAAACTTCGATCATCATGTACCTATATATAAATAAGTTTTAATATAAAACTAATTGATTGCCCGCTAATGTGTCAGACAATATTGTCGTATACAAACTACAAATTACAAATAGTTAGGTATATTTATAGCAAAATTACATATTTCGGTGTAAATTTCAACATTCTAGGACTATTACTTTCAAAATACCGGAGTAATACAATAATACATTTTGGCAAAATTGAGTTTTTTCCCTTTTTAAACACAATTTCTGGGTTGTTTTTTGAACCACGTTTAAAAACTATTGAGAAAGTCGATAAATGACTTCCTTAAAGTACCCTACCAGCAAAATTTGCTATTGGAAAATGAGTATGAGTATAATGATCAGAGCACTTCTTCAAATTGAAAATTTGTACATAGAAAAAAAAACAGATATCATTATAAGCTACAACAAGCAAACTTGCAAATAGCTTTCTCAATTTACTCGGAATCTAAAATTGTGTATATATTATTTCCGACAATAATTATTTATTTTAATATGACGTAATGAAAAATATAGGATTATTTGTGTTTGATACACGCTCGGAAATAAATTGAACGGACGCACTTATAATAAGAGGTTTTGCCACAATCTATCTCCCTATCTAATCGTGGAGAATAACATCAGTATGATTGGGGGGTGGGAAAGAGAATACCCCGTATTTGCCGCACATCGCATAGTTAATGATCACACAGGAACGTCGTCATTTAAAAAAAAATTATTGTTTGTACATTATAACAGTGATACCTATCGAGCACCAGTATAAATAAAATTTGAGTTGCCGAATTTTCCTATACCCAGGGCCGGATTTACCTACAAGTAAAACAAGCATTGCTTACGGCCCTCAAAAAAATACGGCCCGTAAAAGGTCCGGTATATAAAAATAAAAAATATATTATATGACTAGCTGACCTGGCAAACGTTGTTCTGCCATATAAATTATCAAATAAATCGAACGTAAGTATAAATCATTATCTTATATCTAACAAATATATGAAAAAAAATTCATTAAAATCGGTCGAGCTGTTTCGGATAAATACGTTATTTTCGTTACGCGTTTATCATGCTATACGAGACAGTCAATAATATTATACAAACGCGTGTAAAAATGCGTGTTTGGATGGAAAGCTCCACAGATAATAAAACGCAGTGCAGTCAGCTGTGGACCGTCGATAACTCATATAAAAATAGGAATAACTTATAAGTAATAACAATATTCGGACTTTCTTATATGTACGCCGTACAATATTATTATAACATTTTAAACTAATTTTATAAAAATGTATGTATTTACTTATAATTTAAAAATGTATTTTGTAATTTTCAATTTAACACGGTTTTGTATTAAATCTTATTTATTTTCATTTATAAATTAATAAAATATAATATTTTGTAATTTGCAGTATTCACTCCTCGCCTAAATTTGGAGAAAGACTATATATAATAGTAGTATAAAAAGGGGAATTCTGGGCCATAGGGAAACCCATAGCTCCCGCAAAACTGTAGCGGGAGCTATACCTTTAACACGGCCGCCCAAACCATCGTTGCGGGAGCTATACCTATAACACGGCCGCCCACTGTCGCCGTTGCAGGCGCTACACCTTATACAACCCTGGTACCTCAATACTCTTTCATCGCTGTATTTAACCCTTACATACCTCTATAACCCCCCCCCCCCCATATAATATCTAATGATTATACGCGGTTGATTACGATTGATAACAATCAAACCTTATTCATTCTTAGACTCCCACTGTCTTTTATCTTATGTGCACTGTGTGTATGTGTATTACCTGCATATAATCTTTTTATATAAATCATATCATTACTATAAAAAATATTAGGATGTTACATTTTTGTACAATCACTTGACAGGTTTTTAATAATTTTAGAATTAAATTTTAATACGAATATCTCGATGTGCGTGTGTTAATCAGTAATTATTGACCAGTATATATTATACGAAATATATTAAACTAAAAGTATCGATTTGTGGGAAAATAATTATTTTAATAGTTCACCGTAATTCTACGAAATATATTTAATGTTAGACTAAAAAGTGACGATTCGTGGGAAAATAATTTTTGGCCGCTGCTATTATATACATGTTAATATAGGTTGCTACATTTTTGTACAATCACTTGATAGGTATTTAATGATTATTTTAAAAATGTACATTAACATAATATTGTATGGTATGTGTAATTATTATGAAAAATGCTTAATGAGTGTACACGAAAAAATCGATTATTAAAAAATAACTTACTAATTCCTACTATACTCCTATATAAGACGGTTTTGCTATTATTTTAATTCAATACGTTTCTAAATTTCAACCGTATCAAGACCTACCCAGGCAGACTTGAGCAGTTAAATTATTTAGAAACGAAATTTAATATGCTAAACCGGCTTTGTCCCATTGTCAATATCGTCTTCCATACAGTACAGTCATTTTATGCTCGCATTAAATTATGCTCTCTCTTTAATTAATCTACTCGTTTGTGCTGTTTTTGTTCTCGCGTGTGCATTAATATTTTTATTGTATTTATAATTATTACAACTTTCTATCATAACATTCTGAAAAAATGTTTTCTTGCACCGTGTGTAATAAAGTATTCACAGTCAAACGTAATTTAGTAAGACACACTAAAGCTCACAACGACAACAAATTGTCATGCAATGTATGTTCGAAAGTGTTTACACGCAAGGAACACCTAACCAATCATACGAAAAAAATTCATAGTAAGTATCTTAATTATTATTTGTATGTTAATCATTATACATATTTATTATTTATTTTAACAGATAACAATGTTAATTTACCAGTAAAACAACAAAACACAGATTTGGAGGTATCTACAAATAATTCAAAAACCAAAATTTCGTCGGTCGACAACAATAGTAATATTTTCAAACATATGATGCTAACCGAAAAAAATCATAGTTATAACGGTAAGATTGTATAAATGTCTATTTAATTAAATCAACGTTTATTATATTTAACATTATTTTTTAGTATAAACATTATATACCGATTTAATGTCTTTGTTACTATACTATACTATATCTTTATATTAAATTAATTTTTTTTCATCGTTATATTATAGATATTTTCAATTCACGTAAACGGGAAAACGAGAATTCTGCTTGTGCAATTAAATTAAAAAAGGCTCGAATGGAATTGGTAAAAACACCGGGTTTTATAGAAATCGCATCATCACATCATCGTAAAGTCGTCTGGTACTATGCAAAGAATATCAACAATTTATGTAGTTATCGCGCATTTTTCAACTCCGTAAAGAAAGATTTAATTAAAATATTACATAAAAGCACAATTGTTCGTCCTATTAAATACAACTTGAAACTGGAAAGTAGCTACAATATACCAAACGTTGAAAATTCTTCAGAGAACAGAGCATTTAAAACATCGGCAAAAGAGGTCTTCGTAGATTCAGACATTGAAAAATTAATAGAAGACGACTGTATGATCCTCCTTTCTGAAGAAGATACATATATGAGCAGAGGTAGCGGGTTTTCTCTGCAGAAAATCGATGGATTATTGTTGGCCGTATGTCGGTATATACCTATGAGTGGATCGTCATATATTTCTTTGCCAGTTGATATTCAAAATAAAAAAGCAGTTATCAACCCACAGAACAACGATCAACACTGCTTTAAGTGGGCTATACTGTCAAAACATATTGTAGGAGATCACAAGTACCGTGTAGACGAAAATTATTTAGTACATGAAAACAAATATGATTTTTCTGGATTAACTTTTCCGACACCTATTCATGAAATAAAAATATTCGAAAAAAATAATCCGAACGTTTCAGTGAACGTGTATGGGCTGAAAAAAGAAAAAGAAAATAAAATTGTAAAAAATACCGTATACCCGCTTAAAGTTGCTGATGAGGAGAAAAAAGAACATTTCGATCTACTTTTAATTAACGACAAGAAAAACACACATTATACATACATTTCTAATTTTTCAAGACTCGTACGAAATCAAAAGACGTCCCATCATGATAAAGTTTATTTTTGTAAACGATGCTTCACAAGTTTCGATAATCGCCCTAAAAAATTCAAATTGCATGGACTGGCTGCCCTCGAAGAGCATATGAAGATTTGCGGAGCTCATAAACCCATACAGCCCGTATTACCTGAAGAAGGAGAAACACTTCAATTCGAGGCATGGTCGAAAGCACAGAAACATCCAATAGTGATATACGCAGATTTCGAAGCTCTTCTTATAAAATGCATGGAAAATAAAGGTGAAAATACTCGAATTATTCAGAAACATAGCCCGATGAGTTATGGATTTTTGGTCAAACCTTCGAATGATATACCAAACGAGTTGTTAGAGAAATTTAATATACCACTAGAACCAATAATTTTTCGAGGATCAGAGTCAAACACTGAAGTGGCTAAATCTTTCGTGGAAAAGATCGTTGATGTGGTGCGTAGAATCGATAAATTATTAGATACAAATATACCTATTATTATGTCGGATGAAGAAAAAGAAGAGCACACGGTAAAGACAGGGTGTGATTTATGTAAAACTCAGTTTTCGATGAAAAATCATAAAGTCGCCGATCACAACCATTTAACTGGGCAATTTCGTCAAACTTTATGCAACAATTGTAATATAAAACTGAGGAAACCAAATTTCATACCATGTTTATTGCATAATTTATCAAATTATGATGCTCACTTTATCGTGCGTGAGCTCGGATACGACGAAAATACAATTTCTATTATTCCAAACAGTGAAGAGAAATTTATTTCATTTTCAAAATATGTAACACCGGCCTTCACTATTCGGTTTATTGATACATTTCGATTTATGGCAAGCAGTTTGTCAACATTAGCCTCAAACCTTATCACCACTGATTTTTGTAAATTCCGCGAAACAGCCAAAGTTTTCAAGGTTGAAGATATGCCGCTCGTTACACGAAAGGGCGTATATCCGTATGACTATACGGATTGTTGGGCTAAGATGGAGGAAAATTGTTTACCATCGAAAATATCATTTAATAGTGCACTGACAGGGATGGAGATTTCAGAAGAAGACTACAGGCATGCGGAAAAAGTTTGGGAGCACTTTGGCTGTAATACTTTAGGAGAATATTCGGATTTGTATCTTAAAATAGATGTTCTTCTACTAGCCGATGTATTTGAAAATTTCCGCGACTTATGCTTGAAGACTTATAATCTGGATCCGGTATATTATTATACGGCACCCGGATTTAGTTTCGATTGCATGCTGAAATATACGTCGATCAAGCTTGAACTTTTAACTGATTATGATATGGTGCTTATGTTAGAAAAAGGTATAATACATAATTTATTTTATTATAAAATACGTGTTTAATTAATTATATATTATAGGAATACGTGGTGGGCTAACGCAAGCAAGTATGCGGTATGCAAAAGCGAATAACAAAAATATGCCTGATTATGACAAAATCAAACCGAATTCATATTTAATATATCAAGATTGTAAGTATATATATATATATATATATATATATATTTCTATTTATGAAAAATAAATTTTTTAATATTTTCAGGTAATAATTTGTATGGGTGGGCGATGTCTCAACCCATGCCTTACGGTGGTTTCAAGTGGGTTAAACCTTCACTCGACGGTTTGAGCGACATGAGTGAAAAATCTTCTATCGGTCGTGTGTATGAAGTAGATATATCGTATCCGCAACATCTACACGATAACCACAATGATTTACCGTTTCTCCCGTGCAACGGTATACCACCCGGTTCAAAAGTAAAAAAACTCATGGCTACATTCGAACATAAAAACCGCTATATTATACACTACCAGAGTTTGAAACAGGCTATTGCTAATGGATTAATAGTTGAAAAAGTAAATATTATTTTAAATATTATTATAACATTATTATTATTATTTATATTATTTAATGTAGGTACATAGAGTATTGGAATTTGAGCAGTCTCCGTGGCTTTCCAAATATATATCCCTCAATACAGATATGAGAAAAAACGCAAAGAATGATTTCGAAAAAGATTTTTTCAAACTTATGAACAATGCTGTATTTGGTATGTTATTATTATTATTGTTATTATTATTATTATTATTATTATTATTATTATTATTTAAAGGAAAAACAATGGAAAATGTACGAAAACGTATGAAAATGGAATTAGTTTCTTCAGATACCAAGATGCAAAAATTGATTAATAAACCAACTTTCAAATACGCAATGTCATATAATGAAAACTTATCCCTCGTAGCTATGAATAATAATATCATTAAATTTGATAAACCAATTTATATCGGTTTTGCAGTGTTAGACGTTTCAAAAACGTTAATGTATGATTACCATTACAATGTAATGAAACGTCATTATAAAGACTTAATTACATTAATGTACACAGACACAGGTATATTATATTATTTATTTACATGTTTTTATTATTTTATTTATTTATTTATTTATTTTAGATTCGCTGGTATATTATATACAGACAGAAGACTTTTATAAGGATCTACAAGAAAATTCAAGCCTGCTAAATCGCATGGACACCTCAAATCTCCCCCGAGATCATCCGTGTTATATTCCGGATCGTAAAAAGATACCGGGACTTTTTTCAGACGAGACGGATGGAAAAATAATGTCAGAATTTATCGCATTAAGAGCAAAATCGTATGCATATAATATTGAAGGAAAAGAGCAGATCAAAGCTAAAGGCATCAGAGGCCATGTAGTTAAAAACCACATGACCTTGGAAAATCACAAAAAGTGTTTATTCGGTGACCAGGATTATAGCAAATATACAGATAACGTTTCCATCAGGTCATTCAAACACCACATTATGACTATCGAAACAAAAAAATTAACTTATAACAGGCATGACGATAAACGTTATGTTCTAGAAGATCAAATACACACTTTAGCTCATGGACACTATAAGATTAAGTGAGTTAAACTGAAAATACGGGATTTTAAAATCTATTTTACTTATCTGAATTTTTCTATATGTTTCAGTGAAATAATGGCCGACGCTAATAATGAACTCGAGACACGATAAATATTTTCTTTAAACATTTCTCTATTTTATAAAAATAATTTTCTGATATGCTTTGTATATATTTATATATATTTGTATGTTTTTTTGTTTTTTTTTTTTTTAAATTTATATATTAGTCATGTTTTATACATCTATACTTGATAGTATACACTTGATATATACATATATATTTGTAAACTGATTTTGATTAAGAATTGTAAAATAAAAACATATATTCGTTAATTATGAAATTAATTTTTATTGAGAAAATAAAAAACATACAATTTAAATATTATTTATAAACCATTTTCTTAATGCAAAAACTTTATAAAATGTACAATGTTTTGGGTTCAAATTCATATGGAAAATACAACAAGGTAAACTATCTTCAACGCATAATTGATCCAATCGTGGACATCCGAGTTCTTCAATGTTGATAACGGAAATATGTGGAATGAAGTTGCTGATAATTTTCTGTTTCTGTTCTCCTTTAACGTATATATGCTCAAAGTTGAGCGAATTCAATATTCTATCGATTTCTTCGTACTCGACATCGCCGTATTCCATCGACAGCATTATCATGACCTGTCGATGGAATACGGCGATGTCGAGTACGAAGAAATCGATAGAATATTGAATTCGCTCAACTTTGAGCATATATACGTTAAAGGAGAACAGAAACAGAAAATTATCAGCAACTTCATTCCACATATTTCCGTTATCAACATTGAAGAACTCGGATGTCCACGATTGGATCAATTATGCGTTGAAGATAGTTTACCTTGTTGTATTTTCCATATGAATTTGAACCCAAAACATTGTACATTTTATAAAGTTTTTGCATTAAGAAAATGGTTTATAAATAATATTTAAATTGTATGTTTTTTATTTTCTCAATAAAAATTAATTTCATAATTAACGAATATATGTTTTTATTTTACAATTCTTAATCAAAATCAGTTTACAAATATATATGTATATATCAAGTGTATACTATCAAGTATAGATGTATAAAACATGACTAATATATAAATTTAAAAAAAAAAAAAAAAAAAAAACATACAAATATATATAAATATATACAAAGCATATCAGAAAATTATTTTTATAAAATAGAGAAATGTTTAAAGAAAATATTTATCGTGTCTCGAGTTCATTATTAGCGTCGGCCATTATTTCACTGAAACATATAGAAAAATTCAGATAAGTAAAATAGATTTTAAAATCCCGTATTTTCAGTTTAACTCACTTAATCTTATAGTGTCCATGAGCTAAAGTGTGTATTTGATCTTCTAGAACATAACGTTTATCGTCATGCCTGTTATAAGTTAATTTTTTTGTTTCGATAGTCATAATGTGGTGTTTGAATGACCTGATGGAAACGTTATCTGTATATTTGCTATAATCCTGGTCACCGAATAAACACTTTTTGTGATTTTCCAAGGTCATGTGGTTTTTAACTACATGGCCTCTGATGCCTTTAGCTTTGATCTGCTCTTTTCCTTCAATATTATATGCATACGATTTTGCTCTTAATGCGATAAATTCTGACATTATTTTTCCATCCGTCTCGTCTGAAAAAAGTCCCGGTATCTTTTTACGATCCGGAATATAACACGGATGATCTCGGGGAGATTTGAGGTGTCCATGCGATTTAGCAGGCTTGAATTTTCTTGTAGATCCTTATAAAAGTCTTCTGTCTGTATATAATATACCAGCGAATCTAAAATAAATAAATAAATAAATAAAATAATAAAAACATGTAAATAAATAATATAATATACCTGTGTCTGTGTACATTAATGTAATTAAGTCTTTATAATGACGTTTCATTACATTGTAATGGTAATCATACATTAACGTTTTTGAAACGTCTAACACTGCAAAACCGATATAAATTGGTTTATCAAATTTAATGATATTATTATTCATAGCTACGAGGGATAAGTTTTCATTATATGACATTGCGTATTTGAAAGTTGGTTTATTAATCAATTTTTGCATCTTGGTATCTGAAGAAACTAATTCCATTTTCATACGTTTTCGTACATTTTCCATTGTTTTTCCTTTAAATAATAATAATAATAATAATAATAATAATAATAATAACAATAATAATAATAACATACCAAATACAGCATTGTTCATAAGTTTGAAAAAATCTTTTTCGAAATCATTCTTTGCGTTTTTTCTCATATCTGTATTGAGGGATATATATTTGGAAAGCCACGGAGACTGCTCAAATTCCAATACTCTATGTACCTACATTAAATAATATAAATAATAATAATAATGTTATAATAATATTTAAAATAATATTTACTTTTTCAACTATTAATCCATTAGCAATAGCCTGTTTCAAACTCTGGTAGTGTATAATATAGCGGTTTTTATGTTCGAATGTAGCCATGAGTTTTTTTACTTTTGAACCGGGTGGTATACCGTTGCACGGGAGAAACGGTAAATCATTGTGGTTATCGTGTAGATGTTGCGGATACGATATATCTACTTCATACACACGACCGATAGAAGATTTTTCACTCATGTCGCTCAAACCGTCGAGTGAAGGTTTAACCCACTTGAAACCACCGTAAGGCATGGGTTGAGACATCGCCCACCCATACAAATTATTACCTGAAAATATTAAAAAATTTATTTTTCATAAATAGAAATATATATATATATATATATATATATATACTTACAATCTTGATATATTAAATATGAATTCGGTTTGATTTTGTCATAATCAGGCATATTTTTGTTATTCGCTTTTGCATACCGCATACTTGCTTGCGTTAGCCCACCACGTATTCCTATAATATATAATTAATTAAACACGTATTTTATAATAAAATAAATTATGTATTATACCTTTTTCTAACATAAGCACCATATCATAATCAGTTAAAAGTTCAAGCTTGATCGACGTATATTTCAGCATGCAATCGAAACTAAATCCGGGTGCCGTATAATAATATACCGGATCCAGATTATAAGTCTTCAAGCATAAGTCGCGGAAATTTTCAAATACATCGGCTAGTAGAAGAACATCTATTTTAAGATACAAATCCGAATATTCTCCTAAAGTATTACAGCCAAAGTGCTCCCAAACTTTTTCCGCATGCCTGTAGTCTTCTTCTGAAATCTCCATCCCTGTCAGTGCACTATTAAATGATATTTTCGATGGTAAACAATTTTCCTCCATCTTAGCCCAACAATCCGTATAGTCATACGGATATACGCCCTTTCGTGTAACGAGCGGCATATCTTCAACCTTGAAAACTTTGGCTGTTTCGCGGAATTTACAAAAATCAGTGGTGATAAGGTTTGAGGCTAATGTTGACAAACTGCTTGCCATAAATCGAAATGTATCAATAAACCGAATAGTGAAGGCCGGTGTTACATATTTTGAAAATGAAATAAATTTCTCTTCACTGTTTGGAATAATAGAAATTGTATTTTCGTCGTATCCGAGCTCACGCACGATAAAGTGAGCATCATAATTTGATAAATTATGCAATAAACATGGTATGAAATTTGGTTTCCTCAGTTTTATATTACAATTGTTGCATAAAGTTTGACGAAATTGCCCAGTTAAATGGTTGTGATCGGCGACTTTATGATTTTTCATCGAAAACTGAGTTTTACATAAATCACACCCTGTCTTTACCGTGTGCTCTTCTTTTTCTTCATCCGACATAATAATAGGTATATTTGTATCTAATAATTTATCGATTCTACGCACCACATCAACGATCTTTTCCACGAAAGATTTAGCCACTTCAGTGTTTGACTCTGATCCTCGAAAAATTATTGGTTCTAGTGGTATATTAAATTTCTCTAACAACTCGTTTGGTATATCATTCGAAGGTTTGACCAAAAATCCATAACTCATCGGGCTATGTTTCTGAATAATTCGAGTATTTTCACCTTTATTTTCCATGCATTTTATAAGAAGAGCTTCGAAATCTGCGTATATCACTATTGGATGTTTCTGTGCTTTCGACCATGCCTCGAATTGAAGTGTTTCTCCTTCTTCAGGTAATACGGGCTGTATGGGTTTATGAGCTCCGCAAATCTTCATATGCTCTTCGAGGGCAGCCAGTCCATGCAATTTGAATTTTTTAGGGCGATTATCGAAACTTGTGAAGCATCGTTTACAAAAATAAACTTTATCATGATGGGACGTCTTTTGATTTCGTACGAGTCTTGAAAAATTAGAAATGTATGTATAATGTGTGTTTTTCTTGTCGTTAATTAAAAGTAGATCGAAATGTTCTTTTTTCTCCTCATCAGCAACTTTAAGCGGGTATACGGTATTTTTTACAATTTTATTTTCTTTTTCTTTTTTCAGCCCATACACGTTCACTGAAACGTTCGGATTATTTTTTTCGAATATTTTTATTTCATGAATAGGTGTCGGAAAAGTTAATCCAGAAAAATCATATTTGTTTTCATGTACTAAATAATTTTCGTCTACACGGTACTTGTGATCTCCTACAATATGTTTTGACAGTATAGCCCACTTAAAGCAGTGTTGATCGTTGTTCTGTGGGTTGATAACTGCTTTTTTATTTTGAATATCAACTGGCAAAGAAATATATGACGATCCACTCATAGGTATATACCGACATACGGCCAACAATAATCCATCGATTTTCTGCAGAGAAAACCCGCTACCTCTGCTCATATATGTATCTTCTTCAGAAAGGAGGATCATACAGTCGTCTTCTATTAATTTTTCAATGTCTGAATCTACGAAGACCTCTTTTGCCGATGTTTTAAATGCTCTGTTCTCTGAAGAATTTTCAACGTTTGGTATATTGTAGCTACTTTCCAGTTTCAAGTTGTATTTAATAGGACGAACAATTGTGCTTTTATGTAATATTTTAATTAAATCTTTCTTTACGGAGTTGAAAAATGCGCGATAACTACATAAATTGTTGATATTCTTTACATAGTACCAGACGACTTTACGATGATGTGATGATGCGATTTCTATAAAACCGGTGTTTTTACCAATTCCATTCGAGCCTTTTTTAATTTAATTGCACAAGCAGAATTCTCGTTTTCCCGTTTACGTGAATTGAAAATATCTATAATATAACGATGAAAAAAAATTAATTTAATATAAAGATATAGTATAGTATAGTAACAAAGACATTAAATCGGTATATAATGTTTATACTAAAAAATAATGTTAAATATAATAAACGTTGATTTAATTAAATAGACATTTATACAATCTTACCGTTATAACTATGATTTTTTTCGGTTAGCATCATATGTTTGAAAATATTACTATTGTTGTCGACCGACGAAATTTTGGTTTTTGAATTATTTGTAGATACCTCCAAATCTGTGTTTTGTTGTTTTACTGGTAAATTAACATTGTTATCTGTTAAAATAAATAATAAATATGTATAATGATTAACATACAAATAATAATTAAGATACTTACTATGAATTTTTTTCGTATGATTGGTTAGGTGTTCCTTGCGTGTAAACACTTTCGAACATACATTGCATGACAATTTGTTGTCGTTGTGAGCTTTAGTGTGTCTTACTAAATTACGTTTGACTGTGAATACTTTATTACACACGGTGCAAGAAAACATTTTTTCAGAATGTTATGATAGAAAGTTGTAATAATTATAAATACAATAAAAATATTAATGCACACGCGAGAACAAAAACAGCACAAACGAGTAGATTAATTAAAGAGAGAGCATAATTTAATGCGAGCATAAAATGACTGTACTGTATGGAAGACGATATTGACAATGGGACAAAGCCGGTTTAGCATATTAAATTTCGTTTCTAAATAATTTAACTGCTCAAGTCTGCCTGGGTAGGTCTTGATACGGTTGAAATTTAGAAACGTATTGAATTAAAATAATAGCAAAACCGTCTTATATAGGAGTATAGTAGGAATTAGTAAGTTATTTTTTAATAATCGATTTTTTCGTGTACACTCATTAAGCATTTTTCATAATAATTACACATACCATACAATATTATGTTAATGTACATTTTAAAATAATCATTAAATACCTATCAAGTGATTGTACAAAAATGTAGCAACCTATATTAACATGTATATAATAGCAGCGGCCAAAAATTATTTTCCCACGAATCGTCACTTTTTAGTCTAACATTAAATATATTTCGTAGAATTACGGTGAACTATTAAAATAATTATTTTCCCACAAATCGATACTTTTAGTTTAATATATTTCGTATAATATATACTGGTCAATAATTACTGATTAACACACGCACATCGAGATATTCGTATTAAAATTTAATTCTAAAATTATTAAAAACCTGTCAAGTGATTGTACAAAAATGTAACATCCTAATATTTTTTATAGTAATGATATGATTTATAGAAAAAGATTATATGCAGGTAATACACATACACACAGTGCACATAAGATAAAAGACAGTGGGAGTCTAAGAATGAATAAGGTTTGATTGTTATCAATCGTAATCAACCGCGTATAATCATTAGATATTATATGGGGGGGGGGGGGTTATAGAGGTATGTAAGGGTTAAATACAGCGATGAAAGAGTATTGAGGTACCAGGGTTGTATAAGGTGTAGCGCCTGCAACGGCGACAGTGGGCGGCCGTGTTATAGGTATAGCTCCCGCAACGATGGTTTGGGCGGCCGTGTTAAAGGTATAGCTCCCGCTACAGTTTTGCGGGAGCTATGGGTTTCCCTATGGCCCAGAATTCCCCTTTTTATACTACTTATAATAGAGCACAATAATCTTCATGCATTTTATTGATGTTACCTATATTAATTAATTAATTAATTAGGCCCGTCTGAATCATTTGCTTACGGCCCCCAAAGTACTTAATCCGGCTATGCCTATACAATGGGCTATCTGTGTATTCAATAATCATTGGTATTATGAAATGCAAAAAAACCTAAAATAAACTATCAGGGTTAAATATTGCTTTTAAATACACGTAAATAAACATTGAATTCAAATTATATTACTAGTAGACAGGATAAAACAAAACATGATAAATTAAAATATATATATATAACACCCTTATATAAAACATTGATTAAAATTGATTTAAAATCTTAATTAAAATTTAATATTTAACTACAAAATAAATTATGCAATTATCTCAGATACCGGCACCAGTCAGAAGTAGATTTTGCATCAACTGAAAGTGTTATAAGTTATATATTATTATGTCAAATATATTAGTGGCTTTAATCACAATGGTATTCGTAATTATTATATAATATAAATTGGTAGATAATAAAACCCGTATTATACGTTACCTGACACCATTAAGTTAGCTTGTATATGAACGTAGTAGGAGAGCAAATTATCTAAATCACAATTAGTGAGTTAAATAATGGTTAAATTAAAATAATGTAGTGATATAATTTTAAAACCATTACTAGTAATTAGAGTTTAATGTTGTTGATTGCGCAACATTTGTAGCCTAAATAATGCTGATTTATTATCTTTATACATATATATATATTTATATTAGGGTGGTGCTTATATGGAGGAAAAATTTTTTTTTCATAGTTTCTTTGGAGGCACCCCTTCAATATGTTTAACCTTATGTAACCATAATAAAACACTTTTTTTTTAGTTGTATTTTAAAGGTCACTACCAAGATTTGAAAATTTGTAGTTTTCGAAAAAACAAAAAAAAACATTTTATTTAAATTTTTTTATTTTAAAGTAATTGCTTTACAACATTAATAGTAATAATAATAATATATAGACAATATAATATTAATAATTAAAAATTAAAGAAGCATTTACTTTATTAAGCTAACAGAGTTGATTTTTTTGTGTCCTGGTATTTTTGCCTAAATGTTTTTATTAGTAGCTATAAAAATTGTTTTTGCTCTTCATTCGTAGAGTATAATTTGTTAGATTCTTCCATTAAAGCTACTCCTCGCTCCGTAACGTTATTAACAACTCTTATAGATCGAATAATTTTTTTGCTTCTTATATAATATTGATTTTCTTCCCAAATTTCAACGTCTTTATTTAGAAATTGAGGCGAAATTCTTAAGATATTGAAAAATCTTAGAGTATTATTGGATACAAAATTATCTAGATTTTTTGTTAAAATAGTATCAGGTTCGATGTTTACACGTTTAAGTGGATATTCCATTTCTTCATTTTTCAGGCTTCTACCATATTTCGTTTTATTTCAAAAGAAACATTTTCATCAAAAAAGGTAAATGCAACTAATTCTTCTGATAAATATCATAAGTGAC
This sequence comes from Schlechtendalia chinensis, assembly GCA_019022885.1. Lineage (NCBI taxonomy): Eukaryota > Metazoa > Arthropoda > Insecta > Hemiptera > Aphididae > Schlechtendalia > Schlechtendalia chinensis. The sequence continues at coordinate 63,658,985 of CM032339.1, forward strand.
CTAGAAACTTTTTTATGGCTTTTTTAGATATTATTTCGTTGATCTGTTCGTATTTTTTTAAATCTTTTAGTAGTTCCAGGTCATTTCTACGCGAATAAATTGCTGAAGCAGCTTGAAACCAATATTTTATGTAAATTCTTACGATAAAAATACAAATGACACGAATTCCTATTGCTTCTTTCTCTGTCAGCTTGAATTGCCTTCTAAATAAATATATCTTTAAAGAATATATGGCTTTTGCCATCCACCAAGCACGATGAAGTCCAGCAGAGGATCTAAATGATATTCCCTTTGTAGGAATTCCTCCTAAGAAAATAATACTAAGGTTTAATAATTTCTTATAATCATCTCTTGGTTGAAATTGCTCAAGTTGTTTTAAAGCGAATGTGATCGTATTAGTGGAAATATTATTAAATTTATTTGAAGTAGAATCATCGGATATAACAGTCTCAAAATTGTTGAGCTTTATTGTGTTCCATGCTTTTCTAAACCTTTTAAACAATAATATATCTGGTCCCAATGAAAACCCAATAGCATGAACAACAACCGCTTCTAACATAATTTCCATAATATGATGACGACAAGCCAACCATAACATTTCTTTGTCCATATTTTGTTCAAGTAGAATACATGCTTCGTTCCTTGATCCAGTATTTACTGCAGTAGTTTCAAAGCTAATGCATTTAATTTGATCACAAAGTCCCCATGATAAGGATGTTTCATAAACTGTGGAAGCTGTTGATTGCCCCGTTCCAGAAACTAGTTTTGGAACAGCAAGAAGTTGGTCAACACTTTTATCAGATACTAAAATTGGAAGACGGTCAACGGTTTCATGTCCACTTAAATCTTCAATCATTTTTCCATCCCAGTGAACAGTCAGTGGAACTTCTGGTGTAAAGACACTTTTCAAATCTTCAGTGAACTTTTTTCGATACTGTAAATGTTGACGACGAATAGATGAGGTATTTACATTGTATTTTAAAGGATCAATGTCAAGTGTTTTTATGGAAGTTGTTAGTACTAATGCAGCTTTTCGATTACTTAATTTTGCAACGTCGAGACTAACAGATAAATTGTTGTCAAGAAGTTTTTTTCTACCTCGCTTTCTTGGAGGTGATTTAGAAATTAATGCTTCATTAATAGCAGAATTATTGCTGTCAGATAAATCACTATTTTCACCATCATCATCACTTGAACAAGAAGATAGAAAAATGTGAGATTATCCAGATAGAGATTTAATACTTTCGTCTTTTTTCTCTCGCCTTTTTTTAATACTTGAATTTCTCTTCTCAAGCTCAGCTTCCTTTTTTGTAGTTTTTTTATCAATGCTCCCAATTTTGCCCGGATGTCCTTCTTTTCGTTGCAAAAGTAGAAATTCTTTATCTTTCTGTATACGAACTTTGTTCAAAGCATCAGAATGGGCGATATCAAACAGCTTATTGAGACTTTTCTGCCAATCTTCTTCTTTCTTTTTTTACCCTTCAGATCGTTTTGCTTTAATTCTTTTTTTTTTTTTAAGTTTTTGCCATTCTTTAAAAAGATTTTAAATTTTTTTAATAACATGTTACTGAAGTCTTGTAGGTATTTTAGCCTTATCCCAAATGGTCATTACATGTATGCAGTTTTTCTAATATTGGTTTTAATTAATTTTAATATGATAAAAAAATAGGCTCAATACCTCTTTTTTGGAAGGTAATTTATTTTCATTTAAATTTGGTGACATCTGACCAATCAGACATACTTGAGTCGCTTATCTTGTTGAAATAGGTGTATTGATATTTGATGACATAATAAATGTTTTTACCAACTATAGAAACCGCAAGATATTAAATAAATAAATTACTAAAATTTAAATTAAATTATTAAATAATTAAGTAACTATAAAACAAATAATACACAAGAACTTTGAACGACTTTCAATATAATGACGATAACAACGACTGAGTATTGACTGTGGTCAGCGATGCATTTACGATGTTGGTTATAATAATAGAAAAAATTCCCGAAAAATTTACAATAATATCAGAATGTATATCCGATAGCGATTGTATTATTATTTTGATGAATATGATATTCGTACATATATCACAACATTATCATAAAATAAAATAATTTATTGCTGATTTTTTTTTTAAATCGACCAAGTCGGTAAACGAAAGAACGACTCGGTGGTATATGGTACTCGTCGTGCGATTGATACGGCTGTCAGGTCCAGGGCGGCGCAGATCGTGACGACGGCGATCCCAGTATTATGTCGTCCACACGTGCTGGCTGTGCTTGAACGGCGGTGGCTAGTGGTGGTGACGACGACGTTGCATGATCGGGAACAAAAAGACGGGAACGACGAAATAAGAAAAGACCGACGGGGTGCGTTTCGCGTATGTGAATATTGAACGCAAGCGATATCAAGAGTACATCAATTATAATCAAGAAAAGCTGCGTTCTGAGGAGTGCATTCATTTGCGTGATGCTATTGTCGAGATCGTAGATGAAATAACTAATATCAACGATATCGGTACCTCATTTATTCTTCCATCATCATATATTTGTAATCCATATCATACGCAATAATACATTAAAGACACCATGCTTTTCTTGTGGGCATATGGCCGACCAGATTTGTTTAACATATTTACATGCATTCCAAACTGAGATGAAATTAAAATTACATAATTGCTATGTTACGCAGTAATGCATCGCCTTTATATCACTGCACGTGTAGGTCACACCAAAATTAAAATCGTCGATGAATTTGAATACATATTACTCAGTATTCGGCGAGATAAGTTGTTGGCTGAATTTATTGAATTTTCAAAAATGAGGTTTGCTACATGCACATATTTTAATTTGGTTGGTCGACAAAGTACGGCCAGAAGTAATTGATAAAATTATTTCAGCGGAAGTTCCGGCTCAGTATATCTATCATGTGTTGTTTTAAATTGTTACTGCTAACATGGTCTATTGTCTATACTGTGCTCTAATATGACGGCGCCGTGAATGGGCAAAGGAAAATGTACGAACCGATTCCCAGAAGAATGTATAAAAGGTACTAACACTAATATAGATGATTATCCATTGTATCGTAATAAAGACAAAGACAATGGTGGTCAATCATATAAATTGCATATGTCAAACAGTGGAACAGTTAACATTGACAATTGTTAGGTCGTTCTGTATCCGCCATTGCTGTGCAAATCTTACAATACACAAACTAACGAGGAGTTCTGCAGTTTGGTTAAAACTATCAAATACATTTTTAAATACGTTCATAAGTATAACGATATGATTGTATTTGCTGTTACAAATGTAAATAATAACTACAAAATAACACGTTGTCAAATGAGCTGATATATTAGTAGTAATAAAGCAATTTGGCGCATTTTGAGTTATCCCATACACGAAAAAAACCTGCTGTTATCTATTTGACTTTGTACGTTAAAAATGGACAGCGTATTTATTTCACAGAAGAGACTGTTCTATAACGAGCATTAACTGCCCCAAAAATCACACTGATTGTGTTTTAAAAAAAGAAGCTGTTAAAAAGATTTGATTGGCACTCTCTTGCTGTTGTCCGGTGATTTTAGACAGACATTGCCGGTCATTTCTCGTGCTATACATGCGGATGAAATTAACGCATATTTGAGACAATCATACTTATGTTAAAATGTTAATACATTACAGCTTTACCTAAATATGCGTGTTCAATCTTAAAACGAGCCATTGACACTCTCATTATCCAAACACAATACATAAAAAATTGCCCGACAATATTTTCAGCATGGTAGCAAAGAAAAATACTTTGATTAAAAGCACATTTGTTTGGTAATTACCTTAATCATGCGTGGCTATGTGAGCGACTTAAATTGGCGTCAAAAAATATCGATGTTGACGAAATTATTTTCAATATTCAACAGCCATTGCTTGGAAATATGATCTCGTTTAAATCAATCAACACTCTTGTCGATCATGACAAAGCAGTGAACTTTCCTGTTGAATTCTTGAATTCACTGAATTTACCATAAATGCCATCACATAGTTGGCTATTAAAAATTGGTTCACCAACTATTTTGCTTCAGAATTTAAATGTAACTAAGCTATGCAATATTTTGCGATTGGTCATAAAAAAATCATGGGTAATGTTCTTGAAAATATCGTTTAGACAGCAAGTTAGGTTAGAAGTTGGGAACGCGCGAAGTTGTTCACCTTCCACGGATCCCAATGATCTCTTCAGACTCGCCAAGTCCATTTAGACATCTGCAATTTCCAATTCTCTTAGCATTCACAATGATTATTAGTAACTCACAAGGCCAAAAATGTTCTTTGATGGGTTATATCTAGAAAATCCATGCTTCTTCCATGGACAACTATATGTTTCGTATTCTCGCGTTGGTAAACAATCAAGTTTGATCATTTATATACCTCAGAGGTTGACGAAAAACATCGTTCAATACCTCGCATTAAGATACAAACAAACAAATTTTATTACTTTTAGTAATAGGATTCTATATTGATTTCAATATTTTACTTTTTATACTTTAAGAAAAATATAACTGTCATGAAGAGGTATAACCATATAAAAGGAGACTTTCTTACAGGCAACGAAGTACACGGGGCTGTTAGTTATTTTATATTTTCACATTATCAACTATTAAATCATTGGAAACTTACTTTGCTCTTCTGGTATATTGCTTCTAACTAAAATAAAAAAATATATTACAAAGATCAATTGCTAATAATATGCATTGCAAATACGAATGCAAATTTATTCAATCGTTAAAATTTTTTTCGAATTCAAATAATTTGAAACAAAACACTTGGTAGGAATTTATGAATATTAATTTGTTGAAATTGTCTATTAAATATAAATATGATATATATACGTATAATCACATATCATGAAGTACGGTAATTTTTACAATAATGTAATAAATAATGAGAGAAAATGAAACTTTTTTCTACTTATCAGTCATAAGAATGTATAAATTGTATTTTTTTATTTATAGTTTGACACTTTTGGAAATACATACTCAATTCCTTAAATGAGGTAATAATAAAATCTTTTACTCCATACGCTATAAAAATTATATTTTTTTTTTACAATAATTTTCTTTTATTATCTACAAAAGATTATCAATCGTATTAACAGATATGTCAACCTTATTATATAACGCTACTCCCTAAAATCATTACAATAAAATAAAAATATTCTATTGCAATACATTTTACTACACCTTATACTTGAAGAAGCTTCTTTCTACATCACTAGGTACTATCAGCACGTATTAAAAACTAGATATATCCTTTGGTGTTAACTGTGAAATGTCTACCTCATCGATATTTGTATTTCCTCAATTTAATATTTTCATAATTTTTTACAGTCGCGAAGATCTTCGAGTTTTTATTATAATAAAGTATTAAAATGTTATGAAAGATAGTTTGATTCATTTTAAATCTATGGCAAATCTTTGTTTTTTAATTATATTTTTCAAATTTTGAATAACTTTTAGTATTTTTCAGAAATAAGCACCTGGCTTTTCCAGTTAAGTGATGATTTCTATTAAACACTGATTTATGAAGTACACAATTTATTGAATAATCATTGTCTAGATCTTATACTTTTCGTATTGACGTTGATTCAAATTGGTCAAATAGATTACCGTACGTTTTTTTCCGAATGGTTATTACTTCGAAAGACCTTTTTACAAATAATATGATCTACCTGGAAGTACACCCTTTCCCAGGCAATTTTTGATAATCCAAATATATTTTTTCTGTGTTTGCATGCCCAGATTAATTTAATTAAATACCACGTCTATAATATACAATCAAACTGTATCGTAAAATACATTTTCAGTGATAAATTAATTCATAAATATTTGCGAAATTGTTGAAGAGTTGCTACTAAAACTATATTCTAGTTGTTTTTTCCGAAAATAGGCAGCTAAACTTGCAACATCTTATCCGTGAACACCAAATGTTTTTTTTTATTTACACCCAAATAGCACTAATCTAATTTTTCTTTTGTAATTTGTTGTAATACGACTTTATAAAATAATATATAAAAGCTTTTTCGTATGAACAATTTATCGGAAAATTTTTGTTGCGTATACAATTTCTAAACAATTTAAATTCACCTTTTACAATGTCCAAAATAGGATATTATTCTTTATCATGAATGCATAAGAATTATTGTTTAATTATATTATTATTGTTTCAAATGTAATCTAAATGAATTAAAACTCTAAACATACACACCGGATTATTATAGAAAAGTTATACATCTATTAAAAAATAAAAACGCCAATTTCCATACATATCAAATTCCATAAGATAAACCATTCCGTGTGGTTACTCGTTATCTACACCATACTACTGATAAAGATTACATAAATAATGAACTAAAAATTCATGGTTACATATCGTTCAAGTATTTAATGCACTAAAATGGTGCATAAAAACTCCTTTGCCTCTTTCTTCGTGAATTTGGTACCAGACGAACATAATTCCGATATTTTCAAACTATCTTCAAAATGTCAGACTAAAATAAAGTCGAAGAACCTCGTCCACGTCTTCACTTTGCACAATGTCAATATTACCAAAATTTTGGTCATACAAGATTTTTATTCATTGTAATAACCAACCGCGCTGTGTTAAATGTAGTAAATCTTATCTGACTGAACATTGTCAAAAATTACCCGACCAGCCACCCAAGTGTGTTTTATGCCAAGGCCAGCATCCCGCAAACTATTAAGGTTGTTTCTTCTATAAAGACATTCAATTAAAGCGCAAAACTCACACTACAACAAGAGTAAACAATAAGCAAGAGTTTAAACCAATCAATTTAGCCAACCCGATTTTAGAAAATATTGTACATGAATCCACTGGTAACATTTCTGAAGTTAAAAATACTTCAAAACATACGCATGCAATCTATTCCAAAACCACACAAAATCAACATATTAATTACCAGTCCCAAAACTACGAAAACAACCACAACTCTTTCAATTTAGCAAATCGACTCTCATCATTTATAAATAAACTTAAATTAATAATAAATCTCTTTATCACACTTCTCACAACAGTAATCAATAGAGTTTTCTTAAAAAATGATGAATAACTATGTATTTATTTATAAAAATAAATTTTTCATTCATTCATTTTTTTATTTATAAAAATTTAAAAATCGATAATATTCTCTCCAAATTAACAATATTTTTATGGAATACAAACGGCGTTTCCCAACATAAAAATCAACTACGAAATCTACTTTACCAAAAAATAAATCAATATAGTCTCTTATCATCGAGACTCATCTCACCCAAAATTTACAAACTCGACCATCCTAACGGATCTGCTCATGTAGATACCGCAATACTTATTTCTTTCGATATACAACACCACAAATTATCTTGTTTCCAAGAACCACATATTCAAGTTACAATTATTTATATTATAATTAGAAACATACCGATCAAAATTGCTTTAGTCTAATTTCCACCCCTAAAATTGATACCGCTGAATTTAATGGGTTTTTTTAACTGTTGAGTCACTCATTCATCGCTGGTGGTGACTACAATGTTAAGCACTCTCTTTGGGGTAGCCGGACGCCGAATCTAAGATGGCATTATCTCCACAGATCTTTACTTCAAAATAATTTCATTTATTTCTCCACCAGATCCAACGTATTGGCTGACTCATGTAAATAGATTACCCGAAGCACTTGACTTTTTTATTACCAAAATCCTCAATAATATTAATACTAGTATTGAAAATATTTAAAATCTACTGAGTGATCATTCCCATATATGGCTATCTATTAATAGCGATACAATTTTTAGATCCAAACCGACTTTAATCAATGAGCCAGTCAATTGGGACAAATTAAAATTAAATATGAGCCATAATATTAATTTATATGAAGCCCTTAAGTCCAATACTAATATTGACAATACCCTCAATTGTTCAAACTATCCAGCAAGCAATGGCTATGTCAATACTGCCCACTAGATCATTACACCCAAATCCTTCCTTTAGTCTTCCTTTTGATATTAAACAACTAATCATTAAAAAATGTCGTATTGGAGCAATATGGCAAAGAATAAGACTACCTAGTGATAAAAACTACTTAATTTTTTTAACAAATATTTAAAAAAATAAATTGCGAAAACATAGATCTGAGCAATTTCGAGCTTACATGAAATCTCTACTTCCAAATAATGGCTAGCTTTAGAGAATTACAAAGAAGCTCACCAGATGTAGAGAGAAAATCCCCTTCCCTTCGATTAGAAAATGGACTTTTAGCCACTACTAGATAAGGTTAAATTAAACATTTTTGCTTTTCAATTAGCTGAAATATTTCAACATTATTCAATATTCTTTCCGAAAATAATGACTATGACGAAATACTCCAATTTCTCTTATCGCCTCTACCTATGTCATTTTCAATCAAACCTACAACTCCAACTGAAGTTAGTACAGAGAGGAGCGGCTAGTCAATGCTTACCACTCCTCCCCTCAAAAATTATATTTACTGGCGGCCTATAACCGCCCTTTCTCTCCTTCAAAGACGCGATGGAGCTATCCCCTACAGAGACTTCCTCTCGCGCTCCGCTTCCACTTTCGTACCAATCACGGTCGATGCGAATTAGGCCACCGCTTTCCACTTGGTCGGGGACTCCAGCATTTGGGTGACGAGATCGCGAGACCGGAAACGACCTATAACGCGCGTAAGGTCGTTTCTGTCCACCGGTGGCATCGCCCTCCTCACGTCGTACGTGGACGCGCGCTCGACCGCCAACAGGTCGATCAGGGGCGTCCACGCGACGACCTGCGCGGCGTCATAGGAGACTGTGCGGTACGCACAGGTGCTCCTGATGGCCCCTCAACGCTGGATCCTGGTCAACGTCTTCACGGCCTGCGGATTGTAAGCCAACGTTGGTGCCCACGTCGAAGCGCCGTACAATAATATCGATTGTACGACGCTCACTAGCATACGCCTACGGCCCTCCCGTGGGCTGCCGACGTTCGACATTCGGGACAGAGCGGACATCACCCGCTCGGCTTTCTCTGAGGTGGCGTGCAAGTGCGCACCGAACATCGTCCCCTTGTTCTCTAGGATCACTCCTAGGTATTTAAGGGACGATTATACTTATACCTAAACCAAATAAAACGAAATACTTGCCTACATCATACCGACCTATAAGTCAACTTCCTTGTCTTGGTAAACTATTCGATAAGGTACTTTTAAAAAGACTCTGCCCCATCTTTCAATATCATAATGTAATACCAAACAACCAGTTTGGATTTCATAATAAACATTCAACAATTCATCAAACTCATTGACTGATTGACAAAATCTCAACTGCACTTAAAAGCTAACAGTATTGTTCCAAACTCTTTTTAGATATTGCTCAAGTATTTGATAGAGTCTGGCGTGAAGGTTTATTGTACAAACGTAAACTCTTCCTGCCAGTTCCCTATATTTTCATTAGAAAATCATATTTAGAAAATAGATCTTTCGTCATGCGATTCGTCATGGCCTATCATCATTTCGCCTAATTCATGCTGAAGTTCCACAAAGAAATGATCTATCTTCCGATCTCTACAATGTTTTTACATCTGATATATCCATAATTTATAATACATTTCTTTCGACGTACACCGATGATAATGCTATTCCCACTACTAGTTGGGATCCCATCATATTTAGTCAATTACTCCAGGATCACTCAAAAAAAATCGAGACATGGGCCAAACAATGGAGAGTAAAAATCAATTTCTATAAATCAGCACAAGTAATTTTAACTTTGAAAAAATCCCCTCAATACTGTACACATCTAACGCTGAATAAAATTCCTATTTCTGTCCGAACTGAAATAAAATATTTAGGTATAATATAAGAAAAACCCCTAACCTGGGTTCCCCATTTTAAGGAAAAAAGGAAATCTGCAAATATCAGATTACATATTTTCCGTCTACTTCTAAATTCCCAAATATCATTAAAAAATAAAGTTATTATTTACAAGACAATAATAAGATCTGTTTAGTCTTATGATATTGAAATTTGGAGTCCTGCAAACCTCCAAAATTAGGCCTATTGAGTCGTTTCAATCTATTGCACTTAGAATGCTAACTCGCTCTCCTTGGTACGTATCTAACTTTGCTTTACAAAATGACTTAAAACTAAAAACAATTACCGAATTATCACAAAAAATGTTCAAATATTTCCACCAAAATTTTAACACACACTTATATCCCATATGTCTATCATCACGCTCCCTAAAAATCCACTGCGCAGGCCTATTCATGTAAATAGGTGTTATCAATGAGTGATTTCTTCACTTTGTTATTCATGCTAATTTATAATTTATTTTAATAAATGTCATCAAATTTACTTATTGTAACTATTATAAAAATTGAAAATTTTCTTAAATAATAATAATAATAATAAAAAAAAAAATATGTTTTTATTTTGTTATTTTGCGAAGAGACTACTTACCGTGCATGTTATGATAATACCCAAATATTTCATCTAAAGAAAATATAAGATTTCGGATAACATTACATGTTGAAATTATAAATGGGTTTGTACAGAATAATTTATATAATTAATAATAAGTTTAAAGTAAAACGTTATATATTTTGATCATCAAAAATATATATCATTATTATTATAAATATTAATATTTACAAATAAACCGATAATTGCTCTATAATTGAATTGAGTTGTATAGATTTAATGAATTCTCTATATTTTCATCTAGAGTTGATAAATTTGTATTCCCCATAAGTTTATAATTATTCTTATATTAAATTTTACCTTCGCATGATTTAATTATATTTTCTAGACAAATAAAGAACAATAAATAATGTTCAAATTATTTTCAAATACAATTAATAAATAGTTAGTTTAATTAGTGTTAAACTGTCCATATTTTTTATACGATACGCAATTATCTATAATTTTCCAACAATTTCTAGTTTGAAGCAAATCAGTTTTGGGATATATGAAAAAATGAAGTAAACTTACGTATATCATTATAACTCACTAAAAACAATAAAATTATAATACAAATAGGTGAAATTGGCAATTATTAAAACTATATATCTTTCTAAAGGTAATCAAATGAAAATACAAATAGGTGAAATTTTCAATTATTAAAACATTTTTTACATTTCTCGAAATTAATAATTGAAATGCAGAAAGCATGTGTGTGTACCCAACCTTCCCGAATGCGATAATATCTCGGGATGAGGCCGGTGGTACTAAACAAAAATAAATGGACGGCTAGTTGGAATAGTAGACAAATAGACAATAAAATCGAGAACAACAAGGATATAAGAAAGAATAAGACTGTAAGGCCTCATGAAATATGCGCAATACACTCACAATGTACGGACAACGATTTATAAACTACAAAGGCCTTTCGAAAGGCACGCGATAGGCTCGCGAAAAGCACGATCAACTTTCATGAAAAGTGCAATACACACTAATTAAAACCACGACGACGGCAGACAAGTACATTCGACAATCATAACGGGAAACCGATGATGACAATTATACACTCGCATGCGTACCAAACAGCATGATAATAATAATGTTGTGGTCTAGGGCATATATGATACACAATTATGAATATATTAACTATATTTTTCCATCAATTTCAAGTTTGAAGAAAATCAATTTTGGGATGTATGAAAGAATGAAATAAACTTACTTTGAGGATAATGTTTTTCTAAAGATAATCAAATGTAAATACAAATAAATGAAATTTGAAATTATTAAAACATTTTTTACATTTCACGAAATTAATAATCGAAATGCAAAAAGCATGATAATAATAATGTTGTGATCCATTACATATACAATACGCAATTATGAATAAATTAACTATAATTTTCCAACAATTCCTAATTTGGATCAAATCAATTTTGGTATGGATGAAAAAATGAAGTAAGCTTACTTAGATTCTTATATCTTGCTAAAGTTAATCAAATGAAAATACAAATAAGTGAAATTTGCAATTATTAAAATATTTTATACATTTCTCGAAATTAACGATCTAAATACAATGAGTATGATATGTACATGTATAGTTTATGTTTCATAGCAATATATTTGTGTTGAATTCGCCAAAGAAATTAATATATAAATAATTTAGGCTTTAACTTATTAAAATATAAATATCGGATTTGAAGTTCATTTTTATCATCACGTATATATTTGTGTTAATAAATCTTAATTTTCATTAAGCTAAAAAGCTAAAAACCATAAAAGTTACGTTGTGATATCTACTTTTACAAAATGTGTCTATCATGTTGACATCATCTATAAAAGAGATTATTCTTAGTTAAAACAACATTTGTGCTGTAGATAACGAATCAAATATGTTATATGTTTATAAATCTTAAAGGTTTAATATGATTTAAATTAAAGAGCTAAGATAAATCAATGTATAAGAAAATAGAATCTGTGTTACGCTGGTAGCTTATAAAATAATATATATATATATATATAATATATATATATATATATATATACACATACTTAATCTTATATATTAAAAATGTAACATAAACAATAATTGCAGATTTTCTTAATTCAATTTTTTTATGAATGTATCAATTATTACATCATTAAATGTTATGCAGATATTGATTATATCAATAGAAATAAAAGATAAAATATAGAATCCATTATGGTATTATCCATGTTATAAATTTTGATAATAATTAGTTTTATACTTGTCATAAATTGACTGCCGAGATAATCATAGTACCGTTGTGAATAGCCTAAAAAATAATGTTGTCGATTTGTTTATGAATATAAAACGTATTTGTTTACTCTATATTTATTTTTATAAAATCAATTAAAGAATCTGATGAATGCTCATTGAGAATTATAGACATGTAATTATTTAAAATTCTAGTAACATTAACAGAACATTAGATCAAGACGCGAATCAACAATAAATGTATTCATATGCAGTCTGATTTTAATTTTGTGACACATCATACTAGTTGTCTGATGCTCGTCTTATTAACACTCCGAATGTACTGAACCTCACCAGCTTCCCACGTCTATCTACATAGCTACTCAGTAATACCAATACATTCACATCTGGCCAAGCATCCCAATCAACTTAACCTGCACTTCTCAGAGCACATGGCTGTTGGGTTCCTTCGACGTTCCGTGATATTCAAAAAGTTAGCGTTTTGGTCTCGGCATAACGACGAGCATCCATAAGGTACTCTTCGGTATACTGCACGGTTTATTATGACGTCGTGACGGTCATCGCGTGAACAACCCCCAATCGACCTGCAGACCCTTTAGGATGAGCCCGCTACCCCTGCTTTGCCGATCCGTGCTTAAAGTGGATGAACTGGCCGCACGGTTAAGTTCGCTCCATCTCATTCAGCTGCTGATGGTTGTTTCAACTGGTATTAAATAACGGATGGATGGTGCCCCTTCGCCCATGTGTTCCTATTGAGGAATACCCGAGTAATGCAACTATAAAGGGGGACAGCGTCTACCATACTCTAGTCCGTTGTAAATTGTTCGAGAGTGACCGAGAAGTATTCGTCCAAAGGGATCAGCGATCTTGACTCGTCTGACTTCGTTCGACATTTTATATATGCGGGTCTGTCGAGTACCTTTACATCTTGTCAACTATTTTTTATATAACATTTCCAAATATAATAAGGTCATTATAAAATTATATATACCTATATTACTATATATAACTATATATATATATAGTAATATAAAATGTTTTCTGTATTGTGTGTGAAATCAATGGCGTATATAGGATTTCGTCTAGGGGGGGGGTTATATATTAAAAAATATTTTATTGACCTAAAGAGCACTTCATAAAATCATACCTATTGGCTATTGTAAATAAGATTATCAAAAACTAAAAAAAATCAAGGGGGATCTATCCAACATATCCCCCCCCCCTCGTAAATACACCACTGTGTGAAATAGTAATACTCGTGGTCAGGTAGATGACATGCAGTGCGATTGGTTAACAAGTGAGCTTATGCGTACGTTATAATACATGTTTAATTCTATCTTATATATACGTTGTCATCATAACGAAAAAAATTGATTATTAAAAAATACGTAAATTTTAAAAAGAGTTAACTCGGTTGAAGTTGGGTTTGAGAAAAGGGTCAATTCAATAATGTTATACAAATTTAAATTTATGCAATTTAATTTAAACTTATGTAATTTTATTTAAATTTATGTAAATTTATTTAAATTTAAAAAAAAATTAACTAAGTTTAAGTTGGGTTCAAGAAAGAATTATATTAGGTTTAGGTAGGTTTATGTGGCGAGAGCGGCAGCGAAGACTGAGATAGAGGTTCCAGGATCGGCATATCTATATATATATATATATATATATTTATACTACATAAGAATACTACATTTTGAGATATTATGAAACTGTCGTAAACCCAAAAGATTAAGAAGAATAATTATTAAATTAAATGAATTGTATATTGACCATATGAAATCGTGAAGTAATGCTTCAGGTATATGCTTATATAAATATACTTTTTTATATCCAATACAAAATTACTTACTTCCTTCTTCATAGTCTTTGTAAACTAAAAAGTTTTTAAAACATTATAGTTATATGTTTAGGGAATGTAATTATATTGTACTAATTATATTCAGTGTATTAAAAAATGAAATATTGAGTTTTCTTTAATTATCAATTTTTAGTTTTGTATTTGCTGATCAAGTAATCATTGCAATTAAGTAAATATTAGGCAAATAGTCGACTTATATATTCTCCTAATTTTAGCAAATATGTGCATTATTATGTTAAAAAGGAAATGTTAGGTTAAATAGATAGATATTTACTATCTTTTAACGTCATTTACCATGTAATTGAATACGCATTTCGTATAATTTCGCACTGCATGAACTTAACATTTTACAGGTAATACTCATCATTATCCAGTTTAGAAATACGTTAAAATCGAATATTTTCAGGAAAAATTGAAATGTTTTATTATAATTTATATATATTCAAAATTAGTTATCAAATCTCATGTAGACTGAAACAATTATTATCAAATAGTATAGTATGAGTAATCTACAAAAAAAAATAAATATAATATAAAATCAATATAGGATATTTTATTATATTTCTTCTTATTTAATTTGTGTAAAATATATTATACTTTAAAATCTCAAATATTGTATAAGAAAATTTAATTTGTTCATCAGAAATATGTCTAACATTTTTTAAATTTATTTTAAATTTGTAATAGTTTGTAATATCATTGTAAAGACACAATTTTCAAAAAAAATATCTTTAAAGTGACCTATATTATTTATTTAACTGTTTCGATAAAATTATTGTCTTCACTTAATATCCTATCATATTTTTTACTTTAGAGAGTAATTTTTTTTATGTCATTAAATATTATGATTAGAGATAGGAAATTCATGCCCTAAAAATCTTTAAAATATGCATGCATTTATGTCCTGCTATAACACTATATATATTCTAAAAATATTGATTGAGCAACTAAAATATTTATGTTAATATATACATTTTACATAAAAAAGAAAAATAGTAATAATTAGAGAACATGAATAGGTTAATAAATAATTAATATATAAACATGAAAATCTATTAAATTATTTAAATATAATGATAAAGTATAATTTAATATTAAAATATATTAAAATAAGGTACTAGGATTTTTTGGTCAGCATATAAATTCGAGAAGCTAATAAATTTTTTTGAATACACACAGCCTAAACTTATTTCTTCAAATAACATTTTTGGTGTAAAAATACATTTACTGATTTAATCAAAATTTAATTCTAATTTCAAAATATTTATGAATATACTAAAATACACAATAACATGTGAAAAAGATTTAAGTATTCAAAATATGCAAACAAATTATAATTTTGAACATACATTTTACAATCTTTGCACAAGTAAACCTTAGACTTACGCTTTTCTTCGTAAATATATGTAGCACACGCTAAGGCAACTGGCAATCCTAAAATAAACATATGATTAGTAAGGTGATCAATAACATTTTCCATGAGTTCTCTGACTCATATTATAAATAAAATACTTACGAAGACAAAAATTATTTAACTCTTCTAATCGGAAATATTATATAAAAATGTCGATTAAGTTTACACAATATTAAAATAAATACGTAAAAATATACTGAATTATAAAATATTACGTAATGAATAAATGAACAGAATACGATATAATGATTAACGAAATTAAAATAAACAATCATTGTAAGTATAATAATCAATATAATAAGTCGGGTAATAAATCGATATCTTTCAACTCTCTAATAATCCAGTGTTAACCATTTTGAATTTTTAAGTAAAAGTTAGATGGAATATAACTTACCGATGCAAGTATCAAAACCTTTAATTTTATTTAATTTAGTAATTAATAAAATATATTGAACTTAATGTTGAGTCTCATATTATATTTATAATCTATAAAAAAGTTA
The DNA here is from genome assembly GCA_019022885.1 of Schlechtendalia chinensis. Classification (NCBI taxonomy): domain Eukaryota; kingdom Metazoa; phylum Arthropoda; class Insecta; order Hemiptera; family Aphididae; genus Schlechtendalia; species Schlechtendalia chinensis. The sequence continues at coordinate 63,675,494 of CM032339.1, forward strand.
GCCATTTTTATTTATAAAATTACACATACATATTATCTATAAACTAACAACTTTGAAATAGTTACCACTATTATCTGAAACTTTCATCATATCTAAAACGTAAATACATAAAATCATAAGAATTTCATATGTTAAATTTAATATACTTGTTTTTAAGGGTGCCTAGCTGTGAATGGCATGAATAGTAAACAAAATATAAAATCCAAAATACTCCGCGTTGCATTCCGATCAGTAATGAACTGATAGTCGTGGTGGCAGTGATTTTAGTGCAGCAGTGATAGTAACGGTGGGAGTGAGTGTGAGTGAGCCTTAACGGGTGTAGTTGGAGGTGTAATAGTGAGTTTTGATGTAGGTGTGAGTAAGTGTTTATGTAGGTGTGGGTGTGGTATAACGCAGAATTACTTACTCGAAATCAGTTAGGAAATAAAAAGTTGTATCCAGCTCATAGATATTAATATATATCATATATAGATATTAATTTATTTTGGTAATACGGCACTATTATCATAGATAAAATTAGTTTCGCGGGACCCATAATGGTCAATATTGGATTACGTAAGAATACGTTAATCAAAGCGTATGTCAGTGTTTTTGTGTGTCTATCTACTAATGTAACACATATTGAGCCAGTCAGTGACCTTAATTCTGATGCATTTATGACTTGCCTACGTTGTTTTATCGCTCGTCGTGGATTACCGTCACACATATGGTCAGACAATGGGTTTTCATACCACCTACAGCTTCAAATTTCGGTGGTTTGTGGGAAGCTGCCGTCAAGTCTTTTAAGCATAATTTTGTGCGCACTATATCCGGGACCAGATTGAACTTTGAAGAATTATGCACTGTTCTGGCACAAATCGAATCGTGTCTCAACTCAAGACCTCTTATGTCTCTGTCTTCAGACCCAACAGATTATCAAACTTTAACACCAAATCATTTCTTGATAAAAGGACCAACGCTAACGATTCCTGAGCCCAACGTCAGTGATATGCCTACCAATCGACTGTGCTTATGGGTGCAATCAATGGGTGCTTATGCAAAAATTGTTTCAAGGTTTCTGGATAAGGTGGCGCCATGAATACCTGTCATCATTTCAAATTAAATTCAAACGGTTGAAAAATACGGAAGTTATCAAAATTGGATAGTTGGCTATTCTTAAAGAGGATAGTGCACCTCCTTTAAACTGGCCGTTAGTACGTATACATACTCTGCATCCGAGAGAAGATAAAGTGACCAGAGTGGCAATTATCAAGACATCTACTGAAGCGTCCATTGGTTAAGTTATGTCTATTGCCAAGCAATAGGATTGAAGCACTGTGCTTCAAGGGGGGCGGGATGTTCATGACACGTTTAAATTTAAAAGTAAGCGCGCGCTTATCCGGTTGTCCGTCTCTTAACCACCCTTTACGCTCCGGTCGTTGGACGGTATTACGCTTTATCATAAAACCATGTGATCGTGTTGGCCGTCGGTCGGCCTATCTGTTAGCATTGTGTATAGAAAAAATTTTCTTGCGTTCTTACCATTGCCACACACGAATATACCGTCGATATAATTTTTGTTCAATAATTAATGTTATTTTGTTAGCGAATATTAATGGTTGTTGAATAATTATAGAGTTGTTGTCGTTACCAAATGCAAACAGTATCCTAGTCATTTTATTGTAAACAAAATCAGTTATTTGTACCGCAGTGTGTGTTATATGTTGAATTGTGGAACCATTTATTCGTTTATCTTAGATAACCTGCAGGTATTTATCTAATTAATTTATAAAAATTGTTTATAGCTCACAGAATTAAGTATTAGTTTATTTTTTTTTTTTGTTTTGTTTTTGATCACACGGATAGCATTAAAAGTAATTGTATAACAATTATTACTACACGGTTAGTTGTAAGTTATATTATATATCAAATTAGTCGAAATCGGTACACGATTGTCTCAAATTGTAATCGTACATCACACGGATGATGGTAACGAAATAATTTAAATTATTTTTAAAAACTTAAATTATTTATAGTCTATTAAAAACCACCTCTAGTTTCATTTGTGAAACTTTCCTAGCATTATTTCTAGGTTGAATTTTTAATTATATAATCATTAATATTATTATTATCATTATTATTATTATTATTATAATTATTATTATTATCATTATTATTATTATAATTAGTACAAAATATTTGTGAGCCAGCGACCACAGTGTTCCTTATTTTAATTAAGTTTATCCTACTCATTTATTATAACCACCGGGTAAGTGTGATATGGTTTCCCGCCCCGGGATTAACAATTAGTAATAAGTGATTAGAATATAGAGCTTATAAGAATATATATGAGGTTTGCACTTGTCCCAGAACCACTTTTCTGTCGTCTATTATAGACGTACAAAATAAATTACGTTATAAATATATATAGTCGCGTGCGCACTATTATCCGTAACATTCTGTGTACAACAACGTTCCGTTGTTTTATTTATTCTCGTTCAATTTTTTCACCGTACATACGTGTATGTTTTACAAAGAAAATCGAAAGAAAAAATACTATTCTGACATCATAATCAAATAAAAATTGGGCACCCCAGTAGTCCAAAAAATTAATAAATCTGTAATTATAATTGTATTCAATATATATATATACTCGTATTCAACAATTATCGCATGAAAAATCCCGGACGCCGGCTAGCGATTGTCGTTTTATTTATAATCTATAATTATTTACTACAATACGTAATAATAAACAAAATCCACCAGGTAACCTCCGCACGGATACAATCAATTCCAATATTCAACCGATCCAGAAATCAATATCAAGAAACTATTCGAAGAATGTAACTAACTCTACTCACAATAAAAACATTATACCGAGTGTTTCAAATGAATACTTCACTTCTCTAATATATCCTAAAAATAAATAGAAAAACCAATCATGAACATCTACAAACCCACCTAAACATTCTCTATCTTCTTCACAATCTCCCATCAAATAAAAAATAAAGACACTATTTGTCTCAAAAAACCAAAATGCCAATCTCGAAATGGATGACCAGAACGAAACCGAACAAGAAACCCTTCCAAACAAAGAAACACCAAACTCTAATACCATAACTCCTATACCAAACCAAGAAAAACGAATCCCATTGCCCCCACCTATAATCGTCACAGGGGTCGTAGATTTCATAAGCATCCGATCTAGACATATATATCCGGTTGGCCATAATAGCTTTACATTTGAATAGACTTCATATACTTAAAAAATCTAGTCAAACAGTCCTCATATGTATAGAGAAATCATTCACTTTTTAAAAGACGCCAGTGCTGAATATCACATCTATCAATTTCAGGAAAATAAAGTTTTTAAAATCGTCGTAAGAAATCTTCATCCGTCCACCAATAATATTATTATTCCCATCCGAAATAAAATTAGCAATTGAAGATCTAGGATTTTCAGTTCGACAAATCTCAAATGTCTTGCAAAAAATCAACAAATCTAAGTTACCACTCTTCTTTTTCAACTTAAGACCTGCACAAATAAACAAAGAAATATTCGAAATAAATTCCATACTACATAAAAAAATAAAAATAGACGAACCTTACAAGCGTGGTGAACCTTATTCAATGCCAGAACTGTCAAGATTACGGAAACACTAAAACATACTGCGCATACCCTTCTAGATTCGTCTTATGTGCAGCTTAACATCTATACTTAACCTGCCAAAAACTATGTGAATCGTCTGCAAAATTAGTCCTATGCAATGGAAACCACCCGCCAATTATAGAGGTTGCCAAGTCCATAAACAATTTCAAATGATTTGTCTTTCAAATCTAAGAACTAATTACTCATATTAATACTACACTCAAATTAATGTAAACTTCCAAGCGACAGCAGGTTCAGTTCAAATTCAATCACCAAATTCTTTATAAAACATATGAAAATATTACAGCCAACCACGATCCACCACCAGTGGCGTATTTACGGGGGGGGGGATATGGTGGATAGATCCCCCCCTTGATTTTTTTTTAGTTTTTGATATTCTTATTTACAATAGCCAATAGGTATGATTTTACGAAGTGCTCTTTAGGTCAATAAAATATTTTGTAATATATATCCCCCCCCCCTAGACGAAATCCTAAATACGCCACTGTCCACCACCAATCGTCAATACCAATAAAATGGTTACAGGTATTATTTTAATAAACTTTATAAACGAATTTAAAGGAAACATTAATACCTTACTTCTATCCTCACAACAGTTCTCAACAAGCCCATTTTATAAAATGATAAGAAACTCACTAACATATAAATCACTACTATTACTATTTTGGAATGCCAATGGCTTCAAAAATCATACTAACAATTTATTACTAACTTTATAAGATAAACGCATTGATATCTCACTCATTTCAGAAAACCACCTTATTAACTATACAAAAAATTATTTACCTAGCTAAACAATTTTATATACAAATCATACCGACGATACTGCCCACGGCGTAGCGGCAATAATCATAAAATCTTGCATAGTCTTTCATTCTTCCTCAAAATACAATGAGCCCCATATTCAAACAAATTCTGTCCAAATCACTCTTGACTATACCCCAATAACAATAACTTCTATCCACTGCCAACCCAAACACATAATTACACATACACTTTTTTGCCATTTTAAGAAATAATTTCATTGTAGGTGGCGATATTAACACCAAACACATATATAGGCTGTACCAGTGGCGAATATACAGATTTCCCACCAGTAGACTATTTAAATTTTGCCGCTCCTACCAATCTCTACAATTTGATACCCTAGTCCACAATCATATTAATTACAATTTTTTTGTCAATGAAATTGTAACTTTATGATTTGTTCACTATCGTCCTAATTAAACCAACTGTTTCCTATAATTAGTGTGGTTGTGAACTAGGGCATCGATATGTCAGTTCCTAAATTGTTTTTACAACCCAACGATTTAGTTAAAATTGCCCAAGAAACAGTTTTTGGGTATATTTCTGAGCTACAATCCACGAAACACTTTGAAAAATTACAGGACACAACCAGAAAAATGTGCCAGAGAAATATTAATATGTACAAGATGCAATCACCCGAGATGGGAGATTTTGTTTTGTTTTTGAAGTAAGACCGGATTTCCCCGTTTGTATCTCCACTCTATAATGTCGCTCGATTTCAATGCCACCACGCAACGTATGTCCACAACAGTACGACACCGTTTTGGCTTACGTACTCAGCAGATATACTTCGCGAACAGTCATGTTACTTGTCGTTTCCACGCTACAACTAAACACGTTTACGCAAATTATAGAAAAATGTATCAACGTGGTGAAACATATTACATGTTGAATTTTTTGTGTAGACCTAATAACATTTAGGTATATAAATATGATTGTTTTTAATTTTTCTAAGACATAAAAAAAAATTAGACCCCAAATTTGCCACACCTATAATCTGCTACCCTACGCTCCAGCCTAGATCTTTAATAATACAAAAAAAAAAATGCTAGAGAAATCTGGCAGAAAACCAAATATCCCTAAAAAAAAAAAAACTTTTAACAACTTATGCACATTATTAAGAAGCAACTTGCAAAGCAACGTTCAGATGATTATATTAAATTTACAACATCCCTATCAGAAAAAATTGGATCTCTTGGAGAACTACCCATAATATCCGAAAAAATAAATCTGCCACTTCTCCCATTAAAAAACAAGATATAATATTTAAAATTAAAATTACATTATAGCAAAAATATATGAAAACTAACTAAATATGTATATACTATAAAAATAACTTAATCTATCTATAAAATATTAATTTATCTCAGTTTCCATAATTAAATTATAATCCGTAAGATATATACATATTGGTATTTCAATGGTGAAGTGGATCAATGTATACAAGATAGCTTTCTCAATTAAAAAATAAATAAAAGAAGCGGTATGTAATTAAACATACTAAGATGTAATTATTTTATAAAAAAATTTTGTTTTGTTTATATAGTCAATTAAAAAAAAATGTAGAATGAATAAGAGATAATGTATTTATATTTTGTTAAACTTAATAAGCAAACTGTGGCTAAATTTCAAAATAATGGATTACTTACATATGAAGAAGAAGACAGGGGCGTTACAAATGGACTATTTTTAAAAGATAGGATTAAGGCTCGAATAATATTGAATAATTAATAGGAAAACTGATCGTTTGACTTGTGAATGTATCGTGCTTATTACTTGAATAGAGTACTTACAGAAATTAACAGATATAATGAAAAATAAATGTGGTACTCTATATACAACACTGTAGTAGTAATTAAAGACTATTATAATATTTGTAGTGCACTCTGTATGACGGATAATATAATTACTTACTACGGGGTTCACCGAATACGTCGTCGTAAATAGTACAAAATACCAACGCCGAGATAACAAATCGTGTCTTCGAATTAATCATTTTCGTTAGAGCTTCTTCTTGCAACAATTGTTTCTTTGGATAACTTATGATTCACACTACTAACGACGTAATAATTTTGTTAGAAGTCGATACACGTACGCCAAAAAATTGTTTGCGATAATAACGTAAGCTGAATAATCCACATTTGTAGCAGCTGCAGTTAGTTTTTCCCTAACTTATTTTTCTTTATTTTTTTTTTTGGTTGCCTAACCGTTGCTTAACGGTTAAATTTGTGTAATGTAATATTTTATTCAATTTTGTATTGAATATACTTATGACTTATGTTAAAGTATTACAATGACAAATTAATTAAAGATATATAGTATATGATTTGAAGTTATAAAAAGATATACATTCTAATGGATATAATAATGGTTTCTGAATTAAAAAACCTACTCTTATAACATAATACTATTAAATAATTTAACTATTCGATATGAGACAACATTTTTTTGTCTACACATATTAGGTGCTCACAAGACGGACGAAAAAAAAGAGAGTGACCAAAAGATACCTTTTCCCAACTACGGGAAAGACATAAATATAGTACCAATAATTTAGTATTATTGTATTATTAAAAATAATGTTCCGCACAATATGAGAATATGGGTTTTTTCCTAATGTTGCAGAATATACAGTGGCATATCTTGCATAACTATGCATATCCATTTTCCCTTGTGGTTTATTACTCTATATAAAAATATAGTTATATTTATAAGTTAAATTTATGATTGTATTAAAATACTTAATGATATAATTAACATGTGCAAAATCCCAAATTGATATAATTATAATAAATAAAAAAATTAAACAATACTACGAGTTAATACTCGTAATTAATTATGCAAAAATATAAAATGGAATATGCAATAAATTATTCATATTCCTGAGAAAAAACTAGGTTTGAGATAATAATCATCTTATGTATTTAATATATATATATATATAGATTTAAAATTATAATTTATTTCATATATTATAGTATATTGTATTATGTATAATAAATTAGGTACATTTAACCCTTACATTTTACATTTTAACCTTTAACATTTTGCCATACACTCAAAAATCGAGATTTTACAAAGGTGTCTACGAAGTCTAAAATCAAATGTAGATACCTAAAGTCTGTAAGTAAGTACCTTGTAATTGTTATGTCATTAAAAATTTACAAATCTCATTTTTTGTTTTCTACAACTCGCTTATTTGTACAAAGACACTTGCTATATTAGTTCACTAAGTGAACAAATATAAGAAATGTTATTCGATTTTTGCTTCTCAACTAATGATATTTTAACCTATTCATAAGCAAATAAACAGGTGTTTAGCAAACAACGTGTTTCTCAGTTTACAGAAAAAAACATTATAGTAAACCCCATATGTTCTATAGTTTGAAAAGAATTACAAGGTTTTGATTATTCAAAAAAATTTACGAATTTTATTACATTTTAGCTGTATTAGTATGTACATCCGTTAATCGTAAACACTCTAAATATCATACTTTGTAGATAATTATCATTTGAAGAATTACGATCACCTATATTTAAGAAAATGAAAAGTCGTATATGTTTAAAGTGTTAAAATAATGGAAATTCTAATGTATAATATTGTTTTCTGATTGAAAAACTTACTATTATAACATATAATATTTAATAATCTAAATATTCCATGTATGACTTTATGTATTTGTATGGAAACGTTGAGAAAAAAATATTAAAAAACATTTATATAAAAAAAGAACTAAAATCACATAGAAATATTAAATATTATTATTTAATTTTTTGACTGTTTGATGTGTTACGTTATATATGTTTGTGTATTTTAAATTTTTAAGAGTAGAAAATATATCGAAAAATAAAATATGCATGTTTAATATGGTTTTTTTCAATGGTTGTTTAATAAAAAGTTAAATAAAATGTAGAAAGCTGTTGATAGAAACCGGAACGTACTTATAAGTTGCTGAACCTGGATCACAGAAAATATGCAAGACCTGATATTGTAGATTATGAGTACTCGTAGGAGAAATATTTAATGTTATTAAATAACAAAATATTATTTTAATATGAATTACGTGTGCGGTATAAACCAAATAATTAATTTGACGAAAAACATTTTAAAACAAAAACATATAATGTTATATAAATTATAATGTTAATATATAATATAAATAAATATATATAAATTAATAATTGTATCAATTAATTTAATATCAATCATTATTAAAACCTATTTATTAAGAAAAGAATACCATTTTTCTTTTACTAATAGAAAAACGAATGAAAATTTTTATTGCATGTTTGTATTATTAGGGTTTCAATATAGCTTTATTCAATTCGATAAAACGTTATACTAAATTGTGGAATTATGTCATGATATTTTTGTAAATCGAATAAACGATAAAAGTCTATCAATTTCTTGCAAGTCATAAGTATACAAAAAATATAGTTTTTAAATTGTGAACTATTCATGGCACCATTTATGTTGTAAGTTCACGATCTCTACCGTTAATAATTACATGTATAAAATTTTATAAAATTTGTATTATTTAATGTAATTGTAAAGTCTGTAGTTTCATAGAAAAGAAAATGTGTTTTTGCCTTTATTCAACCGATATTTGTTAGTCAACTGTTTATTTGCTCAGCTATAGGCTAAAATATCATTGGCTACGTAGTGAATAAAATTTAATATTTTTTTATTTTGATGTTGAAGTAGTATTTAGCTTAAACAACTAAAATAAGAAGTAAAGTACTGAGTTTTTCGAACATTATAATTCTAAATTTTTATATTTTTATAATTACTTAATAAATAATAATTCTAACAGATGCATTTTTTTGTTTGTTTTGAAAACTCTTGCTGGAAAATAATCTAAATCAAATTTATTAGGAATAGTTCTACACTTTAAAGATTTTTAAAATCTTTTTTGGCTAGGCACACAAATTGTTCTTAACCTAGTGTACTGAAACAGTTTCTACAGTATTTTTCTAATCGAAACATACAACAGACCACAGCTTTTATAGATTTTATAAAATAAAACAAAAATAGTTAATATAATTCATCAATATTTAAATACGTTTAAAATCATACCTATATAATAATTTATAAAAAGCAAATATAGCTTATTATTTTTAGTAAAACTTCATTCTAATTTGATTTTTTTTAATAAGTAAAGTGTAAATATTAATACTTAGAAAATTGTTATAATTATATATCGTCTGTATTAGATCATGTTAATAAATTATTTCGCTTTCCCTATACGGTACTTTTTTCGCTGCATTAAATTAAGAATCTAATGTATTTGTATCTAATAACTTTCTTTGTTTATCCCCTTCTAATGTAACAATGGTTCCGCCAAAGCTAGTAAATCAAATGATTGAGTATTATATTTTAGAACATTACCCAGATTACGTAAAATGAACGTTAGTTTTCACTGATCATCCAATCGAGTGATTTGCTATAAGGGAAGCATTTTCTTGTATCGTATCTCTATATGCTGGCAATTATCTTATTGTTTCTGATTCCCAGTCGTGCAATATGGTAATAAACGGTTATAGTTTTAAATCTTCCTACTTAGTTTTGAGTATCCGCTCACTTCTTCAAACATTTCATTCTGTCAACTTTTACATTAAATTTCTTTGGACCCCAGCTCACGTTGGTATTGTGGGCAACGAGTATGCGGACTATTTGGCTAAGTCAACGTGCGTTGTCCCCTATTCAGGAGTGGCAGTGTGCCCATACACGGATTGTTTGCCCTTATTGCCTAATACTATTAAGAATGTTTGGGACTCCAGGAGGAGCAATCTAACTCTGGAATATGCTTCATCTTTCAGACGATTACTCCCTTTCATCCTGAACGTAACTTGATTTTCACGTTTAAATATTTACAGGAACCAAATTATTTAATATACTAGATTTCGTATGGAGCACAACTTATTGCCCGCGCACGCTTTCAATCTATGGCTCAACGAGCACACCGGCGGTCCTCTAATTAGCTGTGGGAGCGATCGGTGTGACTTTCCTCATTTATTAATAGAGTGCCCAGCTCTCACTAATGAAAGACACTCACTAATACAATTCTTAAAGTCATATAACATAAACTGCCTGAGTGTTGATTTACTTAAATCGAATAATGTGGATATAATTAGAGCACTTATTTATTTTATTTTGAGCACAGAATTGTGCATTTATACATTGACTTTTGATCGATTGTTATGTTCTTTTTACGTTGTGTAGCTTTGCTTTGTTTTTTCTTTTTTTTAAATTCATTTTAATTAAAAATATTGTATGTTTTTTGCTTATTTTTGTGTTTTGTCTTACGATGTCTTAATTTAAAGTAAAATATGCTTATAAAATACTGTACTAAAATATACTAATAATTGTCGAAATATAATAACTTTGGTTAAAATTTCAAGAAAACGTACGTCAACGCAACGGTTGTATATTGTGTAAAAAGGCCTGTACTCATAGTGACATGCATTACGAAATGCAAAAAAACCTAAAATAAATTATCAGGGTTAAATATTGCTTTTAAATACACGTAAATAAACATTGAATTAAAATTATATTACTAGTAGACAGGATAAAATAAAACATGTTCAATTACAAAAAAATTATATTACACCCTTATATTTAACATTGATTAAAATTGATTTTAAATCTTAATTAAAATTTAATATTTAACTACAAAATAAATTATGCATTATTCCGGATACCGGCACCAGTCAGAAGTAGATTTTGCATCATCTGAAAGTGTGATAAATTGTATATTATTATGTCAAATATATTAGTGGTTTTAATCACTATGGTATTCGTAACTATTATGTAATATAAATTGGTAGATAATAAAACCCATATTATACGTTACCTGACATCATTAGGTTAGCTTGTATATGAACGTAGTAGGTGAGCAAATTATCTAAATCACATTTAGTGAGTTAAAGAATGGTTAAATTAAAATAATGTAGTGATAAAATTTTAAAACCATTTCTATTAAATAGAGTTTAATGTTGTTGATTGCGCAACATTGGTAGTCTAAATAATGCTGATTGATTATCTTTATACATATATATGTATAATTCTTTTGTACGTTTTTTTGTTACTGAATTCCTCCTAAACAGCTGGACCGATTTTAATGAAAATTTGTGAGGGTCTCTGAATGGTTTAAATTCAAATTTGGACCGGAAGATGGCCTTGCATATATAACCTCCCGGTGATTATATACAGATACGTTTATGTATACGTCTATATTTTACCATGCATGAAATGGTGTTTTTACTTTGTACCACCGGCAGACATTTTATTTTAAAATACAGGTACACGAATAAACAATGCATACAATAGTCATGTGCATATTCGTAGTCGACAACTCCTCACCAACATCATCCAACGACAGTGGCAGACAGGAATTATTGGTATTTGTATTTTTAGCTCGTGATTTCTTCAGGGTTCGGTGAATTGCATCCGGAAAATAAATTACTAATAAGTGACTAGGTGAATTGCGTCCCAAATATTTTTACCGAGTAGTTGAATTGCGTCCCTAATATTTTAATTGAGTAGGTGAATTGCGTCCCAGATAATTTTATATCAGTCGTATCGTGTTCGTGGTGTACGTATACAGATAATTTACCGAGTGGGTAAATTACGTTCATGTGGTGATTCTTTTCCATTATTAAATTATTTACATTAGAATGTTACGAACGTCTGGGCCGATAAACCAATAATAAAGATAATTCAATTATATTGACCACCGCGATGGTGGCAGTATAGCTTAACATTGTTATGATATTTCAATTTCTGTTCGCAATATTGAAGTGAATATCATACATTACCTTCCATAGATTTCAATTATATACATGTGCATTCAATGACAATCAATAAAACATTCAACATTTTACTTTTGTGTCGACGATTCTATAAAGTTTACGGATTGTTACATAACATGTAAGTTTTTTCAAGAAATTATAACATCCAAAATTCAAATACATTTTTGTAATAAGTTTTTATTAAAGAACAATGCTACGAGATGGAAATATTGGTCGACGTACACGGTGTAACGTTTCGGCCGTTTTGACTATCGGCCTACATCGTACTCACTGGCCAGGGGGACACTGGACAGTGACCCAACGGCCGATTAGACGTAGGTAGCCTATTCTAAAGAGCCGGTGGGATTTTTTTTTTTAAATCGACCAAGTCGGTAAACGAAAGAACGACTCGGTGGTATATGGTACTCGTCGTGCGATCGATACGGCTGTCAGGTCCGGGGCGGCGCAGATCGTGACGGCGGCGATCCCAGTATTATGTCGTCCACACGTGCTGGCTGTGCTTGAACGGCGGTGGCTAGTGGCGACGACGACGTTGCATGATCGGGAACAAAAAGACGGGAACGACGAAATAAGAAAAGACCGACGGGGTGCGTTTGTGAATATTGTATGTGAATATTGAACGCAAGCGATATCAAGAGTACATCAATTATAATAAAGAGAAGCTGCGTTCTGAGGAGTGCATTCATTTGCGTGATGCTATTGTCGAGATCGTAGATGAAATAACTAACATCAACGATATCGGTACCTCATTTATTCTTCCATCATCATATATTTGTAATCCATATCATATGCAATAATACATTAAAGACACCATGCTTTTCTTGTGTGCATATGGCCGACCAGATTTGTTTAACATATTTACATGCATTCCAAACTGAGATGAAATTAAAATTACATTATTGCTATGTTACGCAGTAATGCATCGCCATTATATCACTGCACGTGTAGGTCACACCAAAATTAAAATCGTCGATGAACTTGATTACATATTACTCAGTATTCGGCGAGATACGTTGTTGGCTGAATCTATTGAATTTTCAAAAATGAGGTTTGCCACATGCACATATTTTAATTTGGTTGGTCGACAAAGTACGGCCACAAGTAATTGATAAAATTATTTCAGCGGAAGTTCCGGCTCAGTATATCTATCATGTGTTGTTTGAAATTGTTACTGCTATCATGGTCTATTGTCTATGCTGTGCTATAAATATGACGGCGCAGTGAATGGGTAAAGGAAAATGTACGAACCGATTCCCAGAAGAATGTATAAAAGGTACTAACACTAATATAGATGATTATCCATTGTATCGTAATAGAGACACAGACAATGGTGGTCAATCATATAAATTGCATATGTCAAACAGTGGAACAGTTAACATTGACAATTGTTGGGTCGTTCTGTATCCGCCATTGCTATGCAAATCTTACAATACACAAACTAACGAGGAGTTCTGCAGTTTGGTTAATACTATCAAATACATTTTTAAATATGTTTATAAGGATAACGATATGACTGTATTTGCTGTTACAAATGTAAATAATAACTACAAAATAATACGTTATCAAATGAGCCGATACGTCAGTAGTAATAAAGCAGTTTGGCGCATTTTGAGTGTTCCTCCTTAAAGGACCTGCTGAAAATTAAAATAAAAATAAAACCCGCTGGAATCTATTTGGCTGTGTACATTGAAAATGGACATCGTATTTATTTCACGGAAGAGACTGATCCATAACGAGCATGAACTGCCCCAAAACTACACTAATAGTGTTTTAAAAAAATAATCTGTTAAAAAGATTTGATTGGTGCTCTTTTGCTGTTGTCCGGTGATTTTAAACAGACATTGCCGGTCATTTCTCGTGCTATATATGTGGATGAAATTAACGCATATTTGAGACAATCATTCTTATGTTGAAATGTTAATACATTATACCTTCACATAAATATGCGTGTTACATTGACAAAGGAGAAATTCTATTGCATGGTAATACACAATACATAAAAAATTGCCAGACAATATTTTCAACATGGTAGCAACGAATGATGCTTTGATTAAAAGCACATTTGTGTGGTATTTATCTAAGTCATACGTGGCTTTGTGAATCATTTAAACCGCAAATTACGATCGAATTTGCGAACGTGCAAAGTTTATCTCCTGTTACTGACCCATTGGTGGGTTGGATTTAGAAAATCCATGCTTCTCACATAAACAATTATATGTTTCGTGTTCTCGCGTTGGTAAACCATCAAGTTTGATCATTTATACACCTCAGATGTTGACGAAAAACATCGTTCATTACCTCGCATTAAGATACAAACAAACAAATTTTATTACTTTTAGTATTAGGATTCTATATCGATTTCACTACTTTACTTTTTATACATTTAGAAAAATATAACTGTTATGAAGAGGTATAATCATATAAGAGGGCACTTTTTTCGGGTAACGAAGTACACGGGACTACTCTATATTTTCATATTATTAACTATTAAATCATTGAAAACTTACTTTTCCCTTCGGGTATATTGCTCCTAACTAAAATAAAATAATATATTACAAAGGTCAATTATTAATAATAAGCAATGCGAATACAAATGCAAATTTATTCAATCGTTTAAATTTTTTTGTGAATTCAAATAATTTGAAACAAAACACTTGGTAAATATTCATAAATATGAATTTGTTGAAATTGTCTATTACATTTAAAAATGATATATGTACGTATTAACAAATATCATCAAGTACGGTAATTTTTTTGAATAATGTATTAAATAATGAGAGAAAATGAAACTTCTTTCTACTTGACAGTCATAACATTGTATAAATTGTTTTTTTTTATAGTTTGACACCTTTGGATATACATACTCATTTCCTTAAATGTTTTAATAAAAAGATCTTTTACTTCATATACTAAAAAAATTATAATTTTTTTTACAATAATACATGTTTATTATTATCTACAAAATGTTCATCAATCGTATAAATAGAAATGTCAAACTTTATATATAGCGCTAAGTCCCAATATTATTATAATAAAAAATAAATATTCAATTCCAATAGATTTTACTACAAAGCATGGCCTTGTATTTGGCGAAGCTTCATTTTATGTCACTGGATACTATCTACACATATTAAAAATTAAATATATATTTGGTGGAAACTTTGAAATTTCTTCATCATTGTTACTTATATTTCCACAATTTACTACTTCCACAATTCGTTATAATCGTGATTATTAATGATTCTCGAGTTCCCATAAATCATTAAAATATTATGAATGATAGTTTGATTTAATTCAAATCTATGCCAAATATTCATTTTCCAATTATATTTTACAAATTTCGAATATCTTTTAGTATTTCTCAGAAAAAAAACCACCGACTTTTCCAGTAAAATGATTTCAATTAAACTCTGATTATTTGATAAGACTTCTGCAAGTACATAATGTATTGAATAATTATGGTTTAGATATTATGCGTTTCATTTTGGTCAAATAGATTACCGTACGTTTTTTCCAAATGATTATTACATCAAAAGATCATTTCCGAAAAACTACAATTGACCTGAAAATTCACTCTTTGTTACGCATTTTTCGATTATTCAAATATGATCTTTCTGTGTTTGCATGTTCAGATTAAATCATTTAAAAAAAATCCTCTATAATGTACAATAAAGCTGTATCGTATAACATATTTTCAGTGTTTAATTAGTTCGAAAATAATTGTGAAATTGTTGAAAAGTTGCTCTTTTTTAGATTTTCAACAACATTTTTGTTGCTTTTCCGAAAGAAGGTAGCTAAAAATTACACTTGCAACATCTCGTCCTCGAATATCAAAAGTTTCTTTTATTGTAACCTAAATAGCACTATCTAGTTTTTCTTTTCTAATTTGTTGTAATACGTCTTTATAAAATAATGTATGAGAGTCTTTTCGTATGATCTATTTATCGGGTAATTTTTGTTGTATATACTCGTATTTTTTACAAAATAATTTAAATTCTCCTTTTACAACGTCGAAAATAAAATATTATTCAGTAACATGAACGCACAAAAATCATTTGCCAATGATATTAATTATTAGTTTTTCCATAATCCAACAAATTAATATAGAATTCTTTTTTTTTTTTTTGTTATTTTTGCGAAGAGACTACTTACGACATTGCATGTTATTATAATACCCTTTTATTTCACCTACAGAAAATATATGATTACGGGTAACATTACATTTTGTAATGTTTTTAAAGTTTATTTGTTAATAATTTTATTGTGTTTTGCTTGTTTATAATACCATACGATAATAATAATAACATTTTGTAGTTCTAATATACGTTTGTACGGAATTATTTATATAATAAATAATAAGTTAAAAGTAAACCATATAACCCTACCCCTAAATATCTCGGAGTTACCCTTGATAGAACACTCACGTACAAAAATCACCTAAAAAATACCGCTGCAAAAATCAGGACAAGGAACAACATCATTCAGAAGCTCGCTGGCTCAACTTGGGGAGCCTCAACTGAAACCCTTCGGACATCTGCACTAGCTCTGGTCTACTCAGCTGCAGAATATGCTGCCCCTGTATGGCTAAATAGCGCACACTGTTCTAAAATCGATGTACAACTTAACTCAACCATGCGTGTCATCACAGGTGTAGTAAAAACTACCCCCACTCAGTGGCTTCCGGTGTTATGTAACATACATCCACCTCATATTCGACGCTTGACAGCTACAACGAGAGAATGGTCTAAATATATGTGCAATGAAAAACTCCCAATAAATAAAGATATACCTACGAATCGCACTTTGAGACTCAAGTCGAGGAAACCTGCCTGTTTAACTGCGAAAGACCACATCGAAAACAAATTCAACGGAGATAACGACTGGAGATCAAAATGGAGTCTATCAAACCCCGACAGTCATAAACTAATCAATGACCCATGCTCCCAAGTACCAGGCTTCTCACTTAAGCGACGAGAATGGATCATCTTGAACAGACTCCGAACCGGACACGGGAGATGTGGAGACAATCTATACAGATGGGGGTTGAAAGACTCCCCTGCTTGCGACTGTGGCCACTTATCTCAAACAATGGAACATATAATAAAGCATTGCCCAATCCGAGCTTTCAATAAACCCATTGCCGACATCCACAACATTTCAAATGCAGCTCTAACCTGGATGAGATCACTTGATATTCCCCTATAGAAAATCATCCTACCACATAGAAGTTACTATGTTACCATAATTGTTGACTAATTATATTACACTTTATGTTACTATTTTATTTTATCATTTTATTCTACTCTTACAAAGTTTATTTGTTAATAATTTTATTGTGTTTTGCTTGTTTATAATACCATACGATAATAATAATAACATTTTGTAGTTCTAATATACGTTTGTACGGAATTATTTATATAATAAATAATAAGTTAAAAGTAAACCGATAATTGCTGAATAATTAAATTGGGGTGTATTGATTAAATTAATTCTTCATATTTCCATTTAGAGTTGATAAATGTTTTTTCCCTATCCATTTACAATTATGCTTGTAACAAATTTTACCTTCGCATGAGTCAATCAAATCTTCTAAACAAATAAGAAGAACAACTAATAATGTTCAAACTATTTTTAAACGCTATTATAAAATAATTAATTTGATTAGTGTCAAACTGTTCATATTTTTTATACTATACGAAATTATGAATAAATTAACTATAATTTTCCAATAATTCTTAGTTTGATGCAAATCAATTTTGTCATGCATGGAAAAATGAAGTAAACTTACTTATATCATTATACCTTCCTAAAGATAAACAAATGACAATACAATTAGGTGAAATTTGCAGTTATTAAATTACTATATCCTTTTAAAGATAATTAAATGGAAATACAAATATTTGAAATTAGCAATTATTAAAACATTTTTCACATTTCATGAACATAATGATCAAAATGCAAAAATCATTATAATAATAATGCTTTGGTCCAGTATATATACGATACGCAATTATGAATAAATTAACTATAATTTACCAACAATTCATAGTTTGAAGAAAATCAATATTGGGAAATGTGAAAAAATGAAATAAACTTACTTAGAGGATATTGTCTTCCTAAAGATAATCAAATGACAATACAATTAAGTGAAATTTGCAATTATTAAAACATTTTTTACATTCCTTTAAATTAATGATCGAAAGGCAAAAAGAATGACAGTAATAATGTTGTAGCTCAGTACATAAACAATACGCAGTTATGAATAAATTAACTATAATTTTCTAACAATTCCTAGTTTGAAGCAAATCAATTTTGGAGTGCATGAAAAAATGAATTAAACTTACTTAGATTATTATATCTCACTAAATACAATCAAATGACAATACAAATAGGTGAAATTGGCAATTATTAAACATTTCTTTACATTTCTTGAAATTAATGATCGAAATGAAAAAGCATTATAAGAATAATGTTGTGGTCCAAAACATATACAATACGCAATTACAAGGCCGCACGCAGAAAAATATTTCGGAGGCTATCAAAAAATGTACATTCTAATTTTTTTATATGCTCTCAATATAAAAACTAAAAATTATAAATCACAGATCACGGAGACGGAAGTTCAAATTATCACATGTTACAACAGCTGTTCAATACAGTTTTTTCTCACGGTTACCTATAGCCGTGACTGTTTCGGCATGGATAAGTAGTAATAATCGATTATTTTATCACACGTGAAAAAAACACTGAAAATTATTTGACATTTAAAAGGAATTATATCGCCAATTTAAACAAATATCAAATAAAAAAGCGGGGTTGGGGGAGCATGGACCCTCTCTCCCCTACTCATTGCAGGTGGTCTTGCGCAATTATGAATAAAATAACTATAATATTCTAATAATTCCTAGCTTGAAAATCAATTTTGAGATGTATGAAAAAATAATTTAAACTTACTTAGGTTATTATATCTCACTAAAGACAATCAAATGACAATACAAATAGGTGAAATTGGCAATTATTAAATTATTATATCCTTCTAAATATAATTAAATGAAAGTACAAATATGTGAAATTAACAATTATTAAATCAGTTTTTACATTGAATATATTTCATGAAAATAATGATTGAAATGCAAAAATCATGATAATAATAATGTTGTGGTCCAGTAGATATACGATATACAATTATGAATAAATTAACTATAATTTTCCAACAATTCTTAATTTGGATCAAATCAATTTTGGAGTGCATGAAAAAATGAATTAAACTTACTTAGAGTGTATTGTTTTTCTAATGATAATCAAATAAAAATACAGATAGGTAAAATTTACAATTATTAAAACATTTTTTACTTTTCTCGAAAATGTTCGAATTTCAAAATACATGATAAGTACATATATATTTTATGTTTCATAGCAATATAGTTATATTGAATTCGCCAAAAGAATTAATTTAGGCTTTAAATTATTAAAGTATAAATACAGTGGATTCCGCCTAATGTGGGCACCGGTTAATATGGGCATCCGCGTAATATGGGCAAATGGTGTTGGATTTGAAGTTTATTTTTAATCATCACATATATATTTATATTAAACAATTTTAATTATTATTAAGCTAAAAACCATAAAAATTACATTGTATCATCTACCTACCTTCACAAAAATGTTTTATGGTTTGGATATTATCTGTAAAAGAAATTAATATTAGTTAAAACATCATTTATCGAGTCAAGTGTGTTAGATGTACAGACATTTTAAAGTTTTATTATTATTTAAAATTTGTGGGCTAAGATAAATTAATCTAGAAGAAAAAAATCTGGAGAAACGCTGGTAGATTATAATATAATATATATACCTGAATTTCTTCATGGGTGGAAGGAGGCTGACAAAATAAAGCAGCTCCATCTTAATTGTAGCGAATCAAGCACTACACATTTTTTTTTGTGGGGGTGGGTAAGAATATGTTGAATCTTTATCCTTTCACCATTATATTCATACGCATCTTATATCGCAATATTATTCTGATCAGTATTATCGAGTATTATACTACAGTATACAATTTCAATATACACTGTATTAGACATAATGTGTGGAATTGTATTGTACCGAGAGTATAGAAAAAATAAAAATAAATTGATAACATTGTTGGATTTATTTATAGAATTAATTAAACATGACTTAGTTGAAAACCATATATTTTATATTTCTTTAAAAATTAATATGCAGCATTTGTCTTTCAAAAATTTATTATTCTATTTAAGTAATTTAATTTCAACAGACAAGATTAGAAATATAATAGGTAAATAAACTTTTAAATTAGCTAGTTTTTTCAAAATTCAGTTTATATGATTACCAAAAATAGCAATATAACGCCATAAATAAATGAAAATTAATTGAACAATTTTTTTATACTTGTATAAACTATATTTCTAATTAAATTGATAAATTTTTAATAGAATATTATAACTTGATTGTTGAATAATGAATATTAAACATTATATTTTAAATAAATTAAATTTTTTTAATTTTAACAGTTTTTGGATATTGTAACTAACACATTATTAGTTTAATATTGTACAAAATCACTGAATTACCAATTTGATTACCTCAAAATTAAAATTTTAACTTTTTTAACGAAGTGTTACCACTGGGTGACTCCTCTCATTCAACTTTCATGTGAAAAAATTATCTCATCACATATTCTTATTGTTCCTAATGGGAACAGATTGCATATTTCTTCTAACTAATAAAATAAAAAATAAAAACTTTTTTAACTTTACTGATAGTTTTGAATGTTTATATTTTGATTATTTAGGAATTCAAATTGATAAAGGTTTAAAATTGAAATCTCAAATACATTAAAATTAAATATTATTACAATTATTAATTATAGTTTTAAATTAATAAAAGTATGTACAAGTAAGACACTATATTTAGTTACACCAAAAAAATATTAAAATGTTATTTATATTGTAGTTTTTTAAGATTTTTTTTGAGATAATTTGAGGAAAATTATAAGCTAAAATTCAAATTGCAGCCAGTAACTTATTTCTCACAATTTAATGTACTACTTGGTTTTATACGGAAAAATACTTATATAATATCTGTATAATACAAACAAAAATTGAAATACTGTGTATTAACTCTACCCATGGATCATACTCATTTAAATTTAGAACTATTACATTTAGTATTACAACATAATATTATGTTTGTTTGTATACTACTTTAAAATCAACTCAAATAATCAAATTAAAATTGAATGGAGTGGCATCAAAATAGCAGGAGGTGTAGAACGGGTGGCTTGCAAATATGTCTACTTTATCAGTGTATATGGAGATATTGTGGTTTCAGCGTTACTGGTGGTTTAATATAATATCTTATTCTTAGATAATGCATCGACATATTATTATTATGCCCTCAAGTTTACAATTTTAAAATTAAAAGTAAAAAACATTCTTTTATGAGAATGTTATGATATAAATCTATTATTAATGTGTCATATGAGGGTCTAGACCTGTAGTCAACCCCTTCGGTCAGTGGCGCCGAACTATTTTTAAGTATGTGCTGCAAACACAAATTTTTACCACCACTCACCCCTTTTAAGGCACCCTCAAAAATTTATATAGCCATTTAAGTTCAAGATCAAAGCCCTACAGTCTGAAATATAAAATATTGTAATAATACAATTGTATAAACTATTTTTAAGTGTGAAAAACACATTAGCTCTTGATGCAGTGATTTATAATCAGTATTCAAAGAGTACTGCCCAAAATGATAACTCCTTAATGGATTAATAATAATAGTAAATCACATCAATCTGAGACTCGCGTAACAAATTAACCAACTGTCTTATAACTAAATAGTGCTCTAGTTTGTGCTGTTTAAAATAGTTTACGCTTAAACCATTGGTTTTTAATAATTTATTATACTACCCAAACACAATATTTACGAACAAAAAAATATATCAACCTGAACCCAATATACGTAAAAAATAATAACCTAAAAATATGTTGACCCAGTTCTCCCATAATTTTAGGTGGTGCAAATGCATCACCATAAGTATGCATTCGGCACCTGTGTCTTCGGTGCGCCACTGATATATATTTATATATTTATATATATACTTAAGCTTGTATAATATAATTGTAATTTAAACAATAATTGCAAGTGTTTTTTAATTAAAATTTTTGATGAATGGGACAATTTGTACATTATTAAATGTTATGCATTGTATTAATGTAAACAGAAGTTAAAATTTTGAATCCATTATAGTATTATTCATGTTATAAATGTTAATAATAATTAATTTTATACCCGTCTTCGTTTTATTGCCGAGATAATCATAGTACCGTTGTGAATAGCCTAAAAAATATGGTCTTCGATTTGGTTAGGAATATAAAACGTATTTCCTTATTTTATAATTTTTTTTTATTAAATTAATTAAGAATCTAATGAATGCTAATTGAGAATTATAAACATATGTCTGTTAATATTTAAAATTCTAGTAATATTAACGAATGAATCATTACACCAATATGCGAATTAACAATAAATGTATTTTATTTTTTATTTTTTTTCTGCCAATGTTTTCAGATTTATCCACGTGTATATTTTTGGACTGACGTTTCGGACTCATTTCAGAGTCCATCCTCAGAGCGTAGTTACCTTGTCGAATGTTGTAACTACATTCGACAAAGTAACTACGCTCTGAGGATGGACTCTGAAATGAGTCCGAAACGTCAGTCCAAAAATATACACGTGGATAAATCTGAAAACATTGGCAGAAAATTAACAATCCATGAAAGCTTCAACACATTCAATAAATGTATTTACAGCAGTTCGATTTTAATTTTGTAAAGCACATCATACTTGTTGTTTGGTGCTCATCTTATTAACCCCAACTGTACTGAACTCCATCTGAATCACATATCTACCTAACTAGCTACTCAGTACTACCAATAAAATTACCTCTAGCCAAGCGTCCCATACAACCTAACCTTCTCTTCTCATGGCATAAGGCCGTTAGGCTACTTCGGCGTTCTATCCTCGGCCCAACGACCGGCATCCATAAGGTGTGCTTCGGCATATTCCAGGATCAGCATTAATATTACATAAGAGTACTACATTTTAGAATATTATGAAAGTGTTGTAAATTCAGAAAATCAAGAAACTTAATTAGTTATTAATTGCAATTGATCGTATATTGACCAAAAAAAATCGTAAAATAATGCAAGGCATATGTTTATATAGATATATATTTTTATATCCAATACAAAATTACGTACTTCCTTCTTTAAAGTCTTTGTAAACTAAAAAGTTTTTAAAACATTATAGTTATATGTTTAGGGAATGTCATTTTATACCAAAATATACATGTTATACAATAGCAAAAATAATTATATTCAGTGTGTTAAAAAACGAAATATTGAGTTTTTTTTAATTATCAATTTTTAGTTTTGTATTTGCTGATCAAGTAATCATTGCAATTAAGTAAATATTAGGCAAATAGTCGACTTATATATTTTCCTAATTTTAGCAAATATGTGCATTATTATGTTAAAAAGGAAATATTAGATTAAATAGATAGATTTTTACTATCTTTTAACGTCATTTAACATGTAATTGAATACGCATTTCGTATAATTTTGCACTGCATGAACTCAAAATTTTACAGGTAAGACTCATCATTATCCAGTTTCGTAACACGTTAAAATCGAATATTTTCAGAAAAATTGAAATGTGTTATTATAATTTATAAATATTCAAAATTAGTTATCAAATCTCATGTAGACTGAAATACTTATTATCAAACAGTATAGTATGAGTAATCTACACAATTTTCAAAAAAAAAAATCTTTATAGTGACCTATAATATTTATTTAACTGTTTCGATAAAATTATTGTCTTTGCTTAATATCCTATCATATTTTTTACTTTAGAGGGTAAGTTTTTTATGTCATTAAATATTTAGATTAGAGTTAGGGACTTCATGCTCTAAAAACCTTTAAAATATGCATGTATTTATGCTCTGCTAAATCACTAATTATGTTTTAAAATTATTCATTAAGCAACCAAATATTTAAGTTAATATATACAAGTACATTTTACAAAAAAGGAAAAATAGTAAGAATTAGAGCTCAGTACTCGATTAAAAAATAATTAATGTATAAACATGAAAAATTATTAAATTATTTAAATATACTGATAAAGTATAAATTAATATAAAACTATATTAAAATGGGGTACTATGATTTTTTGGTTGGCATATTCAATTCAAGAAGCTAATGATTGAAAAAATTAATTATTAATGAAAAAACACACAACCTACTCTTATTTCATTAAATAACATTTTTGTAAATATATACATACACACACACACACATACACACACACACACACACACACACACACACAACTTATATCTATATATATAAAAATAAATTGGTGTCTGTATGTTATCAATGCTTGGCTAAACCGCTGGATGGATTTAGATAGGGGTTTTTCCTACGTACCCAGCGTGGAAACCGGTAGTCCTTCGCAACTACGAATTGTTTACCTTTCGCCGTAACTAAGGCTGTGACGTCAGATGGTTACCAAGGGCAACCATCATATGTTTTTTATAAAGATTCTGGCGTGGTTTTTATTAGTCTGTCATTAAAAAATACAATTTCTCAGTTTTCGTGGGTAATTAGTGATTTTTCGCCTTGCGAAGATGTAGGTAGTTTGCGTGTAGTAGCAATGATAATGTAGCTTTTATCGACCTTTATCATCAACGTTTTAGCGTCGTACGTGAAAAAAACATGCTAGGTTAGCATGCATGTTATGATTGTTAGTATGCATGTTAAAATCCAATGGCAAATCTATCATCGTGCTCTACCTCTGTCAGATTTTGATTACAAATTTCTTCACTATATCATCGACAGATATGCCCCCCAACGGAAGTCGATTGGCCGATTTACATCTGTAGCACGAACGATAATGGCCTTTCGAGCTTCCGAGCAACAAGCATCACGATTGGAAGCAATGCGAGAACGAACTGCTCAAGCCCGCTAAACTTATACCATTGACCAACGGAGGGCAAGTCGGACTTTAAGAAGAGAACACTATGATCGATCCAGACGGACGCTGAATGTTGAATTGAATCTTGCTGCGTTTCATTAAGATGCGGAATAAGATTACGGTCGCTATCAAAGTGTCGTAATTGGAAAAATGAACAATTTATGCGAATCTTGTCGTGCATTGAAATTTAAAAGGAAACTCCTGAAATGTACTGCGCAGATGGAAAAGTGAAATTGCCAGAATTGTCATACTTCCGGCTACATTTGGAGAAAGCCCACGACATATGTATGAATACGCACAAGATGCAATGAACTTACGTTCACGCATACGACTGTCCGGATTTTTTATAGCATTTACGAGCAATCCTACGTGGGATGAAACTAAAGAACTACTGTTGCCTGGACAATCATTTTCGGATCGCCATGACATCATTGCACGTGTGTTCAAACGAAAATTGAAATCTTTTATGGATTCCAATTACAAGTATCATGTTTTTGTGAGACACGTTGTTGGATGTATTCCATTGAATGACAAAAAAGAGGATTGCCGCATACACACGTTTTGATTTGGTTAATTCATAGAATTATACCAGACAAAATTGATGCAGTCATCTTAGCAGAAATACTAGACGTCGACATTGATCCAGGCTTATTCAAAGTCGTTACCAAAAACATGATTCATGGCCCATGTAGGAGCGATTAACATCAAATCTCCATGCATGAAGGATGGAAAATTCAGGAAACGCTATCCAAGAGACATACACGCCGAAACTATCACTGGCAATGATGGATATCCCCAATATCGTCGACGATCAACCGAAGATGGCGGCAAACTCATCACTCTATACGTGCGTAACAATTGACATTGAAGTCGATAATCGTTGGGTTGTGCCGTATTCACCATTACTCTCTAAGACGTTCAAAGCATACATCAATATCGAGTATTGCAATTCAGTAAAATCGATCAAATACATATGCAAATATATTAACAAAAGATTCGATATGGCAGTTTTCGGAGTGGAAAATACATCTGCACTAATCGATGAAATTGAAAGATATCAATTATGACGCTACATTGGTAGCAATGAAGCTGTTTGGTGTATTTTCTCATTTCATATTCATGAACGTCATCCAACAGTTGTTCATTTGACTGTGCATATTGAGAATGGACAGCGCGTGTATTTTACAACGGCAAATGTACATGCAAGGCAATTTTTGTCACCGCAAACAACGTTAACTGCGTTATTTTCTTTGTGTACGGATGATTTGTTCGCAAAAACGCTTCTTTACTCAGAAGTGCCAAAATACTACACATGGAATGCATCAGCCAAAACTTTTTAATGTCGTAGACAGGGCAAACCAGTTGAAGAACATCCGAATTTATATTCGTCCGACGCTTTAGGACATCTCTATACAGTTCATCCAAACAATCAAGAATGTTCTTACTTGCGATTACTATTAGTTATGTACATGGACCAAAATCCTTCCAAGAACTGAGAACAGTCAATGGTAAAGTATGTGCGACTTATCGAAAAGCTTGCCAAGAATTAGATCTTCTTGAGAACAATGCACACTGGGACACAGCGCTCGCTAGTGCATCAAATAATGCTCAACCACAGCAAATACGTGAATTATTTGCGATATTATTGACAACGTGTTTCCCATACAATCTAAAAGATCTTTGTGAAAAATACAAAGATGACATGAGTGAAGACATCCTACGTCTTTTGCGAGCAACAAATATCAACTTGTAATTCACACATACGTGTATAAGGCGTTGATTTTGATCTAGGATGTATGTTTAGCAATTGCTAATAAAGGATTGGTGCAATTGGAAATGTGTGCACTCATCCGACCTACTAATACCGCATATGATCGTGATTTTCAACGTGAAAGACAATTTGATATCCATGACTTGGGTACATATGTTGAATGTATCTACAACAAAAAAGCTTTAGAAGCGCTTCATCGTACACTGCAATATTTGAGGGATAATAGACAGCCTTTTTGTGAAGCTACTCATTCTATTGTCAGGGGATTTTCGACAAACTCTGCCAGTGACACGACGTTCAATCCCTGCTAATGAACTTACTGCATTTCTCAAATCTTCAGTTCTATGACGACATGTCAACAAATTGACTTTGTAAAGCAATATGCGTGTTCAATAACAGAATGATGCATTCGCCTAACTATTCGCAAAACAATTGCTGGGTATTGGAAATTTGAAGTTGGCAATTGAATATTCTACAACAATTTATTACATTGTTAACAAACTTTTGTAAGATTACATCTACCAAACACGAATTAATTTAAAACATTTTCCCAAATATCGTGCGGAAATTTAAAAATCATCAGTGGCAGAAAAATAAATATACAAATCTACATTTGTCGCTTGCAACGCACGGGTATTTATAACTATATATATATATATATATATATATATATATATTTATTTACCAATTAAAAGAAAATTTAATTATTTTTTTAAAATATATGTGAATATACCAAAATACGCATTAATACCGGAAAAAGGTTTAAGTATTCAAAGTATACACAAAAAAAGAAACAAATTGTTATAATCTCCTAGTAATATGAAACAATTTTCTGTACAACTTAACAATATATTGAACATTTATTAGATAACATGCTAATTTCTAAAAAAGTCTTAGCCCTAATTATGATCATACATTTGACAATCTTTGCATAAGTAAACATTTGACATTACGTTTTCCTTCGTAAATAAATGTAGCACACGCTATGGCAGATGGGAATTCTAAAATAAACATATCATTAGTAAGGTGATCAGTAACATATTCAATGAGTACTTTGACTCATATTGTAAATGATATACTTACCAGGACAAAAATTATTTAATTCTTCTAATCGGAAATATTATATTAAATTGTCGATTAAGTTTACACAATATTAATATAAATAAGTAAAAATATACTGAATTATAAAATATTGCGTAATGAATAAATGAATAGACTATGATATAATGATTAATAAAATTAAAATAAACAATCAGTTACATTTAATAAGTCGATATCTTTCAACTCTCTAATAATCCAGTGTTAACCATTTTGAATTTTTAAGTAAAAGTTAGATGGAATATTACTTACCGATACAAGCATCATAACCTTTAATAATATTTCAATTAATAAAATTTATTCAACATAATGTTGAGTCTCATATTATTTTTATAATCTATAAAATTTAGTAATTTTTATTTATAAAATTATACATACATATTATCTATAAACTAACAATTTTGAAATATTTACCACTACTATCTGCAACTTTCGTCAGTCCTAAAACGTAAACATGTCTAATCATATGAATTTCATATATTAAATTTAATATATATGTTTTTTGGGGTGCCTTGATGTGAATAGCATGAATGGTAAACAAAATATTAAATCAAAAATACTCGGCGTTTCATCCCGATCGGTAGTGAACTGATAGTGGTGGTGCAATGATTTTAGTGCAGCAGCGGTGGTATTGGTGGGCGTGAGTATGGGTGAGGCTTAATGGGTGTAGATGTGGGTGTAAGTTTAGGTGTGAGCATGTGTGCGGGTGTGGGTGTGGCATAACGCAAAATCGTTTACACACGAAAAAACAAGTAGTTTCCAGCCCAAAAATATATAGATGAAAAAACATTTTGGTAATAAGGCACTATGATCAGAGTTAATATTAATAATGTGATTCGAATATAGAGCTCATAGGAATAAAATGACGATTGGTTTTGTCCCAGAATTTCTATATCTGTCGTCTATAGTATACGTACAAAATATATTACGTTATAAATATATATAGTTGAGTGCGCATTGTTCTCCGTAACACTATGTGTACAACAACGCTGAATAAAAAATACTATTCTGACATCTTCACCAAATAAAAATTCGATAATCCAATAATCCAAAAAATTTAAAAATCTGTAATTATAATTGCATATAATATATATTCGTATTCAACAATTATCGTATGAAAAATCCGGACGCAGTCCGGCGGTTTTCATTTTATCTATAATTCATAATTATCTACTATAATGCATAAAAATAAACAAAACCCACAAGATAATCTCCGCACGAATATAATCAATTACAATTATCAACCGATTTATAAATCAATATCAAGAAATTATTCAAAGAATAAAACTAACTCTAGGCACAATAAAAACACTATACAAAGTGTTTCAAATGAATCTTTCACTTCTCCGATTTAACCAAAAAAAAAATTGAAAAATCAATCATGGACATCTATAAACCCACCTAAACATTCTTTACTCTCTCACAATCTCATAGCAATAAAAAAAAAAACAAATACATTTTTTGTGTATCAATGTGTTTCGTAAAATCACCAAATATAAATTACTACTCTTTTGTGTCGACTTAGTACCTTCAGCAATAAACAAATAAATATTCGAAATAAATTCCTTACTACATACAAAAAATAAAAATAGAAAAACCTTAAAAGCGTCGTGAACCTATTCAATTCCAGAACTGTTAAGATTATGTATACACTAAGTTATACTGCCTATATCCTTCAAGAATCGTCCGATTTGCAGCTTAACATCGATTCTTATCCTGCCAAAACTACGCGAATCGTCTGCAAAATTAGGCCTATGAAATGGAAACCACCCGCAAATTACAGAGGTTGCGAAGTCCATAAACAACTTTAAAAGATTTGTCTTCCAAATATAAGAACTAATTATTCATATCAGCACCACACTCAAACTAATGTAAACTTTTAAGTGACAGCACGTTTACAGTTCAAATTGCCCCACCAAATTCTCATAATAAAACATATGCCAATACCACAGCCAACTATGAGCCACTTCCAATCCCCAACACCAATCAAATGATAAAAGGTACAACATTAATAAAATTTATAAATGAGTTTGAAGCAATCATTATTAATCTCTTACTCTCTATCCTCATAACAGTTCTCAACAAGCACATTTTATAAAATGACAAGAAACTCACTAACATCCAAATCACTTATATTAATATTTTGGGATGCCAATGGCCTCAAAAATCATACTAGCAATTTATTACTAATTTTACAAGATAAACACATTGATATCGCACTCATTTCCGAAAACCACCTCACTAAATACAAAAATTAATTTACTTGGCTAAAAAATACTATATATAAACAATACCGACGGTACTGCCCATAGCGTAGCAGCAATAATCATAAAATCTTCAATAGTCTTTTATTCTTACTCACAATAAAATAAACCTCATATTCAAACAAAATCTATCCAAATCACATTTGAACCATACCTCAATAACAATAACTTGTATAAATTGCCAAACTAAATACATAATTGCCCATACTCTTTTTGAAAATTTGTTTGCCACCTTAGGAAATAATTTCATTGTAGTTAGCGATTTTACGTCAAACATATAATGAAGCTGTTACACTAACTCTTCTCATGGAGACTCGATCCGACAAATTTTCAACCTTAAAAATTATGTAATTATGTCACCATTAGACACTATATATTAACCTCACCTAGAAAACGTCTAAAAATTTTGGATATATTTGTGATAAAAATAATCACCAAATTTATTTCATATAAAAATAAAAAAGTCTAATCTCCGACTATTCTCTCGTGCTCCTAATTCTAAATACCGAATTACCTCTAAGATCCACAAACCCCTCTTTCTTCAACGGCATAATGCACTAGGAAAAATTCCAATCAACACTTATAAATAGAATAAACTTAAAAACTGAATATGATATCGATGACGCTATTAACACTTTAACTAAATCAATTCAAACAGCTGCCTGGAACTCTTGCATATCCAAACTCACATCTACTTTAAAGAACTACTCAATACTCGCACACATAAGATCTCTAATAGTACAAAAAATAAGGGCCAGAGCAATCTGACAAAGAACCAATTATCCTTCAGTCCAAAAAAAACTTTTTACAACTTATTCACATTATTATAAAATCAACTTGCAAAGCATCTTTTAGATGATTTTATTAAATTTACAACTTCCCTTTCAAAATAGATAGCTCTCTATGAAGAAGTACCCATAATATCCTAAAACGTAAATCTGCCGATTCTCCCATAAAAAAACAAGATGGTAGCTAGGCAATCGATGATATAAGTTTAGCCGAAACTGTCAGAGAATATTATTTGGAGTATTTAAACAGAACATAATTTTACTCATTCCAGCGGCAATTAATATTTAAATGGTTAGTTTATAGTTAAAACTAACGAATTATTATCTATTCCAATCCCATTAACACCCCTTCCCCCCCCAAAAAAAAAACACTTATTCTCGGGAGAGGTCAAAACCTGTATGTATAAATTTCCACTAAAAAAAAACTTTGATTTAGTAACTGCTGAAGTAGCCCACAAACTTCCATATAAAATGATTATCCACCTCACACACATACTTATCGCTATTCTTATACTATCATATTTCTCAATACAATGGAAATTATCGTTAATAATCCTACATCTTAACCCAACAAAACCTTAGATAACCCCACATATTTTAGACCAATAAGTTAACTCCACTTTTTTCCAAACTCTATAAAAAGCTAATATTAAAACGCATTTACTCCATAATTAAAGACAACACTCTAATTTCCAACGAACAATTCGGTTTTCAAGATAACCATTCTACAATTCACTAAATTCACAGACTTGTCGATTCAATCTCCTTCAATCTGAAAAAAAACAATACACAATTGCAGTGTCTCTCGATGTCTCACAAGTCTTCGACAAGGTTAATAAGGTTACCTCACCTCATCCAGGACACTTATCTAAAAAATATGTTAGCTACACCCAGGGCCGGACTGTGAGTTATTCAGCCCACTATTTTCGATAAATAACGGGTTCAAAACCTACATTCAGCGGGCCAAAATAAATTGAACAATCATTAAATTTTTTAAAATAATATAATTAACTTATCTTAAATTTGTTGTTTAAGAATAAAAAGGTGATACATTAAAAGAAGTTTAAGTATTCCTAGAGACAAAATTAATTTTCAAATTATAATCGCTCACATATACAAATATGAAACACAAAAGACATTAATAAGAATAGCATATTATAACAACAGTAACTGTCAGCAAACTTCTAAATTTAAAAGTTGCTTCTGATTATTTTCTAGCATTAAATTATAAATGAATTATATGTACCACTAAGGCTTGAATAATATTTAATAATTTATATGACCATTGATCGAATGATTTGTGAATGTGCCGTGCTTATTACTTAAACAGAGTACTTACCGAAATTAACGGAAATATTGAAAAATAAATGTGATACTGTATAATCATTATAGACAACACTGTAGTAGTAATTAAATAATTTTATAATACGTACTAGGTTCACTGAATACGCTTCATAAATAGTACAAAATATCAACGCCAAGATAACAAATTGTGTCTTCGAATTTATCATTTTCGTTAGAGCTTCTTCTTGCAACCGTTGCAACTTTGGATTACGTATGATTCACACTACCAGCAACGTAATAATTTTGTTAGAAGTCAATATACGGAAACCAAAAAACTGTTTGTTATATGTAAGCTGAATAATTAACATTCGTAACAGCTGCAGTTAATTTGCTTCTAACTTTTTTTTTTTTTTTTTTTGGCTCCACGGTTAAATTTGTGTAATGTAATATTTTATTAAATTTTTTTATTGAAGATATTTATGATTTTGGTTAAGGAGTATAATGGCAAATTAGTTTTAAAAAAATCGTATTAATTTATAGTTATGAAAGGTAGAAATTTTAGTTGATATAATACTGGTTTCTGAATAAAAAAAACTTACTTTTATAACATAAACATATTTAATAATCTAACTTTTCGATAAGAGACACAACATATTTTTGTGTATAGATTAACTGCCTATACAGCAAAATAATATTTAGAAAATATATTGACAATATTTTAAATACTCACCAAATATTTTCAGAAATAGTTATGAAAGTTTTTAAATGTTTTCAAAATATTATCAGTTTATTTATTGGCAAGCCAAGTAACATTATTATAATATATTTTGATGATAGCTGTCAGTATATTTGAGATAAATATTGTTATAAGCGTTTTCAAGCATATGTTGTTAAATATTTAAATCAGCCGGAGTCGGGGTAGCTTATTATAACGACTATGACCTAAATAATTCGATAAAAATTTTGGGATAATCGAGGAAAATAAGCGACTAGACCGCGTATGGTCGGCAGTGGCGGTTGGCACATGAGAGCATTGTATTGGACCCGCCATGGAAACCGTCAGAGAACGCCGGAGAAAAATCGCGAAAACTACCGACGAATGGGGGGGATTAAACCCGGAGGGCGCTGCTCATCCTAAGTTGCCTACCTATTATCCGGAATACGCTACCCTTTCGTCAAACCGTGTCAAAACACACGTATTTAAACGGTAGAATCACTGTATCAGAAATGTTATAATTTAAAGTGTACGTTTGACATTTTAAATGCCGGGAGGGGAAGGGGGGCACTTAAGTTTGGTTGAAACCACCACTGGATTAAAATAAAACGACGAAACGGGGTAAAAAAATATCGAACGGGTTTAAGGAACATTCGAGACGTTTGTAAATTTCGTAAACATAACTTTCTGAGGCGGTCGAAGAAACAAAAAACGGTAAAATTGATAATCAGCGTTTTATATAAAAAAATTGTAATATATTTATATTTTATTTTGAGTTAGTTAGTCATATGACTAACTGATTCAACATAAAACAATCAGTGGTGTATTGGAGGGTATACGCGGTATACCCAGATCCCTATTTTTGGTTTTCTGCGTATACCCTGTCATAAAATGAATATATTATGAGTATACGCTAGTTAATTATTATTTATCTTGTCACCACCACATTGTAGGTTTTCTTATATTTATATTTTTGACGGTTACCCATAGTAAGCTAATTTTTTTTATAATTTTAACGATTTTTGAGCGAGAGCATACTATCGCAGTGTTGTATGTGACAGGGAGCAACGTACACTGTATGATGTATGCAAAAACACGTTAAAAATAGATTATTCGCTACTAAATGGAAATGCCCAAACCGCAATGGCTTTTCCGTTGCATGGCCTAAATCAAATTTTAATCAATTTTTTAGAAATAATGCAACATAATAGTCCATACGGGCTACAGTTAGATAAAATAAGTGGCTATTAATAAAATATTATTTTGCTTTGGCAATGTATACTCGTATTTTTCGAATCTTTCGACAATTATTATCGATAATCTATAATTAAACTGTATATTTTTCGTATATTTTGTCTTTTCAAACACATTTATTATTTGATTTGATTCACAAAGGGTACATTATTTTCCTAGTGTTTTTAAATATTTTAGTATATTTCTTTTTACTATATTTTTATTAGTATTTACAAATTTACAATCGTATTATGTCAATTAAAAGTGAAAAATGTATAAGTAATAAAAATGTACAAAAAATTACGAACTTTTTTTCATCGGTGACAGTGTGTAAAAAAGTTAAACATTAAGAAACGATCGTTATAAGTTGCTCAGATAATGAAAAAGTATGTACTTATTTTAGTGTATTATATGGCGAGACTTAAATTAAGAAAAAGAAGACGGACGTGACGTAAAAAAATATTAAAAATTTGAGTTTCAAAGTATTAAGATGTAATTAAAATTCGTGAAAGACTTACAACAAATCAGCACCATGATTTGTTTATAATACAACCCCATCAATAATCCTTTTGAAATTGTTTTTTCAAAGAAAATAATCACTAGACAGCGCTACAGCAGAACGTAGAGGTCCGTGACCGGTAAACGTATACTACTAGTTAGAAACAAGCGGACCGCTACCTTCTCAGCCACGATTTACGAGCGAACGCCCCACTGCTTAGCCTTATGAGTAATTAGTAACCACCTGTCTTCACAGCATCTAACTCTTTTATCTTTTTTCTTACCCTTCTCTCTTATTTCATTTTTCTCATGGCGTAAAACCTTACGGTTGCTATCCGGAGAGAAGTTTTTAGATGGTAGGCACCACTTCATGGTGAATCCGGCACTACCTCCGGTTTTCATTACGGAGGTGTCTTTGGAAGATTTCCTCCTCTTCAATCCAAAAAAAAAAAAAAAAGACTGACCGCTCAGTTTAGTCACGACAGTCAGATGTGTACTACGTTCTCTGAAGATGAGAACTGTAACGGTTTCGAACGTCAGAACAAAATTGGCAACATGGATATTTCCGAAAAATACATCAATAATAGTAGTATAATCTATGAAAGTTTTAAGAAATTCATATCTTTTATTGATAATCGTACTTGGTCAATTGATATAGACATACGATTTGATGAAGAAGGAATCAAAACATTAAGTAAATGTTTCATATTAAACCAGAATATAGCAATCAATGGATTAAGACTGTATATTGACGACGATAAAAATTACAAAGATATTTTTCCAGAGTTAAATAACTATCTTAAAACCTTTCCTTGTTCAACTGACAACTTCGAACGTGGCTTCAATGTTTTAAATTTAATTTACACAGACCTGTGATCCAAATTAACTATTGCTACGTAATATTACAAATTTAATGTTCATAAATATTAATGTACCCGCTCTATATATTTGGAATCCAGAACCTTATTGTGAAAAGTTAGTTAGTGAGGCAACACAGGACAGCTAATGATACAAAATCAAAAGTATGCAAAACCAAAGAAGCAAAAAAATCAAAAATGATTAACGCATACGAGTCCGCGTTAAGTGAGACATTTTATGTGTTATGTGTGAAATTTTTTTTTTCAAATTCAAATTAAAATTTTTTCAAAACCGAAACAATGGTTGCAATGGAAACAAATCATAAGGGAGATTTAGGTTTTTTTTTCTGTAACGCTTTTTCGTGACAGTCCCCAGTAGGTATTTTGATTTAGGTAACGCTTTTCGTGGACACTTTTTGGTGGACACTTTTTCGTGACGGTTTTTTATTTTAATGTGCCAAAGTAAAGACATAAAATGTCAAAATAATACAGATGTGTATAAAAAAAGCCTATGGTAATTACTTTAACTATTCTTTTATAAATGTTATATATTATTTTAAAATTAAAAATAATAAAAAGAATGTCATTTAACATTATTTATCAAATAAATAATAAGTAATAAATGTTCTTAATTTGTTTTATACTTATTAAATAAGTTTATAACTAATTATAATATTTTTAAATGTCTATTTCCTAACATACACCCACTAGTTAGGCAGTAAATAATGGTATCTAAATAAAAACAGGAAATATATTCTTATAAAATAAATAATTTGTTACATTTCACGGATTGAATTAACTTTCTATAATTAAGAAATGACTATTGAAAAAGTTAAATCAAAGAAAATTCAGACTGCTATTATTACAATAAATACCATAGTCATTTTTAACTTATAAAATTGATTAGACTGTTAAAATACATTAAGCATTAATTTCCCAAAAAAAGTTGCATTACACATACGCATTGGCACCGATCCTTATGTTTATATGTTGCGACCGCAACACATTATATTTAGGTGGGTGGATGTTTATGATTTGAGTACTTGTGGATTACTTTAATAGAAAGAAAAAACTCAATTCCACAAAAATATTCACTTTTTATTCGTAAATACGTATTTCGATAACGATGTTACCATCTTCAGTACATAAAAACGACTGACCGTCTAACAGCAGCCGACAGTCCTTATATATTAAACAATCCGGTTACCGCCTATCGCTTCCCGCCAACAAACTATGAGTCATCTATCGATGAATAATCATACGAATTCGTTTCGCGATATCGTTTACAATATTATTTTATTTTTAAAAAATTTTAACAAATTATTTTGTAATGGATTTAAATACCAATTTAATAAATTATTTTTATTTTTTGTCATTTCTATAGCTTCTCTTACATTTAATTCTTGGCTGTTATTTACTTGTTTTAATAATTTTATTGGGTTTATGTTGTGATTTGTTCCTAATACATGTTCTGCTAGAGGAGATTTTTCGTTTCTTGATTTTTAATATTCCTTAAATGTTCTTTAAATCTGATACCTATATTTCTTCTAGTTTGCGCTACATAACATTTATTGTAATCCATACATTGAATACTGTAAATACCCGATTTCTGATTTTCTTGTAATTTATCTTTTGTACTACCAAGAATGCTTATTAAATTGTTATTTTTTGATGATACAATGTCCACGTTATATTTTTTAAAAACTTTTGATATTTGGTTCGATAATTTTGGGATGAATATTAGAGCTGCTCTTTTTTTATAATGTGTGGATTTCGCTTTTTAAACTACTCACTTCATTTATTTGTTTTGTCCATTTATGTTTTTCAACTAATCTTAGAATCGTGTCTTTTTTGTATCCGTTGAATATAGCTATTTTTATTATCGAATTTAATTCTTTGTCAAAGGCGTCTCTATCCATTGGGATATTTATTAATCTATACACCATACTATTCCATGCCGCCATTTTGTGTTTCTAACTGTGATTCGAGTTCATCGGAATGTATCTATATGTATGGATTTCCTTTCTATAGATTTCAAATTTTAAATTTCTATCTATTCTTTTAACCAGAAGATCTAAAAAAGGCAATTTTCCATCCGTCTCTTTTTCATAAGTAAATTTTATTGATGTGTACTGTGAATTAATTTGTTGAAGAAAATTGTCTAAATTAAAGTCTTTATCTATGATTGCGAAAATATCGTCTACATATCTGAGCCAAATTTTTGGAAAATTAGATTGTTTTCTTAAATCTGTTTCGAATTTACTCATGAATATTTCAGCTCAAAAAGGCGATAGTGAGTTCCCCATTGTTGTACCGTTTATTTGTTCATAGTATTTTCCATTGAATTGGAAAACATTTTGACGCATGCAAAGTTTTGTTAAATTTATTAATTCTTCGGTTTTTTCAGCTCCTGTATTTGATTCTTCTAACCAATTTTTTAAAAAAAATAATGCCGTTTCTATTGGAATACTAGGGAACAATGCTACCACATCGAATGAAATAAGTCTGTCGTTGTTTTCAATCTTTACATGTGATAATTTGGTAACTAACTCTATGTTGTTTTTCACTGATAAGCTATCGTATTTTTTAATGCCGGAAAAAATGTTGACTAAATGGTTGGCAAAGTTGTACGTTGGTGCATTTATGTTTGATACTATTGGTCACATACTATTTCCCGGTTTATGAATTTTTGGAAGTCCATATAGCTTTGGTATTTGAGAATTTTGAACTTTTACGAAAAATCGACTTTTTTCTTCAACAACTAATTTTGAATTATTTATGATTTTGTTAGCTTCTCTAATCATTTTGTTTAGTGGATCTTTTTTCAATGCTTTATATGGGCCTGTTTCTATTAATTTTTTCATTCTTTCGAAATAATCATTTTTCTTTAACACTACAATAGAGTTTCCTTTATCTGATTTTAAGTAAAAGCAATCTTTTTTCTTTAAATTTTTAATATGTGTAAAAGGGGTTCGGTCTCCTATTTTCATTTTCTTAAGATTATTTTGAAGCGAAATTAAGCAATCTCTTCTAGCAATATCTTGGTTTTGAAAATCGATCTTTTTTATACCTAATTCTATTCCTACAATTATATCTTCTTAGGGATAGGGATTTTCGAAGGTGTATAACACGATTTTAGTTCTTGTTTTAAAATATTTAATTCTTCTTTTGAAAAAATCTCATCTGTATAATTTTTAACTAAATCATTTTCCCATTTTTCAGTGTTATCTATTTTATCGTCTTTATTAGTTTTTGCTATTTCTTTTATTAAGACCTCAATTTTTTATTTGATTAAATTTCTTTACTTCATATTTATGTTCAACAACTGTGAACATTTTATCTTGTAAAATATCCCATTGTGCGATGTGAATATTTTTAGCTAAATTCAAATGTAAATTGTACGCTTGTATTTCCAAACTTCTCCTATTCCTATAGTGGTTAATTATTACTAACTTCAAGAATTTTTATTTGCATATTCTATTGCTTTTGAGAAATTTTTTTGTTTAAAAGTTTTATTTTTATTCACTAACCTTGCAAACTTAGGTGTCACCTTATGTTTCACACAATTTTTAAGGAAAAATATGTCAGCTCCAATGAAAAGTTTAAACGATTACTTTTTATATTAGGAAAATTGAATGCCAACATTCACCAGCTATTGAAATAATAATGCTTCTTAAACATTAAATAAATATTATTAATAACAAAAGAAAAAAATTGATCACAACTAAAGTTGAAAATTTAATAAAAAATTCCAAAAGGAAGGACAAATATCTAAACAAGATTTTTACAAAAAATGTGGTAATTTTTAAGAAATATACTATAATTACATTTACATGTATTTTATGAGAAAATACATGCCAAAAAAAAATCATTTTTTCAAAAAGTGCATAATTCAACCAATTACAAAATAATTTAGACTTTTCAGCCGATGGAGAAATTATCGGACTTAGATTCATAATTATTTACTAATTATTTAATATTTATACTTTGAAATATTTTAATATGTATTAATAAATATATTTATTTTTTTTGTTGGTTAATAATTTGTTTCCAAGAAAATAGGTAATACAATGTTGAAACTGAAGTTTAGCCATGTAAGAAGGAGTAGTAAGAATTTTGTCTATAAAAATTATACAAAATATATTATTGTCTTGCTTTATGGCAAATACAATAAGGTAACCTTACAAATCTTACAATAATATCAAATATATCTGGATGTTTTTGATAGTGTCACAATTTCAGACATTATATAATTTAACCAAACCAAAATAACATTGACCATACTGAGAGCATAACGAGTACAATCTTCCTCTTATATCTAATATTGCGATTCCATATCCTTAACGTGTAAATACGTCAAAACATACATATAAACATATTTGTTGCTCAGAGAAATACTACTAATCTACTTGTTACCTACATTTACATAAATTTTGTTTATCGATGTAAGCTTGTTGTGCTCTAACGCGAGCATTATATTAATCGTATTTATTATACAAATTTAGTTATCGTGTAGCAGCCGACAGTCATGAAATATAGTGGTGTGAAAATAATGGTAATAATTACCAAAAATCAATTGTATTCATTTACTCGTTTATAAATTAAAAAAACTTACAGTCCACTTTAAATCAATTCAAAGAAACAGTATTTTTTTTAAATTTTCTTGAAATATTGAAAAAATAACAACAGAAATTCCTGTTATTCTATTGTATTGTTTGGTTATATTACCATCTGTAGATTATCTGAATTACGAGTTCATTGCTAATAGTATTAATAACTTTTTCAGTATAACGAATGCGCACTGGTCATTCATTACAACTTTGAAAAATCCACAGCAGAGGGTACTTAACTGTAACTGTTGTGGGATTAGCTCCGGCAATGCACGGGTCCAAAAAAACAGAGGGCGTTCATACTTGGCAGATAACGAAAAGCCCTGTCGGAGGATTAGCCACGAATATTCAAATAAGTGGTTGCCGATCATGGGTCTCTTGTCAGGTGGCTTAGGGTACGACCCAAGCTTGCTGGATGGACGTTGCAATATCTTTAGATTTAGTACAAGAACTGTAAATTTTTTCCTCATATTTTTTCTAATTAATATTGAAGAACAAATCATACATTGTTAATATAGATTATGTAAGATTGTATGGTGAATACATGTAACTTCATTAATTGTATAATATGAATATAAAATGTAAAAGTCAGTCTGTACAACTATGTATTACATTTATGTATATCGAAAATATTTGATTGTAAGTTGCGTCAAATAATATTTTACAAATAAATGTACTTCGACAACTGAGCAAATACTAATGTACTATTCGTTTTTATATATTCTACCACACTAATTTTCGTCGTGTTTCATACAGTAACAGTTTGAAATTGCATTAAATTATAACCTGAAAATACGCATTGGTTTTAAACTATAACAAAAACAAAATGAACATAGTTACTAATAAATTGATCTTTATTATTATAGCTATGGCAGTTATTATTATAAAAGCTGATGAGTGTAAGTAAACTCGTATATTAACTACTATACAAGGCCATAGCAGGAACACATTTTCGGGGTGGGGTGGAGGGTTTAAAACCGAATCATATATTTCCAACTACTAGATTTAAATACTAGATTATGTTGTGTACGATAAATATGTGTCTAAATGCGGGTTAACATGTGGTGTATAAATAGTGTGTGTCCACCTTAATAATTTAATGTAATACATTCAATTTATTATAACTATTAAAAGATTCAGGGGGAGGGTTTGAACCCTCAAAACAATCCCCCAAATACAGTCTTATTACTATATATAAGGTTTAAACTATGTGTTCTATAAAAATGATAATATATGTATTTATATACAAAAATAATTGTGCAATATATACAATATATATATATAATAATACTTATACACTCGTCATGTTATACTACAAAATAATTTAATAAAATATCAGAATTTATTGTTTTCGTTATATGTAGTTTGGAAAAAATGTAAGTATTAATTTTTTAAGTGTATTACGATTCAATTTTTATTAATGAAATGTTAATTATTTTTCTATTTTCAATTTTTACCATGTATTTATGAAGACGATTAATTTCATATACAATTTTAATACAACGCGTCTAAAATTAATTGTAATATAAAAATTATTCTAAAATATTCCAAACAACCATAAAATCTGAGATATAGCCATTAAATACAATATAATATTTAAGCGTACAGATGTTTTTTTGTTTTTTGTGTTTTTCTCTTTGGTTTTGCTATTTAATTGTTGAAACAAATTGTATTCATACAACAATTTTTAATAAAGTTACCGAATTATGTCGTATACACCGTCCGAAAAAAACAAAATATTTTGTTTAAAAAATTTGTTGGTTATTTGCGTATATAAAAAAATTAATATTTTGATAGATTTAAATATTTTTTCATAAACAAGTACTAAACTAATACTACAAACTAAAATAAAATATAATTTCGTTGTTCAGTGCATTAGTTATTCAGTTACTAAAATCCATCGTCACTATCTCTGTCTCTCTTGGTCTTGACGACCTATATGCGATTGAAATTTGTATCAATTCCTAATTTTATTAATTATCATTATTTATTCTTCGTTTTTCCTATAAGATTGTATGGGTAAGTTCATTAATTACAAAATTAATTTATAAATAATAATATTAATTTTACGATGTAATGTAAATCAGTGTGAGATAATATAGGAAATAATTTTGTTTTAAATATAATTTAGAAACATCGAGTAATATTATAAATTCAATATTTTTTCATCATATCAATGAATAGCATTAACGTTTTAAATTCTCATTTATAACAGTGACGTTCTATGAGATTTTCCCGGCCAAAAGGCCATGTACTAACCTTGGACCTTCTATTAGCACGTGATGCTATTTAAGTGTATGGACAAGGGATAGCTCGGTCACACTAAATCCTTAAATCACACTGAGACATCAATCGATTTAACGCCGATCAAAACCGAAGCCTCCGAGATCTCGTACCACATTCACTAGTCGGTGCGCACCCGCGAGCAAGGTTTAATCATTCGCACGAAACCAACCCGTACGAATCCAACCCAGACGAGCTAAGATCTATCCGTTTCGTTAAGATCACAAGTTGGTCCTCATGACGGGGATTTAGCGATACCCTTACTTTTATTCTTGCACGCATCAATAATAGGACATGCCTCGAACGACCTCCGCCTCAGCAGCGCTACCGTCTTAAGATAAATTTTATCGACACCAGATATCTATTGCACGTACTTTTTATCCCCCGTAGTGTCACCGTGAGAGTGAAATTAGAGTCTTAACTCTGAGACTCTAGGGTCCTGCACAAGTGAGAGACCTGTGTTTTTTTCACCCACCCAAGTCAGTATGGTGAAGCACCTGCCGTAAGTTTCGACCCGACAGAATAGACACCTCATCTGCTCGACCTTATATAGCACACCTAAGGCCACGCTCTCCTTCAACGGAGGAATTTGACATTCTAAGTTCCTAACCCCCCAGCCAGAAGATGGATTGGACAACCCAACCGTCAGGCTGGGGCCATATCTCAAGCCGCCCGCCAGGAGACCCATGGTCGGCGAACACTTATTTGAATATTCGTGATTAACCCCGCGAAAAGGTCTTTCCGTTATCTGCCAGCTACGGACGCTTGAGGGCTGCTTGGGCACGTGCATTGTTCCAGGCAAGTACCAAGATAAGTTATATTGTTTTTTGAACCTACCTCTATACAAGCAAGTACATCGGCTGAGGATTCACAAAGAACACATGTCTTATTCATAACAGATATAACTATTTTAATATATTAATATAATATCGTCGTTGAACATAAGTGCAAATTTAGGCTTTTTCCGTGTCACACTAGGAAAATTGTGTTTCCTTCTCCCTTTCCTACAAAGCAATTTACGCTAAAATGAATTTTAACAATTACGAGTAATTATCAGATTAATGAATAATACATTGTATTAATGCTATTAGAAATCGCTATGATTTTATTACGAACTATGAATGTGTTTATACATTTATATTCAGTATCAACATATGATTATTCGCCGTTAAAACTATTATGTTTAGATGGCAATTGGCCAATAACGACATAACACGCATTTCATAAGCGGTAGGTAGTGGACAGACGAATAAGATTTTCGGAAATCATATAATTAAATTCTAGTTTTATTATTATCTATATAGTATATATAGATAAGCTTAACACAGTGATGGAGATAACTCGTACTCTTCTATAAATGGCGACCTAGTCCGGTTGGCAACACAACCTGCCCGAGAACTCCGATCAGTATCTCGAAGCACCATCCCAAAACGAGGTCAGTAGGCGGCCACGACTCACTACACTACGATGATTTCGTCATAAACAGTTCCAATGCACGGTAGCAATGTAGTAACACACAGTTCTTCTTGAGTACACAGCGGTGACATACAGTACCATGTGTGTGCACAACAGTAAGTCTGTGGTGTGTACAGACAAATACTCGCGGTCCAAACACACGGTGGCAATTCGACGACGGAATAGTTCTATACACACGCTCAACAATCTCACTGTGTGATCTAACCGAACGCATGGGTCGTCACGCGGTTAGTCAGAAACCACAAACGAATCAGTTACACGTGAAGTAGTCAAAACCAGACTGGCTGTGTTGAC
This sequence comes from Schlechtendalia chinensis, assembly GCA_019022885.1. Taxonomy (NCBI): domain Eukaryota; kingdom Metazoa; phylum Arthropoda; class Insecta; order Hemiptera; family Aphididae; genus Schlechtendalia; species Schlechtendalia chinensis. The sequence continues at coordinate 63,719,995 of CM032339.1, forward strand.
GGCACGTCTAGTGATCAGCGGTCTAAATCGATCTTTTTCAAGTGATGTTTTGAGTTTTGCCCATATCTGCAAGGGTCGATTTTTTTACGAATCGATTTTTATAGGTCAATCTATTTACAAATTGATCCACTATGGAACTAGACTTTACAGATAACAATATTTTTAATATTTTTAAAATCTTGTAAATAATATGCAAAGATAAAAACATAATATTCAAAGCTTTTTTTTTTGCTTATTCCAAGCCTTGTGTGCCCGTCGTCGATTCTACTACTCCTTTCCATGCTTTCCTGTCCTAAACTAGTTTTCTTAATCACTTATTCTCAGGAGCTTGAGGTCTAATTTATATTTCTTTAAATTGTTTGATTCTGACGTCTTCGTACTTCTGCTTTTTTTCTTTTTCATTATTTTTATTATGAACTTTGAGCAGGTTTCCCAAACTTCTCTGCTGTACAACACCTTCTTTATTATATTGTTTGCTGATAATTCTTCACCAATTACCATTTTTGTATTCCTTCTATGATATTACTAAGCGTCGCAGTCGAATAATATATGTTAGGTGTCATACATACCATGTCCGCAGAACCAGCATTCAGGAGCCTCTAATTTACCGAATTTATGTAGAAATTCTGCATTGTATCTATAGCCCGTTAAGGCTTGGGTTAAATGAAAGCTTGTTTGTCCGTACCGTCTATTAATCCATTTTTAAAGGTTTGGTATTAATCTCCTTTGTCCACCTGATTTCTAAACTTGTATTCCAGAGTTGTTGCTATTTTTGGTATTCTCTAATTTCCGTTTGCTTCTTGACTATATTTAGTTAAATTCCGCTTTTTGAATTGTCATAGATGTATTTTCTCATTATGTTTTCGGTCTTTTTTTTTAGTGCTTATGTTGTGATCTCACGTAATGATTGGCCATTCACTTTCCAGACGTGTCCGACCCAGTTTATCCTTTTGCTTTTGAGAATTTCTATTATGTCTATCGCATTGAATATTGCTTTCGGCTCTGCATTTTCTCTTGATCCATATGCATTCTTTTCCTTGTTTATTTTAAGACCATAGATCGCAAGATTTTCCTTTTAAACAATATTATTTTATTTTTTTCCGACTTTGTGAGTCTTGCTTGTCGCATATTCTCTACATTCATATAGAAATATAAGTATAATGAGCACTGTATATAGTCTTAGTATCGCTATTTTGCTCAATATGTATTTTAATAATGGTACAAGCGCAAAATACCACTTATTTCCTGTTGTTAATCTCCAATTAATCTCTTTGTGGCTATTTGCTTGTTGATTAATATAAACTTCTAGGTATTTCAAATTTGAAACCTTTTCAGAGGTTAAATTCCTAACTACCAAAGAATCTTGTAAAAATGTTTACCGATATATTGTTAAATATTCTGTTTTTTGCTTGTTAACTTTCAATGTTTTTCGATTGTCTCTTTTACACTTTTTTCTATAATTATGTCATCTGCATATGCTGTTTATATTATCTAACATCCATCAGTTATTCTTAGTCTTGTGACATCAAGTCTTAGAATCTTAGTCAGTAACGTCTTTGATTACTGACTCTATGCCTATGTTAAATAATGTGGATGACAAAAGGTCTCCATGACTTAAAACTATTTCCACGAAAAATTCTTTTGTGAATTTTGCGTTAAACTTAATTTTACACTTTGAGTGTTGGACACATGCGTTTACTAGCATCACCAAATTTGCAGGAATTCTCAGTAGAGTCATTACTTTCCAAAATTTATATCGATTTATAGAGTAATCTGCTTTTCTGAATTTCACAAGTAATAGGTACATATCCAAGTCGAACTCTTGACTTGGACTCTTGACTCTACTATGTGATTTCTCGTATCTATTTGATCAATTTTCGAACTCAATGGCATGCATCCTAATGGATATTATCGTATTATTTCCTTCAAAAATCAGTTTGATTCAATTCGTTTATATGTTTGATACTATTGTATAAGATGTATTTAGTTAGGATATTCCTCTGTAGTTCTGGCATACCATGGTGTCTTTTTTTTTGCAAATCGGGCATAATCCTAACACGTGTCTTCTTGTTTGTATTTTTTCTTGTTTTCATATACTTTCTACTAGCAATTTTAGATATGCCAGTAAATATTTTTTTCCTCTTTTCAAGAATTCTGCAACAATCATATTTCCCTCTGGACCTTTCTTATTTTTAATCACATCTACTGCCCATTCCATTTCTTCTACTATAGGTTCGTTTAACTTCTGTTCAACTTTGTTAAGGGTTTATTCTATATCTACCTATGATGGCTGGTTAACCATTTTTTCAGACATATCCTTGAATTCATTTGTGGCATTCTTCATCCTTTATAAGTTTCAATTTCGCCTTAAGCCTAACCTTAATTTCATTAGACTTCCCAAAAAAGGGTTTTATGTTGTTTTTATAGCAATTCTCTATCACATAGGATATAGAGTTTTTTCATGATCTTTTTTCTATTTAAATACTTGTTTTGTTTGTCGTTACTTAACTACGAACAATTTTAATTTTTTTTTCACTTGAGTGTTTTAATATTTTTTTTTCATGCAATATCGTTTTCAAAGTTTGCTATTTTACACTGTTCATCAAACTATTTTATTGTCCTTTTTTCAAAACCTAAAGCTTCATTGGCCTACGTTTTGACTGAATTTTCAATCTTGCTCCACAAATCATCTACGTTGTTTGTTTTCACTATTATTCGAAAGGGTCCCTTGATTTTATTCTTGTTTTGTCTTTTGCTCTCTTGAGTTTTCCGATTTTCTATATTAAACCTTTTAAAAGAAATGGCCTTTCTTCGCCATTCCACTAAAAAACGTAGTTTTATTTTTGCTCTTAAAATATAATAGATTAACATTTCGCTGTTACTTCTCATGCTCAGATCATCTATGATGTAACTCTTGAATTGCTTATCGACTATAACTTGGTTCTTTGATTCAATTTATTTTTTAAAATAAAATATACAAAAATTTTTTTCAATAACCAGTTGCAGTTAATTATTTTTGTTCGGGCATGTATGAGTACGAAATATTTACTTTCAGTTCAAAAATTATTAAACGAATTTCATTATGAGTTTTATAGCTAGAAATTCCATTCGAAGTGGTCACCCAATTGCCTATTAATTGAAAAGGTCAAATTAAATTAAAATTTTTGCTAATAGACATATCGTATAATAAATGGTAAACAATAATATAATAATATAATAAAGTTATCTCTTAAAAAACTATATTGTTATAAATTATATTTAGAAGTAATGACGTTGAATAAATCTATTTTTACTGAATTATATCGTTATTACTATAATTGGAAATTCCATTCGAGGTGGGAACTAAATTTTTAAAATCACTTGAGATTTTCAAATAAATGTCAAATATTTAGAATTACTGATATATAAAAATGTCTAGTTAAGTACTGAAAAATAAATGTTTACAATTATCTTCTCATTATAATTTAACTTTCTAAAAACTCATTAATAATCGAATTCAAAAATTATTTTGTTGTGAATAATACTTAAATCTATATTCTAACTATAGATACAAATATTAGATAAAAATCAAATATTTTAATTTGTTGTTATAAATCGTTTCTAATATTTTACAAAAATATTATTTATATTTAAAATTTTCAGTTATACGTATTATTATATGTATTCTATACATAATAAAGAATTGAAAATGTGTGACTGTCGTGATGAAAAAAATATTTAAAATATATATGCATATTCTCATATAACAATATTAAATATATTTTTTATGTGATAACCAAATATTTGTGTGTATATTTAAATACATGGATATAATAACTTACTATAAAATATATATACATTTTGTAGATGATCTTACACATGAAAAATTTGATAGTGAGTTATATGTTAATCTATTAAATTTAATGTTGATATATTTAAATTATATTGAAAACATATGGAAATTTCATTTTGGTTGATGTATTTAATTATATACATATATATATATATGTATTTGAATTTCAAATTCTAGCTGAATAACCGTACGTTGCAAGGGGCAAATGTAAATTTGTATATTTATATTTCTGCCACTGATGACTTTTATAATTTCGCGCGATACTTGGGAAAACGTTTTAAATTAATTTATGTTTGGTAGATGTCATCTTACAAAAGTTTGTTGGCAATGTGATACATTGTGTAGAATAGTCAATTGCCAACTTTCCATTCCCAATATCCAGCAATTGTTTTGCGAAACGTTCGGCGAATGCATAATTTTGTAGTTGAACACGCATATTGGTTTTCAAAGTCAATTTGTTGACATGTCACCATAGAACTGAAGATTTGATACACGCATTAAATTCATCAGCGGGAGTTGACGTGATCTCACTGGCAAAGTTTATCTAAAATCCTCAGACAATAGAATGTGTGCTCCACCAAAAGGCTGTCTATTACGCATCAAATCTTGCAGTGAACGATGAAGCGCTTCTAAAGCATTTTTGCGAGCCATTGTACATTTGTCCTATATGATAAGTTCACATGCTTGGAAATCTTTGCCGATTCCAGAATTTTTTCTGATATTGCATGTTGGCATCTCAGTGGTTTGCAAATTCAACGGCAATTTCACTGCTGAATGCGCTGTTCGACCACCGACCATTAGTGTTTGTGATGCAATTGCCAATGATATTTTTTTCTGTGATCGTATACTTGCCAATATCATAGAAATGAGAAAAGTTTTTCCTGTACCTCTGGGCGCATTTATGAAGTACAATCCACCGCTATGATTGTTTATTGCCTCCATGATTGTGTCATATACAATGTGCTGTTCTGACACCAATTTTGGAAGATTATTTTCAACAAATGTACCAAGTCATGGATATCAAATTGTTTCACGATGCAAAAAAACGATCATATGTTGTATTAGTAGGTTGGATCGATGCACAAATTTGTTACCAAAATCCGACAGAGGTAGAAGCACGATGATAGATGTCCTTGGATTTTGAAAGTTGGCATGCAATTCTTACGTACGACGCTAAAACGTTGACGATAAAGGTCGATAAAGCTACATTACCATTGTTACTACACGCAAACTACCTACACATTTGGAAGGTGAAACATCACTAATTATCCACGAAAACTTAGAAATTGTATTTTCTAATCACAAACTAATAAAAAACCACGCCAGAAACTTTATAAAAAACATATGACGGTTGCTTTTGGGAAGCATCTGACGTCACACCCTTAGTTACGGCAAAGAGTAAGCAACTCGTAGTTGCGAAGGACAACCGGTTTACCGGTGCCGGGTTTTATATCCTTAAGAAGTCGGGTTTTGAAAACTTTTAAGGGACAAAAACCATCCCGGGACCACGCTAAGTACGTGGGAAAAACCCTATCAAATTCCATCCAGCGTTTTGGCCAGGTGACGATAACATACATACAGAGACCAATTCATTTATATATTTATAGGTATATATATATATAGTTATTTGAATTTCAATAATCTTTATAGTTATGAAGTATTTATTTGAGCAAGAGTTTTTGCCGAACGCAGTTTAATTATAAATACATATTTAGAAATGTTTGTCTTTTGTTTTTTGTTTAGTGGAATGCGATAAAACTCAAGCATTCATGCATGTATATTACAAATTGGGTAAATACATTATAAACTAATCATTCCTAAATTCAAAATATTTTTTTTTGATAATTATTGTAAATTATACCTATTTACAGCTTGTCATAATGAATTTACAATCATAAATTTATTATTATTATTGTGGTTATTTTAACAATTTTTTGCTATTTGCTCGGCAGGCCATCATGGATTTCTGCACGCTTTCACTTTATTTCTCCGTTTGTCGTTATCTTTTACAGTTTCTATTTCCATTCATCCGTTGACATCTGAGATATGTTTCTGTAAACTATCAAGCCACCCCTGGGGGGGTCATCTTGTCGTCCGCGTCTTTGCTATGTTTCTAACTAAGATATTTCGTATTAGATTTCCATAAATCTGCTAAACCTAGCCAGACCACTACAACTACAATAGTTTTGATTTAATGGACATTCGTATATTCTTCTGTTGTTCTACCTTTTGATTTCATCATTTCTTTTCTCTCATTCTCCCCATTTAAGATTCTTACAGGATAAGTAATATACATGATAATGAATTCCCATTATCAAGTAGGTACTTGATATAGCAATAACGTATTAATAATAATAAAAATATATTAAATTATAATATCAAATATACAATTTTTTCATCATTTTTTACCTATGGTTCCCAGGTATATCAGTTATAAGCACTCATTCGCGTTCCTTTCAAAATTGTTATAAAGGCACGCTAATTTTATTTAAATGTAGTAAAGGAACTCCGTCCCCTTGCGTCCCCCCAATTCAAGCAGTGCTCCTAAGTATTTAAAGCAATGCACTTGCTTGAAAAAGTAACGAGTAACTTTAAGCTTTGCTTCGTTTATCATATGCTCAGCCACTCTATATTTTGTTCAAGTTAATTTTGTCTGACGAAGCGCACACAAAAAAATACTCGCTTAACCAACTCAACATAGAAGGGGCTGATTCGATGTGACCATCCTAACTGAAGGTAGTGTTCGAAACTAAAGTTTTGGCATTTGGCTCAACCCGGCAGTGATAAGAGCTTGAAATTGTGATGGTTGATTTTCTTTTAGGTGATAACACTATTGAGCCCACCACACCCATTGCTGTTCGTCGAAGTGAAAATAGTACGTGCCCTAAAGTTGCTTGGTCTTGGTCATTAGAATTGTCATCGAATAGATTTTTCACGTTCATGGCCGATGAGTATATACATGCTCTGCCAATAAACCTGTACCTTGATGGCATTCCCCAAATATATCAATAGCTTTTTTTGTTCTTTAAATCGCTAGATTGCATGGCTGTGTTTTTTTTTAAAATTAGTATATGACTGCTGTACTCCAATTTTCACGAATCTGCTAATATATTCATAGGGTTTAAATTATTTCTGTATTTATACAGCTAGATGCGTTATAGCTGAACTGATAGACAGCTAGACTGCTAATATAATTAGTATCAAGTTTAAATTTTACTCTACCAGTGACATTATATTTTTAGGAGTTGATGATTTCGAGTCTAGATTTCGTCAAAGCTTGGCTTGAATAACTCTAGCTCTATAGTATCGTATATTATTTGCTCATAAATGTCTCTTGAAAGGATGAATTGTTAGCCCTACGGTTACCTTCCCCCCTGAAGAACCATATCACCCCAACCAATTATGGTCAAAGAGCAATTGCGGTGCTTAGTAGTGGGTGTTGGACTATAAAGATGCCTTTCTCCCACGCCTTATTATTATTATAATTATATTTTTCATTGTAATGATCTCTATAATATTAATTAATCTTTTATTAGTATTAAGAAAAACACACACACACACACACATACATAAATATATGCAAAACTTATTTTTAAACATTTTCTGTAGTTAAAGCGCACAGTTTATCAGGTTATTTTATTTTATTTATACAAAATTACATCTATTTTGAAAATATGTTAGTTATTTATTAGAAAATGAACAAACGTTATCGTTTGTATAATTATTTACACCAAATAAATGTACAATCGTAATATTTAAAAATTGATTAATATATGTAGATAAAATAACAATGTATACATACATATAACTAAATATATATGTATAAATATTTAGGAATTTCTATTGCATATCAAAATGAACTTTTGAATAGCTTTTTTAATGGTATGTATCTTTAGTGGGAATAAATAAAATTACTTCAATTAATAGTTACTTATAATTGCTATATAGTGAATATATGATATATATATATATGAATATCATAGAAAAATAGTACATGTTTCATGACTATTAATATCTAATAATATATAATAATAACTATCACGAATTTCGTTAAAAAGACAAAATTTACAGCCTATAAAGACATTTTACACCACATGTTTCAAGATCCAAAGACTTGGTGCCAACATAACATAGATAAATTTCGTTCGTATTTTTTTCATTATAATGATTTAAGACGCAATGTATCCACTTACAAAATCATTATTAGCTCATTAACTTTATTATCTTTTAACGATATTTATACTTATGACAAAAGCACGTAAGAAAAATCTGAACAAATCTATTGAAGACAAATGCCAGGGTAAGAAGATATTTAACACCCTGTAATAATTTTATACTACCTATGTTCTAAGTTTTTTAAATATATTAATTGTGAATAACGTATGTTTGAATATAATACAAATATACCAATACGTATTCTTATAATAGCAATACATTATTATAAAAAAATTAAATAAATTGTTATAATATTTATAACACCCAAAATATAAATAATTATAGAAAATAAAATATATGCATGGAAATTAAAATTTGTAAACCTTTAAATTAAACGTTAACACGTAATTATAGATTTTTAACAATTGATATGATGTTATGCAGTTCAACATAGTATCTGAAAAAAAGTTTTTTATCTTTACCATTGCTAATATATGGAACGTTGAATATTCCACAGTATAAGCGTGTCCAGAACTTTTTAGCCGGTCGTGCATAAGATGTGACATTAGATAACCAAAAGGGAAATAAAAAATGATCCTCAATTTTTGAAAAAATTATTATTACCTTATCAATTATAATACAAATAGTAATTAATATTTTCTTTTTTACTAAAATATAAACAATATTAATTTTATAAAAATTAACAGAAAAAGTGCTAAAATGTGCGACGTCTCGTTCGTTAAGGCTTCTCGCGATCGAGCGCCGAGTGACTACCCTCCAATAGTTTTTGTGTTTTGGAAGGGTCGCCAACCATGTACCAAGATCTGGGAGACCGGAGTACATGGATTTAAACAAAATCACGGAAATAGGAAATAAAAGGAAGAAAACAATGAAATTATATGTTTGAACGATTAATGTAGTTTATTAATATGAAAATGAAAAGCTTTAATTAAATAGAAGGAAAAGCATATGGTCCTGCATTAAAAACCTTCCCTAAAAAAATATGATAATAAAATAACACCAATAATTCAAAACAAAAATAAGAATTCAAATACACAAATATATAACTCACGAACGATTAACGATAGTAAAAAAAAATCACAAACGTGATCTACTATAACTAACCTCGCGAGGGGCTTTCCGACCGCTCGTAGACGTCGGAAAGACAATTATAAATTTTGTGTATTGTATTCTTTGTTTTTGTAAAAAAATAATAATTAAAAATACATAATAATAACGATCGTAATGTACCGGCCAAGTACCACAAAAAGCATATATATATCCATTTTACTCTACTCACCTCATGATCCTAGAGTACCTAGGACCACGACCGTCTCTCCCTCCGTGGATGGACCTCCACCACGGGGACGATTCCCTGGATCTACTCCATATTGGGGTATTTGACCATTATGGAAAAATAATTGATCACGACAAAAATAACAAAAAATACGGGAGAAGACGGAATCTACACGTTGGCGACCGGTGAAAGAGTAGGCCGAGGTAAAAGAAAAAATATATATAATTCACAATTGTATTGCGTAACCAGCCCGTAATTAAAATGGTGATATTTTTACTCGGTTATTATCGAATATTTCTAATTAATTATGCTGTGACGGTGGAGAGGTGGCGACGATGGTCGGGAATCGGACGTCGAATACATACCTCTCCCATGAGAACACCCGACACGTATTTATATTGAAAATACCGTCTCCATCCACAATTAATAGTTTCTAGGTATACACAACTTGTTCTGAAACGTTACAAATGTCTATAAGTTAAACAAATTAAATAGTTTTTAATTATAGAATTACAAAGGTTATTTAAAATACTTATTAAAAATTAATTTTTATGTATAATCTAATTTGCTTACTATTATTGGAGTTAAAACTTAAAGATTATTTATACAAAATTTGTAAATTGTTTTTCTATTATCCATTTTTGTCGTTTATTAAAAAAAAAAAAAATTTTAAATTATTAAACAGGCTTAAATACACAATAAACTTGAAATCGATTTGAGATATCATATTATCTTTTAGATTTATTCGCACATGTTTCGTTATTTATCAATTTTCATGAGCTATCTATCAAGTGAACAATTTGTTGTTTGTCGTTGTATCGTAAAGAACTAATATATAATATTTGCAACACCTACTGCACTTAAAATTAGTACTTTGGTATAATATGATAGTATTCATATTATCAATTATCATAGATAAGATTCAAGATGTTAAAAGTACAATACAACTATTTATAAATCGTTATATATTATATATTACTAATAATTGTTCTTTGATAAAAGTGATATGAAATATAGAGATAAAAATGTTGAAAAACAATTATTATTAATATTTAACAAACTATAGGAACCGCAACAATTGTTAACATAAACTCAAATTTACAGGTCGTGCCTGTGCATGACAGGCCGTAGCTTATGTTCCAGAGATTATTATTTGTAAAATTAATTAATTATGTTTAGAAAGTATGAATAACCCAACGTTTCGTATATTCCAAAGTAATTATATTTTGTTTATTTAATAAATAAAACCATATTGAAAAGCCTTTTAAGATACTTTATGTTAAACAAAAATAATATTTGTTTATTATTCATAAGAAATCGGTATTCAAAAATATTGAAATATAATGAAAAATTAGAATTTATTGAATGAAAATGAATATTGACAACTCCGTTTTGCATGTATATTTTTGAAGCATATTCACATCAAGAAGCTCTGGAATGTATGTTCACTAAATTCAGTAAGTTAATTTGTATAGTATATTATTACTATTTTATGCCTTTAAAACGTAATTAAATAAATAAAGTTATGCATCAAATATAATTAATATTTTTTTAATAAATTTATTATTTATCTTTATTTATTTATAAAGTCTTAAATTATATAAAATGATATAACAAGATAAAATGAGATCATAAAGGTACATTATATTTCTTGAAATTTTATTTTTGGACAGAAAAGTTATATTCACTTTAAAGAAACAATTTTCGTTAATATTTTATACTAAACTAAGATTGCATCAATAAAAATAGATATATTTATTTACATATAGACATTTTTGTATGTATCTTAATTGTTATTTCATTTTTTTATAGAATCCCAATATGTAGAATATAAACATATTAAAGGTAAAATTTTAAATATTTAAATATATCTTAGTTAATACTTCGAATTTACATAAATCAATTACATCAAATAGCGTCAAACGCATCATATGCGTGTAAAGATCTCTATGACAACAAAATATAAATTTGAAAAATAATTAATGCATTATATAAATTAAATATGATGAAATTCTTTTTCAGTTAACTCGAATACATATTGAAAATTACAGTTATATTTATAATATCACTCATATTGTATAAACTTCATATTCAGAGTACAATAATTATATATTATGTATTTATATAGCTATACAAAGGTATTACTATAATTACGTTGGAGATATTATCGAAAAATATATTGGTATGTATCATAAAATTTTATTAACATAGTTCTTTTTAGATAAAAACATAATCATTTTGAACTTTAAAATGAATTTAAAATAATGTTAAAAGTACTCCATGAAATTTTAAAAAATTAAATTGTATTGTCTGTTATCTAAATGAATCTAAGTGACTATTTCAAATTAACCTTATATTAGCGTAATCGAATCCTGTTTATTCAACATCCAATTCACTTAATATTACTTATTAAATTAATTATTAATTTCTTATTCTCGTAATTTTTCCTAGTATAATTATAATTTAGCGTAGTTTTCATTTTTGTTGTTTTATTTTATATTCAAGTTTTTAAAATTATTATTATTATAATTATTACGATTATTATAATACAAGATGCATTATTAATACACATATTGTTAATTTTGCAAGTTATGTTTATTTTAATTCTTGGGTTATATACTTAAATATAATTTTTTTGACACTTTTTCTTAGTGAGGTTGTAACAAAGACTTAGGAGACGAACTAAAGTGGATCAAATTTTGATATTTGTGTTATTTATGTACTTATTTATTTTTTTTTTATAGAATATACCAATGCAAGAAGTCCTATGGATTATTGTAACAACATAGATTCACCTCCACAATATGTAATTCATGTTGATAGAAATGGAACGTTTCAATATTTAAAGAACTTTGATAACAATCAAACATTTGCGAATTTATCATCTGTCAATCAAGATAAAGTTTTCGATAACAGTGAAAAAATTTTATCTTCATCTGCTGAACATTACGGTAAAGGAATAAAAATCAATTAGGTCTGATAAAAATGTAATCGTCTTACAAATTTCAAACTATAAATACTGATAGTTAATCTGGTGCCTTAAATAGTATTTATCAGTATTGTAGGTGATTTTTATTTTTAACGTATTATAAATACATAAATATATAATAAAGTAGTGAAAATAAAAGAAAAAACAAATAAAGAGTAAAAAGGATATGCAAAAAATAATTAAAAAATTAAAAAATAAAGAAATAAAAAAGAATAATTATAAATATAATAGCTAAAAGAAGAAAGAAAAATAAAAGAATTAAATAAAATAAAATAACTATTAAATAAAATAGTAATAAAATAAAAGTTATACGTTAATACTCGTAAATAAAAAAAATATATATATATATATTTAAATAAATGAATAAATATATAAAAATATATATATATATATATATATATACACATATATGTATACTTAAATAAACAAAAATAATAATATACACACATATGCAACAACTATTATATTTTCTTTCTTTTTCTTTAATCAACGTAATATTCATTGGCTTTTTGTATATTTAAGTATACATATACATATATGTATATATATATATTTAAATATATATGTATATATATAAATATAAATGAAATTCACAAACGAAATTATATTAGCATTTGACCAACGCATAAATCATTCACACAATATCGAATAATTCTATACTATATTTTCATTGACCAAACAAAATGTAACAAATTGTTTTATAAATTTATGTATTAAATTTCTATGATACAAATGAATATCAATAAATTATTATATGCGTCATTTAAAAGTATTAATAATTCTTTTTAATACTTTCTAATACTTTAGAAATAAAATTTGTGCGTGTTACGAGTGCGCGCGGATGAAATGAAACTTCTTTCAGAGTCATTCAACCGATAGAATATTAAATTTGTATTGGATGTAATTTCATCTGTTCTATATCTTCCTCTTTCAATAATATTTTCTACATTTTATCAAATTTTTAGTCTTGCAACTAGCTAAACACCCGATTTTTCTAGTTATGTGGTGGTTTATATTTAACCCTAGAAATTTGATAGGATCCCTGTAAGTTTATTTTTTATTTAATTACCATTGTATAGATTTTGTACGTCTCGTACTGACATTACTTAATTTCGGCTAAATGGATTACTGTACGTTTTTCCGAATGATCATTTTTTCGAATGACCATTTCATGAAAACTACGATTCCGAATCAATTTTCTCGAAGTAAATTTTTGACGAAAGGTTTTATTCACGTATTATATATTTCTCAGCTTATATCACCATTTGTTTGTAATACTCATGAATATCCTTAAGCATAATCTTGTGCATTATATAATTTCGATATTTTAAGTTTCAGAAACTGAGGTTCTGTTACTAGGTGGTCCCTTTTTTCTGTGATAAATGTTATATTGTACTCATTCTCGTATCCTTAATGTTTATTGATTTTATTGTAAACAGATTATTATATTTTTACTAATAAAAAATAATTTTAAGAAAATAAGACCTTTTTGAATAAATACGATATGCATAGAACATTAAAGAACGATTCGAATTCACAACACACCAAATACCAATAAACAACGATTTCTTACAAAAAACTGTGCGTGTTAGGAGTACGCGCGGTTGAAGTAAAATGTCTTTTAGAGTTATTCAACCAATAGAATATTAGGTTTGTATTGGAATTATTTTCATTAACAACATGATTTGATGTATCCGTAGATGATCCTTGATGTGTTTGTCGAGAAATTTTTGGAGTTACATTCGTTGACTGACATTGTTGTTTTACTTTCGGTTGTGCTCTTTATTCCTGATAACGTTCAGCGTTTGATTTTGGCATGTTTGATCTTCTTGATATTCAAAAGTGTATATGGAAGCTAATAAATGTTCTCTATTCCGCTAGATAAATAAATAAATTTACTGTACAAAGGAACTATGCAAACCGAGAGCGTTTATCAATTAAATGCTTACTTGGTCACCACTGCTAGATACGTTGAGATCGGTTACTTGGTTTACCATTTAGGGTTCTTGGTTTGGTTCGTGTATTGATTTACACATGCACATGAAATCAGTAAATAAATAGTAAAATGTATGAACACCTGTATATTTAATTAGACGTGTTTTCGATGTACGTGTACTACAGATTACAATAGATATATTGATTTAGTTTTAATTATTGTCATTATAATTTTAGTCAAGTAAATCATTTTGATTGCTTTTTAGAGGCCATTCAATTATCATTTTTCAAAATCCATTGAACTCTTCCGGGATAAATTTCAAAGTGCTTTTGATATCATTCAACTTTTTTTTGTTGATTGGTAGTTTTCCATTTATGCCTTGTCGACTGGAATTTATTTGTTTGATGTATTTATAAGTTTGATGCGGAATTTCGAAGACGAAACATATGTTCAACTAACGTATTTATAAATTCTCGATATTTAATTTAATTTTTATTGAAACAAGAAATAAAGAAGTGATGATATGATGATAAGCTAAATGATGATTTGTTAGCTCTCAGTACATTATTCACGTATGAGGCATTACTTAAACATGTTTTTTTGTAATATGATGGCCACCATTTTTTGTAATCAATTATGAGGTTTTGATCAACTTTTACGACTGAAAGTTTGTCAGGAATTGTCGAAGCGTAAGAAATCAAATTAATATATTGGTTCATTGTGCATAATCGTTCGTATTTTACTAGCGTTCTTTTAATTAGACCAAAATCGCCTTCACAAGACATGAAAGAATGATCTCTCATAGGATATTAAATCTTTTAAATCTTTTCTCTTCTACCAAACCCATTAAAACCCGAATAATTGTGTTGTTTTTAAATTTGGAAAAAGATACTTGTCCTACTTGTGACGAGCTAAAGGCTAAAATAAAATCTCAAAGTTTTAACGAAAATTCAAAAAGGAAGTGGCCGTTGCTGAATTAATACTTCATAAGTGCCGAAGTAAAAAGTTTTAGACAGCTTTAAGTTCAATAAAAATACTATACCAGGACAATAAAAAAAGTGTGGGAATTGGTATTGATTACATGGCTATTCTTTCATTACCTAAAATACCTGTTAAAGATAGTTATTGTTATAGACAGCTCACAGTTTGTAATTTTGATATTCATAACATATCTAAGAGTAGTATTAAATGTTACGTTTATCATGAGGAGGAGGCTGCTAAAAGGACCTAACGAAATCACATATTTTATAAATCATTACATCAAAAATAATATGAATGAAGAAGTTGAACGCCTTTATATTTTCTATGATAATTGTGCAGGTCAGAATAAAAACAACACAATTTTTCGGGTTTTAATGGGTTTGGTAGAAGAGAAAAGATTTAAAGATGTTGAAGTTTTATTCCTATGAGAGATCATTCTTTCATGTTTTGTGACTGTGATTTTGATCTAATTAAAAGAACGCTAGTAAAATACGAATGATTATTCACAATGAACCAATATATTAATTTGATTTTTTACGCTTCGACAATTCCTGACAAATTTTCAGTCGCAAAAGTTAATCAAAACCTCATAATTGATTACAAAAATGGTGGCCAACATATTACAAAAAAACATGTTTAAGTAATGCCTCATACGTGAATAATGTACTGAGAGCTAACAAATCATAATTTGCTTTATCATCATATCATTACTTCACTATTTTTTGTTCTAATAAAAATTAAATTAAATCCCGAGAATTTATAAATACGTTAGTTTAACTTACGTTTCGTCTTCGAAATTCCGCATCAAACTTTTTATTTCCAGTCAATAAGGCATATAATGGAAAACTACCAATCAACGAAAAAAAGTTGAATGATATCAAAAACACTTTGAAATTTATCCCAGAAGAGTTTAATGGGTTTTGGAAAACGATAATTGAATGGCCTTTACTTAAAGATCATTCAGTTATCAACTACATTATTTACTCAATGTATTCCATTAAACGTTGTATGTAAATATCTTGCTCATATTTGTTTTTCATTTGATTGAACATTTCAAAAATACTTTTTTTTCATCATCAGTGAATACAGATAGACATGATTTTTTATACCTTTATACCACTAATTATAATTTAATAAAATTATATATAGTTATTAGAATAGAACATAATAATATATCATTATAGTATACATACATGCATGTTGTTGTTGGTACTTTTTCATGAATTTCTTTCCCGGCGTAATTAATATAAGATTCACCTTGAACTCTCGCATTTTTAATAATGTTCCGTATTTATTTGTCGTAATTTATCTCACCTTTCTTTCTTTTTAAAGTTTCGAGAATTTCTGCTCTAGAGTCAGACTCGGAATTCATTTTTAAAAATTAAATACCTACACAGTTCAAATTTTACTTTACTTTAGTAAGGGCTATTGTATACTGGTTTAGAGAACTTTATTATAGTTATGAGTTTATTGAAGCTTTCATGGACTGGAAATTTATTATCTGTGTGATTTTCGGAAATATCCATGTTGTGGTTTTTATTTTTCTGACGTTCCGAAACCGTAACAGGTTCCATTATCGTTTATTATAGTTATGAATAAAATGGATATACCAAATTGATAAAAGTATAATATATATAGTACATTCGTTGGTATTTTGTTCAAATATAATATACATATTTAGAGTATATCTATTGGTATTTATTCAATTAAGTTGATATACTAAGATATATTAAAAATAATAATACGCATGAAATACCTAAATAATGGTTTACTACAGAAACGGGACATATGATGGACATGCCCCCTTTCTGTATTAAACTGAAATTTCCAAACGCTATATTTGGTGACTGAAAAATCAGATTTCACTCCTTTCTGCATCAAACAATGTATTTACGCGTACTTAATGCAAAATAATAATAAAATGAAACTTGATAAAAATGGACTGGTCACCTTTCTGCAGTTAGCGACATATTATGTCAGTGGCGTATTTGAAACTTCACTTCAGGGGGGGGGGGTTCCTATATAGAAATAATAGGAAATGTTAATCAAAAAGTTTGTGAGGTGAATGAAGTAGCGCAACAAGTGGGGGTGTTGGGTAGTCCTTACACTAGGGCAGTGTTTTCCAACCTTTTTTTACTCAACGCCTCTTTTAGATTTTAAAAATCTCATACTGCACCCCCCCCCTCCCAATACATTTTTTCAAAAGATATTATGATGTGTGTGTGTGTGTGTGTGTCTGGGTGTGTGTAAACAGTTAATCACGGCGAGTGCAAGATGCGGTGAAACTGGTGGGTATGGTCAAGCACGCTATAGTTCGCAACAAGAACATTACTAAAAACAAGATAACCCGCATACGCAACTAATCTCATGTAACGGCTGATCGTGATGCCGACGGTGACGCACGATAATATTTTTTTTCGTACTCTCTGTAAAGAAGTTTCACTTCAAAATAAAAAAATGTAAAAACGAAAACAAATACTAATTTACTATATCTTCTTATACACTTCACATATGTATTTTTTGTTGTGTTTTTGCAAAAATAGATCTGGACTGCGAAAAATTATAACATAAAAACACCCAATTATGTTAACTGTATAAAAACATAACGTACATAGTTAATAATTTACTAATTTTTATTAATTTAGCACAACTAAATTTTGAATTTAAGTCTGATGAGAGTAAATATACTATACAACTATTTAATACAATATAAACGATTTAAATTAATTAAAACAAAACTGATGTTTAATTCATTCACCTACAAAAATAATCAAGAAATACATTGAACATATAACATATACTCAACATATTATATTACAATATATACCATATAATAACAAATCCTATATAATTTTTCAAAGTTATTTTTTTAGCTATTTGATTTTAACTAAGAAATTTATTTTATATATTAATAATGTATTAAATGTAGAACTCAAGTTTTTAAATAGTATAGTTTAGTTCTAAAGTAGAACTCACTAAAATTAACAATAATAATATAATCCCATTTCATCAAATATTGAAATGTCCAATTCGTATTCTTCACTTTCGTTATTAAAAATGAATTCTTATATTTATAACTGTTACCATAAATTATTATTTATGAGGATAATTAAACTCATATTATTTTACAATACAGTCTACATTTAATTGTAATATCAAAATCATTTCAATATATTCCCAATAATCATATGACTTCACAGATAGACATTGCATACTCGTATAGCAATAAAAAGTACGTCATGAAATAAACCGAGATAAAAACTATTAAGTGACCTAATGACGTGGTATACACGTCACCAACCGAAAAAATCAAAATATTTTGTTTCAAAATATTTAATATTTTAATCGATTTAAATTTTTTTATAAACAAGTATCAAACTACAATTTACTTAATAATATTAATACTTTAAATCATAACAAAATATAATTTCTTTGTACAGTTAAATTACATATTCAATTACTATAAAGAGTCATTACTCAATATATCTCTTGGTTTTGACGATATATGTGTAAATTTAATATTTATAAATTTTAAATATCTACTAATTATTCATAATTTGTTTTTTTCCTTCATATAAGTGTGTATAAGTAAGCTCATTTATTATATATTTAGTTATAAATTACAACATTATTTTTCACAATATATTGCAAGACAGTTTTAAATAATATAGGATATCTAACACATAATTTTGTTTTCAATAACATTTTACAACATAAAATATAATCATCATTCCGAAAAATATTATAAGTTACATTTTGAGTTGTTGTACAATATATTTTTTGTACTTAAAATATACAACATTTTGATTTATAAACAACGAAAATTTGAAAAGTATATATATATATATATATATATATATATATATATATTATTAGTACACTAAAATTAAATCTCGACACATTAAACTTATAAGATTTATTTCAAAACGAGGTTTCTACTAAATTAAAAGATACAATAAATTATTATTATTCGGTTATTCATGAGCTATGCATATTTTTCACATTCAGTTCAAGCATAATTAAATGAGTTACATCATCATGAGTGCTCTAGCCAGAAACTTCATTCAAAGGGTGTATTACATTTGCTCTCACTATCAAAGTTTAAATAAATTTCCAATTTTTAGTAGTAAAAAATGTTTAATTTTTATCATAATTTTTTAACTATATTGAAATTCAATCTTTAAGAACCTAATTTAAAATTGTAATAAACAAAAATCATTATGACGTGTTATCTCTAGAAAAAAAATTTGTTGCTATAAATAATGTATAAAAGTACTAGTATAAGCATCATTGTAAACTGTCTTGTAAGAACGAGATGTGATTATAACAGTTTGCACCACACGATTTCATTAATTTCGTATCACTAGGTGTTTAATTGAAAATGATTTAATTTAATGTTTTATATAAGTTCAAGAAAATATTATTTATATTTGATATTTTCAATTTTAAAGTGTTCTATACATAATAAAGTACATAAAATAAATGACTCTTAATGAACTGCACGATATTGATATAAGTTCAAACATATTATGAGATAAAAATATAAAATATATTTATTCTGCGATAATTAAGTAATTGCATGTATATTAATATTGGTATCATAATATAATATAAAATATAATTATTGTGTAGGTCATCTAAAAAATGGAAAATTTGATAGTAAGTGATACGTCAGTTTCTTATATTACAGGACTAAAGCCAGGAATTCAATTAAAAAGGGAGGGGGCGAAAATAAATGATTCAGAGGGGAGAGAAGGGTGTAACATAAATATTTTTGTTATCAAAGTAGGAATAATTGAAATGAAATGTGTTATTTCACATGATCGTTCATATGCACGTTTATTGTCTTGTGTATGTATATATCTATAGGAAAATACCAGAATTCACAGAAAATTTGCGGGGTTCTTAGAATTTTTGGTAGGGGGTGGGAGGGCAGGCCTTACAGGTTTCATTGCCTGCTACGGCCCTGTTATAATAAATATGTATATATTTATGTCGTTTTAAATGCAGAATTTACATTTCAGTTGCCTTAAAAATTATATATATTATGAAGTACTGAAATTATAAAATTAAAAATATCAACTACTGATTCATTTTGAAAGTTTTAAACAACGCTGTTTAATTATATATAACACCGTATATAAATATTAGAAATTACTATTATTATTTTTTTTTTGTATAGTTTACTTTGATAAAACACAAGCCTTCATGCATGCATATTATAATTTGAGTAAGTAAAGTGAATACAAAAAAATTCTAAATTTAAAAGACGTTTATTTAAGCATAACTTTACATAATTTCATACATCTTATTATAAATAACAAATTAAAATTATTATTACTATTATAATTATTATTATTATTATTGTTATTATTATTATTATTGTAGCAATCTCTGTAATTTAAATTATTCTCTCATTATTTATAATCGAAGCATGTATCTTTAGGTTCTACAGATATAAAACTGACTAAATATATTAATATAAATTTTAACATAAATAATTTTTATATTTATTCCAATAGGTGAAACATATATATATGATCGTTCGTATCTTTATACTACATAAATGTATAATCATTCTAACAAAAAAATTAAGTTATATGTTATCCTGGGTTCTGTGAAGATAAAACTGACTAACTACATTCAAATATACTTTATAGATTATTTATATGGTTACCTAAACGAACTTTTGAAAAATTTTTTTAATGGTAAGGTATATATAATAAGAATAAATAAAGAACTTACAAAGTTAAGTATCTACAATTGCTAATTGGTTGATTTATTATACAATGTGTCCTATGGTGAAGTGACCAGCCAGCGTCATATGAAACTATACCTAAATTTATCGAAAAAAAACCTTTAAATGGGGGTCTAACTCTTTTAGTTTTTTTTTTATGCGCAATTATTTTTTTTTTTAATAAAAATTAATCTACTTTACATTTTTTGATGTATTTTCAAAAATATTGAACTTTTAAATGTAATTTTATTTTTATTTTCAAGCAATTTTATTGCACTATCAAATAATATACATAATTAAACTAAAAATGTATAAAAAAATTTTTACCTATCAAAAAAGTAAATTCTTTTTTAAAAATTACCATTTTATAAAAGTAAATCTCGTTTAACTTTTAATAACGTCTAAATAACAATCTCTTTTTTTACTATAATTCCTCTGCAGAAAAAGACCTAAAATACCATAAAAGTTGTATTTTTGTATCGTTCATAATTTCCGAGAAATACACTGTTAAACCTAGTTACTTAATCGTCTTTTCTAAGAAAATTTTGTAATCGTTTAATTCTAAGAATATCTTTTAATACTGAAACATTCGGTAACTCTTCATTTTATTATTTAGTATTTAAACAATTGTTCGAGATGTATGTTTATTAGATTTAAACTGCTCATACCTATTATCTGTCTAGTCTCTTGCTCTAACTTAGTAATAAGTTACTAGGTGTGTAAGTACTAAAAAGTCTCAAAATGCCAGTCATTTGATTTGCCATTCACTCATATCGCTGATGTGCATTTTGTATATGGATTTTGTAACGGAAATGCTCGAGCTGCAGTGGAAGAGTACAGACGCCGATATCCAGGTAGGCATGTTCTCGGGTACCAATCATTTATTTTAGTTCATCGACATTTGCGATAATTTGGTTTAGCATCACGTCGTAATGAACATGGCGTAATTTTGGATGCCGAACTTGAAGAAAAAATTATAAATATATTTTCATGAGATCATCAAGATATTGAAAAAAGAAGGACTCCGTCCGTATCATTACCGCCGATCTCATAACTTCATTGTCGGAGTTAAGGTAGCAAGGTCTATTTTTTGTATGTGGTTTTTTCGTTAAAGCAGAAGTTGTAATGGTTTTTTAAATCGTATTCTTTGGACAGACGAAGCAATATTTACTAGAGCAGGTATTACAAAGCACCGTAACGCATATGTTTGGGCTGTTGAAAATCCTCACGTTATGTGGCCAACTACATTCCAACATCAATTTTCAATTAATGTTTGGGCTGGAATGATAAATAATTTAACTATTGGACCATATGTATTACTGAATCTACTTAACCAAGATACTTTTTTGAACTTTTTACAAGAGATACTTTCGTTACTTTTGGAAGATATGCCACTTGCAACTTGATGGCGTTCCTCCATACTTTGCTCGTTCAGTACGACAATTTTTTTTTTTTATTGCTTTCGTCAAAGACACTATAGTAAAACAGTTAATCAATGTACAATAATTTAAATTAGAAAACCAGAGTTATGAATGAAATTAAGGATTAGACAAATAACAATAGGAGAACGGGAGCTAAGAATATTATATAAATTTGGAGAAGGGTGACCTAGAGAGGATAAACGTGAAAAAAGACGGTGTCTGTCAGAAGAGAGAGAAGGACAGTTAAAAAAGATATGGTTGAATTCACAGAAAGCATCCTCTTGATGCCGGGAACACAGAGGGGATGAATTTAATGAAAGATGGAAGGCGTGATGGGGAAGTAAACTGTGTCCGATGCGAAGGCGAGAAAAAGAGTTGATAAATTGTTTAGGAATTTCGAGATCAAGGAACCACGGATGAAGAGGGATGGTGGGAGAGATTGTTCTATGCCAAGAGACAAAATTGGATGGGAGGGAGGACCATTTGGCTTCTCAGGATTTGTGTAGGAGTTTGCGGTAAATTGGAAGGAGGTCTGAAGCAGAAAATTTTACAAGGAGAAAATTGTTTACGATATTTAGTTGAAGATGCCATAAAGTCGGCTCGTTCGTTTCCTAAGATACCTACATGGCTAGGAACCCATAAAAATTGTATTTGTTTGTGAACTAGACTAGGACAGCAGATTAGAGATTTAATGAGGAGGACAAAGGGCGATATAGAAGAATTGAATGGATTGGATGAAATAGCAAGAAGACAAGATTGAGAGTCAGTGATGATTAAAATATTACTGTGTTCAAAAGAAAAGATGAAATTTACGGCACTTATGATAGCATAACATTCGGCAGTGAAAGACGATGAGAAGGAGTTAAGTTTGTCAACAATAGAAACATCGAGTGTGGGGGAGAAAAACGAAAAGTTGAACATTTTTGAAGATACATCAAAAAATATAAAGTAGATTCATTTTTATTAAAAAAAATTTAATTGCGCATAAAATTCAACCAAAAGAGTTAAACCCATCCTTTAAATGTTTTCCTCGATAAATTTAGGTATAGTTTCATATGACGCTGACTGGTCACTTCACCATGGGACATATTGTATATGTGAATATCATTTAATAATTGTATGCATTTATTTATATATAAGAATTTATCTAGTTATAATAGTAATTCTCAACAAATTTCTTTACTTTTATACAATTTTTAGCACACGAAAACAATTTACACTACATGTTTCAAAAACCAAATATTTGGTGCCAACTAAACATAGATAAATTAGGTTCGTAGTTTTTTTTAATCATAATGAATTGAGATGTTATGTATCTCTTTATAAAATAATTATAGACGCATTTTATGTAACTCTACTAACTTTCTCTTAATTAATTAAACTAATAATAATAGCATATAGGAAAGTTCTAAACAATTATGAGAAAAAATGTGAAGGTAAGATTATATTAAACATTCTGTACTATTTTTGACAAATTTCATATGAGAATTTATTATCTAATATTTTTAAATATAAAAGGTGTGGCAGAGATATCTACCACATTTCAAAACGCTGTAGTGCCATCTGTGTTCAACCTAGAGAAATAATCTGTTACGTTGAAAAAGGAAGAAAGATCGTTTTTTTTCATATAGTCATTTATTTTGAGAACTTTGTAGTTTTAAATATAATGTCATCTAAATGATGATAATGATTTTCACAACAATTGCGCATATGTAAAACGAAATTATCGAAAACTTTTTCTGACATAGTGGTCGGAATCGCTTCAGAATGATGTTTAATTGTCGTTTTAAGTTCTTCTAGGTCTCTTGGCTTGTTTTCATAAACGTTTGACTTTAGGTATTCCCAAAGAAAATAGTCACAAGTCGAAAGATCCGGAGAACGCGACGGCCACACAATCGGCGAGTTACGCGAAATTATTCGGCTACCAAAAAGTTTCTTTAAACAATCCATCGTGTCGTTCGAAGTATGGCATGTAGCACTGTCTTGCTGAAACCATATTCGTGTTAATTTTTGTTGCTTTTTCAACTCTGGTCGGATGAACTTGGTAAGCAGCTGCTGGTAGCGATCACCGTTCACCGTGCCTTCGAAGAAGTAAGGACCGATTACGCCCCACGCCGCAATCCCCATCCATACCGTAACCTTCGGCGAATGGAAGGGCTTCTCCTGAATGATACGAGGGTTAACTTCGCTCCAATAACGTGGATTTTGTTTATAAACATCACCCTGTAGATAAAAATGTGCTTCGTCCGTTATTAAGAGCGCGTTTAACGGAATTTCTCCAGAGTCAATCTTCGGTAGCATTTCTTCGCAAAACATCATTCTGGCCGCGTAATCTGCCGATAACAATTGTTGGCTATACAAAATTTTGTACGGGTGATAATTTAAATCGAGATGAAGAATTCGGCGCACTTTACGATCGGATAAATTCAAATTTTTGGCATGCATTCGGGCAGATTGACTGAGACTTGCTTTAATTGCTGCGCGCACACGAGAAATGGTAGGCGTCGTTCTCACTGACTTTGGAAAACCCGGCGGTTTTTTTTTAGCCACTGTACCACACTCACGAAAGTTTTTAACTCAGAGATGTAAAGATTTTATCGTAAAAATGGGAGTTGTGGACCCTAATTTGAACTTTATTCGGAAATCTCGCACAGTAAGTGTATACGAATCGTTATTACGAAAAAATTGTTCTCCAGCGAACGCGCGTTGTTGCACAGTCCAGTCACTCATGCTAGCTTGTTACTAACTCAAATAAAACCTTCTTTCTTCTTCTTTTCTACACCTCTAAGATTATTTCCCTAGGTTGAACACAAATAACGCTACAGCGTTTTAAAATGTGGTAAATATCTCTGCCACACACTTTATGTAAGTTTGAATGACAATCGAATTTACTACCATTGCATATACTTATATTTATTATTGAAAAAAAAAATTAAATACGTCAGTGTTTGTTATACAAAACCTGAGACTATGTATATGCATGGAAATTCTATATTATTTTAGCTTTTTAAATTAATTTATACTTGTAAATATAGTTTTTAAAAATTAATATTATTTTATACAATTCTACCCTTAAGTTGAAAATAAAATAATATATTTTTACAATTGTTAACATATAGAAACATAATTTAACTAACCAATTATTTTTAGAATTTATGAATAACAAAAAGTTTCCTAAATTTAATAGTAACTATATTTTGTGTTTTTAATAGTAGACAATATTCAAATGTCACTAATGAGACTGCTAGTTATAAAAATCATATATAAAATTATGTATTTTAAAAAAAATTGATATTAATGGTACTAAATTATGATATATTAAATGTTATTTATTAAATGACAATGATATTGAAAACTCTTTTATAATTCGATAATCAATTTATTTCTAAGCCTATTCACAAAAAGAAGCTCTAGAATGTATGTTTACTAAATTTAGTAAGTAAATGTGTGTTGTACGTTAATTTTTTTTTTTTTTGTAAGGTATACAAACTAGAAAACGAAATTTAATTGCTTAAAAAAACGTTATATCAAATAAGATAATATAATTATATTCATTAACCTAAGGTCTTGTAAATAAATTATATAATAAGACAAAAAGAGATCAAAAAGTATTAAATAAATATGTCTTGAATTTCTTTGATTTTTTTTCTTTATACTTTCTATAACTATAAAAACTTGCCCCAAAAAAGTATAAATTTCTAAAAAAAAATATTAAATTTCAATTCATAATTTTTTGTAATATTATTATATTATTGTACTATGAAATGAATCTTCAAATTTTCTAAAGCTATAAAATAATATCTTATTTTTTTATTTTTTGCATAGAATTAAATTTTAGTAAAACTGCATATATGAAAAGTAATTTATTTAACATTTGAAAATAATCTTATTTGAATTAAGAAATTTATATAAATTAATTTCCAAAATTGGTTTCATACACATTTAAAATTTTGTTTATGCCAGAAATATATCAATTATATTTATAATGTGTCGTATTATTAATGTCAAATTAAGTTTGAGGATACTATAGTTATATATTATTAATTTTCTTAGCTTTTCAAAGACATTACTTCAATTACGTTGGAAATATTATCAATATATATGTAGGTAAGAATACATAGTTTAGAATATTTTATTAACTTATATTGTGAGTTATATTTTTTTTATATATATTATATATCACCTACAATATTATAGTTATACTATCATTTGTACTCCACTAACCAGATAACATATAAAACATATGGCAAAAACTACCAGAAGTTGTAAATTATACTATTCAAAATAATTGAACTTCATTGTTATGCAAATATATTTAAATATTAGATGAAAAATTATTATTATATTATGAAATTTATATATGTTTATTTCCTAATTAAAATAATTTTAATTATTATTTTTCACCATTTCTCAATAACTAAATTTTTGTTTGAGGTATCAAAATTGAGATAAGTTACTAGCTTTTTTTGCCTCCTATTATCACAGTATATCTCATTTCGTTCTCGCTTCGCCATTCATCAATAATCAATAATTTCTTTCTTCTAAATTAATTATTTAGATTATTAATATTATTAAAATAATATTTTTTTTTTTATAATTTCCATCATGCTAATATCAAGAAATATGAATCCATCCATATCGTTGTCTATTGTATTACTTGTGATCTAACGACCACAGCTCACTAATCGAAATCAATGATATGGAATACCATCTATTCATTTTCCAATACTTGAAAATATACTTTATCAATTTCATTAATACATTTTTGTTCTCTAAATGTTTCTTACTATAATTTAATTTTCATAGTTTTTGGTTGAGTTTGTTGTTATGTAATGCAATTTTAATTTTTAATTTTAATCATTGATATATATTTAATATTTTGCTTACTTCAGTAATTTTAATTTTTGAGTTGTTAACTAAAATGATGATCTCTGGAAAAAAATTGTCATATTTATTTAATCCTAATATATCATCACATACGGGTATATAATTGTAACTAATACAATATATTACTATATCATTATATTTTCCAATTGAATATTAATTAGACTATAATTTTAATCAATACCTGTTTCGATCATCATCTGTATGCAACTGTTCAATTGGCTCAAGCAAAATTTTATATTCAATTTACTTATTTATTTGTTTTGTTTTTTGTAGAATATACCTATGCAAGAAATCCATCAGATTATTGCAGCAACTTAAATTCACCTCCAGCATATTTAATTTCTGTTGATGAAAATGAAAACTTAATTTTGCTCCCGAACTCAGAATACAATCAATCAATTGTGCCTCAACTTCCTGTAATTCAAGAGGAATTTTTCAATATTATTAATGAAACTCCATCTTCATTTGGTACATATAAAGGTAAAGTACGGGATATCGTTTAACGTACATATAATAATAAAGAAACAATTGTATATTGAGACGCTTATTAATTAAATTCATAATCCTACTTTTCTATGTTATTAATTTAATTAATTTTGATATATTTGCCCTAAAGTATCATAATATTGTGTTTTCAAAAATAAAAACTAAATATATTAAAAAATATAAAAAAATATATAAATATATTTGCTCTATAGTATCTTAATAAGGTTTTCAAAAATGAAAATAAATCTATAATTAAATAAATTTATAAAAAAATATATCTTTTGTATATAGTTTGATTAATTAATATAAGACATAACGTAAAACCTATACGCATAGATTTTTTGTTTTATTACAATTATAAACAAATTATAATCATATTGTGTTTTGTTTGCATTTTGGCAACTCTCGTTATACATTTATATGAACGTCTTTATTTATTGTTTGTTTGTCAAGTTATAACAATGCTACAAATATGTGGACCTTTCTTTTTCCCGTTACGCATGATAAATTAGTGATTTTCTAGGTAAAATATGAAGTGAAGGAAAAAACAGGAGGCAAATATTTCCTAATTTATAATGAGGCCATCATGGCATACATGGTCAAACGTTTGTATAACGTGGAGAACGGCTAAAGTGCAGTTATTTTTTTCTCTAATGTTGTTATAATTGTGTCTGTTATATGGTTTTATTTAGTGTTTTTCGGAGATATGGTTACGGAAGTAAAATTTTGTTTTGGAATAGTATTGAAGTGGTATATAAGTTTATTGTTTAAAATATTAGATTTTCGAAAGTTTTCGTGAAGAATGGAAAAATACATATTGATGAATGAAATTTTGAAAGGAAGTTTATGATGAAGTTTATTATGAAGGGAAATTTTAGGGTGCCTTTGTTTAGCTTTGGTATTTCTATAAAAATTAAAAATTTCTATCGGGATGGAATATAGGCGGGATCATGAGTTATATAAATAATTTATGTGAAAAGTTATAAAGTTTATAGGTGATTTTTGAAATGTTTTGAAGTCCTATCCATGTGATTTTTTTTTGGGTTTATAAAACGGACAATGTTGAAATTTAGCTGGAGAAAACGCTTTTGGAACTAAACTCATTTATCAAGGGGATAAATTAATATTTTCAATTTCTTTAGATAATACTGGGTTGTTTATTTTATCATGAAGCTTAAAGACTTCGGTTAAATGGTTTTTGAAGGTTTTTCTTTTCTTTTTTTGGCCGTCTGTTGTTCACGGGACAATAGATTTTTAAAAAGAGGATATGAAGGCTTCTAATTAATGGTTTTTTATATGGCTTTCCATAGTGAATCATCCTGTGTAATCAGAAAAGCTATATGTAATAAGTGAAGCTATATATGTGATAAGATAAATTATGTAGTTGGAAAGTAATTCGTTTATGTGTTTGAAAAAATAATCTTCTTATGTGTGCAGAGTTCATGGATGTTCATGCGTTTTTTATCAGAATGATGTTTAATTGTTTACTATAGCGATCTGTGTGAAGGTTTTCGTTCATTATGGAATTGTATATGATTGGGAAGATTTAGGGTAAAATGTGGTATGGATTTGGTGGTCGAGATAAAATTCTCTACCTCTAATTGAATAAGGTTTTTTAATTAGTTATTGCATTTTCAACATTTTGTGAAGTATTAAATTATATATTTGGATAGGTATTTTTCGGGGTGACTAGACGCAAATATTCGATAGTCGGAGATGTTTAGTCTTGAGCGGTTAGAGGATTGAAGTTGTAATACGAGTGTTGTCTTTATTTTTTTTTCATGTAGTATTGATTTTATTTCATTCGTGTGGTTTACAATGCCATGCTAATACAATTTCAAAAGAAGACCAGGAACCTATGAGAATAACTGTTCATCAATGTTGTTTTTAATTAGTTGTGTGATAACTGTTGTGAAGGCTGTTGATAATAAATTAATTATTGATTAAAATTCTGGATTGAAGTAATATAGAGATGAGCTAATATCGTTTGGTTGGTCAGAAATAAGGACTGAGGAATTTGTTGGTTTGACTTCGGAAGTGGCGTGAGAGTAGGATATTTAAGATTGCGTGTATGATGAGAGGAATAATGAATAGGTCGTTTTGATGTGAAACACCTAATGGCTGTACACATTTAGGCGTGAAACAGCTTGCATCTGACGATGCACGTCCCGCTTCAGACAGTCTTGTGACGTTTCGTAAGTGAATTTCTAGGTGGGTATACGGCACATGCTATAAATACAACTTTATTAACGCTAATTCGTTGGCGTGGCAACTGTAATTACAGCAGAAATAATGTGACTAAAGCTTGTATAATTACTAAATATCTACTAATTATTAATAGTTTTTTTTCTTTTCTTTTAGAATGTATAGGTAAGCTCAATTAATACATATTAAAAAAAAAATTTACGATAAATTTTATTTTATCTATTAATTAGCAGTTATACTGTCCAATGATACTTTTAAAATTTAATGTAGTTAATAACGAATTTTAATGTATTTATACATTTTTATTCAGCATCAACATGATTGTATACATATTTATGTTAAAAAAAAACCACTTAGAATTAACTATTGAAATATGGAGTTTTAGTACAATATATTGTATGTAAATCAAAAATACAAATGTTTTCCTTTTCATTATAAAATGCTATCAATTATTTTTTGTTCTGGTATCTATGATCACAAACTTTTCACATTTGGTTCAAAAGTTATTAAATGAATTATGCCATCATGAGTGCTCTATACCTCAATCGAGGTAGGTACTACATTTTCTCGAATATATATATATATATATATATATATATATATTATTTTCATATTACTAAGTGTTTAATTGATAATTCTTTAATGCAATGTTTCACAAAATTATTTGTATTTCACATTTACAATTTTAACGTATTTTGCAAAAAGAAAATAGAAAAATCTATGACTGTTAATGATTGAACAGTATGAATATTATTTAAGTATAAGTATATTATCAAAAAAAATTAAAACTATAAAATTAAATGGTCATATGTTATCATTAATTAATTAAATAATTGTATATTTATTGATATTATATATTAATACATAATATAAAATACATTTATCATGTTAAAGATCGTCTTAAAAAAAAAAAATATAATAGTAAGTCATATGTTACTTTATAACTTAAAATTTGTGTATATTTATGTTTTGTCGAATAATCGAATATAGCATTTTCAATATCGATCACCATTAAAAAATTACGTGGATTTTGGATTTTTTGGAAGAGCACAGTTTAATTAAAATGTATAACAACATATTAGAAAATATTTTTTTTTTTGTAGTTAACTTTGATAAAACTCAAGCCTTCATGCATGCATATTACAATTTGAGTGAGTAAATTGAAAACAAAATATTTCTAAATTCAAAAGTCATTTTTCCGAACATAACTTTAAATTATATACCTATTCTGACCGACGGCTATACCGAATATAGCCGGCTTACCCGATCTTTAGTGGACTGTATAATTATTTCTTTACCAATAAAATGTACGGCTCGGCGCATAAAATATTTATATACGAGCGACGTACACCAAACTACAACTATTATTATGTACAGCTTAAGCGAGCGTTCTAGGTCTACAATGATAATTATATATAACGACGATGTACTATTTATTGTTGGCTATTATTATTGTATTCAACAACATTCTAAATTTGACATTTATATACTTACATGTAACGAAGCGACGACTGGCCAGCCGCTACCTAATTCTAAAAATCATGGAATATAAAGACTAAATATAAAATAATAAAACTCAAATAATACAATACAAATTTTTTTTACATATTATATACTTGTGACGATTAGCGCACACAATAAAAACAAGTATAAAAGGTATAATAAAGCTGCACGTTCTTATAAATAATATAAGTTACAAAAGTTCCGGCGATTAGCGCACGCTTCAAATTAAATATAAAATTTCGCGATTCTCCCTACAAAATAAAATGTCAATTAATATTTTCAAAAATAACCATATATTACGCGACTACAACAGCGGATTGCGCACGCGATACCACGATTCGGTTCAGGGCCGGCCCAAGGTATTTTGACGCCCCGGGCAATTTTTTTGAAAGGCGCCCTTAAACAAATTCTCTATAATAATTATGATTATAAAATCGTATAATCCATAAAAAAAATTAAATAACAGAATATTCTGTCATGGATAATTTAGTCATTTAGATATATTATTGTTACACTAAAATTTATAAAATATTCGTATATTAAAAGCGCCCCTATAGAAGTAGCACCCCGGGCAACCGCCCGGTTCGCCCGTATCTTGGGCCGGCACTGATTCGGTTCGAGCTATACATCGACACTACTATTATTTCAAAAAGTAATAATAATAATTCAGTAATAATTTAATATAATAATTCACAATAATTAAGACAATAACAATAATAATCACGATTATTAAAACAATAACAACGGCCGCATACGCATAACCATAGATGTACGGCCGACTCGTTTTGTACCACCATGGCTTCAGTTATCAACCTAATAATACCTCTATTTCTTCTCGTGAATGACGAATTTACAATTTAAAAACTATTAATAATATATTCTCTATCATATAAATTATCCCCTCATTATATGTAACTGAAAAATATATCTGTATATTACTGCATATTATTTTCTTCTTATTTTTGTCTAGTTAAAACGCATAAATATCGTTCGTATATATATTTACACCACATAATTGTATAATCATTTGCCAAAATAATTAGAAATATATCATCCCTTGTTATGTATAGGTAAGCAAAGTAAACATAAAAAATGTACTTTTTAGGCCACCTATTTGATTATGAAAAAGAACTTTTAAATACCTTCATTAATGGTATGTAAATTTAGTGGTTATAAATAGAAATACATAATTATGTTGTTACTTATAGTTTCTAATTGAAGAATATATGATATATTTGTATATCACACAATAATATTATTCATTATGAACTATGAATTATACTATTGACTATGAGTATCTAAAAATATATAATAATAACTCTCAACATTTTTTTTTTAAATCACACCATTATTAGCACACGAAAACAATTTACATTACATGTTTCAAGATCCAAAAACTTGGTGTCCACAAAATTTAGATAAATTGCGTTCGTATTTCTTTCATCGTAATGGTTTGAGATCTATTTATTTATTTTGTAATCTATTTACAAATTATTATTGACTTACTAAATATATTAATATTTACTAAATTAATTAAATTAATATTGACAAAAAAGCACATTGGATGATTCCAATAAACTCTTTTGAAGACAAATGTGAGGGTAAGGTTTTATTAAACATATTGTATCATTTTTAACAATTATCATACAAGAATTTATTTTTATTATTTTAAATTATATTACTTATGAATAGTGCATTTTTAAATTTTTTTCTTCTTCTCCCTTTCTTCCATCTCAGTTAATTGGGGTTGGACACCTTTGTCCTAAACCTCCACTTGACACGATATGCCACATCATCTACGTACACATCAGCAGTTCTCATATTACACGCACTCTTTCTCTTTTTCTCTCAACATTCATTTTCATAATCCTTCTTGTAAAAAGCTGTAGCTTTAGAATTTCCTTTCCTAATAACATGATCAAACCACCCAAGTATATTTATTATATTTTATTCTATATTATATTTATTATATCTATATTTTATCAACGATCGACGCTACTCCTATTTCCTTTTAAATATTCATCCCTTATTCTATCTTCTCTTGTCACTTCATTATCCATCAAAGTATTCTCACCTCTGCTACATTTATTCTATGCTCTATTGTCTTGTCAACCACCTAATACTCTAAGAAATACAACATAATTGGTCTCACTACACTTTTATTGAACTTACATTTTAGCCTCATTGGAGTTCTCTTATTGCACAGAAAACTAGACGCTACTCTCCACTTGATCCACCCACAATTAATCCTATGTTTCATATTCTCGTCAAAATCGCCGTTTTTTTGTACAAACCACCCTAAATACTTAAAACTTTCAACTTCACTTACCTTGTTCCCGTTTTTTGTCATTCCACTCCTCGTTTCATCGACTTGTTCTCTTTCATAAAACGTATACTCTGTATAATTGGTCTTACTTCTACTAATCCTTAATTCCTTTCCTTCAAAAGCTAATCTCCACACATCAAGACTTTGGTTAACTTCTTCTTTATTTTCTTCTACCAAAACGATACTATCAATAAATATCATGACCACGATACCTTCCCTTGTATATCTTTTGTAATTTCATCCATTACAACAGAAAACAGGTAAGGGCTTAAAGCAGATCCTTGGTATACACCTACTCTTACCCTAAAATCTTCTGTTTCTTCACACATACATTTAACACTGGTATATGATTCTTCATTCATATCTTCTACCATATTAATAAACGTTTTTGGGACGCCTTTTTTCATTAACGCCCACTTTATAACTTTTCTTGACACTCTGTGATACGTTTTCTCTAAATCTATAAACATCATACAAAGTATTTTCTTCTTTTCCCTATTCTTCTCTATATGCTGTTTCACACAAAATTTCGGTTCCATCGTCAATTTTCCAAGTATAAATACAAACTGGATTTTAGTAACTGATATATCACTTCTTATTGTCTTATTTAAAATCTTTTCCTAAATATTCATATTATGACTCATAAACTATATGCCTCTAAAATTTCCACGTTCTTGTATGTCTCTTAGTCTTTAAATATAGGTAATACAACACTATTTCTCCACACTTTTGGAATTTTTCACACTACTACTCTTCATTAAAAAGAACTTTCCACTATCTTATACTCACATCCCATAACATCTTACACAATACCATTGGCCCTTTATCTAGTCCTATCGCTTTTCTTTTTCATCGCTTTCACAGCCTTCCATACGTCCTTCTCAGTTATGAAATCTATTAGACTTTCGTTCCAAGAAATATTCTCTACAGCCTCTAAGAGTACCCAAATTCTTCATTCAGTAATTTTTTCAAATACTATGTCCATCTATTTTTCACTTTGTTATCGTTCGTTATCACCCACTTTTCATCACTTTTTGTTCACCATACCTTTTGAAAATTCTTGTATCGTTTTCTTCTAACTTCAGCCAATCTATAAATTTCTTTTTCACCTTACTTTGTTCCCAGTTTATCATAAAACTCTTCATATCCCTTAAATCTCACTATGTTTGATGTCCTCTTTGCTTCCTTACACAAACTTTTGTGTTCTACCCATTCTTCTCTTCTTCTGTTTTTCTGTCATACCTTTAATTGCTTTATCTTACTCACTATAATTCTTTGAACTTCCTCATCCTACCACTACTTTTCTTTGTCTGATAGCATACAACTCCTATACTCACCGAAAATCTTTTTTGCTGTATTTTATATCCAGGTAGCAATTCTATTCCAGTCATAATTTATTCCAGACATGATTTATTCGTGTACGCACCAGACCGAAAAACAAAAAATATCGTATATCCAAAAGCATTCGAATAACACTTTGAATATTGTTCCCCATAATGATTGACTATGTGAATATCTTATAGTGCATCGTGAAATATTCTACATTTGGCCCTTGCAACGCACGGGTATTCAGCTAGTATTTAATATAATTTTAAACATAACTAGAAAAATACATTATATATTTTCACAATTTTTAACATACTATAATTTAATTAATTAATTACTTTTAGAATTTATGAATAACAAAAGATTTCCTAAATTCACCAGTAAATATATTTTTTGTCTATAAAATATATCTAGTAGACAATATTCAAATGTCTCTTAAGACTGTCAGTTACAAAAAAAAAAAATAAATTATAAGTGTATTTAAAATAAAAAATCAAAATTAAAATATCTAAAATATGATATTTAAATGTTATTTATTAAATGCCAACTAATATTGACAGCTCTTTTATAAATTGAAAATCGTGTATTTCTTTTTAAGCTTATTCACGAAAAGAAGCTTTGGAACGTATGTTTACTAAATTCAGTAAGTAAATATGTGAATTTTTATTATATTTATGTTGTATGTTATTAAACATAATTAGTTTAGTAAAGTTTTATATCAAATAAAATAATATAATAAGTAACGTATTTTTAACTTCTTGAATTAACAATTTTACTTTAGTTAGACAAAATGAGATCAGAAAGTTGTAAATAATCGATTATTTTAATAAATAAATTTCTTGAACTTTTTTCTATTTGAAGATACAAGGTTCATTGAAAAAAAAAAATTATGCTTCTTATTAATTTAGAAATTGGCGTTGATAAAATATATTGATCTATTGTCATTATATAACATAACCATTATTCTCCTTCAAGAGAAGCATTGTATAGAGGTATGGATATGGCCAATCCGGGGCCCCAAGCCCCACACTGACTTTAATTAGTTGGTGTGGGCTGGCCCTCCAGGTTAGAGGTTGAGCGTAAGGCTGACGGCTATATCTCATAAAAAAAAAATCGTCAAGAATCTTTTTACTAAGGAGCCTCGGATACCTATTGATAACTCCTAGATAAGAAAAACGAATTGTCAAAGTTGGAGTTGTAGGATTCTGTACACGTAATATAAGAACATTATATAAATCTGGAGCACTGTAAATCATGGCAACCGATAACTATAGATCTGAGATAGTAGCCTTACAAGTTCTACATGAAATAAGATTGCTAGGAAATGACAACCTGCAATTGGGCAACGTAATCATGTTCTATAATGGACTAAACAACAATAAGAATGAAAATGGAGTAAGTTTTATTATAAAATATTCATTGCTAAATCTAATAAAAAAGTTAAGTTAGCCAGTCAAAGATAGACTCTGTTATCTTATTATAACTGGTAAATTATTTGATATTGTGATGATAAACTTGTATGCACCAACTGAAATAGTGGATGGCAATCTAAAAGATAACTTTTATGATACTCTAGACTCTAGATCCGTTTCATTTTAATATCAATGAAATAAAATTAGGAAATTTAAAAATAAGCGAAGAACTTATCGACTTGTCATCAGATGAAAATCTACGTATTATATTTCAAGAAAATGCGTGTGATACATTTTGGATTTCCATTAAATCTGAATATCTAGAATTATCAAAACAAGCCATATCAATTTTACTTCCTTTTGCATCAACTTGTTTATGCGAAACAGCATTTTCAACACTAACGATAATTAAAAACAAATATCGCTCCAGATTAAATGTTGAAGCTGATTTAAGAGTAGCAGTGTCAAATATCAAACCAAACATAGAATCAATCATGTCTACAATGCAAGCTCAGGTCTATCATTAAAATAATTAAATAGTAATTTTATAATTTTGAAAATATTAAAATTTTGATTATCATTATAATAATACATTTTTTAATTTTAGATTTTATAAAACTCTAATTTTGTATTTTTTTTTTCATATTTTTGATTAATTAAATTAAAGAAATATTAAAATTGCCTAAAATTAACGATTTAATGTATATGAATAAAATGTTTGTATACATTAAGACTATTAAGTAAATTTATATTATACACTTACATAATGTTGGTAGGAAGGAGGGTCGTATTATCAAAATAAATCATTTTGGGGGGTCGTGGATCATAAAAGGTTGCGCACCACTGCTCTAGAGAGAATCTTTAATAGTATATTTAAACACTGTATAAACATTTTAATCGGAGAAATGAACGCGCAAGTTGGATACGAAAGAACATTTCAAAAAATGACGGGTATATAAAGTTTTCACTTAGAAAATAGTAATAATCAATTTAAACTTGTTAGTTTTGCTGCATCTATATAAAAAGTAAATTATATTATATATATATATATATATATATAATATAAATAGTAGCACTGTATTTCAACGAAAAGAAATATATACGTGGATATCCCAGATGGAAAAACTAAAAGCCAAATAAATCATATCCTGATTGATAAAAGGCATGAATTATGGATGAAGACAGGTCAAAAAATTTAAAGGAAACATTGATCACTATCTGATAATAACAAACTTTAAAATGAAATTCTCAAGAGTATTGATTAGACATAAAACTAATATCCAGATGTAATAAAATTATACCAGAAAACAGTATCAAATATTCTAGATAAATGACTCGAACAAAATCTCAGAAGATGAATAAAAATAAATAAATGTAGTTGTTAATAGAGCAGCTAGAATACTCTAGAAAAATTCACAAATGATATCACGTGTTTTAAATCTAGGTGTAAAAAAGCATTACGAAAACGAGATGAAGCAAGGAAAAAATGATACAGAACCGAACAACAGAAAATCAAGAATATATTATAATTATATCATAAAGAACATTATAATTTAAAGAGAAACAAAGCAAATAAGATAATAAGAAGAGAAAAAAGGGAATTTGAAAAGGAGTTTATCAAAAGCATACAAGAATATAGAACTAACACAAGAACCTTTTTTAAAATATGTAAATCAATCAAAAATGGTTTCAAAGCCAAAGTTACGATCTTAAAAGACGATAATGGTTACTTACTGATAATTGAAACAAGTATCAAGAGCAAATTTAAGTCACATTTTTATAGCCTTCTGGATGTATTTAAGGAGAGGTGTATTGCGGAGAAAGAAAACTATCCAACCTACTACATAGTGCAACCAGAAATACTGGTTCCTAACTTTGAAAAAATAAAATACATCATAAAAAAGCTGAAGAATAACAAAGTACCTAAATAAAGGATTGTACAAACGCAGAACTAATCAATATACCGTACCTAGAAATAGTATCAAAAATACACGGAATAATTAAGGAATGTCGGAAAAACAGAATTATCCACCAAGAATGGAAAACGTCAATTTTGTGTCTGATTTATATAAAAGGCAACCCAATAGACACAAAGAACTTTGTAGATAGCACTCCTTAACCCGTGTTGTACAAAATTTTCAATTGCTGTTCTACATGGATTAGGGTAATATACAAATGACATAACAGGAAACTATTAGAGCGGTTTATTAAAAGCTAAATCGACAACGGACCACATATTCACAATTAAACATAAAATGGAAAATTTTTACGAATTTGGAAATAAAATACATATATGCTTTGGAGACTTCAAAAAAGCATATGATATTATTATAATAGATAAGTTATGGAAGGCCTTAGAAGAATTTGAATTACCAGCTAAATTAATTCAGCTTGTAAAAGTGTATATTTCTAACAGTAGTTTTAAAGTTAAATTTGGAAAGAAAATATCAGAGTTTTGAAATTGAAACAGGAATTAGGCAGGGTACTAGACTGCCCCCAACTTTATTCAACGTAGCACTGAAAAAAGTGATAAGAACTATGCCTGTTTGTTAAGGAATGACATATCAAGACGATATCATGATTATTGGTAGCTTGCATGTAGAAAATATTACTGAAACAACATGCTTTATCGTGGCGGCTATATATATAGAACTCGAGATTAACCAAGATAAGACCAAATATATAGCCATAGGTAAAAGAACTAGAGACGCACAGGATGTAATAGTCAGCAATTCCACTTTACAAGCTGTAACCAACTTTAAATATTTAGGAACTAATATAAACAATACAAATAATATACACAATGAAATACATATTACGACATAGAAAGTTCATAATTTATTGTACTATGAAATAAATATAATTTTTCTGAGAAAATACAATTATCACGAATATATATATAAACTAACCTATATTCGTACTTCATTACATCACATTATAATATCTAATTTGTTTTTAACATAGAATCAAAATATTCAAATACCGAATATATGAAAAGTAAAATAATAATTACTCGTATTTATATATAACCTTAAATAAAATTTCGAGTTTTTTAAATCAATACTTCAAATAGCTTTTTATATATATAGTTCAGTTTATAATAAATAAATATGATTTATTTTATATATTTAAAAAATGAAATAATGTAATATAAAATATGAAACATTACTATTCAGTTTATCGTTAAGAAATTCTGAAAATTATCAATTACATTTATAATGTGACGTTTTACTTATATTAAAATAATATTAAAGATATAGACATATAGACATATACGTATTTTCTTAGTTCTTCAAAGGCATTACTTCAATTACGTTGGAAGTATTGTCAAAATATATGTAGGTATGTATATATATATATATATATATGTATAGAATAATAAAATAAGAAATGCATACAAATATTACAAATATATGTTTATCATTAATACATAGTCACATAGATAAGACAAGATACACATACACACACACACACCTACACACTCACACATTTACATATATATATTTAATATTGTATGTAAGCCAGGGCTTCAGTCACTCATCAGCTTACTGCGATTATACAGCCAGATATGTCAAATGTAGAATCCAGAATGTTGATCCAGATCCACCGTATTGGCTTGTGTGGGCGAGCAAACTACGTGTCCCTCACTTGGGTAGAGTCCAGAGTCTCAGAGTTACTCTTAAAGTTAGAGTAGTAATTTACTTAATATCAGACACTTACTATAATTTAATTTTCATAGTTTTTGGTTGAGTTTGTTGTTATGTAATTTTATTTTAATTTTTTATTTTAATCATTGATATATATATATATTTAATATATTGCTTTCTTCTGTAATTTTAATTTTTGAGTTGTTAACTGAAACGATGTTCTCTGGAAAAAATTGACATATTTTTTTAATCATAATACATCACATCACATACGAGTATATAATTGTAACTAATACAATATATTACTATATCATTATATTTTCAAATTGAATATTAATTAGACTATAATCTTAATCAATACCTTTTTCTATCATCATCTGTATGCAACTGTTCAATTGGCTCAAGCAAAATTTTATATTCAATTTACTTATTTGTTTGTTTTGTTTTTTGTAGAATATACTTATGCAAGAAATCCGTCGGATTATTGCCGCAACTTAAAGTCACCTCCATCATATTTACTTTCTGTTGATGAAAATGAAAAATTAATTTTGCTCCCGAACTCAGAATATAATCAATCACTTGTGCCTCAACTTCCTGTAATTCAATAGGAGTTAATCAATATTATTGATGAAACTCCATCTTTATTTGGTACATATAAAGGTAAAGTACGGGATATCGTTTAAGGTACAAATAATAATAAAGAAAAAATTGTATATTGAGACACATATTGATTAAATTCATAATAATACTTTTTTATGTTATTAATTTAATTAATTTTGATATATTTGCCCTAAAGTATCATAATATTGTATTTTCAAAAATAAAAACGAAACTGTATTTGGATAATATATTATAAATTAATAAAAAAAGTGTTGTTTAATATGTATTTTAATTAATTAAAATAAAACATATCAGGGTTGTAACCATCAATGAGGTCTGCATGGCTCAGCACTTCCGAAATTCTGAGAACCACACAAATTTTCTGCAAATTTAGGAATTTTCCTATAAATGTATATATACACGAAACGAATAACGCGAACACGAACGATTATGTGTAATCAAAAATTTTAAATATAATATTACATGACACGAATTTGTAGATAAATTAGCATTCTTAATTTAATTAATGCAAGCCACGATAATTTTGGTATTCCATTAATATCGATAACCCGTGAACATTCTCGAACTCCTATATATAATTTGTTATTAGCTGGTAAATAAAGGTTGTTTTATTGGTAAATTTTTCGATGTTATAAACCGATTAGATTAAAATTATTATAATTGTAGTGTCGACGCTGTCAATAATACGGACTCCGCTTTGCGCGAACATTCTGGAATATTCTACGCTCGCATAGTCAATATAAACGTACATTTGTGATTTTGCAATTTTCTGCACAAAAAAAAAATATATTTTGAAAAATTCTGATAAATCTGGTGGGCCGTAAAGTTATATAAGACGAACTGCATGCATAGACAAGCGGATTACAACCCTGTTGAAAATAATAACTTTCAACGAGGGTAGAATGTTGACGCCAATTATGTGTCAACATACCATTGTTGCGCCGCCGATAAAAATTACGATTATTGAATTTAAAAGCGTAGTTATTTATGTTTAAGAAGGACAATTGCCGCGATATTGAAAGGTCGCTTTCGTGAATTTTCATGAACGTTTGTTCATTGTTGAGTTACCATCGTTGAGTTGCCGTCGTCGAGTCAATTTCGTCGCACATAACAGTTTTTTTTAAATTTTTATTGTTTTATTATTGTCGTTTATGTGGCACGAATCGCCAATATTCGCAACCTTTTGTACGCGTGCACTAATCACCGTAACGTTAAAATTATAATTGTGAAATCTACTTCTGCGCAAGGCGACAGTAAAATCGTAAGTGTTTATTTTGTTATACTAATTATTGTATAAATAGAGTCAGTTGTCCATTTAATTATTATATATTATTAATTACATTTTGTATACATTTGTTAATAATCCTTTTTCATTTACGCAATTATACACTCATTTATACATTTATTATTACATTACATATTATTATTATTTGTTATCATATTATACATTTATTATTTGTTATTATATTACATATTATTATTTTTTATTTATAATAATAAATTAATAATAATAATATAATATTTCAAATTATATTATATATTATACATTTGTTGTTTATTACTATATTATATACGCTTATCATTTGTTATTACATTATAAACGCTTATTTTTTATTATTATATTGCATTGTACTATTCGGATAATCTAAATATATAAAAATGAATTGGTGTCTGTCTGTGTGTATGTCATCGATGCTTGGCCAAACCGCTAGATGGATTTTGATAGGGTGTTTTCCTACGTACTCAGCGTGGTCCCGGGATGGAAATAAGGTCCAAAGACTAATTCGCGATCCGCTAGTTTTTTTTGAGCCTATTAAATTTTGTGGTTCTCAAACGATTCACGAATCGTTTTCGAAACTGTTTACAATATTCGCGTCTATGATTCAGAGTTTGAATAGATCAGTTACGAGTTCACGACATAACTCATACTCACATGGTTTTTTAAATCATAAAAGGATTACTATATGTAATTCGAAGTGTATTTAACTTGAAAATTTTAAAGAAAAAAAATACCTTGGTTTAATTCTAGATTAAAGTCTAAAATAGGATAAACATTAATTACATCAATAAAATTTTATTAAATTTTATTTTATTAAGAATTTATTATTCTTCTTCTTTTTCGCCTCTATCTTAGCTATTTGGGGTCGGCGACCTATGTCTTAAACTTCCACTTGAAACAATCTCCTACATCATCTAAGTATTCACCAACATTCCTTATATTACACCTAATCGTATTCAAACACTCCTTATTTGGTCTTCCTCTTCCACTTCTTCCTTCAACGTCCATTTCCATGATCGTTCTTATAGCTATATTAATAAATTATCATTTTATTCTATTAACTATTTTATGTATTGAATAACTCTTATAAAAAACAGTTATTTATTTAACATAATTACAATTTGTATGCTCTTATTGAAATGAGCTGAGGTAAATTTAAACACAAGGTTATCTAGCATAAAATCAGATAATACAATACGTATTAACTTGTCACTTTAATAGTTTGATTATAGTGACATATCTTAATTTACTGAATAATATAATATAATATATAATATGAATATAATATGTAATCCATTCACTATTTAACATAAAATTAAGCAATCAAATTATAAAAATAAGGTAGGTATTTTTAGGTTTTTTGAGTAAAACTACAAATTTTAAAATTTAAATATTCTTGTTAGGACATGTTAGTGATGATTATCCACAATCCATATACAACAACAAAACAAAACATATAATTACATTTTCATTTAAAAATAAACAATTAATTTTTCATCATTCTTTTTTATTACAATGCTGTTGTTTACAACTCAGTGTTTTTAATCTTTATTTCATTAGTTCACATAATTGCATAGTGCTTAAACAACTATTTGTGACTCATTTTTATACAAATATTATATACTAATTATATATACGTATATTATATACTAATTATTGTAGTGGTTAATATTTAATGTGTTATATTATAAATGGTTAAAAAATTTCAATAACTAATAAATATTTTTTTTATTCTCTAAATTCTATTCTTTTTATATTAGAATTCAAAACGTAGGTACTAATTTATTTAAACATAGTTAAAAAAAAATTTGAATAATTTTACTTCAAATATTAGGTACTTAATAGCATAACTATGTCTTCTTCAACTACCGATAGTACAGAGATGAATAAAAAAAGTAGTAATGTGTATTACCATTATTCAGTTTTAAAAAATACCATGGTAAAATGTAATACTTGTTCGGAAAGAATAAGTTTTAATGGAGGAACTACGAGGAATTTGTTGAGGCATTTAAAAATAAAGCATCAGCCAACATCAAACCACTACAAATAAATATTTAAGTAAAATATACATTAAATTATGTTTATAATTATTTTGATCAATTTGAAATTTATACTTATCATTCCTAGCATATAATAATAAAGTACTTTTATATT
The DNA here is from genome assembly GCA_019022885.1 of Schlechtendalia chinensis. Lineage (NCBI taxonomy): Eukaryota > Metazoa > Arthropoda > Insecta > Hemiptera > Aphididae > Schlechtendalia > Schlechtendalia chinensis. The sequence continues at coordinate 63,764,189 of CM032339.1, forward strand.
AATATTTTTTAATAAAATATGTTGACTCTTGTAAAATATTTTAACTAACAAAATTAGTATAACCAACTTTTTAACAGTTAACTTTTAAATATTTGTTTTAGGTAATAAACAATACAATTTAAATAATAAAATTGACTACGAATTGCAGATTTGAATACTTATGTAGAAGAAACACTTATCTTTCGCATTAAATATAGAAAATTCGCTTTACAAATGGACAGATCAACTTATGTTGCTGGCCTCGTTATTTTACTGGTGTTTATTCGATACGAAAACATGAGGTCTTTTAAGGAAGACCTTTTATTTTGTTGACCACTTTTATCAAACACAACAGAAGTCTAAATTTTTGGGTTACTGGATGGTTTTTTCACAGAAAATGAGATTCCATGGACAAATTGCATCGATATGTATACTGATTAGGTAATGACAGGTGTAACAGTTGGAGCAATTGCTAAAATAAAAGTGAAATCGAATGAGATTTCTAGTAGTCATTGCGTACTATACAAATATACTTAACAATGAAAATCATATCTTCTTTTAAAAAAAAATATTATTGAAGAAGCCACACAATTAATACATTTCATAAAGTCACAGCCTCTGAAATCAAGACTTTTTAAAATTCTGTATGATGACATGGGAAGTCTTCATAGTACATTACTTTTCTATACAGAAGTCAGATGGTTGCTCGCGGTAAAGCTCTTACATGGTTAGTGGAATTACGAACTAAAGTTCATTCTTTCCTAATGGACTACAACGTTAATTTGGCTGAATCCATGAATGACGTGACACTACTTTGTCAATTTTCGTACTTGGCTAATATTTTTACCAAAATGAACAAGCACAGTTTTTTCTTACAAGGAAAGAATCTGGCAATTTTTGATACCAGCCACAAAGTATGTGCATTCAAAAAGAAAATTGGTTATTGGTCAGAGTGTTCAAAAACAGAATTGGAGTGTTTTCCAATAATGCAAGCCTTTTTGGAGGAAAAAAAAATTAGGCTTGCAATATGGTTATCAATGAGATTTTTGAACACCTCAAACTGATAAAAAATTCATTTCAGCAAAATTTCTCTGCAGCTCGAGTATTTTTTTGGAAGACCATTAATGGGTACTGTATCTACTTTCAGTTTGTGCAAAACTCTTAAATCTGTTTTCAGCCGATATGAAAATTTGATCGACATGACTTCATTAAAATAATTTAAAAATCCTATTAAAATTGTCCTTATATAACAATTCGTACATCGAAGTCTGGCTAAGTTTGAAAAAAAAATACTTATGAAAGTTTAAGCGAAAAATCGAAAACACTAATTTTATCCTTAGCCACCACTTATGCGAGTCAGATTTTCGGCTTACACAGCTACAAAAACCAAATATCGCAACCGCCTCAACGCAAAACTTTCGACTCCAGTTAACAAAAATAAAACCTGACATTGCCAAACTTTACCAATATAAGGAACAACACACATCTTAATAGTTACATTATTTTCGTTTATAAAAATTTTTTTAATATTTTAAATTATTTCTTTTAAATGTACAAATTTTAAATTTAATATTAATATTAAGTTGGCTCTATGCATATGTTTATATTATATTTTGTGCAATATAATTATGAACATTTTTATCAATGAAGATAAGTGCTCATTTTTTATTTATCTTCCTCATAGTGTTCAAAAATTACTGTGTAATTCACAGCAGAGCTCCACGGCTGAATTTGTCCAAAAAGAGCACAGACGGAAAAAAATTTGGGAACTACTGAACTACAAGTTGATTATATTTCGTTAAAATATTATTTTACAATAATTTAATCATTAAGCCAAGAAAATAAAATATGCGAACAAGTATCAGAAAAATTAACTACATCTGCCACAAATGTTGTTTATTCAGTTTACGTATCGCAAACAGTTTTATGTATACGTGTATTATTTTCTAAGAAAATTATTAGGTCGCTGGTAGTGTAAATCATACGTAGTCCAAAGTACAACTGTTGCAAAAAGAAGTTTTAACGAAAATGATTTATTCTAAAAAAATTTTGTTATCTCGGTGTTGATGGTTTTTTCCATTTACGATGGCGTATTCGGCGAACCCCTTAGTAAGTAATTATATTATCCTTCATACATAGTGCACTACAAATATTATTATAGTCTTTAATTACTAATACAGTGTTATATATAATAACCATACGGTTTTATATTTATTTTTCAATATTTCAGTTAATTGCTGTAAGTATTCTGTTCATGTACTAAGCACGAGACATTCGCAAGTCAGTCAAACACTTTTCCCATAAATTGTTCAATATTATTCAAGCCTTAGTGATACACTTAAACCAATTTTAATATAATTGTAGAAAAAACCAGAACAATATTAAAATTTTGATGTTCGATATTCATTAACGGTGTTATAATTTGACACTCTTATTAATTAATGTCATTCGCATTTCATGTATGCGTGTGTGAGAGATTTTAGTTTGAAAAGAAAAACTAAGACTGCTCTTTTGTTCTAACTTTGGTTTTCCTAAGTTTCTTTTAGGAGAAAATTTATATTATATCATATATAAACTATAAATATATAAAACTTATCTATAAACGTAATGTATTTTGTATGAATATTATATGACAGACAAGTAGGAAAAAAAGGCGGTTCTGGGATAACTGCTATTCTTCCGATCTTCTTGCCCTATATTCTTATAAGTCCTATGTTTCGTTTTTTCACTACCATTCTCTTTTATCACTGTTTTTACTTCTTTAACAGGCCTAATGTGGACGATCTAGAATATTCTGTGTTAACTGTTGAATATATTTATGATTAACAGTAACGTTTATAGCATGCATGTTCACACGTTCCTATGGGTCACAGCGACTTTGCCCGCATGACCCGATGTCTCACGTGTTCTGAACGTCGCATACTACGTACGTCATTTTTTTGTAACTTAATATTTTTTCTAGTCTCATAATAAAAATACTTGTTTGTCACTTAAAAATAGCGTCTTGTTTATTCTCGCCACCTTACATCATGATTCATATCTGATATATTAGCATACGCTAAATTGGTGACCACAACGACATCTTTTCTTTTTCTCGTCGGACTTCGCATATTTTCATAGTAATTATAAAGCTACTTGATGTCATGTTCCTTGACAACGTCAATTCTTATCCATCGCCTCCGAATGCCACTACTTACGTCTTCCCCTTTTTTGACGGCATTCACCACAGCAATGGTTCATCCACACAGTAGCAATTTTTCACACCAACCTTATCAGATCCGATTTGACACACGTGAAATACGTGTTCGAGGACAAGGAGATTATCCACATTTTAACGAATTTGTTAGGCCCCCAGACGCCCAGTGCGAGGGCGTCAGTACACTGCGCAGTACACTCGTTACCATGTACGCCAGTGGTTTTCATATTGGGTACTACGGCGCACTGGTGTCCAGTGGTCTTTTGAATTTTTTTTTTCATAAATGACCGATTGCATTGAATTGATGTATGAAAATAGATGTTGGGTCGCAGTGGATAAGTGAGGTGGCGGTACTGTTCGTCAGGTGTTAGCCGCCGCCGCCGTCGTCGCGCGTGTCCCCTCTGGACGTCCGTGTTCGTCGCGTGCTGTCGTACGAAACTCTTGCCGCCGTGTTCGTGTTGGTTTTCCGTCCGGTGTGCTTTTTCGTTCGTCGCGTGCGACCGTATGATTTTCTCGTGCCGCCGTGTTGGTGTTCGCCGTTACGCGTCTTTGGCGTTCCTTGGTCGTTTTGTTCCTAACGCCGTTACGCGTCTCTGGCGTTCGTTGTTTGTTCTTTCAATAACCCCGTTATGCGTCTTTGTCGTTATTTGTTTCGTTTTTTAAACTAGACGTAAGTATTCGCGTTTATGTATCGTTAGCACATGGTTGTTTTCCCCCCTCTTCCCTCTTAGTGTCTAAGCATAATTGTATTTGTTCATTGTTTTATTGTCTACGTATAATACAGTCCATTTGTTGTACGTTATCTATCATTGACGTTTTAAACTTATTGTAATTATCTCCCTGGCTCCCTACATTCTTTTCGTCTGTCCCGATCGTGTTTTGTCCGGCATTTTAGCGCCCTTGCGCCACGCATTGGTATCTCTCCCGTAACCACAACTCCACGGGAGATTCCGGTGCGTACAATAGATATGTTAAATCGTCTTGATTTTGTTATATTTATATATTAATAAATCGACAGTTTATAAGAAGATAAGTTATCTTAGATAAGTGTTGAACCTTAGTAAATGTATAGGTAATGTTATAATGTATTAGTACATATTAGTATTAGTCAGTACAATCCGCTGCAAGCGAATTATACGTTTACGTCGTAGTCGTAGTCGTAGTGTAGTTTGTGTAGTATAGTGTGTAATCAAGTACCTAGTTAATGGTAACAGCATATGAGTATTTTTTGTAAAATATATTTTAATGTTTTTTTTTTATAATAATATTTATTATGAATACATTTTTAATTTGTTAGATTAACTATTGTTGTTGTACTTTAATAAGTCAACCATCAAAAAAAAAAAAGTGATTTAGTAATATTTGTCAGGATCATGAAAAATACTTAAAAACAGGATTTTCTTGTACTGGTGATACGAATGATCCTCATATATGGGACTCGTATGTGGTGAAAAATTGTCAAATGAAGAATTGAGGACCAGTAAACTTAAACGTCATTTGTCTACTAAGCATTTACGTTTTATCGACAAAAATGTAAAATATTTTAAACGTTTATTAAAATCACAAACTCAGCAAAGTAAAATTATGAAACAAATTGTGCAAATTTCTAATAAATCTCAAGAGGTGAGTTAGGCTAAACAATGAAATCACATGCAATAGGTAAACAATTAATTTTACATACTTGCCGTGAAATTGTAAAAATATTCTTTGAAAAAGAAGCTAAACAATAACAATCGAATATTCCTTTATCTGGTAAAACCATTAGTAGGCACATATCTGAAAATATTGAGCAGCAAGTATTAAACTATTTACGTGATTAACTCATATTAGTGTTACGAGTAGACGAATCTACAAATATAAGTAGAAAAGCACTGCTTTTGGTTTGTATACGCATGGTAGTTGATTACAATATTATCGACAACTTTTTTTTGTTATAAAAAATTGCCTAAAACAACGAATGGTGAAGTAGTTTTTAAAGTTTTGGACGAACATTTACAATCAATCAATTTATTAGAGAACAATTGTATTGGGATATGTAATGATGGAGCACCTTTAATGACTGGCTCAATTAAAGATTTTATTTCTTAAGTCAAGAAAAAAAATTCTAAAATTATTTTCACTCATTGCTTCCTTCATAGCGAAGCCCTTGTTGCAAATTAAAAAAAAAATCATTCTCAATAAATCCTGGATATTTGATTCTAAAGAATATCCAGAAATATATATAAAACACTGACTATACTTTTGCCGTTTTCAACTTCATATCTTTGTGAAAAGGGGTTTTCAATGTTTACAAATATAAAAAATAAGAAATGAGAAAAACTAATTTCAGTGGAAGAAGAAATGCGGGTATTTCTGTCCACTATTCGTCCAAAAATTAAAGATATTTGTAACGCCGATCAAACATACACTTTTCATTAAATGTACCATCAAATGTAATAACTAAATAAATTTAGTATGTAATGTAATGTAATAATTATTAACAAAATTTGTAAAACCCATCAATTTTGTACTTTATTCTAATTTGATGCAAGAAAAAAATAAATAAATAAAAAATAAGGTTACAGTATTTCATGAAAGTGTTGTAAAGAGCGAAGTGTACCGTAGTCAAAAAAATTTGAAAAACTACTGCTATAGAGAACAATATTGAATGAAATTACATATCACTTTCAGCTGTTGAAAAAAATATGTTTAAAAAAAAATATATTGTTTATCAAGTCATAATCAAAAATCTGTATAAATATTAAACAATAGTTATCCTAATGTGAAATATTGATAATGAAAAAAAATTATAAAAATTATCTGTTATCGGTACTGCGGATGATACAGGACGTTGGAGTGCTGTGAAAATATACAGTTTATATAATCAATATCCATTGATAAGAGATAATATGATAATAGTATAGTTTGATAATAAGAAATAATGTGTAAATGATATGAATAATGGTAAGAGATAACGTGTAATTAATAAGAGACAAAACGTTGATAAAAAATAAAAATATAGGACTAAATAAGACATAATAACAGTGTTAGGAAGAGTGATAAAAACTATTTTGGTGATAAAGCATTGTGATAATAGGTACCGGTAGTGATATGAGGTGTAAATATAGGGCGAAAAGATTGGAAGGATTGCCGTTGTCTTAGAATTGTTATTTTCATCCTATTGAGATGTGTTTGAAAAATACATCTAATATTCAAAACTTTTTATTATTATAAACAAAATCTATTTCAATGATATTTTGTTTTAAAGTTGTTTATTTTCTTTATATTGTCAGTTTAGTCAACCTAAAAATTGTTTAAATAATGTGGGAAATGAAACAATAGTTGTAAAGATGTAATATATTTCTATAAATCTATTGTACACTAATCATTATAAAATGTTGATTTCAGTTGGCTTGAATGGTAATTACTTAATTGTGATAATATTTTTACCATTAAACGTTTTTTATAAGTAAAGATAACATTTAAATTTTCTTAAATTTTAGACGTGCATATTTTTTATTCTGTCGATGTGTCTTATATTAGCAATAGTGCGTTTTATTTAATAAAACTACAATTATCGATTGAAAATAAATACTTAGAATTATAAAAAATATAAAAAATATAAAAAATTCACTAGAATATAATTGCGATACAGAGAGAGAAGATGTCCATCAACTACATTGCTTCCGAATGCCTAAGCAAATCCTATTAGAGTTCTAGATTCGATTTTCTCATGACCCCCCCACAACTATTTAATGACTGAAGAAATTAGATCTCCGACTCCAATATCAAATATATTTTTACAATTGACTTGTTACCTCAATAATATTATTCACTGTTATTCATACTACAATATATTTTATTTTATTTTTAAATTATTCTATTTCATTTTATTTGTATTTTATGTTACTTTATTATCATTTGTCTATTGTAATGACGAACCATATGTTGAATAAATTAATAGTTCAACGTGTTTACAATTTAGAACCGACGAAAATTAAAGACATTGACGGTAACTATTTCAAAATTGTTACTTTAAGGAGAGTATTTATTTATAATTTTATAGCTAAAAATTTATAAAAATATTAAATGGCTCTCAACATAATGTTTTTTCTTTTACATTTAAAAAAAAGGCTTACGTACAAGAATATATTAAAGCTTAAAATTATGTTATGATGGGGACAGAAAGAAGAAGAATTACAATTATGTTTAAATTCGTGTGAACATTATGTTAAACTTCTTTTATTAATTTTTAAATGAATTAAAAAGGTTATAATTGTGTCCGTAAGTAATATACTAACTAGTTTTAACTTAAAAATAAAAAATATAAATATGAGATTATTTAAGAGTTCAATGATTTCTTGATTATATTATTATATATTCTTGAAATAGTTCTTGATTATTTACCTGATTAATTATATAAGACTCGATGTTTGTTTTAAATATATTAAACATTATTACTCATATATTCATTTATTCATTATGAAATAGATTATCTTTTAGTATGTTTTCTTGTATTTACTTTAACAATGTGTAAAATTATCAAAATTATTTTTATAATGTATCCGTTTAGAAGAATTAGATAATTTTTGTAATTGTAAGTGCTTCATTTATAATATAAGTAAAAAATCTCATGGAATATTTTATTCATCACCTTACTATTGACATGCTTATTTTAGCAAGTTCAATTGTCATGTTGTGTGCTCAGTTTATTTACTGGGATAAGCGTAAGTAAAAGGTTTACTTGTGCAAAGGTTATCAAATGTATGATAATAATAAGAGCTAAAAACTTATAGAATTTTACATATTTTCTAATAAATATTCAAATCGTGCTAAGTGATATAAAACTATGTTTCATAGTACTAGAATATAAGATCAGGTATCCTATTTAATAATCCAAAAATGCAATAGCTTCTTGAATATTCTATGTTAACCAAAAAATTCTGTTACCCGCTTTAATGTACTTTAATTTAGTTTCTAATTTATCACTTAACTTAAATTAATTAATTCATTTTTCATTTTAGCCCTTATTACTATTTTTTTCTTTGTGCATATTAACATAAATATTTCGGTTGGTTATTACATATTTTCTTACCATACTTAACTGACTGTACATATTATTAGACCATATCTGATAATATTTTTAGGGCATAAATGCAAGTATATTTTAATTGTTTTTAGGGTAGAAAGTCCTTAACTCTAATATAAAGTATATCATTCTAAAATAAGATATGACAACATCATATCATATATAGCATGATAGCGAGCGAAAAAAAATTTAGTTGACAAAGTTGAATAAATAATAAAACTCACTGTAAAGAGTTTAAAGTAAATAAAAAACATTTTCTACTAATTGAATTAAAAAATAAATTGGAAAAATTTAAAACTTAACTCTGATGAAAAAAGTTATTTTATCATTCAATAAATGAGATTTTAGCTTAAAATATATTTTACAAATAAAAAAATAGAAAATAAATAAAATAACTTATATTGATATTATATAATAATATTTTTTTATGGATTACTCATACTATACTGTATGATAATAATTGTTTCAGTCTACATTAGATTTGTTGATTAATTTTGAATACTTATAAATTATATTAATATATTTAAATTATTCTTCAAGATATTTGACTCATATTACCGTATTATATTTTGACGTATTACCAAGCTAGGTAATTATGAGTATTAGCACCAAAATATTAAGTTTATGCAGTGCAAAATTATACTAAATGCGTATCAATTATATAACAAATCAAGTTAAAAGTTAGTAAAATACTATCTATTTAACATAACATTTTCCCTTTAACATAATATTGCACATATTTGTCAAAATTAGTAAAATGTATAAGTCAACTGTATGAATATTATGTACTTAATAGCAATGATTATTTGTTTAGCAAAAAAAATTAATAAAGTTAGGTTAGGTATATCAATTTTTCTTATAACACGCTACATACAATTATTAATAGTATTTTATTAAGTGTATAGGTTGCTATAAAATAACATTCTTGATATATATATATTTAAATTGTTTTACTAACTTTATAGAGTACGTGGACTATCCAGAAGGAAGTAAATAATTTTGTATGGGATATAAAAAAGTATATTTATATAAACACATTTCTTGCGTTTTTTCACGATTTTATCGGGCTTATATACGATCCATATGATTAAATGAGTAATTTTCTTCCATATTTGCGTTTACATAATAGTGTCACAATAGATTGCAATGATTTATATTTACTCATAGATCCGACAACGAATAAAGTATTAAAAAGAAGTGTTTATGCCCGTAATCAAGGATAATTAAAACCGAATCTAATTAAGTTATCGTTGTTCTGTAAATAATCTTTGTATCATTGTTATCGTATATTTTATTTTAGTATTGTACACATATTTTTGCCCATATATGGGCATAAACTTATTTTAACGTGTAAAAATAGCTGTCCCCGACCATATATAAGGGGAGTCGAAACACTAACATTTCGACAGTTTTAAACATTCTCTCGTTGTGCTTCGACGCTGTTCCAAGAACCACCCAGGTTAGACTTGGTTAGATTTCAGCACAACGAGGAACCATTTTAACAATCGTTTCGATATTAATAAATGTCACATATTTATTATCTGTGTGATTTTCGGAAATATCCATTTGTGGTTTTTATTTTTCTGACGTTTCGAAACCATTACAGATTCAATCATCGGAGTATTTAGTGCACGTCTTACTGTCGTGACTACACTGAACGGTCCGCTATTTTTTTTTTTTTTTTTTGGAATGGGGAGGAGGAAATCTTCAGAAGACACCTCCGTAATGAAAAACCTGGAGGTAGTGCCAGATTCACCATGAAGTGGTGCCTACCGGCTAAAAACTCCTCCCCAGGGGGCAACAATAAAAGTTATACGCCTGATGAAAATCGAAGAAAGAAGAGGGGGAATAAAAAGAGGAAAGAGTTATGTGCGGAGTAAAAAGGTGGCCATCACTAACTGTCCGTTTCTTTATGACTGGTATTTATACGTTTATTGGCCACTCTCTCTACGTTGCGTTGTAGCGCTATCTGGTGTTTTTTTTTCCCTCGTTCTTTTACATTCAATGCATGTTGTTCTTCCTTTCCTACATCTGCATTACAGTATCGAATCAATATTAAATTGTACTTCATTGTTTGGTGATATATTGTTGTCATTCTGGATGTTCATATTTGTTGGATGTTTTTTTATTATTTTTTGTTTTCTTGCTTGATGAGTTATTGGTTTCCAGGTATTACTTATTTTCCATCCATCTTCTCTGTTGAAATTTCCTGGACATTTTTCTATGGCTTCCCCTATCAATCTTTTTCCGTAATTCGTTTCTTTGCTCGATATTTTTGCTTGACTGAAATCGATATTGTGTTCTTTTTGTTCGACGTGTTCGGCTACTGCTGATTTTTTTATTCTCTATAATCTACGTCTTTTTCGTGCTCCTTTATCCGTACTTCGATAGCTCTTCCTGTTTGTCCTATGTATGACTTTCCACAAGAACAACGTATTTCATAAACACCTGGGGTTTGCGTTTCTGGTACTATATCTTTCAGGCTTCTAAATATTGATCCTATTTTTGTATTGGTTTTAAATACGGTCTTTATATCGAATTCTCTTGCGATTCTTGATATTCGGTCAGTTACTCCTTGTATGTATGGCATTAGTTATGTTCTTTGTTGTATAGTACATTTTTCTTCTTTATCTATCATATTATTGCAGATTTGGTCATCCGTTTTCTGTTTGTTTTCTGCTCTTGTTATGGCTTTATTTATGTTTTTTAAAATGTACCCGTTGTTCTGCATGGCTCGTCTTAAATAATTTTTTTTTCTGTTTCTTTATTTTGTTCGTCTGCTATCCTTACTGCTCTTGTGGCCATTGTGTGAAAAAGTCCCATTTTTTGTGTTGAAAAATGATGAGATGTAGCATGTAATAACCTGTCCGTATGTGTTGATTTCCTGTATACTCCTGTGCTGAAGTGTCCATTCGGTATTCTTGTGACTAATAAATCTAGAAATAGCAATTATTCATTTTGTTCTATTTCCATTGTGAATTGTATATTTTTGTGTTTAGTGTTGATGTGCGTAAGAAATTGTTCTAGTTTTTTCTTTTCATGTTGTCATTGTACAAAAGTGTCGTCAACATACCTAAACTACTTCTTCGGTTTTTTGTTACTATGTCACATATTTTCTCGCGTACACAATGTTTATTTCTTTCTCTTTTGATATTTTTCGTAAATCTCGTTTCTTAGTGATCGTTGATATTATGTCTTTCCACACAAGGTCTTGATCGCTCGCTTCAGGCTGAATTATCCTGGAATACCTGTCAGTATCTACGTCCATTACACATGTAGAGAACGCAAATAGTTAGACATGACTGGTGAAGACTGGTTAGACTGGTGAAGGTCGTTAGTGGGGAGTGTAGTGTCAACATCGCTGGGAAACTAGAATTTTAGTTAGGGTACCCCGTCTGGGTAGTAAATTCCCTTTTACTATCATTCATTTATGGTCCTTCGGTCGTCTGGTAGTAATTCACTTATTATCAGACAATAAGCGTACTTCGTATCGGAACTATATATATTTTAATTCGACGATGTCTTTTATCAATGACCGAATTCACAAAAATAATATATGTATATTTTACAGGATAATAATATATAATATATAATTACAATCATTAGAGAAAAATAATAGAAAAATAAAAATAAAAAACGACCATGCTCTAACGCAGTGAAATAACAACTCGCTAAACCACTATCGTTATCGTTTATCGGTTGTGAGACACAAATTCAGTTTATAATTTAATCGTCAGATAACCCAACGTTAATTAATTGGATTTTTTTATATGACTTTTGAAAAGAGGACGAGTGAGATATCAGGTCACAAAAATATGAATGTATAAAAAGTTTACATATGACTATTTCATAATATTCCAAAGCTTAGTAATTGTACCTTACATCTTTAAATATTTTACATTTATTCCAGTTCTGAATTGATGTTTAAAAAAAAATACACATTTAAAAGTCACAATATACGATTTCACAATAAAAAATTTGTTTTAATATTCGCTTTCTTCCAAAACTAAATTTGGACTGCTGTAAATACATTTATTGTTGGGCTAATACTTCGTTAATGCTAGCAGAATTTCAAATATTAACAAGCATTTTTAGGGAGATATTCCCAATTCGTCTTTATCAGATTCTTTAAACGATAAAACAAAAATAAATTAAAATATAGGAAATTAATTATTAATTATATTCATAAGGAGATCGACGATTATATTTTTTAGGCTATTCAAAAAGATACTATGATTATCTCACCAAACAAATAACGACAAGTATAAAAATTAATTAATTATTAATAACTATAACTTAAATAATATGATAACAATTTTAATTTAATATTTTAACTCATATTATCATTAACATAATCAATAATTACATAACATTTTATAATGTAAAAATTGTCACACTTATCAACATTATTTTTTATTTATAAACCCTATAATTATTGTATTTGTTACATTTATATTGTACAAACATAGGTATATATAAATATATATAGGGAGAGAAAGAGAGAGAGAGAAAGAAAGAGAAAGAGTTTTATAAACTGATTTATATCACCTCACAAATACTAATGAAAATAAAAAATTTAAGATCTCTGTACATGTAACTAACTTGACTTGATATCTACAGCATAATTAATTTTTTAACTACAACTAATCTTATTTGTAGTTAATGTCAAAACCATAGGATATGTTTGTAATAGTAAGTAGATGACACAATGTAATTTTCATGGTTTTTAGCTTAATGATAAATCAGATTTATTAATACAAATTTATATATGATAACATAAAATGAATGTCAAATCATATGTGTATTAATTATTTTTTATTTCCACATATATATAAACTCATATAAATGATACATTATATTATGAATTATATTTACAAAAAAATGTGTACATGAAAAATAATAATATCAAATATAATAATGGTTATAACTTACAATAGCATAGATCAATAAATGAAAATACAATAATACATTACATATAAGCCAAAAGAAAAAATATATATATATAGTGAAACTTCGGTATCACGAACTCCGGTATCTCAAAGTTTCTGTATGACGAATTTTTTTTTCAGTCCCGATCGTTCAGTATTGGACTTACGTATTTAGTTATTTCGGTATATCGAATTTCCATATGTCGAATATTTCTATAAGTCGAAGTCATTATCCGGTACCCACCGCCTATTATGATTCACTAACTCGAGTATATGACAGATTAGATAACGTATAAAATGCACAGACTATTAAATATAAGATAAATGACAGAGCTTATACACACAAAGTTGTATGTAATAACGTTGATATTTATATAGTTCAGCTAGTGACAGATAACGGCGATAAAGTTATACGGACATTATTTTTTCTGATTTTATTTAGTCGTAATTCTGTCGTTTGTACTTGTTCGTGATTTTAATTACATATACTGATTTTAATTAAATAAACTATATATATGAACTTCGAAAATACGTCCAACAACATTCAGGAGTTTCTGACATTTTTTCTGTACTTAATATTTTAGGTAGTTTTATTGAAAATACTTCTAATACTAAACAAAAACAAACAAAAATGACAGATTTTCTACTTTCATAGAAAATAATGTATATGTACTTACCCAAATGACGAATACTAATACATAATATGTATGCAATGTATAAATACATTCTATATTATAAATACACATTTTTCCTAATAATTAAACATTTTTATTTCAAATTTTATTTATGTTTTAAATTCCTTCGCTAACTTGAAGTTTCGATATGTCGAATTTTTTTTTTTGGTCCTTTACGACTTCGAGATACCGAGGTTTCACTGTATATATTATTTTATAAGTGATGATTAAAAATATGTGTATTCAACTGCCTTTGGCTTTCAGTAGTTCTGCATCCAAAAATTCCGCTTCTCTGTAATAAATAAAAACATATTTAAAATTAGTTAAATATCTTATAATATACATATTTTAAATTTAAACTTTTTCAATTTTATAATGACCATTATCTAGGGTATGAATTTGATCTTCTAAATCAAATCGCTTATCAACTGTACGATTAAGAGCTAATTTCGTTACTGAAACAATTTATATATTGTGATGATTAAAATTTAATTAAAATCATATTCCTGTAAACTGTGTAGGTTAGGTTAGGTTCATTTATTCCGAGCTTTAAGAAAGAAAGCGTTAATGATCTTACAGTGTTATTTTATTTTTCCTCTTTACTCTAAATACCCCCTTTGTCTTAATAGTTTCATCACCAATCAGATTAAATCCATATGATTTAACTCGCGAAGCAACTTACTCCCATATAGATATACCACTAGTATCATCTATTAAGTTCTTGACACCTTTTTTCTCACGTTCTAAAACAAGGATAAGTAGACGAGAAGTAGGATGTATCTATTTGTTCAAGTAAACCTGGTTTTCTTAGATTATCTTCATAAAAATCTTTTGTTTGTATTAAACATTATGATTCTAAAAAAAAGTTATTTATATATTTTAATATAATAGGTATATATATATATATATTTACCAGTGTCCGTGTATAAGATTCAGTGGCTCATCCATGTGGGTTAGGAGATTATAGCCTCCCCACAAAAAAAAATTGTTGCTAAATAGTCAAATAATATAATTAATATCGATTATGTAATAATTATTTATTATATATTATTATTATATGTAATTATTATTGATTATTATCAGATAAAATAAAATAAAATAAATATTAAACATTTACAAGTAATAATCGATTTAATATGTATTGTTGACTTTTATGATTATCGAATAAAATCATTTTCAGATAATAAAAATTGTTCCTCGTTACCTGTTTAGATTACATTAAAAATCGGTCGTTGCAGCGCCCAGTGACAACCATTACGTATCAAAAATATAACTCCTATTCTTCTAATGTATTTTTAGTACATTTTCGAATTCTGGTAGCGTTTTTTATGACGATATTGTCCGTATTGAAATGTCAATACTGTTAGTCTGTAGTGATTACACCGAACACAAAACAACAATTTAATTTGTTATATTTTATTAAGTAAAACTCCCCCCCCCCCAGACATTTTTTTGGATATGCTCCTGATAAGAGTTGTATTTTATCATTATAATAAATCTTCATTTAATTATAATGAAAATTATATCTTAGTATTTTTGACATATCTAAAATCGATAAACCTACATATATTAGTTTATTAAAAATTTGCAGATCTACATTTAAATAAATGGTGCAGAGGTTTTCGTTATAGATCGTTGAAAATTTAAAATTGAGTTTGTTGATTAATTTTAAAAACTTTCTCTCCATTTTCTTTCTTTTTTGAACTTTCTCTATTGTTTTACATAAAACAAAATATACATACATTAGTAATAAATAAATGATTCTTTGGATAAAAGTCAAGAATTAAAAAAATTAAAGTATGGGTGAGGTGGTGAAAGCATAGAAAGCGACGGAAATTACAAATGAAAATGTGGAGGTTTATATATATATTCCTTTTCATACAACTTTCATTATTTTTTATTTTTATTTGATTATTTGTAGATAATTTTTATGAGGTGGAATGTAAGTTTTATTTAATTAAATTTTATTATAATTGCTTATCGTGTAAAAACAGAAAAATTTAACAGTAAATAAATAATTTAATTATAGTTTTACAAAAAATTTGAATATGATTCATTATGTTTCTTCTTTGTCTTTAATTTCTAGGGAATTCTTGCTACGGTAAGATATGAAAAAACATAAATGTAATATGATAGAAGAAATTGAAATTTCAAGAACTATGTGGAAATATGGAATCAGGGGCGGACTGGTAGGGTGGGTAAGAGGCCATACCCGCCCAGGCCCTTTAGACATTTTGTACTTGGGTCTTAAGCTATTTATTTTATTATGGCCTATTGGCTTACACAAAATAATATACCTAATAGAATAATTATTACGATATTCTAAACGATTTTTGACACGAGTATTTGTTATCTTACACATATCACACCGTATTCGTTGCCAAATGTCGATAACCGAAATCGAAAAATCAAAATTTTTGTGAATTATTTCACACTTTTTAGTTCATTTTTTTCGAAGTCGGTTTTATTTTGATCCAATCATTTTTTTTATGTGATACATTATCAAGTTATTTATTTTATCAAGTCGCTTGTTTGTATTAATTACGTTAGTTTAAGGCCTCCTAAAAACTTACCCACCTGGGCCTTCAGAGTCTCAGTCCGCCCCTGTATGGAATATACATTTTAATAAATCAATACACCTAATTCAGTTGTTGGTCAATTTACAGTTATATTTTAAGTATAAATATTTATAATAAAAAGGATAGTTTTTTTTAGCGGTCAGAATGTTAAATGCTTTAATTTTAATATATTATTCAATATATAAATTATTCCATACAAACTTAAATAATAACTTTAAAATTTAATGTTATACGTAATCTTATGTTTTTTATAGATGAAATAAAAGCACGTTTTAAAGCAGTAGATGGTAAGTAATATATTTGAAGAAATATTGATGAGCTAGATTGTGCGTAACCGCCATACTTCGATTGATTTACTAAATAGTATAAAATCAATTTAAAAGCTAGAACTTTGATTTTTTAAGCCGGATCTTATCCTAACGAACGAACAATTGATATAAAATTATTTTGAATCTAGATATCAATGTATAGTAATGCATTATTTCTCCAGCTAAATTGTTTATTATAAATTACAATCATAATAGTGAATCTGTAAATAATGTCCCTCCTTGGAGATTGTAAAAAGAAAATTTAAATTGTTTTGTGGAATTTGTACACAACAAAAATCACCCATTAAATTTATGTTAGGAAAATCTCTTCTTTATTATTTAATTAAGACGCATAAACAAAATTAGAAAATATAAAATATATCGTGCTATTTAGATAACAATAAAAGAAACAATTGATATTCAAGAACGAAACGACACAAGTGTAAATTTTAGTAGCCATCTACCGGACAAACTGACAAACCAATAGTTTTAACAGTTGAAATTCCAAAAAAGCCAATTTTCTAAAAATTTTGCAATTATTTTAGGATTCATTTAGAATACTATGTTCTGGAAATTGGTTATACGGTACGGTTTTATTGTACATTATAGATGTGGGTTTTCAAATGATTTAATCTAATCATGGAAACACAGGATAAGCGTTGTTGGATAGTCGAAAATTGCATGAAAAAAGTAGTACTGTCAGGATGATCATAGATTTTGTCAATAGAAATGGTCTTTCAAAAAAATGTTCATTTAGAAAAATATACGGTAATCTATTTGATCAATATGAAGCAATGTCAATAAAGAACATACAATATCTATACAATGTTATCCTATAAAATATGTACTTGCAGAATTCCTATCAAATATTTAGTGTTTAATAGAATTCATCACTCAATTGGAAAAATTGGGTATTTATCTCTGAACAAAAGTTATTTCAAATGAAAAGTTTAATTATTTTAATTATTTTAATTAAAAGTTATTCAAAATTTTGAAAATATAATTAGAGACGGAAGAAATACCCTACATTTAAATATAATCAAATAGAGTATAAAAAAAAAGTAAATAAAGTACAGTAAATAAATTGTAAATAGAGAAAATATAAATAACTGTAATGATGGATTTTCAGTGTTGTCAACAGAAGATCTATCTAGTTTTTAATATGTACTGATGGTATTCTATTACGTAGAAAGAAGCTTTTCCAAGTACAAGGCCATGTCTCGTAGTAAAATTTATTGCAGTTACATATTTATATTTTATTAGAATGATTTTAAGGAGTAGAGTTTGAAACTGGATGTGATGATGCGTACCGTTTCTTTAAATGTTTCCCATGTATACGTAGTAATCACTTATCGTGATTTATTAAAATGTGTTAACATTTACGTTTTTATGATACACCGTAACATAAATACGTTGGTTTTCCAAGCCTATTCCCGTGGGATAAGACCGCTATGAAGGGACCTGGAAAACACCTCCAATTAGAAGATAACAGGCGACGGCACATCCAAATACGTGGCGTGAAGCCAGGATTCCCCAATTGGTGGTGCGAAGTCATCTAGTACTGATGTTCAGCACGAGTGCGGCGTGCACGAGATTATCTTGCATCATTATTGGCAGTTCAAAGTTCGCTCTAGAACATTTTAGAAAAGTCTCCTTCACTCCGCTTTGTATCTGATATAACGATAATCGGCGCGGCCATGTACGAGTATCTTAAAGACGACCACTATTCATTCCGTCTCGGAGTCCCGATATGAATGTTTTTGTGACTGTGTTGTACGTGCCGTATTGTCTTATATTCTCGTTGCCGTTTATTACACACGTCACCCCTTTTAGTTTTAGTCATTGTCTTGCGATATATAGTATAGAACCCTTGTCGTTCAGTGTTGTGGCCAGACTGCGTGGTCGTCTGTCGATCTCAAATTTGATAGTACTTGAAGTTATGAACGTTTAAGTAACAAATATGGTCGTAAGAATAACCGTTTTAATATTCGTTCGTCACCAATAACATATTACGCTCAAGTTATCGTAGCCGGTGAGAACGTGGTGGTGAATTATCCATATCTGATGTGTTGCTGGGTCATTGACCGTACTTTTTCAAGGCTACAAAATTCTTCTTGGCTAAAGATATTGCTTTCTTGGAGATTATAGATGAACTGATTGAACACTTTTTTCTTTTTCTTTTGTTTTTTTGGGGGGGGGGGGAAGAGGTGGAAGAAGAAATCTTCCAAAGACACTATTGTAACAGAAACTGGTGGAATCATTATGAAGTGGTGCCTATCGGCTGAAAACTCCTTTCCAGGGAGCAACCGTAAGATTATATGCCCTAAGAAAAATGAATAATGAGAGAGAGGGAAAGAAAAATGAGTTAGATGCTTCGAAGAAAGTTAACCACCAATTACTCATAGGGCTGAGGAATGAGGCGTTCTTGTGTATAATGAAGCTGAGAGGGTTAACTGGGAAGTCGAGGTCGATTCGAATAATAAAAAGAAACGAAAAAACATAAAAAACCAAACCTAACCCTAACCCTAGCTGCGGGAAAGCATTTGAAGCGCATGATGGCATTTACGATGTTGAACATTTCCATGAAATATTTTCTTAAAAGGGTTTTGAGATCGTTGTTTTTAATACTGTTATTAGCCGGGGTTTTGTGGTTTTATAAGGTACGAATAACAGAAAAAATTACTTTTGGAGATGTTGGAAGAATTCTGGGTCGTAGAGGTAGATGAAAGATCTCGCGCTCCACTTCAGCGTGGACCCCTTCTAACTTCTTTGGTGCTTCGATTAGGAAATCATTAGGCCTGCATAGATGTCACGAAAATTTCTGGTTTGTCAAAGTGTAAGGAGTAAGAGTTGTTTCCATGTAATGTTGATTGTTGCAACCCGAATATTATCTCTATACATACTCAGGTGTCGGTCGTTTGTCCATTCGGACTGGTCGTCGATTATATTTTCATTATATATTACATATATATAATTTTTATATTATATTATATTACTTTTACGCCATATTAGCACATGACTATGTGTTTTTTTTTTATATTTGGGTTTCTCTAAAAAAATATAGCTTAGCAGAATAGCCTCATGGGTTCTGCCGTCGTTGATACGGGATCTGCTCCATTACACGTTAAATATATTAAGTTTGACTTATCTGTTAATATAATTGATGATACTTGTCTATACAGTAAAAGACAAATGTATTATTATAAAAATATTATTATTTTTTTAGAATATGAAATAAAAGATTTGGTTACTAAAGCATTCCAGGAAATGAGTATGTATATCCAAATGTAACAAATAATAAATAAATACATACGCTTTTATTGGTTCTTATAATTGATAAGTAGAAAGAAGTTACTTTTTCTCTTATTATTTATTATATTATTATGGAAATTGCCATAGATCGTTGTATATGTGTGTGTATATACTCGTGAATATATATATATATATATATCAGTGGCGCACCATAGGGGATGGACTCCGAGTCTGGTCCCCTACCCTCCCTTGGAAATTATAATAATAAATTAATATCATAACAGCCTCATAAAACTTGCATAAATATATGATTCCGAAGTTATGAATTTTTGATTTTAAATTTGTAAATTGGAGTGAATTAAAATAATATGTCGATGCATTATCAACGAACAAGATATTATATTAAATCACCAGTAGCGCTGAAACTACAGAATCCCCATATACATTCATAAAGTATACACATATGTTAGCCACCCCGTTCTACACCTCCCGTTGTATCGTTGACAGTCCATTAATTTTTAATTTGATAGTTTCAGTTGATTTTAAAATAGTACACAAATAAACATATTATTATGTTGTAATATTAAATGTCCTAGTTCTAAATTTAAATAAGTGTGAGCCATTGGTAGAGTTAATATACAGTATTTCAATTTTTGTTTGTATTATACAGGTATTATATAAGTATGTTATGATATAAAGCCATGAAGTACTTTAAATTGCACTGGTTGCAATTTAGTTTAACTTTTTTAATTTTTTCCAAATTTGCTAAAAGAAAATCTCAAAAAAATACAACATAAATTAAAAATTCAACATTTTTTTAATGAAATTAAATTTGAAGTCTTACTTGCATCAACTTTTTTTAAATTTAAAACTAGAATTAATACATTAAATACAATTTAATTTTAATGTATTTGTGATCTACATTTTTAAACCCATATCAATTTGAATTTCTAAATAAGGAAAATATAAATATTTTGAACTTTCAAAAAAGTTAAAAAGGGAAAACTTTAATTTTGAGGTAAACAAATTGGTAGTTGAGTGATTTTGTATTAAAAAGTAACCAAATGTTGTGTTTTTCTAGTTGAAATTAAATTTAAAATGTTAGAATCAATTGCCTGTATGATTAAACTAATAATATGATAGTTAATATATACATATACTGTTAAAAATTAATATTTTTGATTTACTTAAAAATATAATGTTTAACATTCATTTTTCTAAAATCAATTTTAAATTATACTGTTATAAAAAAATTGTTCAAAATACTTTCTTTTATTTATGGCATTTTATAGGTCCGTCACCCTGGCCCTGCCACTTTCCATTTTGGAAAAAAAAATATTCAAAATTATGTTATATCGTTTGTAATAATTTGTAACCACCATAACTTTTTTTGTAACCAACCCTAAACCCCTTGAAAATGGATTTTGAAATGGCAGGGCCAGGGTGACGTCACCCTAGCCCTGCCATTGGGAAATTCGAGTTTTACATTTTTGCAAATGGCATAGAATTATGTAATATCATTTGTAATCATTTATAACCACAAAAAAAAAATCGATAAGTCCACTTCAAACCCTTCAAAACGCGTTTTTGACACCGCAGGCGTGACGTCATACCGTCTATGTAGATGTTATTTGGACTAAAACTTGGTTAATTTAAATTTAAAATAATCAATATTCTATAACTTGCCTTTCTTATCTATTAATGGCCACACTTTATAGCTACTTTTAATTTTGTTAATTTTAAACATTTAAATTTATTATAATTTCAAATCATAAAAATTGTTAGCTTTACAAACAGAATTGTTGTTTATACTTAATATTTAAAAAAATTATGTATAATCAAAATTGTTTTTTTTCATGATAATAATACCATACATAATAATGCAAGGTGACCAGTGATAAAGTATACTAACACCAAGAAGTGAAACTCGAATTTCCCAATGGCAGGGCCAGTGTGACGCTATAGGGGGCATGCGGTATCAAAAAACCCGTTTTGAAGGGTTTGGGGTTAGTTACAAAAAAAGTAATGGTGGTTACAAATGATTACAAATGATATTACATAATTTTATGCCATTTGTAGAAATGTAAAACTCGAATTTCCCAATGGCAGGGCCAGGGTGACGCTGTAGGAGGCCTGCGGTATCAAAAAACCCGTTTTGAAGTGTTTGAAGCGAATTTTTCGATTTTTTTTGTGGTTAAAAATGATTGCAAATGATATTACATAATTCTATGCCATTTTCAGAAATGTAAAACTCGAATTTCCCAGACGTCACACTGGCCCTGCCATTTGGAAATCCATTTTCAAAGGGTTTAGGGTTGGTTACAAAAAAAGTTATGGTGGTTACAAATGATTACAAACGATATTACATAATTTTGAATATTTTTTTTTTCCAAAATGGAAAGTGGCAGGGCCAGGGTGACGGACCTGCTTTTTATTGCTATTTTAGTAATCATATAAACTGAATTTTGAACAAAGGTTTTGAAACTAACTAGATAATTTAAAGTTTAGATACCTATTATATTTCAAATATTGTCTGTTAAAAATAAATTACTTGAATAGAATAATAGATTATTGAAAGACAATCAGTCGTAATCAATCGCGATCAATCGTAATCAATCACGACTAATCGCGTATAATCATTAGATATGACATGGTGGCAGGGACCGGTGTATAGGTATGTGAGGATTAAGTACAGCGATGAAAGAGTATTGATGTACCAGAGTTGAATAGAGTTTAGCACCTGCAACGGTCCCGGTGGACGGCCGTGTTAAAAGTATTGCTCCCGCAATGATGTGTGTGGGCGGCTATGTTATAGGTATAACTCTCGTGGGAGCTATGGGTTTTCCTATTAACTAGAACCGATCTATTTATCTTACTTATAATAATCGTTAACATTGATCAGTATAATATATTAAAATGCGTAGGAACATATTGGTGAAAGATAAAGATTCATCATAATCTTACCCACGCCCACAAAAAATAATTGTAGTACATAATTCGCTACAATTAAAATGAAGATGATTTATTTTGTCGGCCCATTATATATATATATATATATATATAATCGGCCACTGATATATATACAATACGAGACTTTCTAATATAACCTAAACTATTAACGTTATCTATTATATTATTATATATACATATTCTTTTCCAAAGTTTCCGGAAAGAAGCGATAAAAATAGTACCAATGGCGTGATATCGTAGAAACTATGGATGCTAATATAAGAATTCTTTTTAATCACGCATGCTAAGTTTCAATGTTTTACCTGCATTTTTTGCAGTTTGAAATTGGTTTAAGTGAAGATATTTAATGTCGATCTTTTATAAATTGAATATGGATAATCTGATCAAACAACGCCCGATCATCAAATTTTGTTTTAAAGTTGGATTATCCGCGAAAAATTCATTACAAAAATTCATTTAAAATGTTTAAAATCTTATAACGAATCGTGTTTAAAGAATACAGTTGTTTATGAGAGTTTTGGTCGTTTTCGTGGTAGTCAGAAGAGTGTGGTTGACGATAACATGAGTGGTTGCTCTTCCGCAACACGAACAAATGAAAACATTGTGCACGATGCTGCTCTGTTGAAGGAGGACTATATAATAATATGCTGTCTAGCTACCGAGAGGTTAGACATTCCAAAATCAATCGTTCAGCGAATTTTGAAAGATCTGGGTAAACAGAAGATTTGTTAGGTTAGATTTGTACCGCATGCGCTAACAAATTAACAGCAAGAGCGATACGTCAGCGCATGTGAAGACTTCTTAGAAATGCTTAGTGCCGATAAAAATTGCTTTAAAAATATTATTACTGGCGACAAAAGTTGTTGTAATGTATGATCCAGAGACAAAACGATAGAGTGAACAATGGGTTGGACCAAACTATCCAAGACCAAACAAATTGCATTTTCAAAAGTCATGTGTCAAGACAATGCTCATTATTTTTTTCGCCCACCAAGGAGTTTTTCATAAAGAATTTATGTCACAGGGCACTACAGTGATCAGTAAATTTTACGAAGTTGTTTGGAACGACTTTTGAAACGCATTGCCCGCGACCGTCCCGAAAAGTTTAAAGATTTTTTCATCTTGCAAGACAATGCACTAGCACACAACGCCACCATCAACCAACAGTTCCTGTCTGATAATCACGTTACAACTATTTATCATCCACCTTATTCACTGGATTTAAGCCGTCCGGACTATTATGCATTCTCAAGATCAAATTGTAGTTGAAAGGGGATATATTCTAGAACATTGAGGACATCCAGAAAGCTGTAACAGACAAGTTAAAGACCATTCTCGTTGAAGCGTTTCAGAAGGCCATGGAAGACTTGAAAACATGGTCTCTTCGTTACATTGAAGTAGGAGAGGACTACTTTGAATAATGTATGCGTTAATTAAATGTTTTTTTTTTACATTGTAATGTTTTTATTGCTTCATTCCGGGAATTTTCGGAATAAACTGTGTATACATTTATATATAATATAAATGTAAAGACAATTTTAGTAAGTTCATAATCACGTATTACTACCAAGTGCTTTGATTCAAATTATGTCAATTCAAAAAAAAATAAGTTTAACGTTTGTAGGAATTCACATTGGTATTTCTTCTCAGTTATATATCATTTGATTTCAGTTTCGGAAAATATAATTATTGAAAGTAAATCTTTTAGTAATATAATAGCTGATAATGTTAAAAAAATATATAAATTATGATTATCAATAAACCATATTATTGTCCTTTTTATATTGTTATAATATTTTCATTCGTCTCAATTTTCACATATAATCTTTAATTAAAACGACTTAGAGAATAATTATAATTCAGCAATATTTAAACTGCAAATATCATGCAATCAACAATATACTCGTAAAAACATATTTAGTATTAATTATTGAAAAATGCTGTTAGTATAATATTATAATTAAAAATTTTTTACACAATAAATACTTTTTAGAATATACACACTCATATTTCGTACATGCATATTTAAACTTTCGTTTATCTGGTAATGTATAATATGTTTATGATTACTAGTAGATTTATACTGTATAATAATTTTCAATACCTTTGAAAATAAAAACACCAATTTATTGACACAATAATATTCGATTTATAACACTTACAGAGAATACAAAAAATTATGAAGCCTGGTGCCAAAATCCAGAATAATGCATAATTTTTTATGGTTAAATATTAAATAACAATTAATATTTAAAAAATATATGTCTATTGCAAATCAATTGTTTATGTACTAATGAAATATAATATTATATATCATTGAACATTTCATATTTTATTCTGTCTCATAGTTAAAATAATTTTATTTTAACATATGTTTTATTTAATTTAAATTATATAATTATATAAATGTTTTTTTTCTAGATTTTTTCATTATAAAAATGTTGTAATATTATTTATAAAACGCCAATTGGCCGCAATAATTAGATTACTATAAGAATACAAAAATAAAATTTATATAATACTCTTTCTATATTATTGTTTAAATATTATATCTCTATTATTTTATGATAATAAAATATTCTTAAAATATTAATAAAATGTTATTTAGTTGCTAAAATATCGTTTTAAATATATTTTGAATGTAATTGCAATAAAACATTATTTTTATTATAATAACTTTTTTGTTAATTTTAACTATAAAAATCACTATAAAATATAATAAATAGTAATTCGATATTTAATACTTTTTTAAGTCAATTTATTTATATAATTGAGTTCATTTATATTTTTATTATTTTTCATTTTATTTTAAAATAAAATAAAATAAAACTTAGTTGTAGTGATAATTATATGTATATTATATTCCACGGTTATTAAAATATTATTTCACTACTTTATGCCTAGTAAATAATTATGATCAACTTCACTTTGTTCATATTTAATGTAACAAATTGTAAAATTATAAAATTTTTAAAAAAATATTCTCCTTAAAAATATAATATACATACTTTTACAGCAAAGTGATACTTATTACATTTCTCTTAAGATTTAAATTCAAAAACTTAAATATATATCGACCATAAATATGAAATAGAAATAATTAAACAAACAAAAATATTATATTTTTAAAGATTGTTTTATTTTTAAAAATAAAAAAAACGATATAATATACATATTTGCGGTTTTTATTTCTTCATTTTTTTGTCCGTTCTCAAAATTTTGATTAAGCTATAAACAAACTTGTTGATTGTTCGACATCTCCAATATTTTAATTATGAAATTTTAGAATACTTCTTATTGATTCGAATACAAAATTTGTACTTGTATTAATTATATTTGCCTACAAAATCAAGTTTAGAATTTTTAACATTGCATTAACATATTATCAAACAAACGATTAATTCTGTAAATTTCAAACTATTTTACTTAACAGCGCACCTGGTCATTTTATAAATTATCACGACACATTTTATTGAAATAAATAATAATGAATTTATAATATATTATACATTATATTTATTAGTGATGAATTTTAGGGTAACGTTTATATGGAAAATTCCAATAAACATAAATAATCAAATATTGAGATAATAAAAAGGGTTATAAATTTAAATTTAATTTTAAAAAATATTTTAAGTTATTTACAAAATAATTCTGTTAAATATACTCAATTCATGTTCTTCACTTTTATATACTTAACAATGCAAGAAATTTATTACAATTTGTTAATTTTTGAAAAAAATAATTTACCCATTAGCAAGTTTTTAATTTGGAATCATTTACTTCTATAACTTCAACTCTCATAAAATCAAAATTAAATGTCTGACAATATTTTCAGATGTATCCATGTAGATTTTACACACATGGATATATCAGAAAACATTGTCAGACAATTAAAAAACCATGAAAGTTTCAACACTTTCATATCAAAATTAAAGGTTTACCTTTATTTAACACACTTTGGGAAGATTGATTGAATCATACAATGTTTTTAATAATCCGCTAATCAGACTACCAATTATATTAATTTAAGAACTACAAAATATCAATAAAATAAACTAACATTTTTTGAGGTTCCCGTGCATGGAAAGGCTCGGCATCCGGAACCCACAATGACCAACTCTCTATAAAGTTAATATAAAAGGGTTGCTAACCCGCGACTGAGGTTTAAAAAAAACGGAGTACACGGGATTTATTTATAATTATTTGGGGTATATAATATAGGTGTAAATTGATATAATTATAGCATGCAAAAAAAAACCAAGACAATATTTATTTACAAATACTATTAAATATGTGTTACATGCCAAGATTAATAATTATATTATTATATATAATATAATATTATATAATTGTATATATATATTACTTATATGTGCGAATGCACACATGTTGCCCATCATTGATCCTCCTCCATCACCCGATCACGGGTAGTAGATTACAGGGTTCTACTTCATGATTTTTTTTTTATAAAATGTAAAATAAAATAAGAACTTTTTCGAAACCGACATATATTACCTAATGCTCGCAATACGGACGGAAAGAAGAGAGTGACCAAACAAAATATTAATAATTAATATCGCTCGACCGCAATTATCATTATCAACATATAATCGTATATACAAAAACAACGAAAACTCTCTCCCTGGTTCCGTTACGTCACAATTTTGTAATTTATATGTATAATGCATATTGATTAGTTAGTGGTTACTACTAATGCATAGTTGTATATAAGAAATATCAATTTATAATTTAATAGATTCTTTGCTTAAATAAGAATCAAACAATATACATGATGTATTTAAATACTGATGATTATCTATAGATTTCTATAAAAAAGTGTACATATATATATAATAGAATTATCAGGATAAATAATTACTTATCGTTCTTTTGAATAGGTACTTTATATTTCATAACTTATCATAATTAACCTTTTAAAATATAACAATTTCATTTTTCAATGAACAAAAATGTAATAAAATTAAATAGGGTTATATTTTTATGATAACTGAATAGAAATGTTAACAATTCTATAGGTAATGTTAAATGAAAACTTAATAAATTAATTTACAACTAATCGCAATAAAGAAAAAACCCCTACCTACTTAGCTACATAGGCACAAGAGTGAATAATGGTTTTGTCGTTATCAATCGCGAACAATGCGTATAATTATTAGATATGGTATGGGTGCAGGGAGGGGTATAGAGGTATGTAAGAATTTAGTACAGCGATGAAAGAGTACCTTGAGGTACCAAGGTTGTATAAGGTTTAGTATCTGTAGCGGTGTCGGTGGGCGGCTGTGTTATAGGTATAGTACCCGAGGGTGCTAAAGGATTCCCTATGGCTCAGAACACCCCTTTTATTTCTACTAACCACCCTTGAGTATATATTATATATAAGGAATTTATATAATTTAATAATTTATTCAACGTTTAGTGATTGAATGAATTAACTTCAATAATATTTGTGTATATTAATATATTGCTACGAAAAAACACAAATATATTGATTTTGCATGTGTAATATCTGTTTGAAGTCAATAAATTGTTTTCACCAACCAATGCAACGTAACTAAGTATACTATATAATATAATGAGCAAAAATGATTAATTTTCAAGTTTTAGTTCTTACGTCTGTAAAATTACTATAGGTAAATAAATAAATTTGAAGTAAATTAATGAAAGAATTAATTATTATTATTATTATTATTTTAACGATTATATTCAGTATATATGAGAAATTTATACCTAACAAATATATAAAATGTAATAACATAAATAAATTTGTTGTTTATCTAGATATATAAATTATATTTTTACGACTGACTAATAGTTATATAGACGATGACCCTTTCGTTCATCATCATGCATATTTTCACGTCCTGAATTACATTGTCTGCATGATTTTCATACTGTCAGAATATTCTAAATATTTGGGCATTCAGCCCATAAATAGTGAATATTATTATATGAAGTATTTTAGTTGATAATTTTTCAGCAAACAAATATCGAATAGTCGAATGCATTTTAAAGTTATTGGTAGTTCTCTTTAAAACTGATGAATGAATTCCAATCATTTTATTTAAATAACCTATTAAAAATTTTTAATTTCTTATTCATATATCACTAGTAAAATACCAAATTATTATCTTTGATAAATACCGACAAAATACTCAGTGAAACTTATTTTTGAATCCGATCTCGTAATATATACAAACTACAAAGTATATAATCACATTTTGAATATTAAACTAAAACAAATAAAGTTTAATTGTTATGATAGTAAACATAATTATAATAATAATAAAATGGAAGGCAAAAAAATAACTACTTTCAGGTAACCTATTTTGGTTAGTTACTTCCGTAAAAAATATCAGTCTTTAATATATTACGGGATTCTATTAAACTGAAAAATTTTATTTTTGATTTATATTATTATTATATACTTTTAAAAAAAATATTATCAGTCACTAAGTATAACTAATATGATTTTTAAAATTATATGATATCATTTCTTTGATGTTAGAAAAATTTGTAAACTACGAGTCATTTAAAAACAGCTTGTGAGTAAAATCATATTTTATTAATGCTAACATTATAAATTATGTATTAATATATATTATAGTACTGTCTGTTTCATCATAGATTATTGTGATATTTTTATATTTTCTGTATTCGTAAGAGCTACATTATTTTTAATATTTTATTTACTTTACTATTAAAAAAAAACTGTATATAACAATTACATATGATTTTGAGCAGTTTTATTTGATTGACTGCATAAGTTTCTAAATATTTTTCTGCAAATATATATTTTATTTAAATTCGTATATTTATATTTTAATACCAAACCATAGGTAAATATCTATTACCTATATATTTGATTTTATGCTTACATCAATTATGATTTTATGATGTTTACAAATAAAAATTTGAAATATACAATAAATATCTTTATTATTATACAGTCAATTTGACTAAATTGGACATTTATTATGAATTTTAATAAACAACGTTTTCTTCTAAAATGTCTTTTAGATACATAAAAATATATCCATAAGGGCTACTATATCGGTAATATTTATAATTAAACTACGTAAAATATTATCTTTTATTTTATTAATATTATTTGAGCCACAAGAATATGGAATAAGACAATATATAAACAACGGCTTTTAAAGCCTAAAGAATTACAAGTTTTGCTATTCGAGCCAATTTTAGTATATATACTTTTGAAGCGGACGAAACATTTTTTTGTATATACATATACAAAGACTGTGGTTTTGCGATACAGTAAGCGATCGAAATTAAGACAAAACTATATAATACTAATTATAATAATAATAATAATAATATTGAGAATGCATGTGTGTGTGTGTTAATATGGCTGTTCGGTCACGGCGATGGAAAACTGTACATTGACATAATGGTGTCAAACCTATATTTAATTTTAATGTTTGAATGATTCTAAATATTTTACAGCTCATAAGAACAATATAATTTTGATTTTTTTTAATGATAGTGCTATGATTTATATGCATATATATAAAAATTTTAAACATTTATATATCCCTTGGTTACTGATTCCTTTGAATGATCTCTTTGTTCTACGACGTAACAATTTTTCTGTCATTAACTAAATTTTCTGAATCATTTCCATACCATTTGAACACTTATTACATTTGGCACATAAATATTGATTGATCATGTATGCATTTGTATAGGTAATAGCTCCTCAGCCCACAAAAATCGAATAACTGATCGTAATTCAAAGTCCGATGATACTTTTAAATGGGAGTTACATGTCAAACTAATAAATTAATTACAATAGCTATATCCAAATATCTCATTGATATGTTAAAAATTTTTATTTAAAATGTCACTGATAAAATATAAAATGATTATATTTTATGTATACCGCGAAAATTCTCAGAAAAACGTAATTTTGTAATAGCCCTCTTAATAATTTAAACTACAAGATATATGTTTAATTATATATTAAATATTAATCTAAAAAAATAATGTTTATTTGCTATTATAGTAAACATATTTATAATAATTACAAATAGAACAAACAAATATTCTATTTCCAGTTAATAGGGCAACTATTCAAACTACAATATATATATATAATGATATATTAAATATTAATCTAAAACAAATAACGTTTATTTGCTATTATAGTAAACATATTTACAATAATAAGAAATTAGCACAAATAAATATTCTATTTCTAGTTAATAGGGCAAATTGGTTAGCAGTCACTCTTTTAATATAAATGTTTGACATTCAGTCTACAAGACAATTTGGTTTCTATTACTTATATAATAAAACAAATCATTTTCAGTTAAAACCATATATTTTATAACAAATAATGTTTAGATACTATTTTGATAAATATAATTAATATGATTTTATTAACTATATAATATATTATCTTGGATCTACGATAAATTTCTAAAATATTTGTCATTTGAAGAAAGAAATATGTAAGTAACTATTTATATATATTATTATTTTTATAAAAAAAATTATAAATATATTTGATTTTATTTTTATATTATATTATATTGAGAATTCCATCAAAAAGTATTTTGATATTTGTATATTATTGATATTCGTAAGAACTACATTGTGTATTTTATTTATTTAATTATTTAGTTGTAAAATCAGTGTTCGTCACTCACTTCTAATGAGTGCACGCGTTTTTATCGCTCACTTTATTATTAATTTTATCTATTCAAAATCCGTGAAGTTTAAGTTAAATTTTATACGTATCGATTCCAAAAAAATCGTTGATCTTATAGATGTAATCACACTCAATTCCCTCTAGGGACTTTACCCATAATTGAGGAAACAACTAAACGTGAGTAGATAACTATGAAGATGTAAGAAAATAATATACATATTATAAATATAACAATCACATTGAAAAAAATTATATAAGCCATTTTAAATATCTCTATACATTGTTCTGCCAGTAAATGTACTATAGATGAAGTTTTAAGTATATTACAAAAATTAAAAAGTTGTTATAAAGCCGATCACTGATTACATATTGTGTCTCCCGTACTGGTTATATATACGATAAATAAATTTATTACGTGGAAAAAAATTGTAATTCGATTATAAAAATGTATAAATAATGTTATCAACTAATCAAAATTAAATAATTAACAGATTTTTTTTTTTATTATTGTTATATTTTGAATTCCTTGTAATAAATATGTGTAACTCTATCGTGATTATATTGCTTAATGCTCGCCATTACTGCAATTCAATACATTATTTGATTTGATACACTTAATGTTATTTACACATCATTTCAGATTTGCAAATGGAACAAGTAAAAGAGAAATTACATAAAACACATGACGTTCCGTATGAAGTGGCAACATTCAAAAGACTTCGTTTTTATCACATGTTTGATCCAAATAGCACAAAAATATATGACTATAATGTTTACCAATTCACTTTTGTCATATTAACTGCTATTGTAATATGCTTGTCCTTTTATGGATTATTAGGATTTTTTATAGAAATGGAAGACACCGTTGATGATATCGATTTATTTCTTATTGTATGTGTTTATCTACAAATTTTTCTTGCAACATTCAAAATAATTATAATTACATACAACGCGGATAAAATTTGGGATTTACTTGATATTACCCACACCCAATTTTTAACAAATATACAAAGTTCTAATGCCATCGAAATACAACGTAGTTTCCGCCGTACAATTATAACATTATCCAATTTTTTATGCATTTGTATTATCACATTAATTGTCATTTGGTCAACAGTTCCTTTAAAAATCAATTCATTCAATGCAAAATCAAACGAAGAAATTTTACGCTATGATAATATATTAAATATACGATTTCCAGTGACTATAAATGTATTCAATGATTATTACTTTATTTTTTACGTTATTGAAGTAACAATACTTGTATTCATTGGGTATTCAGTATTAATTTTCGATACTTTTTTAATAATTTGTATATGTTATGTTTTAATCACCTTATATAAAATAAATTATCAATCGTATGCAATGATTGGACATAAACAACAGTTTCAAAACGGTAAATTTATGTCACTATAATAATATAAATTATTATTATATATATATATATATGTATGTATATTTATATTCTATTAGAATCTAATAGATATTTAATATATATTTAATCTAATAATTAGATAATTTTAATCAATTTGACGTATTTAATTACGATGCGAATGTAAGTATTATGAAAAGTATAATCGGCGTAGTTGATAAATTTTTTTTGATATTTATCCTGTGGAATCGATATATTTCTAAACTTGGAAAGAATTTTAACAATAAATCACTTACCTTCTATTAACATGATATATCAGTGTGAATCTAAAACATATACATATATTTATATATATTTTAGACACATATTGATATATCATGTTTATAAAAAGTGAGCGATGTATTGCTAAAATTCTTTCCAAGTCTTGAAATTTATCGATTTCACAGGTTAAATTTTATAAAAACTCTCTATTTACTATTACAGCCGTAATTTTCATAATACATATATTCGCATCTTAATTAAGTAAGTCAAACTGATTAAAATTATCTTATGGAATATAAATATAAATTGTAGTATATGATTAATATACAGTAAATGATAATATATGTAATTTGTGAAATATAGTTTCTTAATTATTTAAATATTATTTTTATCATTATTTTCACTTTAAAATATATGAATATACTTATGCAGTATAATATTCTTATGATTTCTGATAAACTTAGGCAAGGTAGTCATAATCTTCACTGATTTTAGTTCAATAGTAGGCATAGATTTAGTTAACAGCGAAGTCTAGGTGTAGTTCCGAATGTCTAGAAAAGTCTCGTATATCTAGTAGAGTCAATACTAAATCGGTGAAATCGATATACGCTTTGTAGGCTATATAGTTTGTTCCTTTTTTATTAGTAGTGTTTTGGATGGTATACGCAAGTATACGTCAGAATTTATATCTTTCTTTTTGAGTTTTTGAGTATACCCTAAAAATGAATGAAAATATAATGAGTATACATGGGTGTACGCTAGTTAATTTATCATTGCAGGTGCGTTACCCTGGCACCGCCACTTTAGAAATTTTAATATTTTTTTACGCCATTAATTGTACCATAACTTGTAACAATTTGTATTAATAATAATATATTTATAATAATACTAATATTATTACATTAAATTATGTATATTTCGCAGTATAACAAACATTTATCTATTTTTGTTTTGGTTTCGGGAGGAGGTTCAGTACCCTTGAATGCCCCCCTCCCCTTGAAAATACGTTACTGTTATCATGTGATGTATAAAAATTATTAATAAATGTTTTAAAATTATTTTATGCGGGAAATTTTTTAGAAGCCCTGATCAGAAACAGCGATTAAGTGCATAACCGTCACGGCTCACTTTCTATTAGGCGTATTTATGAAACCGCCTATTTATAACTTTAATTTTCCACCTATTTCTTTTTACATCGTAATAATATACATTGATTTATTAATTATTGAATATTATTTATTAATTTGTATAACCAATCCTTAAATTTTTAAAGTAAAATTAGCCTGAAAAATATTTATTTAGATATGTTATTGTAAAATTACATTGTAGTCTATGATCGTATAAAACTAGATTATACTTTTATCAATAAATACATAATTATTATTTTTATTGTAAATTATATAAACTAAAATTTCAGCGTTAACCTTCTTTTTTTGTGCTGGTTATTAATA
Source organism: Schlechtendalia chinensis (assembly GCA_019022885.1). NCBI lineage: Eukaryota > Metazoa > Arthropoda > Insecta > Hemiptera > Aphididae > Schlechtendalia > Schlechtendalia chinensis. The sequence continues at coordinate 63,798,919 of CM032339.1, forward strand.
CTTTTTTTAACAAATCGTTATATATTTCCCATATGCTATTAGGCTAATAAGAGTACGAAGTTTATTCGCCTGTTTTATTTTTAAGACCAGATCTCTGTATTTTAGAGAACACTACTGTTTCTCTGAGAAAAAATATTGAGTCCTTCACTTTTAGTGCTTTTAGTATATCCTCTAATGAAATGTGTACTTCCTTTATTTAGTTTTGTGTAATATTATTTGCAGGTATGTTATGTGCATTCATCAACGATGTTGATAAATTAAGACCTATGAAATAAAATTTTGATTACCATCAAACTTTTATATTTATAATATATCATATTTAGTGAATTTGTCATTATTTTTAATGATATTAATATATGATATTTTTAATCATTTGTACTAAAGAAAGTTTTAGGTCTGTCATCATGGCCCTGCCATTTTCGATTTCGAAAAAAAAGTATTCAAAATTATGTAATATAATTTTTAGTTATTTATAACCACCATAATTTTTTTTAACTAACACTAAACCCCTTGAAAATGAGTTTCATTATGGTAGGCCCAGAGTAACGTTACCCCGGCTCTGTCATAGGGAAATTTGAGTTTTAGATTTCTGCAAATGGCGTATAATTATGTAATATCATTTATAATCATTTGTAAACACAAAAAAATCGAAAAGTCCACCCCAAACTCCTCAATACGCATTTTTTGTTTACAGCAGGCCCGGCGATTTCATTTATGATAATATAATAATATACGTATATTTTTGTACTTGGTAACTATAATTTATCATATAATATATTATGTCACTGTAATTATATTTAATATCATAAAATATTATTTTCATTATTACCATTGTAATTATTTACCTAGGTTCTTCTTAGAACTAACACAAATAACATTTCATTAATATATTTGTAATTTAAATTACAGGTAATAACGTTACCCTAGCACCCGCAAAGTAAAATCGATATTTCTCGGTGAAATTTTAGGGTACAAATTCGGAAACTGGTGGTACAAATTGGTACGAATTATGGTACAATTAATGGCGTAAAAAAAAAAAAAAATTTCTAAAATGGCGGTGCCAGGGTAACGCACCTTATCATTGCCACATTATGATTTGAAATTATTAAACTGTTGTCCCTCACAATACCACAACGTGATTGTGACTAACTATTGTTATTTAATGACTAAATTAATCTTAATTAATACTAACTAACAATAAATAATTCATACAGTTTTCCTTATGGATATTAGTTATGATGGTGTACATGTATTAAAATATTGAAATGTCCAATGTTTACTATATATTTAAGCTCTAGTGTGAAGAATAATAGTGTAAAACGTATATATGCACAAACAATTTTTAACTTCTTTTCATTTTGTTAATATCCAAAAAATGTAAATTTCAAGAAACTAAAGACTTCGTTATATACGTTTAATGTTTAATAGATTAATTGTTTAATATTAAATTAGTATAATTGGTATACTTACTAATAATATTAACTGTTATTGTGGTTCATCTAGTTCATTTATGCCTAAATAGATAATAATAATAAATAATATGCTCTACAAAATTAGATTTTTTTAAAAATCTAATAGTTAAATTAGCTTTTTATGTTAAAAATTATTGTGATAGTGTTATATCAGTCAAATAAACTAAAAAGAAAAAAATTCAAATTACTTTAATAACTATAAATAATATTTAGTTAGTTTTTAATTAAAAAAATTAATTCTTCCAATAAAATATATAAACAAATTGATTGTCTAAATGGAAAAGTTCTACGTAAAAAACAAAAGTTACATTGCGCATTTACAATTAATAATCACAACAAATTAAAATTAACTATAATCAAACAAAACATCAATTAACATAGTAATAACATACTATACTATATAGCATCACAATATTGATTTCGTCTAGGATTGCAGATTGAGAGTATGAAACATGAACATTTTGAACCTAATTGTTACATTTATTGTTCGAATAGTGACAAAATTTTGTTGATAATTAAATGTTTAAATATGTACCCTTAAATTATTAAATTTACTCTTAAATTTTTTTAACAATACACTACTATCTAGTGGTAATAAATATTTTATCATATGAATTTATATTTATTGAAATATGGTTATCTAGTAATTAATATCTTTTAATTACTGACTAATTTTGTCAAAAATCATTATATTTTTTTATAAATCACCACTTACATATACAATTTTTGTATAATTTTATACTATTTTATACATTTTGTATTATTTAATAAGATAAAATGTGTAAATAAATATGAGTGAATATTTAATTGATATTTTTTTTAGAACATGAAGAACGTTGTGTTGTCGACGATTTCAAAGCAATTATTTTCGATCACCAAAATCTCTATTTGTAATTATACTATTTTTATAAATTTCGTTTTTAAATACAATATAACCTACATTATTATTAATGAAATCAATAAAATGACCAAAAGATATATAAAACTTATGCAGCATATTTTGCATTACATACCTTAACATAACATAACATAACCTTATGCAAAATATAATTACATGTTGAATATTAAATAAAAATTATAATTTTTTTTTTTTAACAAAAATTTAATTATGTAATACAATACATTGTTTTTCAAATATTAATTTTTGAATTGATATTTGGTTCTTTATTCAATTTCATACGTCAAAATATTTTTCTTGTACACACTTCTTCCTATAACTATTTAAAAATATTTAATAAGTATATTGTAAATTGATAATAGTTCATAACGCATAGTTTTAAAATGTTTATTGTTTTATTTCCAGAAAACTGAAATCATATTATTCGATTATTTGGCCAATTATTTTATGTACTGTTGCAGTATCGTCCGTAACTATAATAATGTTTTCATATTCATTCATTAAGGTAATATTAGTAAAAGGCAATTTATTTAAATACATGTTCATTTCAGCAATTATACATACATGATTCAATATGTTGCTAATAGATTTTTATGGCATCAGAAATATTGTTATCATTACTCAGCAAAATTAAAATCATCGTTCCACTTCTTTATTGTGTTATTCAATTGTATCTCTATTGTTACTTGCTCGAAAATATAAATAATAATGTAATGTAAGAATGATTATTATATTTACATTTATTTATACTTAATTTCATATTTTCTCTAGAAAGATTCTGTCACTTTCAATATGTACTGCTGTAACTGGACGATAGAAGGATTGAAATTTAAAAAGCTGTTGTTACTCACGATGCAAATGAACTATTCCAACAAACTAATAATGAAAACCACACCAAAAAAATTCATTAACCTGAATTTTTTTGCTAACGTACTATTTTTGGATTTTAATTAAGGCCTAAAATAATTTTAAAAAAAAACATTTGTAGATAATCAATTTTTTTTAGGTGATGATGATGTGCTACAACATTGTTTCTGTGATGCTGAAGACAACATAAATATAATGGATATTCAGATTAAATATTAAAATATTAATCACAAGTTTAAGTACATTTGCACAAAAAATTAATTTCAGTTTTAGTATTTTTCAATTTTAGTATATCGTGTGTTCCGTAATAATACTTATACAAATAACCGAATTGGTTAATTAACGACCAAATTAATGTAAAATAATGCGACCAAATTTCATTAATTATGGAAACCGTACGTTAATTACGTTTATTCAATGGCGTGAAAACTATCAACAGTACATTATTAATCGATATACAATTTGTTTATAATCATTAAATATTTATAATATACATACAATCTAATTTCAAAAATTATTCATACGTTATTCAATAAATACATTTGTAGCGCAATTGCCCAGCACCGTTTGTACATATTCATTTGAATTTCCAATACATACTTTGTAATAGATTATTATTTTCAGATTTTAAAGTATTTTTTTGGAAATCTAATCATGTAAATAGTTTACAACTAAATTGTAAGATTACAGATTCTATTATGAGTCTATTTTTCAATAGTCCATGAAGAAATATTAAAAAAAAGTTCTTCTGACATTTGCATTGAAATCAAGTAAAAAAAAAATATTAAACACCTTTAAGTAATAGGGTAAAAAGGAGAGTTTTGATACATTGGGAAAACCATAGTTCCTGCGGGAGCTATACCTAAAACATAATTGCCCATAGATATCTTGCGGGAGCTACACCTATAAAACAGCCGCCCACTGGCACCGTTGAAGTTGCTAAACCTTATTCAACTCTGCTACCTCAATACTTTTTTATTACTGTACTTAATCCTTACATACCTCAATACCTCTCTCCACCCCCATATCATATCTTATAATTATACGCTATTGATCGCGATTGATTCGATTGATAGCGATTGATAACGATAATAATAATAATAATAATAATATAATTTATTATTTAAAAAGTTACATATTTAATAATAATTTTATAATAGATTAATATTAATTATATTAATACATTAACAATATGTTTACATGGCCCATTAATAAATGAATTCAAATTAATAAAAGATAACTAAACACTGATCAAAACTATATTATTGTAATATGCTTTAAAAGTACTGGTTTAACGTGTAACTTCCATATAAACTGATAAAGCTACGTTTTTTTGTGTTAAATTTACGTTATTTGAAAACGTTTATTTGAATAAAATCACAAGGTTTAAGAAACTATTATTTTGCAATTATGTGAAATTTTGGTTTCATAAAACACAGAGTGCGTATATATTGGTTTTTTAACTGAACGATGAAACTAAATTTTCACGTATTTCATGAAATTGCTTTCATAAGAAAAGCTTACTCATTGTGCTCCTTAGGTGGTCTAAAAAAAAAAAAGCAAATATTATGAAATAGTAAATAATATTTCATGGATTTTATTTGAGATGTATAATCATTGTACGGTTTTGTACAACACAGTATAACAATAGTAAAGTATACAGTGTACAGAGTTTTTAAACATCTTTGTACGACACAGTAAAACAACATGTCATCAATTCAATAATTTGTTGGTAAATAAACTCAAATCAAAAAAAAAAAAAATTGATTTTACATTTGAAGTTTTATAAATTAGTAAATATAATACTCATAGTTTAAAAATTATACAGTGTCTTGAAATTTGTCCCCATATAACTATTAAGGCTATTAAGGATATTTATATAATTTAATTTAGAACAAGTTTAAACAAGAAACTAATTTCTTCAATTTGTTTAGCTTAAAATAAATAGTTTTAATAAAAAAATTGTTATTTAAGTTTCTTGAATAAATTTAGCTATAAATGAATGTAAGTTTATCATTTAAAAAATTGAGACTCAAATTTCTAAATTGAATAATGATTATACGAATTTTTTTATTATATTTAAGACTATCTCAAGGACACTTTGCATAATAATTTATAATTATTATAATAATAAAGCAACAAAATAATCAACATATGACGTAATGATAATAATATAATATAATATTATTTCATTTATTTACAATATATAATTTTCACAAATAATTTCTTTTTACAATAATTTTCTATAGGTATTAATTGCTTGCCTAAAGTTAGAGTTATGACAGTAAAAAAAGGATCAAGCATGTGCATTGCTTGAAGGATATATGATATATAAGAATTATGGCAATATAATAAAACAAAAAGTTGTGTACCAAGAATAATAAATATAACACGTTTAAAAAATATAATATAAAAAAAGCTCTTAGTATATTTTTATTATTACTTTTCTATATATGTGTGCTATCTCCAAAATGTGTTTATAATAGCATAGTCAACTACGTTAATAAATATTTTTCAAAAAACTCATAATAAATTGTGAAGGATATAAAATGCGAAAGTATCAATCGAAACAAATATTTATTTATATTAATTCAAAATATACATTGATTATCCGTCTCTAATTTTTTGATATTATCCTTGACCACTTTAACCAAAATGTTGGTCCCTGTAATAATAATCTACTGCATGAAATATGATTATACGTAAATAATTAGAAATGTACATTATTATTTCAGCAAAAATTATTTGTTAAGTTAACGAATTTAATTACTATTTTTAACAGACAGAAAAAAATAAATAAAAACCTAAATGGGCATTCAAAATTTATTTCATAAATATTCTAATTTTTGCTCGTGTGTGGTCGTTATTAGCTACAAACAATAAAAAAATAATATTTATTTAAATGCCATGTAAATATTTTTTTAAATTATGATAGGACCTTAAATAAGTAAAGTAAGAAGAATTCAATAAGTAGTCATTTCTTTTTGGTACTTGTTTACTTATTAATATGTATTAATTCCAGTCATCGTCCAATTATATGGGATATAGTTAATATTTTAATTTTATATTTCAAGAAAACGAATTTTGTTTGAGAAGATACTTTCGCGAAATATTAGTAAATTCTTCTATTTATATGGTGCGAGCTGAATTAATTATAGTTTCCCAGGATTTGCAATTTAAATTACACCCTGGTTATTATAAAATAAAACCAATAAAACAAATAAAATAAGATAAAGCTAACTTGATATAATTTATATTGACGTCAGTCTTTTGCGCAGATGAATCTGTTTTTTTAAATTTATTTTTAAATCTATTTCCCCAAAATGTATTATATTATTGATTCTTTATTTCTTTCATTATCATCACAACTACTATCTGCACTGCTCACGACGTCTTTACAAATCTGCATTTCTATTTCGGCGAGCCTATGGTCCATGTCCCATCGCTGTTGTGTGACTTTTTTATTGAGGTACAAGTTCTCCGTTTCCACGGCAATCAAACGTTCTTGGAGGCGGTTGATTTCTGCTTTCAGCGCGGACACCATAGACCCATCCGTACTTATGCCTGAAATAGAATATATTAAATGCTATTAATATTATTATGTATCTAAAATTTATGGTGAGGAATGGTGGTACGAAGGAGTGATCTGGACATTCACCTGAAGTGGTCGCTAGAAGTTTTTGAGCATCTTGAGCATTATGGTGATGATGTTCCTGATCTAAAGAATATTTACTGGACAGAGGTGACTCTAAAGTAGCTGCAGCGTTTGATCTAAACAATTTTATCGTATGTTGAATTGTTTTATTTATTATTTATATGAGATTAATAGTAATTAAATTTTGTAATTTTTCTATCCCACCTGAAGCTAGGACTTGCGGTAGGACTGAACGATGACCTATTGTTTATGTTGTTATTAAACGTAGCCACTGGTCTTAAAAAGGCTTCGCTGGATTTCATCCACATTTCTTCTACTTTAATTTGACTCTCCACAATCCCGGGCGTCGACTTACATCGTCTCCCGACCAGTCCTATATAAAAATGGCCAGAGTCTTATAAAACTGTTTTTAGTAATATTATAATTTTTTCAAAAAATATAAATTATTTTATGTTCAAAATAATAAAATTATAATTACATGATAGAACAACATTAATGGGTTATAAAAATTAGAGTATCATAGCTGAGGTTTTTTAAAAAATATTTTTCATATCCACCAAAAAAAAATAATTATATATTCGTATACATAACGAAATGGTAAAGTCAATTTTTATAAAATTGTCAAGTTTCAATTATATAGAAAAATATTAATAATTATTATAATATTAATATAATGACATAGGAAATTAATTCATTTTTAACGGTAAAATCTAAAATAAAACATACTAAAAGGACCTACATACTTAACTTTTTGTATAAACCCTTATTTTAATTTTATACGTTATTACTGGGCTTGGGAGTTATATGAGTTGTATATTGTTTTAGATGCTCTCGATTTGTAGCAGACTAAACTAGAAATCCAAGCTATACAATGTTGAATATAAAAATCGAAAATTAAAAATACATATTTGGCATATTTCGTTAATTTTAGAGAAAAGTGCATATTTCTTAATTTTCATACGCATATTAATGCATATTTAATACTTTTAAAAAAATCTATTTTTTTCTTTCTCAACCTATATGTATTTTAAATAACATATAACATAAAACTAAATATTATATAACGTACATATATATTTTTATCGTTACAGTAGACTGTTAACTTAACGACAACGGTGCGATCCGCATTTTATCTCTATCGTGCTATATGTAGAAATACTATTTTATTATCGATAAATTATCGACTAGTCTTGTCGTAAAATTATTTATGGTTTATTCGTTAGTAAAGATGTTGTACACGATTAACATTTGGACATTTTATTCTAGACACCGTTGTATTGCTAGTAGTTATAAAGTGTGTATTTTTTAAATATTATGCAGGTATTAAATTTGTTTTTTCACACAAGTAAAAATAGTATATTTCATTAAAATGCCAAAATACGTTTATTTACAAAATTATTTATGAGAATATTGAAATATGTTTTCATCTGACGGTGATACTCTGTTTTGTAAGGTGTGTGCAGTTAAAATAAATGTAGAAAAAAAATTTACGGTCACGCAATATTTGAAAACAAATAAATATGAAGTGTTAGCAGCTCTTCGAAAGACCAATAAATCATCCTCAGAATGTACTTCAACAACTTTTTACTGCATCTAACAAAAAAATCGTCTTTTTCTAAAGATTTGTTTAAGGCATCAATAACAGCAAATTTTCCTATAAACAAAATATTTAACATTAACTTCTGAAAGTTTCTTGAGAAGTTCACACTTTATGCTGTACCTAGTGAATGTATTTTAAAGAAAACATACATTGATGATTGCTACGATGAATGTATGCATAAAATAATGGCAACATATTACAGGGACAAAAATATGGGTGTCAATCGATGAAACAACTGATGTGGAAGGGGAGGTCTATGACAAACGTAATTGTAGGAACTTTATTATCATATGGTCCTGATAAAATTTTTCTTTTGACATGGACGTACTTGAAAAAACCGATTTCCTACCATTACAAAATTATTTTATAATGCCATGCTTATATTATGACCTAACGGCATACACCACAACGACGTATTATAATTTTTGTCCGATGCAGCATTTTCCATGAAAAAAGCAGGCAAAACTATTAAAGTTTTCTATCATAAAATAATATACGTAACATGCTTGGTGCACGGATTGCATAGAGTTACAGAATAAGTTCGTATGCATTATTCTAAAATAGATAGACTAGCACTAAGTATAAAGCAGAGTTTTTTTAAAACCCCTTCACGAACTTTATTATTTAAAACAATGAATCCTGGAATACCCCTTTGTCCAGAACCGATTTTAACTCATTGAGGAACTTGGGTCTAAATTATATTATACCAAATACTTAAGACAAATTCGTGACATAGTGGAACAGCTCTATTCCAATGATTCCAATTTTGTATCAATAAAAAAAATCACAAATGCTTGTCAACCATTGTTAAATGGAACCAGATTTGATTTTTATAGATTCAAACTACGGGTTTTATCAGAAAAAAAAATTACACAACTTGTAACTCAAGGAGTCAAGTTTTCTGAAATAATAGAAGTATTTACATAAACTAATAAAATAATAAAAGAAGTACATACTTAATGAAGGAGTTGCCATTCAGTAAAATTTAAAAAATGTAGGGGAAAAAATCGCGGATTCGAGAATATGACGAAGATTTCTATGATACTGATGGGAGATAGCTAATCAATGGATAGACTGCCGGAAGAGTTGACAGGCATTGTTTTAAAGTTTTACAAATACGCCACGATGACATCACCTGATCAACTGACATCAAATATTCTGTAAAATAATATTTGGTCATTTGCAATTGAAAAATCTTAAGAAGATATTGGTGGTTCAATACAAAATTTAACAGGTATTTCGTATTTAACTTCACAAATATTGAAAATACATTTTTCCAATTATTTTTTCAATTCAATAAAATGTCAAAATTCCAACCAGTTTTGTGCTATATTTTAAATATTATAATTTATTTTTCTATATTATACATTTTTTTATACATATTTGAATAAAAATATTAGATTGTTTTTTTGGTATTTAGAATAATTTTTTGCATATTTTTTAAATTTTTTTTGCATATTTACATTTTTTTCATGCATATTTTCCTTTTTGAATTCCTATAACTTCTGAGCAACTAGTTATTACATATTTTTTATGTTTATTTTATTACAATTGTTATTTTTATTATCATAGTTTCTAAAATCTATTGTTGATGGTTATTCTTGTGTAAATTTGATAAAACTAAATTACTTTTTATTAAATTACCACGAGTATTTATATTATATACCATTTCATTGTTTATATGTCTTTGGGATATTATACCACATAAAAATATTTGTTGTGTATTATATACATAATTCATAATAGTATTGAACTATATATTGGATTTATAAAACATTGCATGAATCAAAATAGAAATAGAAATCACAAATATATCGTGTATGACAGATTTTTAATCGGTCTATGGTACATGCCTTCTAGTTTATCGTCCGGACTCGGATCGGTTTTGTACTTTTCTAATCGTTTGGTAGCTATTGCTTCGAGTCTGATCCGAGCTGTAGGGTATTCTTTGAGCACGTCCCACATATCTTTCTTGGACAATACGAAAAGATCACTATAGCCCACCGATCGTACAGAAGCGGTCCGTCTATTCCCTAAAAAATATTTTGTTCGTGTGTTACAGTATTGTTGAACGAGCTAGTAACACACATTTACCTGCTGTGCCCATATTAAGAATGCTGATTTCTCCAAAATAAGACCCTGCTCGAAGAACAGCCAACACCGACTTACCATCGTCGGTCACTACTTGTAGTTTACCCCTGCTGACTATGTACATCTCTTTTCCGACTTCTCCTGAAAACGAAGCATTCGTTTATTATGTACTCTATCAGTTATGTATAGATTTATTATAAAATTTTAATCGTGCCATTTCGATAAGGAAAGTAATGTACCTTTTCTACAAATATAGTCTCCAGGAGAAAACAATACAGGTCGTAATTTCAACACCAGTTCACACAGAAATCCCGCTTCCGTATTTTGAAATATTTCTACCCTCTTCAACGTATCCAAATGTACGTTTATCGCGATCTCGGCTTTAAGCTTATCTATTAAACATGAAAAATAAATAAATATGAGAACCATTGGTTATAATAATCTTATTTTGATAACATTATAGTTATCAAAAATAAAAAATACTATATCAATACTATCTATGTAAACGTTTGCTCTTATATAGTTTATCGTTAATCAGGCCTTTTAACTTACAGTTAATTTTGTTTATACAATTTCTTGTTATTTATAAACCTTATATAAAACGTTTTATATCTTATTTAATGAAGTACTGTAGCAGTCGTATCACAATGTAATGTAACTTATATATAAAACAAGTTTTAATCAAAACAAAATAATGCATTTAAAAAGAAGGTCAACTACCTGGTAAACAGCTAATGGCTTTTTCTTCGTCAGAACATTTTTGCGTTAGCCATAGGTAATCAAACCATTTAATAACTTTAGTCTGTAAATGATTTGGAACTCTTCGCATTCGCATGTACGTTTTGACTCCGTCCAATTTTGCTAAAAACAAAAAACAAAAGTTTATGTATATATTATCATATTACTATAAAATTTAAGGAATTTCAAATGAAGTATATCTATTTAATAATATTTGTGATGTTATCGTACTTTTTACAGAATCAGCCTAGTTTGCTGAAACCCAATACTTGATACGATAAAATGAAGCTATCTAGTCTAAGTTTTAAAATATAATATAAAATTGTAAACAAGAATATAATATCATTAATACATTTAAGAAGCAGAATGCATCAAGTAGGTAAAGACATATAATTTCTTGTAATTTTTTCTTTACATTTAAGCACCATTATCGCAGGATTACGAGCATCATGCTTGACAACTAATTGGGTATTTATATTATGTCTATGATTTGTATATGTTCAAAACTGAGACAAAAAGATATTAGATGAATATCAAATTCGTATGTATTTAGACGTGTATTACATTCGCATTCACAATTAGTTTACTTAATAATGAATAAAATGGTCCTGTTGTACAATAAATAAATAAATAAATAATAATAGTAATAAGGATTAAATAAGAAAAATATGACTTTATTTCAATATCTAAATACCTACCTTCTGAAATATTGATAAATATTAAAATAAATACTATAAAACTACATACTTTTAGATGATTGTCATTAAGACTTTATTGAATTAAGAAGAGAATGTTACACACAAATTAAAGTTATACATTCTACTTCTAAGAAAATGATTTCAATTTTTGATTTATTTCTACAGAAACTATTCAATAAAGACATTTAAAGTAAAATAATGAATTTATTCAATCTGATGTAAAAAATAAAAATAAATAAATAAATAAAATATGAGAATTTGGAATAAACGTATTGGAGTTATTACCTAAAACGAATAAAATTCTGAAAAGAATTCTAGGGAACTTATTGAAGCATATAAATAAAACAAATATATTAAAATCATATTTCGCTATTTAATTAAAATATAAAATGTCAGTAAAACGCCAGTAAAACAGTGTATTTTAAGTAATTTATTAAATATTTAAAACTATCGTCCGAAATATTATTGGGTCAATATAATAAATTTGAATTTATAAGAAACATATATATAATTTAATAGAAAAATACAAATGTGGAAGGAAGGTAGGTACTAGGTAGCATATGGGCGACAGCTTGAAAGAAATACGTTTAATAACAATAATTTAATAGTTTTGTAAACATTACATGTCTTTACTTACATTGAGCAGTACCATCTGCAAAATAGAATCACATATTAATAAAAATACATGTATTCAAGTACGATCTTAATATTTCTACGAGAAAAATAATTTTGTAGACTTTCTATCAACAGGTTTTTAATGAAATTCTTATAATTGTGTAATATTGTATCGAAGAAGTTACTAAAATATTTATATCATCACGACGTTGTTACAAAAATTGACTCAAATATGTACTTGTATATTATTTTTGTAATATTTTATGAGAACATAAAATTGTTTAACAAAAACGTTTGCAAAATACATTAATATTGAATTTTGAGATTTCCATTAAATCTCCAAAACCTAATGATGTTTATATTTATGGCGATATTAAAATACGCTTGGCTTTATGCATATTTTCAAACTAAATGATGTCTGGAACAAAATAGTCAATAGAAATGGTGGGATAAAATGTTAAATACTCTGTATATATTATCAATTGTGATTTTTATTGCCACGATGATTATCGTTCTGAAAGATTGTATAATATTGTTCATACTTATATAGAACAAATACCAAAGAAATTTAGAAAACAAAAATAATACAAAAAAAAAAGGCGAATAAAAATGATGCACTATAAAATAAAAGATCAGTAAATCCCGCATATGTTTACCTTAATTCAAAATAATATTTTTATAGAGAGCCGTTTCATCGACACCGTCTCCATAAATTACTTGTGTATTATTGTCTTTCTAATGAACGGATCAATCTAGTTTTATTATATATATTGTATTATTATATTTATTCCGTATAAAATATCCAGTTCCGAGACATGTGTTTAGGTTTCTTAACAATATGAGATTTTATCCTGAGTGAGATGTTAGCCATCCGCAAGAATCCCCAACCAGGAAAACCAGCCACACCAACCGATGAACGCTATTGTGGGACTATTGCAATACATCTTGCGACGTATTGGGTGATAAGAACGTCACTTTCCCTACGCTGTACATCAAGGTACGACGGGTTTCGCAAGTTGCGACAGGGTGTATATAAATATATCTTCATCAAATGAACTAATTTTGTTAGTTTACTGCGTAAAAAATAAAAAAATGTTAAAAATAATAAGTTATCTTTCAAACATGATTGACAAAACATAAATTTAAATTAATGTTACGATCGATCAATAAAAAATTAAAAAATTCTAAATTGTTTAACGAGCATACGGTAGTTTTTGTATGCACAAGATTTGCAAAGTTAAACAATTTAACGAGCACTTGGAGCTGATCAGTGGCGTAATTAAAGGGGGGAGGGGAATTTAGTTGTCGTACCCTTCCTTATGACCTTTTTTTTCTGCAAACTGGCCACTAGCTCAACCACAATTATGTTTTTATTACAAACATTGATGTACTATACTTTATCGAAATAATACAAAAAAACCCAAATCATATTACCCCTATGCTAGCAGCTATAAACAACTACGATAGTATACATTATACTATATTGGATTTTATTTTTAAAATAAACTTTTTAAGCGTGTCGTCGAATATTATTTTATCGCAAAGTCGCATTCGTGCTATTTTTCCAAACATGAGCTTATTGAAGAAGAAAAAAGTGAACTCACTTAATTAATTAAGTTTTATACACCCATGGTGTCTAATAACTCTGTAGTTGAATTAAAACTGTAGCAAATTAAGATAAAAAGATCTAAAAGTTACCAAATACTGGACTCAAGGCACTAGATATTTGTAATAAAGACATATACACCAATATTCATTTTCTCCTAAAAGTACTATGCACATTACCGGTGTCAATACAATCACCAGAACGTATGTTTTCAACTCTAAAAAAAATGAAAACATATTTGAGAAATACTATGTCTAAGGTATTCATCTTAATTTTAAAAAATACAACATTTTTCATAAACTTCTGTGATAGAGATTAAATTTTAAGTTAAATTCTTTACTTTTTTATTTCATGGAATCGATTAAATGGTTTTGTTATGTTGGTTGTTCATACAAATGTAAAAATTAATCCTGAATATGTACTTAATGAATTTGTATTAAAGCCACGTAGAATGGATCTTTTATTGTGATGAAACTGTTATATAAGTACTAATAAAGTGAATATAAATAATTAAATATTATCATTATTTGTTTACATGTATGCATACAATAATAGATGTACTTACATTGTATATATCAAAATGGCTGTATTGATAAGTGTTATGCTACATATACTAATTATTTGGGGATAATAAGTAAATTGATTATATAATTTTTTTTTTCTAGACTAGGTAAACTAATTTTTAAAAAAAAAAATATTTCATAAAATAAATTAACATATAATTTATTGATAGATACCAAATTTGGACGCGTACCAGATTTTGTTTTTTAACGATAAATGGCTTATATTCATATATGATTCATAAATTTTTATAAATATAATATATACTAATATCAAAAAGATAACATCACTATCATAATTTATGTGGAATCTAATAAAAACAATAAATATTAGTATTTATTAGACATCATATTATGAATTATTATTTTAATAAATATTATACATTTTTTCTAAATGTGTCGAATTATCGTAAAATAGTAAATATGAGGTATGTTGTATTTAATACAAACAAGAATAATTCTAAATTATTTTTATATTGTCTACTATGAATTAATATTGTCTTGTAACTTTGACGTTTTACAAATAAATGATATTGCCAATATAGTACGTTATTTATAATAATTTTAAGTACTTTATTGTAATTTTAAAATACGAGTTTAAGTGTCTAAACTAAAATTAAATTTGAATAACTCATGTTCAAAGTAGATACATATTTAAGAATATGTTTAAAGTAATTAAAATAATTATAATTATATTTGTATTACAACTAGAAACTACATTTCTAGGAATTTCTAACCAGACTGTTAAATACGAGTACGATGTATTGATATTAAATTGTAAAATTATCATTAAATTCTCAAACTTTTTTCAAATTTTAGTATAACATAAATAAATAAAAGAATAAACGTTTTGATTTTTAGGAATGTATAATATATAAGGCGAATTTCAAATGAAAATAAACCACGTATATACAGATTATTTAATTTTTGCAATTTATAAAATAGATTAAAAATATGTTAACAATTATGGGCAACATTTTTATTAATTTAAATTAAATATTATAGTGGTTTGTACGAGAATTAGAGCAACATAATAATGATATGATCATTTTATACTACAAGATAAATTTATATATTATAAATAACTCTATATATGCGTGTGTGTCTGTGTATGTGTATTTATATATAGATATATGTTATTTTTAATGTATGATTTTATTGATTTAACGTGTGTCTTACCTTGAAACTCTTTTCGGCCCGCACTCACACTGACCACTATACTGGCAACGTGGCCAAGCACAGTGGCAAATAAGAGCAGGCCAAAAAGCAGCTGACAGATAACGAACGCGTACTCGCCGTTACTTCTGGGCTTGGGCAGGTCGCCGATAGTAGTCAATGCCAGTGTGCACCAGTAGTAACTCTGTAAGTACCTCTTGACTGTGTCTGTCTCCTCCGCGTCAGAGTCCGTGTACACCCAATTTTTGCTGCCGAAACCATTGTTCTTGTAGATAATGTGGTATAAACAGCCGTTCCAGTGGAATATCACCAGCAGATAATGGATGAGACTGCCGGATCGGATTAGGTTCGGGTAGTTAGTGTGTCGCTCGGTCCGGTCCATAAACGCCCAGAACCGGTAGATTTTCACTATCCGGAACGACCGTAGGATCGAATTGAATCCGATAGACAGATATAGGAAGTCGAGCGGTAGCAGACACAAACAGTCGATGTAGAACGTAGTCGAGTTCATATAGTGATTACGCAGCTTAGATGCGTCCGTCTGCAATACGCCGTCTTCCAGATATCCCGTACGGAAATGAAAAAGTATGTCGATCACGTACAATATATCGCACAAGTAATCCAAGCAGAACCATACTACGATCGTGTTACCTGTGATACAAACACACAAATCCACGCATATTACACATACATTTGATAATCGTTCTGTAGAACATAACTCATTTTCGCCTTAATTGTACAAACCCGAAAAAAATCAATAGTCTTTAAATATTATATTAATTGTTAAATGATCCAACATTTATTGTTGATATTAATATGTCATATTAGATTATTATTTAATAATAGCCAAATTTTTTTCATTAACTATTAAAATGAAAATGAAAATCTTTATTTTTGATTTATGACATTTGTTGTGACGTAAACTTAAGTCATTTATGTCATTTATAAAAAATATATCTAGTATTAAACTCGAATCTGGTGAAATTCACTTAAGATTTATGGTAAAACAAAACAAATAAGTATCTGGAATTAAATGTAAATTATTCTATTTTGGAATCAATCATTAGTGAATTTAAAAAAAATGGAGAATATAATCACTCCAAACGTTTATATTTGTATCAATTTCAAATTAGAATTCAATTTTTTCTAAAGATAATGGACAAAATTGATAACTTTACAGAGTATACTAATATCGAAATTAAATATAATATAACAATCCATTGTAAGTTTACCCAACATTACGAATTAATGTATTTTTATTTAAGTATATTTATTTTTATTTGAGTATCTATTGGCAATAAATGACTTTATTTTGACTTTTATTTTAATGTACGATGGAAACCGTCTATATTTCTATAGAGAAATTTGGCTCGTAACATGATGGTTCGTTATGCAATAATATCGCAATTATAATACATATAACGTTACAATTAAATGAAATTTATTCACCTATAGCATTAAAATAGGGGTTTTCTTAAAATTTTGATTTCTAAAAGATGATCATTCTAAAATATGACTTTTTTAAAACTGGGACTTCTAAAGCTTGGGGCTCTTAAAATGGAATTTCTAAAACTCGCCCATTATTCGAAATAAATATACATCCTCTATACGGAAAATCTACAATTTAGGATTAAATAAACGTCTAAATATTTAAATATAAATATATATATATATATATTAAATTGAATGAAATAAATTATAAAACATGTATTAAACTTCAAGAGATAAGAACATTAATTGATCTTTTTTCCAAAAAAAAAAAAAAAATTATTTCGAGAAGATCAGTTTCGTTCTCAGTCCGTTTGAGTTTAGATAAGTTCCAGTCAGACATCGAGTTAAATGATAAGATCTCTGTGATTGTACACAACCCAACCTGTTACACATAAAGTTGTGCGATCTAATGGTTCTTTGTGCACATCTCTCATTACGCTTCCAATGACCAAAAACAGAAGATTCGTAGGTGGGATTTCTAAAGTAAAAACGCGGACGGTTTTGACGCGCAAACGTTGCACGACGTACGGCGATTACATATTATCGTTAAAATGTTGTCGATTGTTGTCGGAAAAACTTTCTACACCAGGGGACTCTATAAGTCCACGTTGAAACCGTACGTCGTAATAATGGTATTGTGAATCACGCGTGGGAACCGTACGATAGCTGACGGGGTCGTTCGGTACAATAAACACGTGTATCGACGAGACAAAGGCGCGCGCGGTCGGACCGACTGACGCTTACGGTTGATTTCGCTGAACGCGAACCGGTAGATGATCACCCAGAAGTTGTAGAGGAACGCCAGGGAGACGACCATGTTCCAGTAGTAGCATAGCTGGCCGGCCGGGTCGAACACGAACGACCAGCGGATACCCTTGACCCGATCGGACGTCCGGTCGCGGTATTGCCGGGGGCCGCCGTTCTTCTGCCGTCCGCCGTCGAAGCAGATGGAACCGCGCGCGTTGTTGTACGACGCGCGGCCGGTCGTGCCGCCGCCCCGGCCGCTACATCCGCCGGCCGTCTCGCCGCCGCCGCCGCCGCCAACGCCTCCGCCGCCACCCGTTGTCGCCGACGCCGACGCCGCCGCCGACGCCGCCACCGCCGTCGTCGCTCCGGAGCTACCGCTGCCGCTTCCGTTCCCAACGCCCACGTCGGCCCCGTCAAAGTTCACGCGGCTCGGCCGGTGCTGTCCGACGAACGGTTTGCCGCCGGCCTTGGCCACGATGTCCGATTCCGAGCTGGCTATGCCGCCCGGCAAACAGCCACCCGTCCGGTTCGTGTACACCGCCGGCGTCAATGAATCTCCGCGAGTTGGAGAAGCACGTCTGCGTACAAACGAAAACGGTTGGCGAAAATACAGTGCGCGCTCCAAGTGTGCTCTACCGCGGTTAGCTGTTCGGTTCGGAATTGCATCATCTAAGGTTTAAACGGTTCACGGACACCGTTGGTCGGCGGCACCAGGACTACGACTTACACAATCAATTTACGCGATTTGATTTCTTACCGGACGCAACATATAAAAACGAATTTACGCAGTTAGTTGCGTCGAGATTATCAATAATTGGAAATTTAAAAAAAACTAACATTTTTTCACGTTCATACAGAGTTCTGTCTAAGGAAATAGGATTTTTCTTATAATCATTACTTCATAATCAAGTATGTGTCCGTGTATATATATATATATATTTAAAATAAGCCATGTTTATTACTGAAGCATAGTAACACGTATTAGTGTACGCAGTAGGTCTTCGACCGTAATTAAATCTAAATAAAACGTAATAACTTACAATCGAAACGTATTAATGCAAAAATTACAATGCGATCGTTTTAATCTTGCGCGATAAAAATTCATTATCAAATCGTAATAAATGCATGCACCCGAGTGCCTAACACATTTTAATGGAGTAACATCTTATATTTAAAATGTCATAATGCATATAAATGATTGTGTAATAAGTTTTTAGGTCATCCGATTTGACTATATATATATATATGATATTTGAATAAAACAATCATTATTTTTATGATATAGTCATGAAATCATATAAGATTTTGGATATATATTATGTCGTAATTTTACAATCGATTGCAAAATAATTTCAACATTACTAATTTTAAAATTATGTTTTAATATTAATAACGTACATATTATTTATTTTTAAAAACAATGAATAGAAAATAATCATGAAAAATCAACTCAATGTTATAAGTTATATATATTTTGCGTTATATATTCTTTATTTTCTTTAAAAACTTTAAACAAAAATACTGTCAAAAAATTTGTATTGAAAATCATGGATGAATATATTTATAAGTCTGATCGACTTCGTAAATTTCAGCAGTAACTAGTATCCAAATAGTCTGATTAAATGTGAGTAGTTAAAAATTTTTCACATTCCACACAAGATATTTTAAAAATTATCTGAGCACGCGTATATTCAATGGTATAATTGTGTTCGGTAGTCTATAAAAAGCATTCAAAGTAGGTATATCTAGAGTTCTATATATGATTAATTATAAAGAAACGAGATTTTTTTTATTAGATTCATTTTAATCACCAACACTAAGTCTTTAGCTGAGTATAACTGGACCCAGATAAAACAAATATTATCTATAAGTAAGTACAAGATAAAAAATCACACTGTTCTATATATTTATGAAGCCGTACAGTTTTTAAACACGTTTTAGTTTAATATAAGGTCATATTTATTCAGCATGGTTAAAGTATAAAAGATTTATAATCACCTTCAACGATTATAATACTATGTTTATTGTTTAAATATACGAGTAATATATATACAAGGCCTTATTTGAGGAAGATTTGAAGGGTTCAACCCCCCTTCTCACCGAAACTTTTAAAAGTTTAAATTAATTGAATTTATTACACTAAATTTTTAACGTGGAGACACACTATTTATACGCTACATGTTAACACGTATTTAGACATAATTTTATCGTACACAACATAACCTAGTATTTAAATCTAGTAGTTAAAAATACATGATTCGATTTTAACTCCCCCCCCCATGAAAATGTATTCCTGCTACAGTCTTGTATATATATTATCCTGAAGTATAAAAATATTATACTAACAACGCAAACATGTATGTTTTTAAATGTATCTATTTAAACTATAACCCTTAACTAGTGACATGGTTTTTTGTAACATAACTTGTGACGTGCGGTATGGCATAACGGTTCTCATTCAATTGTTGCTGTACTTTAAGCTTTTGTATAAAATAAAACAAATTTGTATACTTGAGATTCTACAACATATATATTAACTTATCTTACTAGAAAAAACACAATAGATAAAGAATATAAGTCCTTAAATTTAATTAAAAGACAATTTTTTTCCATTAATTTTCCATTAATTTTCCTTTAACATTAAAATGGCCATAAAAAACTAATTCTTCATGAATCGTCATAAAACATTTTCAGAACTCACTAATGGATATATTGTTGTTAGAAAAAAGTTAATTTAGAAATAAAAATTAAATTAAAATAAAAAATATTCATGTTTAAAATACTCTTTCTTGTCTTCATTATACAAATAATTATTGTGTTATAAACTTTCAATCATAAGGAAGACTAGTATCATCAGAAGCGAAAATTAAGTGTGAACTTTCACAATTAGATTTATAGACAGAATTTTAATATAATAACTCAAATAAACCTCTGATTTCAGTTATGTCAGTATCTTTTAAATCACTAGAATCTTTTTCTATATATTTTAAATGTATTTTTCCTATTTTTCCATTAGTCTAAAGCACAACTTCTTGAATGATTTCATCGTAAAATAATAATGACCATACTTCTAATGGATCAGGCAAGTCCCCTAAAACACATGCCTCTAGACGTAAACCTGTTGGTTGTTAAACCATATTTGACTGTAGATCTCTAGTATTTCTAGGAATAAATTCATCTCTACACCATTTATAATTATTTTTTCCGTATAAAAACTTTCTTCTTAAATTAGCAGTACCAGAAACTGAATCAGAACTATCGGAATTATTTTGATACTCCTCATCGTAATCGTTCTGTTCAGAATTAGAAAAATGATCACTTTCAGTGATATTTTCATCGTTACATTCAGTGTCACAAAAAGTCTTTTTTAGTAGATCTAAAATATTATCTGAAAAGTCAGTATCACCTATGCATAACTTTTTAGAAGGACTGGGTTCGCAATCCATTTCATAAAATGTATAACAAAATATAAAGTAGGTAGGTATATAATTTATGACATATCTCAAATAATGTTGGTTTTGCTAATGTACAACACTACTGATTTTCACTATTATTTTACGCGATTAAAATTACGCGAGAGCCGCCATGAATACGCAAAATCAACACGACGAAAAACTCATGACGCACAAATGACGTGACAACAAACAAAATAATATAAATTGTACATACCAAACAAAAAAAATAACGTAAATAACCACAATCAATGCTTTGTTTCAACTGATAAGAACGAAATTAATAAAAGAAAAAAATAGAGCAGTATGAGAAACCGCACGTCACTAGTTAAACGTTAATATGTTTATTTAAAGTTACTCGGAGTATTTTATTTACTAATTCTATATTTTACTGAATTAAATATTATTAAAATTACGTTGGTAGTATTAATAATTTTAAATGTCTGTATACATTTAATTATTATTTAAAACAATAAAAATGTTTATATATGTATAATCTAAATTAAAAGAATTAACTTATAGTTAATAAATGACTGACCTGAGGTGGTTTTCGACTGACACCGAATCTACATCCTACTAAGTCGAGTAAGCTTTGTCGTCCCGCAGAATGTCTAAGCGAATCTACACTGGATTTGGTGCCAAATCTTACCGGACTTCCAGTGTCTAATCTCGTGCCAGATATGCTTAGTCGTTCGCCAATCCGTCCTGTGCTAGTTATTGTACCTGGAAAAAAATATATTCTTCAGTAAATACACAAATAAAACAAATTAATATATGTACAATATTTAAAACGTTATTTTTGTACAAAATCAATTGTGTATTTACTATTTGTTTATAATTTTTACACACACATACACACACACACACACACACACACACACACACACACACACACACACACACACATACACACACACATACATATATAGAAAGGAAGAAAGTGAGAGAGATATAGTTAATAATGTTAAAAGTAAATTAATAAACAAAACATTAATACATTAAATTTATGTTGAATACTCTATCCATAATTACAAACCCTAAGACATTATTTTGCAATTGAAATAAAAAATGAAATCCATTGGAAAAATTATATTTATACTGAAAAACACAAAAAGATTCATATTTATTACTAGTCGTTTTGACATTCTAGAAAAACAACCGGATATGGTTTACGACTGTAACGTTTTGGACCCTTCCGGCCAAAAGTTATTATTTGCACATTTTGTCATTTATCATGTCTTTTTTTATAAACTTTGATCCTATATTATTATTGTCCAAGTTAGTAATGTAATTTTTCCATAGCAAGTATAGCAATAAAAGAATCGTACTCAAAATAAAATGAAAATTGTATAATGTATCATTTTTAAGCATAGACGTATAAATATTCAGTTCGTTAATATGTACTCTAAAATTTAATTATTGGCCATTTATAAAAAATAATATTAAATTGTCAAAATTTCCAAA
Organism: Schlechtendalia chinensis; assembly: GCA_019022885.1. Classification (NCBI taxonomy): domain Eukaryota; kingdom Metazoa; phylum Arthropoda; class Insecta; order Hemiptera; family Aphididae; genus Schlechtendalia; species Schlechtendalia chinensis. Next base: position 63,822,049 of record CM032339.1, read on the forward strand.
AAGGAATTGTCAAAATTATATTGAACTAATACGTATAGTTATTATTTATAACTCTATGCTAAGCTATTTTTTTATATTACATATATTCTAAAATTGTATTTACATAAAACACATTTAGTTTACGAGGGATATCTTAAAACTCATATCCGGTGTGTTATTACTCACTACATAGGAACACCTTGTTAATACGCTGCTGCATGTCGCAACAAGTAAAATATTATCTTATGTAGTAAATAATATGATATGGGTCACCTTTTGCACACTAGTAATGCGTACCATAATGCGAGTCGCGTTTGTGTCATCGTAGTCGACACACGTAAATTAAATCGTCATTTTACGTATGAATTGGCAATTTTTATGAATTATAATGCATATTATTTTTTTATAATCGTCGATATTGTTTCATCGAGTAGTGTTAAGTCACGTGTAATTAGTGTTTATTAATAGTGTTTAATGTATAATTATCAAGTTAATTAAACATCAACGGTTCTAAATTACGTTATATCGTATTAACTATTCTTGACTTATGCGAATTTGCTTTTCCAATGCGTATGAGCCCCTATACTTATTACATCCCGAGTTTTGGTCGTTCTCGTTCGGTTTTGTTCTTGTATTTATCGTATCAATATAGAAAATACGATATCATCTCTCGCCATCTATGAAATTTGGAATGAAATTCGTTTTTTGAAAGTCCGAGGAAAAGGCGATCAAATTCCTGGAATCTGGAAACATCATAAATGCAACAGTTTACTGTGAAACTCTACGTAAGTTGAAAAGAGCAATCCAAAGCAAAATACGAGGAATGCGTACCGAAGGTGGGGTGCTTCTGTATGATAACGCGCGACCACATAATACTGCACGACTAAAAACTTTAGTTGAGGAGTTCAACTGGAATATTTTTTATCACTCCCCCTCCAATACAGTCCTGATTTGGCACTAAGTGATTAATAAGTGGTTCCAGGTTCTAGTAATTTGAGCGGGGGGTAAAAAACGAATTATACTCCAAATCTCATAGATTGCGAGAGATATGATATAGTATTCTCCATACTGGTATGACAAATTCCAGAACAATACCGAACGAAAATGACCAAAATTCGGCATGTTATAAGACAATATTATACTTGTAGCGACATGCATCAGCGTGTTAATGAGGTGTCTCTGTGTAGCGAATAACACCACGGAGGTGGGTTTGAAGATTGCCCTCATAGTGTGAACTAAACTCAAATATTTAGTGAAAAAAACTCTATGCAGAGCCAGCATTAACGACAATTCACATTCAATGCATTTTAAATATCAAAGAAGAACTTTCTATTAATTATTTGAAAAACTAACTCATGATACATTATATGTGTCCTAGAGACAAACATATATCTAAACAAATTCACCCGTAATACTAATAGAATTTGAAACTGTAGCAAATATTAGATCAAATTATAAAGACTAACAACTATATGATATCAATAAATTAAGAATTATTGAATTACTAATGATACAAGATTTAATTTTATTCAAAATTGATATTCATTTAATTCATAGAGTTTAAAATTATATAATTAATTGCCAAACCAATTTTATTAAACTTTTGAGTGTTGAATAATGTATAAAAATGTTTATTTAAAAAGAACGACCGAACAGACAATAAATATTTTATCAAAAATTAAAAACATTTCAGTAATTTATTAATTCGCGTTAAAGAAAAAAATATGACTAAGTCTTCTTAGTTTTATTTTGCATCAGGACAAAATTACCGAGATTGATGGTAGGTCCAAGTATTTCTTGGACATATACAAAATGTTTATGTGGAAAATGCAAGATATATCAAAGCCCCCATCTCAATCTCTGCCAACGAAATCCGCATGAAAAGAGAAAATCCGCTATGGCTAACGAAATGAGAAATCGTTAGAGAAGACGAGCTACTACAAAAAATTACATAACGTAAACATATCTGAGTGTACAATAAATGCGAATAAAACATTATATTGTTATTAATATAAGGCACTTATAAGATCTTAGCCATATAATTAAATTTCTTTTTTTATTTTTATATAATTTATATATGTATGTTTGAGTTTAAACGTGTTTTCCGTAGTAATGATTAATTTTTATTTCATTACAGCTACTCTTTGTTTGTAAACTGAAGCGGATTGTAGTACCTGACACTTATCGATCAAAACCCAAAAAAACTTGCCGATATCAAAAATTATTAGGTGTTGATTTTACTATAATTTTAATAATTTTTAAAAACTCTAATAATTTTTAAATCATGGGTTGGTATTTGCATGATAATGAATGCAGTTTTGTCCGCTGTACCTTCTCATGTTCACAAACAAATGCTACTCTCTGTAAAAGATGTCATACAAACGTTAAAAGATTTTTTTTACATTTTACATATAAACGTTAACCAATATTTATCAAAAGTTTTTTTTAGTGTACTTTAGTAAACAAAAACTTAGAACGATTAATTACGGTTAGTATATTGGTACCAAAAGAAATAAAAAACTCAGATTTTAACGTTGTCGAGTGCCCCAATGAAACTTTGAAACTAATCTTAAAGTACCGATGCTAATAATGATATAAGTTGATTAAATAATTAATTTATATACTTTAAATAATTTTATATATATTTTTATATATATATATATATATTCGGGTGGCCTTAATTTATAAATTTCCTGATTAATTTCGTAATCCCCTAAACTTTTTCCTTTTTATAAAGAAATAATTGTCCTAAAATTTTGTTAATTATGTTTACATTAACCCATTCCGGAAACCTTCTTAATTTTGAAAATTCATGTTTTTTTAAATATTACATATTTTTCAAGTTATTCAATTAAACAAACCCTATAAAAAAATATATAAATGACCAACAAAGTATATTCTATAAAAAGATTTTTTACATATTTTACCCATTATTCATTTCAAATGTACAAAATAACATATATATGAACAAAATTCAAAATAATTCGTGATTTCAAAAATTATTGAGGGTATTCTTAACTTATATTATATAGATTTTCTTGAAACTTGAATATAGTACTTTTTAATCTTAAAAATATTAACTATAAATTATTTAACAAAACAACATTGGACATAATAACTGATAGTTTTAACTTTTACATTAGTACATTTTGTTTTATCGTCTCTTAGTCATATTTGGATAATATTGCCGAAGAGCTTGCACACATTGTAAAACATATTGTTGCTTTACTCATTTGTTATCAAGATGTTGTTAAAATCTTGTACAAGTTTCACACTCTTCTTGGGTGTATCGGTGAAAACCTTAATGTGTCTTAGAATTATTTTTACATTCTTATAGTGTTCACAAAATGACCATTATTTTGGATTTTTCTTTAAGAATTCTTAATTGATTTTGAACTGATTAAAATATTTAAACTTGTCTCTGATACGAAATAGTTCATTTCATTCTCTTAAAATTAATAAAGACAACATATAAAAATTTTTTTTTACATTTTTATTATTAGATAAAATAATAGACAAACCAATAAATTTATCGGCAATTTTTTTGGCAACAAATCTTTTGAAATAATTTGTATTTGCTGGATATCGCAATGCTTCCAATATTTTTTTCCTTTACAACAACTGGAATATTGTCATCAAAAAAGCAAACCCAACTTCCTCTTCTGTCAAATACCATAAATGGTGTGCAAATTTTGCGAAAGCTTTTGAAATTCACAGATCTATAATTTCATATAATTTTACGTACCTTAAAAATGTAAGTCGTTATACGGTGAAGCAGTTGCTGACACACATTTAGACCACAATTGTATGTACAAGTGTACAATAAATACACATATAGCCAAGAAATGCTTTGGATATTTTTGAAAATTTAAATTGATCCCACAACATGAACATTTTCAAACATTATATAGCACGTGTCATCTTTCTTGCTGGATGAATTGCTTCGGGTGGACGACATTTTATACATTTGTGCCAAATTATCATCACCCAAAAACAAAACAAAAAACTTCAATAATTCTCTATAGTCATCATAAATTTGTTTAATTTGTAATTGTGAACTTAAAAAATTAAGAATTTCTTCTTTCTGGTCTTCAAGATCAGCCCAGGCTTTTTGGTTACTAAATTCACCCATAAAACTTTTTGGATTAATTGTACTTCAAATGTTCTTTAAATTTTTTAAACAATCTGACATCTGGACTAATAGTAATTTGTTTTATTTATTTATTAAACACAGCCTGTAATACACGCTCAAAAATATGGTGCTTACAAAAAAAGGTACAGGAGATTCTTCTTTAAAATCATTTCAATAAGAACACAAGCATCATTAAATTGTCCCGTTTTCGAAGCAGTAGTATCGCAACATAATGCTTCCACAATAGTTGGTAGACCTCATTATTTTAATGCATTACAAACCGTTAATACTTGCTCTTTACTTGTTGTATGTTCTAGTTTAAGAGCAGTAGTTAACTGTTCCAAATTTTTATTTGTTACAGCAATTTGTAAACATTTTACTCAATGGTCTGTATTATTATTAGCTGATAATAGCTTTCCATACCAATGAACGACAGCAAAATTTGGCAATTTTTCACAAAACTGGGTTTTACTCTTTTTGAAATATTCTTATAATATATTTTACAAAATTCATAAATTGATAACCAATTAATTGAATAACTAGATCATTAGTATTATATTTTAATACTTCAGTTTCTGTTTCTATCACAAATACGGCGTCTCTTACATTCAATTAAAACCGATCTAAAACTGCAACTAATTTTTCGGTTATACATTTTTTTTCCATTCAATTTTAATATTGTCTGAAATTAATTTATTTTCCAGGTCGGCTGTGTTCAAGACCATCTATATTTTTAGTCCTAATGCTCGAAATTTTGTCACTTTAAAAAACCGTTCTATACTTAATTTTTGGTATAGTTTTAATAGGAGCACGGAATCGTCCTTCGTCTTCTACAATTTTTCTTTTTCGAGATCCCAGTTGACCAAATTGTCGTTGTTGTATTAAAAATTATCTATCTTCCTCTATTGTAAAGCTTTCAATTGTGTCTACACGTAAATATCAAAAAGATTGATTAACTCATCAACAAATGTATTTTCTCGTTCGCGAAACATTTCCTACTCTGTTTGCGTTTTTTTTAAGAGAACGCTATTCTTCATATAAATTGAATACTTTGTTCACGCAAAGTGACTCATATCTTATTGGAATCCTAACTTTTCTCCTATGGTTGGATTCACGGCTTCTCGAACAAAGAAATAAATATGAGGAGTTTTAAACATTAGTGGCACGCATGGGGTAATTATTTACCTCAATATATTTTTAATACGTTATTGCTTATTTTGTGGGTTTTCCTCTTTTGTACGTGGCATTTTATTTTATTATCACTATCATATAATCACGAAAATAAATCATTCGTGAAATTATTTACATCAGTACGTTAGTAATCGTGTTGTTAATTAGTTCTGTTCGTAATTCGCAAAAATTTACCTTACGTGTGCATATTTTTGTTTAAATATTCGTTTTTTTTTTAGTAAAGTGTGAAGATGAATGCATTAGAACGTCGTCATGTTATATATATTTTAAATGACATGAGTGACGAAGACGAATGGGAAGGTTTTTCTTCTACTAATGAAAGTTCACCTTATAAAAATGAATATGAAATAGTAAATTCAGACACTAAATAATCAGCAGACGAGGATGATGAAATTCATAATCCTCGTGTAAAGTTTTTGTATAGAGATTTGTATAAAAGATGGGACAAAATGGTATCGACGTAAGCCAAATCAAAGAATTACAAATAATAGTTACAATAAGTTTACTGAAAACCAGGTGTAACTAATATGGCAAAAGATGCAAAAGTAGAACTTGATGAGTGGTATATTTTTTTACTACTTCTAAGATAGAATATATTTTATCTTGTTCTTATATACATATATATCGATAAACAAATACAAAATTTTACCAGAGAAAGAGTTGTTACTCATACAAACGTACGAGAAATAAAAGCTTTACTTGATTGTCTGTACATGATTGGTAATTTATAATGGTATTTTTATTATTATCTATTAAAATAAATAATTTATTATTAAATAATTATTTTTATTAGTTAATATACACATTTTTAAAATATTTTTCAAAAATTAAATTTTTATTAGATGCAATAAAATCTGGTCTCGGGATATGTGGAAATTAGTTGGAGTAGGTGCGAGTATTTTATCATGTGTTATTTCAGAAAATTGTTTTGAATTTTTATTGCGTAATTACGTTTCGATGATATTAGAGGATGTGAAGAAAGAAAAAAGTTCGATAAAATTACTCATGTGAGATGATAATTTGTAAGTTTTATACATCAGTGTAAACATTCCTATAGTTTATCCGAGTTTGTCACTATAGATGAAAAATTGCAATTATTTAGAAGCCGTCGTTTTTTTAGACAATATATTCCATCTAAACCTGCTATATATAGTATAAACAATATTTGCTGTGGTAGATAACGTTTTATTCTTCACTAGTAATATAGAAATTTACGCTGGAAAACAACCAAATGGTTTATTTAGTGTTGATAATAGTAAAAAAATAGACAAAGAAAACTACTAAATACAATATTATTGTTTTGTTATATTTTTTATATAATTATTATAATGTACCTAGATGAGCATAAAATGATTTATGTTGTTCTCTGTTATTTATAAATATACACTGGTTTTAATTATTATTTTAAAAATTGGTTTTTAATTTCCATAAACTTACATCGTTTTTTTTCATTTTATAGTTAATATAAACCACTTAAGTTCTTTGATTATTAAATGATAAAAATTGGCAAATAGTTTGGCTATGAGTATTTTTTAAATTAATTTGAATAGCCGGTTGTCTATATAAAATAATGAGAAAGATAAATAACACAATAAAATATTATTGTCTGTTCTAGATGTTACTATAAATATATATATGTATTATATGAGTAAATAGAGCAATGGAAACTCGAACAAACAAGAGTACTACGAAGATGACAAAGATAATAAAACGTTTAATGCCTTGTAAACTAGAGAAATAAAACTTGGCTTTTGTTCGTTTATGTGACGATGGTAGCAAGGTACAATAGAAATAACAATAATGAATGTAATTAAGCCAATGAATATTATCGTTATGAAGGTTTATTGTGTTCTCGTGAATAAAATCGATGTGTGGTAATAGTTTAAACAAGATTATTGCATGATTGTATACGGCATACTATTTTGGGGAGAGGAAGGATTACATGGAGTTATTTTATGACAAAAATAAAATATTTGCCGATAATACTATATATTTATAGTATATTATTAGCAGTTAGAGAAAACATGTCTGAAAAAATAATTTTCGTTAATTTAAAGTATAATAGTTATTATGTTTACGTATTTCAACTAAATCAACATTAACTGTCTTTAGCTATTTATACAACGCTAATGTAAAAGAACAATTTTTATCAATTACTATGAGAGTTACAACACATTTATCATCTTTTATCGTGCTTAATAGTTGATATACTTTTTGAGCAGGTTTCTTTATTAATTGAAGATTCCAAATTTTCTAATACTTTTACTAAAATTGAGTATAAAACTATTAAGAGCATTACACTTTTTTGTTTCTATACCTAGTGTGTAAATTGCATCAATGATAGCTGTTTTTAAAACTTCACTATTCTGAGCTGATGAATGAAAAAATGCTCAGACAGATTAAATGGTAACAATACAATTTTGTATAGAACATAACGAAAAATTATTTAGTAACACACGATTTAATGAGTGAATGCTGAAATGCACATAACACGTTTTCAGAAATTATTTTTCAAATATATTTTTGTGATGCATGTAAATAACTACACATTGCAGAGACTCTATCATAGCCTTGTCAAACTAAAAAATTACAATTTACACCATTTTTATCTAAATAATTAATTATTCTATTTGGCAAACATTTCCCAGTAAAGTCTCTACTATTTATATAAATTCTAAAAAGTCTTTATGAATTTCTTTTATCTTTGTCATAAGAATGCACATATGTAAAGATTTGCTCAATTCTTCTAAAATTCATAGTATCACCCAAACAATCGCTCAGCAGAATTAACTTTTTGTACTACTTTCAATTTGATTATGTCACTGCAAATATATATTATATCACTATAGATAAATAAGACTCGTTACAGAGAGTTTTTTGAATTATTATTTGAATGTTCAAATATACAGAATTACACACATCTATATTCCATAAAAGAAACTCGAAATTTTCCATCATTAAATGATGAATTGTCCGTATTTATAATACTACTTTATTTTAGGAATAATATTGATCTTTATCTTTTTTTTATATGAAAAATTTTAAATCTAACTGTTTTTACGCGTTTTATATTGATGCATTCAAATTAATAAAATACGAAAAAATGTATATGAAAATATAAGCTACCATTACTATTACAACTATGTGGTTTATTTAATGTTTGTGAAACGAATATATGAGTATTAAGTAATAAAGATACAGTAAATAGTATAACATACATAATTTGTCGTTTTTAAAAGTTCAAATAAAAGCGTAAATCTACAAGTTAAAGTCATACACTAGGTATGCATACGAAATGTATATATATATGTATACACAACACTTTACGTGTTAAAAACTTTCAAACAATTTTTCTCCTATTACAATTCAATATAATTATTATTCTAATTAATTAATTTCTATACAATTCTGTAGTAAAATATAATATAAAAGTTTCTTATGCGAAGATGTCATTCGACGATCGAAATTTAAAAAAAAATAATTAAATTTGATTAGACCACCTATATGAATATATGATCATATCAAGTCATAACATCATTATTCATTCAGATGATAAAAGTGAAATTCTCGAGGGTATTTGTGCGCTCGTCTCTAAATACCACTAAGCTTTCTAGCAAGTCGGTAATCGGTCCCAGGCGACATTAGTATTTAGTAAGAGCAGACAATCGCGTCCACAAGAGATAGAATTGGGGAGAACTTCCTTACCCTAGCTTCATTAAAAGTTAAAAAAATAATATCAGTATGAATATGAAGAACTTAATTTAGAAGAAAACTTCACTTGTTAATGAATTTGGGAAAAATAAAATAAAATTGCAATTTGTGTTCAATTAGTTATAAGTTATAAATAGTTATAGGCTTATAATAGTGTAATATGTAAAATGTTAATATAATACCTTTTCAATTTGGTTATGATAATATTATTCTTGAAAATATACGTCTATGATATATCTACAGGCCGTGCTTGTCATACACAGGAACGACTTGTAAATTTAATTTTATGTTATCAATTATTGTGGTTCCTATTATTTTGTTAAATGTTAATACTAATAATTATTTTTCAAAATTTTTATTTCTATATTTCGTATTACTTTTATCAGAGAACAATTATTAGTAATTTATATAATATATAACAATTTATAATTAGTCGTTTTATACTTTTAACATTTTTACCCTTATCTATAATAATTGATAATAATAGAACTATCATATTATCCCAAGGTACTAATTTTAAGTGCAGTAGGTATTTTCAATAGTATATAATATTAGTTCTTCACAATATAATGACAAACAACAGACTGTTTACCATCGATATAAGATAGCTAATGAAAATTGATAAATAACGAAATATGTGCGTATAAATCTAAAAGATAATATGATATCTCAGATTGATTTCATATTTATTGTGTATTTGTGCCTGTTTAATAATTTTGAAATTGATTTTTTGATAAACGAAAAAAATGAATAACAGAAAAACCATTCATGACTTCTTTATAAAGAAATCTTTAAGTTCTAATTCCAATATTAGTAAGCAAATTAGATTAAAAATTTTAATATAAATTAGTAAATATTTTAATTGTAAAAATAATAATTATTAGTAAAAATTAATATTTAATAAGTATTTCAAAAAACCTTTGTAATTATATAATTAATATCTATTTAATTTTTTCAACGTATAAACATTTTAACACTTTTATAATTTATCTTTATAAAATCAATATTGTCTGTATTCTAGTAAAAAAAGTAAAATGTTAATTACTATTTTTATTACAATTTATGAGGTAATAATAATAATTGTTTTCAAAAATTTAGGGTAGTATTTTATTTCCCTTTTAGTTATATCTAGTATTACATTTGTATCTTTATCGTGTGTACGGCCGGCTAAAAACGTTTGGACACGCCTATGTTACACATTAATAATAGTGTTTTTGATTTTTAATACAAATTAAGATTACCTCCCTTGACGTTTTACTTGCGGTCGTCCTTGAGAGCAGTTGCGTATTTACAATACTTTTTCGAGGGAATCATTTTTTTAAGAACGTTTCAAGAATTATTGATGTTTACATATGTAAGCTACATTATTGCAGTCTATAAGTGTCTACCTTTATTATAAATATATACCCAGTGATGTATTATTAATTAAATTCAAGTGTTTTTTTTATCAGTTCATTATTAAATTTGTATTGCTTTGCTATAAAAGAAATGTAACTTAGGTACGCTATTTTCATTTTTCATTCTCTTTATTTGTACCAAGATATGTGAATCCTACATAAAATTAAAATCATGAAGCTATATACTATATTATATAATAATTTTATTCATTGTGGTTTCATTTCATTCTAAATATTTTAAAATTTTGTGATCATTAGGTGGTAATTCAGTTTTGAGCATGCGCAAAGGAACTTTTTTCTTCATATGGAACTTCCTCATTTGGGTAATCAATTAATTTTATGTATAATTTAACAGTAGAACCATTTTTAAAGTTACCAAATTATTATGTAGTAGTTTAAGTTTTGTTTTATTTAATTCAAATGACTGCTATAACATTGACAGTGGTTGTTTAACTTTAAAAACTAATCTGACCATTTAAGCTAACAGAAAAAGTTGATTTTGTGGGAACATTTTACTTCTAATTATTATTATTATTATTAATTTAGGTGTAACTGAACTAGTTGATAAACAACAATAACAGTTAATATAAGTAGTAAGGTTTATCTACTATCTTTTTAATAAACATTTAAAGCATGTGAATATTGTCCTTAGTATTTTAAAACTTAACCTTTTTGAACAACATCATAAAAGAAAAGACGTTAGTAATTTGTTATGCATGTATATGTGTTTTACTATTATTTTTCTTTGTAGAGTTTAGACATATAATAGTTCATATGTTAGGAAATTTTACGTATCTTGATATCTTATTAATTAATTAACAAATAAATAACTTGTGTACTTGTGTAAAATGAGACTGAGAAATTAATATTTATCACTTGTGATTAAATAATGGTTTTTGGTAAGAAAAAATAATCATGAAACTCTATACAGATATTCGACGGTTATTGATTACTGAATTATTCGGGATATGAGAATACCATTAAAACAATATGGACATCTATTTGTGTAGTAGATTTTAAGCATGAAATATTTTATGCATTATTTAGTGGTATCAATTAATATTTGATTTCATCATTAATTAAAATTAGTTAGTCACATGCTGCATGGATGTTATATTATTATACAATTGAATAATTGTAGTTTATTTTGGTGCAATGATAGATAAACTGACGCAAACTAACGTATACCCATAATATTTTCATTTTTTTTTTTTTTTTTAATAAATGAAATATCTGGAAAACAGGAATCTGGGTATTCGACCTAAGCCCACGTACAAGGGCGAACTGGCCTGGGTAGCCAGCCGGTAATCGCCGGTTGGCTTGTCTTCTGTATTGAGGTTATGTGACCCTAGTTGGGTATGACGATTTTGTTGATTTTAACATTTGGTTGGAAATTTTATAATATAATTGGCATAATGTTATTGAATTGTATAGAAATACATAATCATAATTATGATATTTAATATTCATAATCATTATTCATAATTCATTATGAATAATAAAAAAGAAATATGACAAAAAATAGACAACGACTTGTTGCTGAGCGACTAATTGTCGATAATACTAAAACATTGTTTATGGGTTCTATTTTAATTCGTGTCGGTAACAATTGCCTACAGCTTATCATCGGCATATACTGTCGAATTGTTGAAGAAAGTATACTATTACATTGTTATTATTCGTTTACGCGTTACTACACTGCTAACTGCCTATGCATCAACTAGGTAACTTTATTTTCTTTTAGTTTAAATTATATAGGTGATGAAGTTGAAGATTTTGTATATGAAAACTATAGTAACAAGTTCGTTAAATGAGTGGTTTCTGAAAATTTAAACTGAAAATGTTTAAATTGTGCAATAGAATACGCATACACATTAATTAAAAATTCATCAAGTTTTAGTAATGTTTATTTGGGTTATAAAGTTATTTTGTCATTATCATTCACTCAAGTTAGCTGCGAACATAGATTTCTCCATATTAAAAAATTTGTGACTAGATTAAGATCCTCACTGTCCGATGTTATATTGAAACTAGAAGGCTGGACCTCTGGAAACAAAAACTACATCTTTTGATGGAACTAAAAGAAAAAATCTCAGAAGGATCATCTTTACCTTTAGCAACATGGAAGTCTCTGAATCGTCTGCGAACAGGAGTAGGGAGATGTGCATACAATATGGTAAAGTAGAACCTAATGGCTAACAAGTATGACTGCGGCACAACACAAACAATGAAATACCTAATGGTCTGCTCCCTCCTACACAACACCTGTACAATAGAAAGTACTTTGGCTGCCAACGACATGGCGGTACAAGTAGCTACTCAGTGGGAGCAGACAATATAATGGCATTAGATGGTTCTAACACAGAAAACAAAACAAAAACTTGTTATTAATTGCAGCGGACAAATTAATTCTATCAAAAAGGATGTATAATGATCAATATCCCAAAACTCCTCTCTAGTGGAACAGCCTATGTACTATAGAGGTAAGAACACGTTCATTTTACTTCCCAAATGTAGAATTTCTCATTCCTATGAAGATTTTTGTATTTATCAAAAATCACGTGGGTTACAGCCAAAGTTTCAAAAGTTTCAAAGTCATCAACAAAGCTAAAAAAAACTATAAAATAAACATTTAACCTAAAACCTAACCTTCTCATAAACACTATGGAGTGTTATCCTATTTTAATGGCTCATGACCATGTTTAGCATTTAAACCTTAAAAATGTGTTAATTATTATAGACTCTCAATCAGCTGTTTTGTCCATTTATTTCATTATTATATTTTTTCTCTAGTTTTTCATATGAAATCTAAACTTTTTCAATTACATACACACAACTTTATTGTTAAGTTTTTATGAATTTTAGTCCGTGCAGGCATTGTAGGCAACGAGATGGTCGATTTTCTCTTGGTATCAACAAATTTCAGTACAAGAATTCTTACACTTAAAATTCCTTTTTCTGATTTTTTTATTTTACTAAAAAAATACAATCAAATATGGCAAAACAAATGGACATTGTTAGATAGAGATTTTGCTTCCTGGTTTAAGGAGATATCGCCTGTGATTCCAGCTCATCCTTGGCTTTACAATCTACCTTTTTTCAAGGCTCAAATTATATCATTTTCGAGGCTCAGATCTAGGCTATAATTTGTTCCCAGCGCATGCATTCTGTCTCTCATTAAATAATTCCTCCTTACTGTACTCGTCATGATAAGTGAAACCATATGCAATTAACTCATATTATGATGGACTGTTCTTCTCGCTACCGTACACTGTCAATTTTTCCAGTTTTTCCATAATAATAATTTTCCGATAATCATTTCGTTAAATATATTAAATATCAAATTCCTTCTGTAATTAACAATACACTTAAATTTATTAGTACTGCTGAATTTTTGGTATAATTTATCTTGCAGTAACCTATATATTTTTTGTTATCTTATATTGTTGTCTTTTTTTTTATATGCATTTTTTGTTTATTTCATTTACCCAGAATTACTAATTTTTAAAAATTAAGCTTTTGTAACTTCCTAATTTTAGCTATTAAAATAATAAAATAAAATAAAATAAATTGTAATTATTTTTATTGATTGATTAAACAGTAAAAACCAATTTAGACCATTATTGTACAATCATTTGAACTACACCATTATTAGGGTCTCGAAAAATTCAACATTTTTATGGTAGTTATTATATTATATAATTAAATATTTGATATTTTCTTACTAGTTTATGGTCAAATAGCTTTGCATACAAATCGATTAATATTTTTCCAATAACTTATTCTTATATATTATTTTTCTCGAATAAGTTATGACAATAAAAATAACAAACTACGCGTAAAATCAGGTGTATATATTATATTTAAATCTATATGAAAGTATGAATTTTGACGATTGCGTATCATCTCAGAATTATATGTTTTTTGGACATTGATTTATAATCAGTGGATATTTTACACATTTCCATAACTCAAAATTAATGATGTTTAATCGCGAAAACGATGAGTCGTTTTATCGTACACATTTTTTCAGTACGAATTGTAAAACCATTCTGACAGTGACCTATATACTACATAATTGATTCAAATATATGTTATTTATACGTAATAAACGTGGCATATGTATGGTAAAATTCAAACATTTATATGTTCATAATTTATTATAATAGAAACCATTCAACTGGGATTTAAACAATTCTGTTCGTGAAGTACATTTTAAAGATCGATTATATTATAATGTATTATTGGCATTATGATTTATGATTTATAAACAAATTGAAAAAATGGACTATAATATATTTACATAATTAACCATATATGAAATTATGGTAATAGTAATTTTGGAGTTAAACTACTGATAATATCAAAAATATTTATAAAAGTAAATACAAATTTTAACTTAACCAATTCAAAATATTCGTTCCTAAAATATACAAATAGTGACTTTAGATAAGCTTTTTCTAGTTGGATGGTGCACGTTGCATTTGACCTATTTAGAATAATTATGAATAATATTTTAATTTTAATTTCTTTAAAATAAATTTGGAATGCATTTAACAGTTCATATTTTTTATTTAAAGTATCTATTATCAACACGTGCATAATTATAAATAAATTATCTCCTTAATATCTACTTATTATTTTTTTAATAGATGTGGTATTTATTACCTTGGATATACCTAATTAAAACAATTGTGGTTTAATTATTTTATATATAAAAAAATATTTAAATTATTTAAAATAAATATTTTATTTATATAAAAGTAATTGTAATTTTTTCAATAATGTTTTTAATACATACGAATTTGTAATAGTAACAAACCTTATTTCAAGGCTCACTTATAATTAACACTATAAATATTGTATTTTCACTATTTCGACAAAATAATATTTTCGAGGTTTCAGAAAATAAATATTAAACTAGATGGGTTTGATGGTAATGATGCTAGTATTGTTTTTTTATAATATAAAAGTATACGGAAAGTTTTCATCATTTCACCCAAACATCTAGTAATCAGCTATTATTCGTTATGCACAAACAATTTTGGTTTTAAAATTTTTTATTTAATTTTTTATATAGTACATATATATAAAAGAGTATAAAATGTATAATCGTTTTAATTTTTTTTATTCTATCGGTTTTTAGTCTTGCGTTATTTTAGCATATCATTAGCCTATTCGAAATTCTTTGGGAAAAGTTCTGTATAGTTTTTGTTAGTATTTTCAGACGCTATAATATCGTTATTATACATGTATTTATTGTTGAAATCAAACCTTTGAATTGCAAAAAAAATTAGGAACAAAACATTTATTTAAATTTGCATTACTCAAGTATATATTGTGTTATTTAAAGTATAATATATACATAATGCTAACTATAACAATTGAAATATCATCCTTAAAATATAATATTGGCCTTCTTTGCTCAATACAAACTCAAGAGTAAAGATTTCAAAGTGTATTTTTTGTTTCTAAATGCAAAATAGGGAGAATGTATATTTACAAAATATTTTATTTTCATTTCTAATAATTTGCTTACACTATTAATAAATAAATACACACACTTATATATATACAGAATAAAAAAAAATATTTGGTAGATAAATTTTATCGCAATAAAATTTCTTATACAAGGGATTCTGAGTTTATATTTACAAAACATTTGGAACTAGATTAAAGTAATAATTAAAAAAATTTGTTTGCACATGAATTAAAGAGTACAATTAATAATAATGTATATTCTCTACTGAAACCTTTATACTTTTAATTTACATTCGCTTGCTTCACATAGTTAACTATAAACTTTATTACATTGTAATGAGATTATTTAGATATTTTAACGAAAATTTGTAAATGTGTAATTTTAAATTGTATTTGAATTTCAAAGATTAATGCGTCTATAAATGCTCATAGATTTATAAGAAAAAGTAATATACGAATGTGTTCAATCGACTTGCCTGAGCATTTCTGCGAGTTGGTAATATTAATAATGTAATTTAATTATGATATTATAATTAAATATTAATTAATTTTCAATTTATCTATATATACTATTAATTTTTTAACTAAAATAATTAAATTTTTTATGTACGTAATATTTGCAATCAATTTAGTGGAAATTAAATGTCGTGCACATATTGTCATTATACATTTAAAAATCAGGCTTCAAAAATGTTCAAACGGTATTAGTTTGAAACATTTTAATGATGATCAATGATCACTGTTATGTTGCATTATTATGACAAGCTAGACAAGTAATACAAGGCGGGTATGATTTACTTTTATCATTTATTTATGTGAAAATAATTTATATAATTTCTGTCTTTTTATCATGGTGAACTTTTGTGACATTCATTTCAAAAATCAGTTTTAATCATTTGATATATTTAGCATATCAAATTCGTTATTTGTACAATATACTTTAATAATTATCATTATAACACATCAGTATTGTAATTTATACACATTTCAAATTTAAGTATGGTGGAACACTTATAAGTTGAAATTTAAGAGAAATATAATTTTCTTTGACTTATCAACGTTATAGAAATAAACATTGATATAAAGAGTTTTTTTACAATTTATTTATCTATAAAACATATTATGTAATAATATTATGTGTTATATATTTAATACAACGCATAAAATATACAAGCTAAATATATTATTATATTGACATCAAATATGAAGTCAGTTATGTCATAGTCTGTCAGTGACGTCATCGTCAATTTCTATGAAATTTTCAATTAGTACTTCGTAATGACTTATTATCAAGGATCATTTTCCATCAATATTGGTGTTTTCAATAGGAGGTAACAATGTGTCATTTTCCTCAGTTCACATGAAAATCCACATGATCAGCAGTTCATAATTGTTGTCATCATCATATTTCTCTACAATTAATCCACAACTCACGCAGCTTAAAAAACATCGATCGAAGTGGATATCTTGCCATTCACATTGCTTATAATATTCCTAACTATTTTCTTTCTATATAGTCTTGAACGTTATTATAATTCCCTGATCAAATTTCGAGGTGGTGTTTGGTGACAGAAATTTGTCGTTTACAGTTTGACAATCGAGTGACATATTGTGCGTAGGGAAATTATTCATAAACAATAAAATGTTGCGTCTTTGAGTTTTCATTTGCTTGTCGATTTGTAACAACCACTTCACCGTGTATTCAATAAGAATAAATTCGACACCAGCAAAAATATAGGTTTTTCAATTTTCCAATTAATTAAGGTGAAAGGTGATTATCCATACCAGTGTTATACATAGCTAATAATAGAGTAAGTCGCTCCTTATTATGCCCACAATCACTATATTTCTAATTTTTAAATATATGTGAATTTTATTTGGTATACACATATAAAAATGGTAGTTTCATCTGTACTAAATTCATCGCAGCGTTCATATCATTTTAGTAGTTCACTTAAATCAATTTTCAATTCATTGCCTATACTATCACTTACAGCTGCATTTTCACCAAACACTTTTCTCAAAACAATGTACTATAATGTTGTTTTTTTTAAATTTCACCCGATACTGTCTTTGAATAATCCACATTATACATATTATACATATTATCCATATTATACAGCGAATTTTTCTACTTTTTCTTTTATAACAGAATACCCGAAAATGACTTTGACATCTTTGCGTTACTAAAAATCTTTAATTATGCATTCTTCTACTTTTTATTTTACGGTTACTCGAAAAGTACAATTTCTTTACTATTCTATATTATGGTAAACAGTGTGCTTGTTGGTTTAAGGCATAGTTTTTATGACCGAAAATTGTATAATACTTAAATCCTTAATTTCCAAAGACTCTAAATCAATATCACTTTATTGTATTAGGCCAAAGAACAAAGAATGAAGTCTATATTAAATAAATTTAAAAATGATGATCAAATTTAATGTATCACAGAATAAATAAAAATAAACTCAGTCGTATAAAATTATATGCGCTAAGTATTTTAGTGTGAGATAAAAATAAAAATATAAGGTACTGTAACACGAGGATTAACGTAAAGGATGGAAGTCAATTTTATAAGAAAAATGATTCGGAGAAAAATAGGTATGTTTCATTGTTTTTCATGGGTCAAGTTTTCGGTTAAAGAATTGAATTACACGCTTAATGCACGTGTCAAGAGAAATCGTCCGAAAATACTGGTACCTAACTGGATATATTTTTTAACCTTGTAGATGGACGGTCTACAAATTTAAATAATGTTTATATTATACCATTGTAATTTTACAAAAAATTAAAAAAGTCGAAGTATAAGAAAAAATGATGTAAGACAAAAACAATTTAAACATCTAATTTAAATTATGAATATATTATTTAAAATAATAAAATTAAAATCAAAATAGAATATATATAATTTATAACACAGAAAATATGAGTACAATAACATAAATACAATTAAACTATAAAATAAATTTACGTATAAATAATAAATAAAAAAATACATTTTTGAAATTATGGCGTAACATCTCATGAATGGAAAAAATAGTTACTATTTAAACCGGGAAAAATAAAATTCATTCTAAAATGTATTGTGAATATACACGCCAGTATATAATAAAATAATAGTATATCATAAAATGTGTTAATTTTGTGAAATGAAGAATTTTCATCAAATTGTCTATATGTTTCTAGTTATAGTATGTGTTCATGGACCGAAATTTTTACTTTTTTTTACCAAACAGCAAGAATCGTGAGAATAGGTAAAACTTGTTTTAAACGAGTTCCGATCTCTCAATTTCGATAAGTTTGGTGTGAATGTTACATATAATCATAAACTGTTATGTATAGATAATACGTATATATATATATATATTCCGATATTAAGAATAACTTCTGGTGATAAAAGTAAAATATATACATAAATATATATATATATGCTTATAAAAATGCGTAAGCACACCGTACCACATACAGCAGCATTCTATCTCACCGCATGATTGTTTTTCCGGAAAATGTTTATTAGCAATAAATAATAATTTGTACTGGCATTTTTTCCAATAAAAATAAACTTCTTGGTAAAAAAGTTCCACGTTTAATATTAATAATTATACTTGGACGAGAATCATTAGGCTATTATATTGATGAGTACTGCAAATGAGTCGGTATTATTATGTGATATAGACCACGTAAATTTCTTAAAAAAAAAAAAGAGAAAATAATTTTTGACGTCACGTGAAACATAGTAATACGCCGTCGTTGATCATGCGGACATTCAAAGAGAAGTCTTACGAGTGTAGATATCTTCAAGACTGGTCATTATAACCACTTAAAGAGTAACAATTAAATTGGAAGTTATTATTTTTCATAACTTTTGACTTAACGACTTACTTTTCACTCCAACATAACGTGAATTTAACGAATTACTCATTATATTCATAATTTCGAAGATACATAGACAAGTTAAACTCTGTTTAGCAAATTAACTCAATATTATAGTAGTTCATAAAAAACAGTTACAACAATAATAACATACTTCACCTAATAGCGAATTTTAGCGTAATTTTTTGACGGATTGCTGAACTCAATGAAGTTACGTTTTACCTGAATTTTTTTAAAATTATTTTTGATTTAACTAAGAAACAATTTTTTTTTAAATTAACTTAAACTAGTTATCAAAAAAAATTAACATTTCCAGCCTAATGTATATTTAATTTCACTGGTGGTGTGATTTGGGTGTTATAAAATATTCTATAATATCTTATATATGTAGATATAGTACAGTTACGTTTTAACGGGTTAGGTTTTCCGATTTACCCGATTCAAGCTATGTCAGCAAATAGTATATACAAATATGGAAAATGACGAAAGTTTGGTGGTTCTTTCGCCATACAGTCTTCGCCCGCCAGAACGTCGAGGGACACACACACTGATTACCTTTGTCTCGATAGCGGACCCCCTCGTTTGGGACGATTTATCATTATTAATTTTTTTTTTCAAAATACGGCCTCGACAGGATCCGTCCACTCCATTGCGGATCTGTCCTCCAGGAGCCACACTACATGAGTCACCGTGTGTGTCCGTCATCGATGTCTATGTTATGTTTGTCGACGTTTGCCGTGGTCGCGTTAGAGGCGGTGACGTCGACGGCGGTGGCGGCGGCCGGTCGGTCGAAAACCCTGCGGATCAATACACGCCCGCACTGGCTGGGTTAACGCGCCCTGGCTTTCATCTTACGCTTACAAATGTATACAGCGCACACGCGCACGTTACAATCGCACCGGACGTTCGTTTTCCTCATCAATCTTTTTCGAAAAATAATAATACAAATAATAAGAATAGAACTGCTTTTGTTCCGTATCTTAAATTATGACTAATACACGCACACACCTTTCAATAGCATCGTTCCATATCTTCGGTCTTTTATCACCAAATGATAACGCCGATCTCCTCAACTTAGAAAATAGATTTGGATGGTGGAGCGTAAATTTTTTGTCTTTTCCAATGCCACTTACTTGGCCAGTGTGCTCTTAGACGTATGCGGCGCATCGTTATTTGGTTGGTGGAGTTAAGGAAAAAGAGAAAATAGACTTGAGACGATAATATTTATAGAATACATTAACGAGAAAACGACAATATTGTTTGTTGTATCCAAGTTTTGTTTTGATTGTAAAAATAATATTTTTTATTTTAATTTTAAAAATAACAAACGAAAAAACACTTATAAATAAAAGTACAATATAACGCTGCTTGCGTGTTATGATTGCTTAATACACGTGTTTATATAGTGATTTCGGTACGTCGGTGGAATCAAGATTTTGAAACAGTTTACCCGTGTATACTTCACTAATGTACTCTTCTACACATATATTCCAACTGCGAAAATGTCTAAAGAGTTTTTTCGGCGATTTAATCTTTCAGATAACTCTAACCCCGTCGCCGTCATCACCAACGCCCCTTGACACCACGAGACGGTAATTTCGCCAGAGAAATTCAATTGGATACACACTATGTCCCTGTTCATGCCCTAACTGCCACGTCATTGATAATTTATAACGACGAGGACACGATTTATACGCAGTTTTCCGGAAAATGAAATACATTCACAGAAAACGAAGGAAGAAAATAAAACGCTATACAGTCTAAATTGTTTATTCTTTAGTACCACCGCGGCTGTCATCACATTCGTTTTCAGTCGAGCATCGTCTTGTACGAATAATATAATAATATATAAAAATAGAAACGTTTATGGGGGTAGAAAGAAGAAAAACGAATGTTTTTAAAAAAGGTATAAGTAAAAAGAGTTATCTTAAATCATTAAATTAAGTCGTTTTATTAACATAACGATTTAAATGAAAATACTCGTTATATTGCCGCTCAATTATTTACGATTATTGACGAAGGTTAACCTTAATGCCGCAAATATATTAAATCAATTTATAATACGAAATTTTAAATAATTATTTTAAACGTAGGTGTTCTAATTAGTTTTATGAAAATGAAAAAAGAAAATTACTTTTTATTAATTTAGTATAAAATAAGTCCATGTTTCTAACGTTCGATCAGAATCAATAATATTTTACCTATAATACTAATGTATCAATTTATTATTAATATGAATATATGCAGAGAATATACATTATTTTAAAATCTAATTTTAAATAATGAAAATAATTAAATATCTAATAAATGAAAAATCATAATTTTATTTAAATCATAATTTGAAATTAACAAAGAGATGATAGTATTATATTTTAGTTTTAATATGGTGATTAATAATACATGTTTATTTTCGAGATTAAAATTATTTTAATAGTCGTTTATTATGTTTGTTGGTGATTTATTTTGTACATACCTAATATAATTTTTTTGATAAAAATAGTGGTTTGTGTTGTTTATTTAATTAGACAAGCTAAGACAAATTTTATTTGGAACTATACTTTTTCGTTCAATGAACTATTATTTTTTTTTACTATCAAATAGGTAATTGCCAAAATTATCCGAATACTATTTTAACTAGTCTGACAGTCGCCAAAACTGGGTCCTATAAACTTGTATGATCGGAATGCCAACAGTCTATAACCACAATTTGATTCAAAGTAATTCCGTTTTAACAGATTATAATTATAATAATTACTTATATATATTCAGACATCAATGAATGAACTAAAATTCAACATTTTAATCTGTAACATAATTGATGGTTATGAAACTCATTGATATATTACATTGCGACAACATAGAATATTTGATGTGAATTAAAAAATGTAATTAAATTTTTTTTACATCATACCTGTTACATTACTTTGGAAAATAAGCTGATCAATTTTCTGAGATTAAATATTGTGGTTTTAATGTCTTTATAATAATATATAATTATTATTTAAGTTCATAAATAAGTTATAATCCTAATCAGTTTAATTGAATCATTTCATGACTAATATAATAGAGGTCATAAATTATTATGAATAACTAAAATATACTTAATGTAAATATTGTAAAATTGCATGCAAGCATAATGGAGTAATAATGAATAATTGTATCTAAAAACGTTATCTAATGTAATGTTTTTAAAAAATGTAAAATCTAACATGGTAAAAAATAATATTTTTTGTTTATCATTCCGAATAATTCGAAAACATAATATTACTAAATTAAGTACAAAATCGAATTTGTAAGTTTAAAAATAATATTATTTATTTGTTTGTATGTTATTTTTAAACTTAATTAATAAAATAATGTTGATATGATTAATTTATGATTAAATTATTAAGAAATATATACATTTAAAAAAAATATGTTGTATTGATGTTAAATCTACCAACAAGTATACTATTTACAATTATGCTATCACTAGTAAGTAACGGTGACAATTTGAATAAAAGGAATTATAATGTTATTAAAGTTAAAAATTTGTAATTTGTTTCTCATAAAAATAAATGTTTATTTATGGATAAAAAAGTTATAATGTATTTTGCTAATTAATTGTATGTTTTTATATTTATAAGTAATATAAATATAAACATATATATTTTATAATTGAAAAAATGAAAAAAAGAAAATTAATTAAAAATTTTTACATTAAAAAAATGTATAATACACATATACCTGTATGTATTTTTGTTATATAAACCTTAGAATTTAAAATTATACTGTACATTTGTACATAATTATCAGAAAATAAAAATATTTTAAATATGTTCATTTTTAAATTGTTTCAAAAATAAATTTTAAATTTAAAAGTTAATTATTTTTGTATTTTATGAAACTATTTTATCCAGACTTGTTCAATGAGTTTGTCAAGATATAACAATATCAACTGGATATCCAATAAAGTAGGATTTTGCCGTTAAAATACAACTCATTTTTACCTAACCAAATTTACACTCTATTACTTATTTTTCATTTAAAAGAGTATATTTAAATGTGTAAAATTATAATTTGTAACATACATTACAAATTATAACTATTAATTAATAGATATTGCGTTTGAAAATGATATATCACCTATAATATAATATAATATATAATAATATGTAAAAACACATCAGTTTATCTACATATTATACGCCATATATATCATATATATATTGTGTGTGTGTGTGTGTTGTGTGTGTGTGTGTGTGTGTGTGTGTGTGTGTGTGTGTGTGTGTCTGTGTGCGTGAGTGCGTGCGTGCGTACGTGCGTGTGCAAGCGCGTGTATTTATATTTTGTTTGAGTTAATGTTATATTTTTTTAATTAATTCAATTATTGTTTTATATTATTTATGGTAAAAACGTAAACAAATAAAATTAACAAAAACGTATATCATATTTTGACGCTATACATTATGTATTTATTATCCGATTCCATACAATAATATTATAGGAATATCAATGTCAGGGTCAATGTATATAATTATTTGGACACATAATGTTCAATTTCAAGAGGACTTTTATTCTAATTGAAAAATAATGTCGAAATCTGAAAAAAATACGTCAAATGGAAATGTATAAGTATCATGTGTCCAGGCAATATTTAATCTCTTTCGACTGGGAACGTTACTGTTCTATACTATATACTATAAAAAATATCATGATTGTTTTTACAAAACAAAGGTTTACAAAACGGGTGAAGCTAACATAATTGGATATCGTTGTATATCTAAAACAGTTTTACTATTTGAATTTCAAATTTGGACATTAAAATAGTATTTTTAGTTTGAGGAAAACGATGATTTGATATCAACTGAAAGTGTGTTAAATAATATCTTAAGAGTTTTCAACTTTAAACAAAATTGTAAAGTTTTTCAATTTTACCATACGCGTATATATAAATGTCTTATAATAATAGTTGAACTTTATGATGTAAAATTGCTTTAGACAAGTAAGTGATGAATATGCCGAATTTCTATTTTGGATATCTACATGATTTAAGATTTAGTTATAAAATTAATGGGCTAACGATTACTTATATTGTATATTATTGTAATTAACTATATAATATATTAAATGGTCATGCGAATATTTTTTATCAAAACTAATGGATAACGATGGTAATAAATGACATACAAACATAACGGATAATAAAACGATATAATTTGTATAAATAAATAAACGAATTCTACATTTTATTTAAACAAAACCAACTAAGTGCTAGTATGTTATGAAATACAATGAAATTAAAATATATATTACGTATTAAATGTTTTATTGGACATAGTTAATGAAATAGTATAGTATAAAAAGAAAATTAAATGCTAATAAAACCAATATATGCACAATGATTGAAAATATATGTTAGTGAATAGTAGTTTAAATAGTCTAAACAAAAAAATTAACAATTATAACATGTATATTTTGTTTTCTAGAAAATAAACTCACATATAAGCATATTTATGAAAGTATCAATACATATTTAATAAATGAAAATAATCATAATAGGTATTATGAAAAACACAAAAAATGTAAAATTATAATATTCAATATTTAAAAAAAAATTAATTTTATTTAAGGTAAAATTGCTGACTAATTTATTAAAATTTACATATTAAAAATTATATATGACTACAGATTCACAATTTAAGTGAATATATATATACCAACCAATATTAAATTTGTGTGTAATAATTTGTTGTAATACCCAAATTTTGTAATTATACTTTTAGTATTAAGGTCTATAAAAACCTATCAAATAAATTAAAATTTATAATTAATATCCATATTCTATACTCTGTTTTAGACATCTTGTTTATATTTTTTTTTAATTTTTACAAAATAGTGACAGAAGTTCACTACGTAAACATAACAGCAATTGATGGAACTGAAGCACGACTGTACCTGAATTGCATATCCAAAGCGCCGTTCAAATGATTAATAACCACAGACAATTATTAACTAATTTAATCCGATTTTAAGTTATAGTCATATACATATGTATATAATAAATACATTATAAGTTATAATAATAATAATACGCTGAAAAGTGTTACTATTATATTATTATTATTGGAAGGAGTATTTCATATTTTCATCAAGTAAGTTGATATAATTTTGTGTTTCTCAGATCAATCAAAGTCATTAAATTCACAATTGATTTTGATATATTTAGTAATTATATGATATTTAAGCTTTAGTTTTTATCAATCACGTAATTTCCAAAACAACTTCTCGAAAAAATAACAAAATTCTTAATTTATTCCATAGCGATAATTTCATGCGTAAATTAAAATATTCAGTTTTGGGAATATTAACAAAAAAATTATTAATTTTTATCTGTTACGTAGTATTAAAAAGAAAAAATGAATAAATTATAATGCACATTGTATCAAAAGGTAAATTTGATATTATATGTATACATTTGTTTTAATCTTATACTGTAATAACACGATTCCACTAAGCTGTAGATAATTGAATAATAGGATAAAATATAGTGATCGCAATGAGCATAATTTACCGTATATAATTATTGTTTACATACTACGGCGTAAAATGGTTTTATATTATAATTTATCAAAAAATCGCTTTTCACACAATAATGATTATTCTTAAAGTTTACAGTGGATTTGATACGATAAATAATTAATGAACTATAGACAAAATATTTAATTTAAAAAATTCTATGATGATATATCTATTTAACAAGAAAAACAAAACAAAAATAATTGCTTATAATTTGTTCATGCACAGGGAGCTATTGTAATACATTGTTATACCTAATATATTAAATACAATTTATAAACTTATCAATTAATAATAACTACTTATACCAGTGTGTTTTTCGATAGGTTTCATTTGAGAATTCAGCGAAAATAACTTATAGCAGGCTCATCGATTTTATAATAAATAAATGTTGTTTTTTTACTACAGTTTAAGTGCCAGCTGTCTAATAACTGTAAACATTCATAAATGTTGTAAAGTTTTAAATTGTATTGTGGGTTTATCCGCGAAAGAAAAAGTGGTTCTCCGTGACAAATTAGTATTGTGTAAGACGTCGTATTCCTGTGACTTTCAACAATGTCGATTATTACCTTCCATCATCGTTGACCCATTACGCAAACAATGACAAATATTCTTTATTTTTAGATCAAAATTACTGACAACACTATTGGTTTTCACAAAAAATCGTATTCTTTATATTTGAACACAATGCGTTTTTTTATAGTAATTAGGTTTATATCAACATTTGTAGATAAGACGTTAGCAATATAATTGTTTGTGTTTATTATGACCGTAAACCTAATTCAAAGATTTTATAGTAAGAAATATAAATTCATACATTAAACAGCTAATTATTTTGCGAATAAAGTGAATTATGGTTTAAATGAATGTTATGTACAAAACCTTGAATAGAATGAAGACCAAAAACTCGGAAAGCCAATTTCGTAGATATAAAAATTAAATAGGAGATTGGGATTGTTGGTGATGACGGCGGATTTCCGTAAAATACAAAATGATGAATCAAAAAAAAATATATTTGTACTTCATTGTACTTTGAGCAGATAAATAGATCGAACACGATAAATCAAATATGAAAAAGATAGAGAGGAGGTGGCCAACAAATATATTATTACAATTTATTTATTTCTTCAAACTTATAAGACGTATGTTGTTTGTTACACGGAAAGTATTTTTGACGAAATCGGAGATGAGCTTTCAACGAACTCTTCTCACAATATTATATTTATAATATTGCGTTAATCGATACAATTTCTTATACCAAGTGTTTTCAAAATGGTCATCCGATAACGTTGAGATGTTATTATTACAATTAGTTGATTATATCAGCAAATAATATTTTTTTAGTTTACATGTTTTTCTTCTAGCTTGTTGCTAAACATAAACTGTATATATAATCAATATATTTTTATTAATAGCATCTCGTGTGAATTTGAACAGGATATCGTGCAAAAGCCACATTATATTCTTGTTGTCTTTTTCCGATAAAATATATATTATATATCGTGCTAATTCCAAGCAAAAATCCAACCACGTATTTAATTAACGTAATTGAAGTAATTGCTGTTGACCTATATATTTCTTGTATATAATAGTAATAAATATACAATATGTAATTTTACTTGCATAATACTTTTATTGTATAATATAATACACTTTAAAATATAATGTTATATTAGGTATTTGTATTTGATCATGTAAAGTCATGCAATACGTCACTCTATACCCTGAGATGCAACAAAACGATTTCTAAAATATATATTTTTCGTTTTGATACAACCCAAAATATGATTATTTTTAATATTACAATATGACCTACTTATTTATTTAATCACAATTCATTATTAAACAGCTAAGACAGTTATGTTTTTGGATCATTACATATTTTTATTATACAGACATCAAGTGTTTAACTGTATATGCTAACATTGTTTGATAGTGTAAATAGTTTATAATATTAATATATACATTTTTATTAAACTGTTTAACTGTTTAACTGTAAATATACTAATCTACAATCAAGTAATATATTATACCTGTTGAAATCTAACTTTATTTAGCTTTATTAAGCTTTGTAACAGTAAAATAATGTTGATATATTTATATATATTTTACGAACATTCAAATATTTTATCATTTAACATTATCGATGTATTATATTATATTAAAAGTTCAAAAATGAAATAAACATTTAATAATTTATTATACTCTAATACTAATATTTAAATCGATCATTCGTGCACTTTAACTTATTTTCCAATTTTATTCCGTTTTATGCTGAGTGGAAAATAATACAGACGTATAATATTTCTTCCAAAGATTTATTTAAAGGATTTAAGATATAAAGTTATTAAATAAAGAATTTTTTAAATTTAAGTTTGAAATGACGTAATGGACTTTTTGCTTATAATAGTTCACCTAATTATCACATTTATTTACTTTAGAAAAAGCACCTACCTTTTACATATGAATATTGATACACTATAGTGTGTTAGTTACACTAACACTAATATAGTGGTTTGTTTTAGTACTATGAATACATGTTTATGACTTTGATAAAGATTTTTAATTAAATACTTAAAAACTTACTTTGTATATATGTATTTAAATAACATTTATTTTAGTAATTTTGGATACGTATGCATGTGTGTGTTATTATTGTGTATTGTTTTGAAATATATTACAATTTATTCAAGAAAACATGTTTAAAAATGTTTTTCCACAAGAAATTATTCATTATGTTTTAGCATTTGCATTAATATATTTAGGTAAATAAGTACTTAAAACAAATAATGACAGTTTTTTTGGTGATTTCGACAAATTTGGCAAACACCTTGAGTGTTATCGTCATTCATTACGTATACTGTGTTTGTTAAAAGTTTGTGTGTTTAAATAATATTGTGTTAAATACTAGTGTTTTATATTATTAAATATATTATAATATTATATATTATTATATATGTTATAATATTATATATTATTATATATGTTTTATTTTGATAAAAGGGTGAAATTTATCATTATTTTTTTAAATATAATTAGTGACATCTTGAGTGATGATTAATATGATTATACTATTTTTTAATAAAACCATATTGAAAAATTAATAATTTCGAATAAAGATTGCCAAAAAGTATATAAACAGCTAATTAACTTAATTTTAAAAACTATTGATCCTAAGACAATATATCATGTACGTAAAAAATTATCCTATAAAACAGTGATGAACTTCTACAAAGTTAAAATTTTTAATTAAAAAACTGTTGTTTTCACAATAACAATGAAATAATATGAAACAAACGGAACACTTTTTTTGTGAAAATGTGTGTAGTTTCAAAATTAAAACTTTGCGTTGGTAACTTCTGTATACTCGTATAATATGGTTTACTTGTAATACGTAATACTACATTTAAATATAAGTAAAAGAGGTGAGATGTGACTAACTATGATTAAGCCTACTAAATATGATGAACAATTTATGTTAATTCTAACGAAAATATTATAAACATAATAGAAGTTATACTCGATTAGAATACTAAATAGCTATTCATTTTATGAAAAGTGATTCATTTCAATTTTTTCTGTGTTACTATAGTGCTATCCGTCGTAATATAACAACTATTAATTTTTTATTGTGTTATACTCATTGGCTTTATTTATTATATGTATATATATATATATATATAATTTTTTTTATTAATTTTAAATATTTATAGTTTTTTTTATTTTGTTAAATAGTAGTAATAATAATGATAATAATAATATAAGTAAAATGATTTGTTAGAGCTGGAATGTTTGTAATAAAGTATTTTTTATTGTCATATTTGAATGTTAAGTAATTGTAATTCTACTATATAATTGTAATTAAAGAATAATTAAAAATATTTTGTATGAATAATTTGTACTCGTATGTAAACTCATACATATACTGTATAAATTGAGCAGGGTGGACTAAAAATTCCATTATGTATAAAAATCTTTAATACATTGTCAAATGCATAAATAAATGCAAAAAGAAATGCAAAAATATTAATTATTATTGTAGAATTAACTTTGATTTTGTGCCATCAGTTACTCAACCTTACTATTTTATTTTATGCGTATGGAAACGACATTAATAATGCATGTACCTACAAGCGATACGACGATTAACGTGAGCTTAAATCATATTACATATTTAAATCAAACGAAATGCCTACAGATTTAATCACAATTTTAAGTATTAAAATCTTATAACCGTTTTTTTTTTCAAACGAATTATATTATGAATATGTGTATATTTACTAATATATTTACCGGACCTAATCTTAAATAAAATTGTAAATGGAAAAAAACTTACGGTTAGCGACGATGAGCAATTTGTGAGAGCGGTCGGTCTAGGATTTATTACTGATTAGCAAACATGGATAGTGGTCAACGAAAACTCTTCAGGATATTTTATTATTTTTTAAAGAAACTGTATAGATACATATATTATATTACTCTACCGCGTAGTAATTCTCGCCCACGAATATTGTAACGACGCGCGATGATTGTAGTTTAACAAAAATCAGCTATTTAGTATAAATTGTTGCTATCCAAACGTCATAATAATTGATTATTATTCTATTTATGCATGATGTTCTAACCTCTCGAATTGTAAACATAATTGTTTTATCCGACAGAAATTCGAACGATCGTCATCTGATTTTATATAACGCGTCGACGAGTGCCGTGCGTGATTTTCGTATATGTAAAACCGAATAAATAACACATTTTATACACAACGATTGATTATCAAATCGAAACGCGATGCCCAAGATTTGACCAAAATATTAAACACATACGAGTTATTATAATAATGTATTATTATTAAAAAACGAATAAATAATTTTGTTAATTTTTTGGTATTTTATTTGGTAGAATTTAATCTCATATAATGAAAAGACGTAGTTTAAAAAAAAAAAGTATAATTGGTTTATATAATGTAGACTAATTGAGTTCATCGATTGATTATTTGAAGAACATCGTATTTTATTGTCATGATGCTTATTGTCAATGAATGGTACATATTTTGAATTTAATTTTTGTAATGCAAATCTTATAAACATTGTGTTAAGAGTCGTGATGAAAATAAGGTTATATATTTTTTTGGAGGGAGGGAAAGTTGGTTTTAATTGAGTAAATCAAATAATTAGATGTTCAAACAATACTCGGAAAAACACGGCTAAGTCTCAAAATAAAAAATGTTCAGTAGTAAAAACTTAACGTTCATTCGAAAAAAAAATTGATGACAGAACTATTTTTCACAATCGTAGGGATAATTATAAAATCATCATATAGCACAAGTATCTAACTAAACCAGCCGGTGGTTAACAAATCCCTATAGATTTAGCTATAGGCTGTTTCAGCCCGTAAGCGTAAGTTGTACACTTGTTACGCATTGAGCAGACATTTTGGATTTCGTGAAAATGTCTTAATGTCAATGATTTGGAAATTACAGGTGCACAGGTTCACGAACCAAAATATATTTGTACGGGCGTATCGAGAGACAGACGAGTACAAACTGCACGATGCAACGTGACAAAAACAGAGCGTCACGCAAATTTCCGACAGACTCTGCCGATCGAAAAAAAAATTATATTCACGTCAAAACAAAAAATTAGTTTCACCTGGCACTATCCTGGGCCCGTTGGCCGTGGCCAGACCGGTGCCGTAGGTCACTTGCGACGGAGTGGCGTTCGACGACACGATGCTGATCTGCTCGAGGTCGGCCGACTGGCCATGGTGCAGCAGCCGCGTGCTGCTAGTGGACGTGGCGGGTTGCGCGTCCGCGGACTCGCGCCGGCCCGCGATGCTCTGCACTAACCGCATGACGGGCTGGCCGGTACACCTGGTGATCGCGGTGACGGCGACAATGACCGCCTGTCCCTAACAAGAACGACAACCACGGCGACGACTTGGATATGTTGCAACGGCCGATGTGGCAGTACCGCGGTAGGTGCAGTGGCGACCGTCCCGACCGCCCGGACCGCATGATGACCGGCGCCCCGGCTCGGGCGTATCACCACCGCCGACCATTGTTCGTACCACCGCCGCGGCCTGGCGCGATCATCTCGTCGCAGATAAACCGTTGGGGAACGCGACGGCCGTCGGCACAGAACAACTGGCGCGCACGAGACGCGCCGTCGTCACCGTCAACGTCGTCGTCGTCGTCGTCGTCGTCGTCGTCGTCGTCGTCGTCGGCCGCGCCAGGCCGTCCGTTCCCGTGTGTTCAAAACGCGTGCGTTCCGACGGCGATGGTGGCGGCGGTGGTGGCGGTGTTGGTGGTGGTCGTGGCAGTACACCCTGTGAACAGAAACACGGTACGTTTTAGAAAAATTGGTCAAGAAGGCAGCCGCGAGACATTTTCCATCACTATAATATTATCTAGTCACTAGATTCTAGTGTATTGAATTGTCATCGATTCGTTTGAAATGTCTCGAACGATAATCATTAGTCAAATACACTATCCTAATTCACAACGTGTATGTAGTTGATTACGACCATGGCTAATCATATGGCAATATATTTTCTGAAATGATTGGCTGTTTGGATATTTTACAATAGTACAGTTTAGTAAATCGCACTAAAGTAATAACATTTAAATATTTTTAAATCGCACAGTCATTATGAGATTTGCTATTGTAACAGCAAAACAGTAAAAAAAAGTGTAATGATGTAAAAACTAACAATTAACGTGTATTTCATGTTTTTTTCAGCTTCAGAGGCCGTTTAGGCCCATTGCTGCATCATAAAATTCTCTCTCTCTATCTAATACTATCTTCTTGTAGTTTTTCACACCTTATATTGTTAAATCTTTTGTGGCTGAATTGGACTATCATTGTTTAGATCCTAAAACTCTTTTTCTTTATGGTTTCCAACTCAGGACTTCTTTTTTTATCTCGTTAGACCTTAGTACATGGTTCTAGTTTTTTGGCTCGAATCACCTCAGTTATGTTCGGTTCTAAAAAGGCGTTATATATTTCTTTATTTGGTTTTACCTAATAAGTTTGAGTCAAACTATTCATTTTTAATCCACATATTCTCCTTAGAAACGTTATTAATAATATTGCCAATTTCTCCTCGTCCTCTAAATTTATTGACCTTGTTTCGCGTGCATACGTTATTATAGGACTAGCTATTACTTTGTATAGCCTCATTTTTTATTTCTTTGAGAGAAATTTTGAACGTAGGCAATTATATTGTGCATTAAACATCTGTGCCTGCTGAAATACGTTTATTTTTATCTTTGTGATTATTGTTTTAGCAATTTAGTTCTTTACCTAGATACTTGAATGTATATATTCCTTGTCTGATGTATTTGTTGTTTTTTCTCTTGTTATACACATATATTTGGTTTTATAATTTATTTCAAATTATAATGTCTTTGCACTTCGTATTAATTCTTTCATTGCTAGTTTTATATTGTCTTCAGTTCCTCCAAGCACTATATTATCATCTGCATATGTTAAAATTGACACTGATTTTTCAACGTTTTTCAACATTTTTCTTCATTTAGAATAATGTTTAGAGATAATTGTATACACTGTACATAGTTAAGATATCTCTCTATATTTGCCCCAATCAATTTTTTCATTTTTTCTCATCTTCTTTTTTATAAATGGGGTGGATAATTTCCTACATTGTTTTCAGATATATCCATGTGTGTAGTTTTGGGCTGACGTTTCGGACTCCTTTCAGAGTCCATCTTCAGTGCGTAGTTACTTGGTCGAGTGTTGTATAGGAGAATATAGTTACGATACTCGACCAAGTAACTGCGCTCTAAAGATGGATTCGGAAAAGAGTCCGAAACGTCAGCCCAAAACTACACACATGGATATATTTAAAAGTATGTCAGGAAATTAAAAATCCATGGAAGCTTCAACACATTCATATCAGGATAATTAATATGTTCCAATCCTCTGGCATTTTTCCTTCTCCTATATTTCTTTTATTATATTCCTTAACTCTCTAGAATATTTCCTTCATTATTTGATAATTCCGATGGTGTTTCATCGTCTCCTGCAGTTTTATTATTTTTGAGCATTTTCTAGCTATTTTCTATCATCCTAGCTTATTCTGGTTCTATTGAAATATTCCCAGTGTTAACTTGATGTTAGTCAATAGACTTGTTTAGTAGGTTTTGAAACATTGTTTTAAATTCCTTTGCTATTTCTATTTTATTGGTCATCAATGTTTCGTTATTGTCCTTCATGATAGTTACTTTTGGCTTATAAGCTCGTGGAGTTCTTTGAAAAAAATTGTATACGCCTCATCAAATTTCTTAATATTTTCTTCTTCCCGTGTTCTTTTTCCTTTTCGAATCATTTAACTCTCTCTGTTTACGTGCTACACAATTTTCATTTCAATTTTATTATTTTATTCTAAAAGTTTTGGGTATAATTATAGTAGTTATATTACACAATTTTCATCGCCATTATTTCTCGAGTACTACTGAAAAGTAACATACTTTAGTCACATACATGAGCATTTAAATATTTTCTCATAGAAAAAATAACTTCTACAAAACTCCTATAGTTTTAGCGTGTTGTGCATTTTTCTTATATGCCAGTTGACCACCTTATTTTATTATGAGATTTTGTACGAATGTTTCTAGAAGATGAATGTATATTCCAAAAAATACTTTTTAACTTTACTTACATATTGTGGGCAAGATAACCATAAACTTTGATTTTCTCTACACATCTCATCAGATTCTTCGAAATCAGAGTGATTAAAAATGTCTTCTTATTTTAAAACCACTTTAATTGACTATATGAAATTTAATTAGTATTAACCAGATGCCACAAGCTACCTTCTGGCTGTGGGTAGATTGTTCAGAAGAAAAGAATTCTTTCTGAGCGTATAGCGTAGTGTAGCACGTGGCTGGTGTGGTGTCCTATGCCACCGGGGAGTGCCGGAGCCAGATATACCGTACTGGAAGAAGTGAGCGAAAAACCTACGTGTCTCATACTCGAGCAGGGATCCGAAAATCCCAGATTTAGTCCCAGGCTACATTCGCGCGGGGCAATTTGGACGTCTAAGAACCCGAACAGCTGATGTCTGGTGTTACTGAGACAGGAGAACAGCAGAATTGAATGTTGCTTGAGGCATGTCCTATTGTTGATGCGTGCAAAAACATTAGTACGGGTATCATTAATGCCCCGTCGGGACCACAACGTGTATAGTAAAGCCGTTGAGCCCACTGCGTTTATCGGTGCATATCGACGTTTATATATGATACAAATTCTCGAAGTACTCGGTTTTGGTCGGCAACATGTCGACTGGTGTCTCGTCCAGTGACTTGCTCCCTGCCGAGATGTCTTCTGCTACGTCCCTTAAGTAGCATCGCTTGTTAATAGAAGAAGCAAGGTCAGTACCCGGCATTCAGGCCGGAGTTATCCAGGAAACCTCTTGTCATTGGCCAGTATTGTTGATTGATTATTTTCAAACAGTCTTGTATAATTTTTATCGCTCTGAACAATACATGTCTAACTGAGTAAAAGAATTTTTTTTTCTTGTTTCGTATATATTTACATTCAATTGCACACTGGTTAGGTTAGCTAAGGTTGTCTGTATGCAAAGAACGGAGTTTCATATTTTATTAACAAACATCGAGAGGACATTAAATCGCACACTCCACCCTCTTCCACAAATGAAACTACTGGTCGTAAATACAAGGTCATGGAAATACCGAAAATACCGTTGCAAACTGCAAAGTACGGATTGAAACAAAAAAACGATATTCTATACAACCGTTTCGTTCCCCAGTCTGACCAGGTATTATTATTATAATATAATTCTTTTCAGATAAATTTTCACGCACAATGATGGACGATAGTGTCGGCCATCGCAAATTGTCCACCTCTATGTTAAACCTCTACCGCCGCGATTGTTGACATTTTACGCGTTCGATATATAACCCATACGTCTCTTAGTCCGTATTGATTTTTCTTATTTTAAGAGCGCATAAATCATGTCGTGATCGCGGGTGGAGAAACGAGACCTGTGAGCTGGAACAACGACGGTGTCGGAAAAAAGTATACCTCTCTCTCCTCCACACTTTTTCTAACTCTATCACCCTCTGTCATTCTGTCTCTCTCTGTCTGTCTCTTTCGCTCTCTCTCTGTCTCTTTCTCACTCTCACTCTCTCTCTCTCTCTCTCACTCTCTCTCTCTCTCTCTCCTCCCCCCCCTCTCTCTCCCTCTCCCCATCCTCTCTCTCTCTCTCACCTTATCTCCATAGGACCACCAGAACCCACTTGGAAATTAATCAAAAGCTCGAATGGTTTCGAGTAAATGATGTAGACAAAACTGTTAATGACCAAACCATTACTCGGATAAAGTTAAGCGTTCGGCGCGCGGGTCATTTTTCATTCAAGATTCTTGAAGCCTTATAATACCTCCCTTTCTTATTTCATGCCGAACGACAACGTTCAATTCCAAACTTTCTCTTTCATGATGTCAATGCAACGATAAAAAAAAAATTCAACAATAATAATTTCAACAAATACTCGTAAATGTATATATATATTTTAAAACCCGAGTAAAATTCTTATTTATTTTGTTTTCCACAAACGACCGTGATCACAATAAACCTATATTCAAAGTCCACGTACATTCAAATCTTGTTGGTAGGCAATGAAATTATAAGAAAAACTTAATTTGCGATTTTATATTGGTTTTTTTTAATCGACATATTTTCGGAGTATGTACTCATATTCGTACGTATCTAAAAAGAATTAGACATTAATGATATGGACAGCAGCGGTTGCATAGTATATTTTAATAAAATAATAAGTAAGTAGAACCTTATGACGGTTGAACACATAAAAGTTTGTACGATGTTTTATATTATTATTATAGATTCTGTGCATAACTCACCTTTTTAAAAAAATATTAATAATTAATATTTTTTATAAGATTTTTTTCATGTACAACCTTAGTTATTTAATTGCTGAATAATTGCAACTATACATAGATCGTTTTGGAATTTTACTACCAGAGAAAAAAATATATAGGTACCTGTAATTATATATATATATATATATATATATATATATATGAAATACAAAATATACAAAATTACTAATCAATATTTAGATTTAAAAGTAATAAGATCAAATGGTTAAGTTGTAAATCGTACTACATTCATTCGGCAAATTATTAATTGAAGATATGCATGCGGCGCTTGCTGTCACTATCAATATGTAACATGGTCGAAGGAGGATTATATTTAAGATTTCCAGAGAAGGGATTAATAATTATTAAGGGTTAATATGTATATCTATTTGCTTTAGAGAAAATAACACTCAATGTTGGAATTGAGGTATATGAATTTGTGACTTGTTTATATCTATGTACTCGTATATATACGTGTAAAATTTGTTCTGAATATACGAAATAATTTAAAAATAGGAATAATTTCCAATACATATCTGAATGTGGATGATATCAGTATAGAATTGTTTCTTATTTACAAACAGAAGTTACTAAAGTAAACGGTTACTAATTTTAGATCCATAAATCCGAAGGTATATTGCTTAAAACGAATAAGTCCACTATCTATAATGTAACTTAAGTATTAAAAAAAATCTTAAATTATGTTATTTGAACATGAATTGATATAACTGTGTTATAGTTTTGGAGTTTATACTCGATTATTAAAATGAAAATTAAACTGTAATTGTATACAATACTAATAATAATAATATTATTAACGTCATAAAACAACAAAATTTGATTATGTATTATATAATCACATTTTGTTGTTTTATAACGTTAAATTGAGTTTAAATCGTCTAACTCATCACTAGTTATAGTAATTTTAAAACCGATATAGTATTTTATAGTTGAAAACGTGGCTATAATATTATCAATAAATGGAATACCTATTAAACAAAATCCTTACTACTTAGTTCTTAATAATTTTCAATATACAAAATATACAAATACTCGTAATTAGTCCTCGATATATCGAATTTGATACAATTCATTTTAAATCATTATCGTTTTAATTATTCATTTATAACTCATTTTTAAATACCATTTTATAATCTTCACGTTACGCCTATCTAACCGTCGTTGGATTTTCATACAACGAAGTGATGCATGTTAATATAATCTAATTCGGTCTGGTGACATGCATGCATGGATTGAAGAAGCAGTTATCTGTAAACGTCCCGTCTAGAGTGCAAACTTAATAATAATAATAACGCTCACATCCAAATGGCTGTAATATATAAATTATGTATATATATATATATATATATGTATATTATTTAACATCGCCGTAGGGGATCTGGGTCATTTATCAACGTTGAAATGTTGGAATGACTTGCGTAAACCGGAGAATTAGTAACACGTGACCTAATGCAATGTTATAGACTAGTAAAAAAACATTATATATATATATTATACGTTACGGCGTGAAATTAAAAATGACGTTATACGTATACAACAGATCAAAATTGTATTTATAATACAATTACTGTTGGTGAGGTTATTAGAGAGGCATAAAAACGACCATGTTCGCAAAATGAATTCAATTAAATGTCTGAATAACGTCTCGTGAGCAATCAGAGAGTGTTTCATTTCCTAATGTATAAATTAATATTCTTTTAGCGCGATGACTTCATGCGTAAGAATTGATAATAATATCGTCGCCTAACCTATTATATTATTATATGTTATATAGACACGACGAATATTATATAGACTGAAAAATACGACACTGGAGCTTGCTCTGTATTGACAAATGACAATAATATTATCTAACAACACAGCGTTTGAGCGATATCGAAGAAATTGTTGGTATTCGTGAGATACATATATTTTGTATATTTTAATTAAGCCTCGAAAATTACATAGGGATTTTGTACTTTTCTGTCTATCCAATTTATTAAAGACTAAGCTAAATATTGGTTTTATGATGAAATTGCATTCATGATATTAGCATTTGTATGTATTGTTTAATTTGGTAGAAAAAAATTCATTTTTTAAAATTTAAAGTTATGGATAGCTTTTAAGTGGATATTTAAAACACATTTATCAGATAATTGTAAATAACTCGGAGTCAAAACATTAAAAAATAAAACTAATCGTTCAATTCAAACAGTAAAATACAATAATTATATGCAAATTTAATAAAATTTTACACATAAAATTTAATCATTTAAAAAAAAAATTTTTTGCTACTAAATTTTAGTTTTCATAATTATCAATAATGAATTATACAATTATATTATAATAAATACATTTATTATATTTTCAAATATATATCTGTTAGGTAATTTAAAATATATTTATATGTCTTTTGTTTATTTTATCTAATTTATAATATCTATAATAATTCATATACAGTTTATACTATGCCAATTGGCACACATTTCAATGGTGGAAAGTTAATTTTCGGATTATTTATTTCACTGTAAGTTTATAAAATTAATTAAATTTATCTGAACATTTCACGTTTAAGCTTCCTATTTTTTTCAATCAAACCTTAAACACATATTTTTAGTCTAAAGTATAAATGTGAACAATTGTTCCATAGTACTTTGGCATTGTTTTTGTAACATAAATGACGTAAATTATAAAATGTATGAGAATCGATAAATTGACAAATAAAGACTAATGAGCCATACTTAATTTTGTTCATACAAAAAACTTTTATATAAAGGAAACAAAAAAATCTACGAGTAAAATACTCGTAATGTTTTCGATCTAAACTAATTATCTAGTTTTGGTTTGTATAATCATTTATTGATGTATTGTCTATTTATAAATACATTATACGTTTCAAATAGTTTATATATTCTAATTAGTTTTTCTACCTAATTTATTATTTTCTACTTTTTACAACCAATAATTTAGGATATCATTTTACATTGGCAATATTCTAGTCAGGTCGAATAGATATATACGTAGGATAAAAATACACCGACTCAATAAACTTTAAATGTACACGGTAAGACAAACTCTTTTATCATATTGTATTTTATACCTATTATTCACTTTTACTATAGATATTACGAATTTACCTCAATACGGTATTATACGGTACATTTACCGTCTAATCGTTTTGATATATGAATAAAACAATAAACAAATATGAGTCGGAGTTTGAATTTAAAATTTCGAATAATTCATTATTATATGGACGAATATCAAGTGAATCATAACAAACATTTATTAAAATAAAACTAAAAATATCAGCTGTCTACAAAGTATACATCATTGACAATGCCAATATCTTTATGACAATAATCCCAATGGCACTCCTATAATTCTGATTATAGTAGTATGGTACATACTTACTGGCCATTTTGACCCTAACATTTCTTTCCTTTCTCCCCATCTTGAAAGTCTCTATTCGTTTCATTTGGTTTATTTTATCCGTTGATAACGTCAAATACTACGTTAAAAATATATATTTACTAATTAAATAATAGAATAATTGTTCTAATGTTTCCTACATGTAATTGAACATTAAAATTTGTTTTAATAAAAAATATTATTACATTTAACACAGTGACATAAAAACATGTATCATTCACGACAATTCAAAACGTCCATGCGTGTTTATACGTTATTTAGAGTGGTACCTTTAGAAGTTTAGTATTGCCTTCGTTATATATTAATACTCAAATGTTATACCTATATATAAATTACAACAGTAAATCTTTTTCTAATATATTATGCAATGCATAAATAATTCATTAACTTAAACTAATGATTTTGATTATTTCGATACGCGAGTTGTTAATTATTATTGGTTCAACAAAGAAAATAACATTTATACTCGAATGCTTTGTATTTTTCGAACTTGAAACGAATATTGAATGGCTTACACATTGAAAAGATAAAAATAAATATCAATTCCCTTTAATATATAGGTAGCGCAATTTTCATTTTTTGAAAATGAATTGATTTAGAAAATGTATGCCTTACAATAAATTTTAATAAATTTATTAAACTCCCTTTGCTATTCTCTTATCGAATTTATTGTTTTTTAACCCGAAAACTTGACTTTTACAGAGTAAACATTAAACATTTAACCGTCATATTTAATACACCTCCGCTTTTTTTGGGAATTGTTCTCATTTTTGTAAATTTTTCAACCGTATCGAAATTATATTGGACATATTTTATTTTACATGCAAATATTTACTTATCATATAACGTGCTCACATAAAATAATGTTTTCATGGCGAATTGTTTAGTAACCGTACACACATTTATTTCATTTTAATTATTTGTATTTTTGGAAGAAGTGCATATTACACAACTATACGTTTATTAAAAAATGTACAAACTAGAACAAACAATTTTTTTTTAAGTACCCAATGTACCATACAATGTATTTATACAGCGATTTGAATGTACTTCTGGTAAAACAGTTATTAACCATACTTCTAATATAGATCATTGATATAGTACTAGACAAATACTTGTACCTAATTTTAATGTACACATATACAGAAACATGAGGCAATTGATATTCTTATATATTAATGTTATACCTAACCTAATTAAAAATCCAAAAATATATAACACATTATACAAATAATAATCATTACTAGATTATTAAAAATAAAATAACAATTTGGTTACTGAAAGACTTGCTTGTATGTGTATGTTTGACTTATTACATATAATTTCAATTTTTGTTAGGTTTATCGTTACGTATTTAATATTTGAAGTTTATGTATATATCCTTATTGAATTTGTGAAATCTTTCCGAATTATTATGTTTTTATAGACAAATATATGATTTTTCTTTTTTAATATTATGTAAGTCGTAAACCTTTAATTCGTTTTAAAGTTTTACTTTTATTTCAACCAAGAGCGGAGAGAGTTTATTTTAAAATAAATTAATATTGATAATATAAAATCGTATGTATTTATATATTTATAATATGCAAACATTATATTTTAATGAGATTTCCATAATATAATTACGTGTACGTAACGATAACTAATAAGAGTTCATACGTGTAATATAAACATTATATCGTCGTATTTATTTTCTTCCTAACAGTATTTAATATTCTGTAGAGATTTATTTTATGATCGATTTGAAGCATATACAAAAAAATCGAATCCGGTAATATAAATTTAACAATTATACGACTACAACATTGAGAATATGTGAAATAAAAAACTTTATTCATTGAAAAGTCCTAAGTTTAAACGTTATCATATAAAATACAGTAGACTCATTAATTTTTATTTGTGCTTAGAGTTAATATCCAACGAAATTTATTCAAAATGAAAACGTGTAATCTATTTTTAAATATTTGTATAAATATATACAAGTATATAATGATAATTATAATATTATTTCAATAAACGCAGAAACAATCAGTCTTAGGTTCAATTTAGAAATAAATTTATATATATATACTCGTATATATTTATGTTTATTTTGTTTAACACTATTTCTCCGAATAAATATCTGTGTTTGCCAAAACTGCGATGAAATAATTTTGTCTTACGGTATTGTTTTAAAGTTGTTACAAAAACAGTCGCGTAAATGTTGATAAAAGATTAAAACTCAATAAAAATAACAATATAATAAAAACGCTTATAGAGATAATCGGCTGATAGCGAAGAATTCTGCAATAAAATTTTAAATAATTCATTTATTATAGTCTTGTATAAAATATAACGATGAGTTGTTTACTCGTCAAATTTACGTTTGAAGTGATTGACGTAAAGAATTTAATATTTTGTTGTTTTCAAATGATATACTCAATATATTTTTTTAGTTAAACTTAATATTTAGTTCACTTTGCTATATTATGAATATTATCCGATTTAAATAAAAAAATGCGCTATACTGTAAAATTTATTTGAACATCTGCGTATAAAATGAATTCTGGTTTTACGATATAATAATAAATATATTTTTATGTAAAAAAAATAATTTAAAAACGTGACATTACTTTTTCACATATCAATAGTTATTAAAAATTGGCAATTATTGCTTTTTTGAATTTCGTTTATTATTTTTCATAAAAAATATCAATCTTATTTGTTTACGTACATTATTTGTTTATCATTTACAAAATTAACCATGTATGAAATTGCATAATACTCTGCCATTATTTTTTTCAATATGTATATTTTTAAAATTAGGAAAAATATTACGATAGAATTAAATTAGGTAAATTTAGTAAATTTAGCACAGATGATACTTTATTTCACACATTTTTCGATTATCGTAATAGTTATATTAAGTGAAACGTAAAAGACGAACATATTTCATAATAATTTTTGCTTATAGTTACATACAATGTGAAATTTAAAATAAAACACAATATTTTGTATTGATTTATTATTAAATTATAACGATGTTAGACGAAATATTTTATGCAGATTGAATATATATATATATATATATATATATATATATATATGTTATAACAATAATTTATATGGTTTGAAATCATAATATGTTCTATTTTTGTATAAAGCTAAAAATGTATTAAAAAATTACAAAATAGAACATGAATTCTAATAAATAGGCGGGAAAAGATTCACAAGTTGCACATGTTTTAGTACTGCTATCTAGTGTCCAGTTTAACATAATACATTCTTCGGTAAGCAATTATATTATAAATGAAGTGTAGTCTCCGTATTCCTTGTTTTCATCATTCATGAGACTCTGTAAACGTTACTAAAATTTTAACTCTTTAC
This sequence comes from Schlechtendalia chinensis, assembly GCA_019022885.1. Taxonomy (NCBI): domain Eukaryota; kingdom Metazoa; phylum Arthropoda; class Insecta; order Hemiptera; family Aphididae; genus Schlechtendalia; species Schlechtendalia chinensis. The sequence goes on from CM032339.1 coordinate 63,866,088, forward strand.
TAATTTTATTATATTTACCATTATACCACATTAATTTATTAATTTATTATAAGAAAAATGTTTTAACCTGAATCGTTTATAGAACACAATGATTTATCTCTAAATTAAAAATATCAATACACAAGTCCTTCACTTGATTCAAAATGTATGGTACTCACATTTCATTTGTTTTCAATATTTGATAACGTAATCATTAATTATAGAATTATTAGGAATTACTTTCTACAACTTGATTAACGGTAACATAGTGTACCGCTTTGAAAAGGAAATTTTGTTACAGCCGCGCATTGGGGTTCTGCTGACTGGCAAATGTTCGTAAGGCAGCATACTATATAATTATTATTAATAATTATTTTTAATTCTTGGATATTAGTTATTTATAAATAAATAATACAAGAAAATAAAATATTAAATTTCAAAACATTTTTATTGCCTTTTTTTATTTTTATTTTTTGCTAATATAAATATTACACTTTATATTTTGTATCAACTAGTATGTAAAAATATTCTTAAGAATAATTTTAGTAAAACAAATTGTAACTATTATTATTTTTTTATTTTATAAGACTCATTGGCTTTATTAAATATATATATATATATATACATTTTTTTTAATGTTATTAATACAGAGCATCAATTGATAGTTTCTTATTATTTTTATATTTATTATTTTTATTTTTATTTTTATTATTTTATTAATTATTATTATTATGGCAATAAATGATGATCAGGCGAATAAAAATTTATGTTATACGCTATCAACTTATTTATTGTAAATAGGAAGGATAGAAAAAGTGGGTAAAAAAATAATTGAAAATCATTTGTACAGGTTCTGTTGAAGTAATGAATTAAATAGCACTTGCACTGCGTTGTTTACCCATTGCAATTCTATAATAGTTTATGTCGTTGTCCTCGATATTTTTATCGTAAATTTTATCATTGTGTATGCATATTGTTATACACGTATGATCTACTAATATTATAAAATGCGTTCTTATTTGAGAGAAAAAAAATTGAGAGCAGGGGCGTCATTTAAAAATATTCCATGGGATACAAAATATTTTACCAATCACTAATATAATTAAAGCCGATCGTTTCGCTTGCAAAGTACTTCTTATTTTAAAAATAAATAATAAATAAATAAAACAAAATGTACAATATGTAATTCATAAATCATAAATCATATAAAATGTAAGGTATTTACTATTTAGAATAAAACATAGCGCCTAGGATTAATATTAGCAAAATCAACAACAGCTTTATTCAAATATATGTTATTAGCTTATTCTCTTTCAATTGCTATAACCATAAGGTTTAGTTAAATTTCACATTTTTAGTGAAACTTGCAAATATAAATTACTTAACATAAAACATATTTTAATCAAAGCTTTAATAATAATAAATTATTTATTTATTTTGTTTTAATTTTTCTTATTGTGAATCTGTTATAAATAAATTAAAATATTTTATAAGATATGCATAATAATGTTATCCTTAGATTCTGAAATAAGTTAAAAAGTATAAATATAAAATATACACCTTAACACTAACAATATAATTTTAATCGACATTAGATAGGTAGGTTTTATGGCAACTTTGTTATACTACTGACCAGTCAATGACCATAAATTATACATCACTCATAAATATATTTGATGACAGAAAATTTATATGATAATAAATAAAAGTAAAAAAATTCAAAATATTAACCCTTAACAGTTTTAACAGAACTTTCAACAATTCACTATGATTTAAATCAATTTCATTCTTGTTGTTACATTCTACATCAACCACAAATGAAGTACTTTTCTAGAAAATTTATAGAATGAAATATTTAAAAATATTATCGAAACTGACTAAACATAATTTCAATTCTTTATCATTTAAATCATCTCTAGTTTTATCATTGTATTCATCGACATCAGTCATAATTGTACTTTTCTAAAAAAAAATTCAACAAATATTACAAAGAAAATTAATAAAATGTATTTAAAAAATTCTATTACAGCTATTAGTTCATTACACATACTCTTAATACACTATGATTTAAATCATACTTTAAGCTGATAATCTGAAATAGATATTTTAACAACAGTAACATTTTTTAGATTATTATAAATTTGTATTTAATAATTAATATTTTAGGTTTAACTTACTGATTATTTTACGTTAATTGATGACAGCCAATTTTTCATAAAAGAACTTCTTTTTTCACTCACAGTAATCGTTTAAATTTTTAGATTTTTAATACTTCATATGAATTTAATAAGAAAATAATACACATATTTTATTATTAAAAGTTCAAATAAAATAAAAATTATAATGTTAAACTACATTAAAATTCATAATTTACTTCACAATTGACATTTATTTCCATCCAAGTAAAAGTGTAAAACCATATGAACATTTAAATCGTTGGTAAAATGCAAAACCATGATAAAAAAGAAAAAGATTTTTTGTCATGCTTAAATATAATACGTTAAAAACTAAAGAGGTAAGAGGTAACCAATAATTTTTGATAATAATGATCAACTCTTCTCTATGGAAAATATTATTACCACAACCGGGCAACATGTGAAAATGGGTCCATTTTTATTAGTTCGCTAATTACAACAATTATATTATAAAAATAATACAAATTTTGTTACCTAATTTTGATAACTGATAAGATTTGATATCATAATTTATTATTTGATTCGTCAAACAAACAAAACATCTAAAATGTTATTTTTAATAAGGTACCTCTTGTAATTTTTTAAAATTAATTTATAAACTACAAATCCATAGGATGCAAATGCATATCCTTGCAACCCACAAATGAGGCCACTAATAGAGAGAGAGAAAAAACGTTTGTATTGGATTTTCATGTCTACTATTTTATATTACTCCCATGCGTGTGTGTTCATGAAATATCACGTTAAACGAACTTCAACGAAAATTTACGAGACAAAATAAATCAGTGCAAATGTAATGATGGTAGAATACGAATTTAACGTAACATGTACATGTAATAGGAGGACGTGTACTTATTATCATCCGAATATATAACACGTGGGATTACGACAAGGAGCTATATACATTGATTGTTGAATTTAAGAAAGCATACGACTCTATACATAGGCCGAGCCTATTCAATATATTAATTGAGTTTAATTTCCCCAAAAAACTAATCAACTTCATTAAAGCCAGCATGGAAAATTCTGAGGTAAAAATTAAAATTGCAAATTCTACATCTCAATCGTTTAAAGTAACCACTAGTTTGAGACAAGGGGACGCTCTCTCTCCGATCATTTTTAACCTAGTACTGGAAAAAGTAGTTAGAGATATGGACAAATCAGAAGGTCTAACATTGGGTCAGTCAAAGATAGGCCTGCTGGCATATGCAAACGATATTGTCATCATAGGAGATAATATGGAGATAATGAAAAAACAATGTAAGAAATTCATGGATGCTGCGAGTAAGGTCGGTCTCATAATAAATGACGAAAAGACGGAATATATGAAACTCAGCAGAAGGATAAGATGTAACAACGTGGAGAAAGTGTGGAAGTGGAAGGACACATCTTCTACAGAGTACCACAATTTAAATACTTAGACGTTCTCTTAGCTCAAGACAATGAGTAAAAGTAGAGATATCAAGAAAATTTCAAATAGCAAACAAATGTTATTTTGGATGTGGAACCCTGCTAAAATCTAGATCGATATCTATAAATTTAAAAATTAAATGTATATGACATTAATACGCCCCATCATCCTATATCGCTCAGAAACATGAACACTAAGAGAGACAGAGGAAGGAAGATTAGATACTTTTGAAAGAAAAGTTCTAAGACGAATCTATGGACCATATTTTGACCCACCAACCGGAGAATGGAATACGAACCAACGAGGAGCTTCAAAACATGTTCAAAAAACCGTGCATGTCAAGAAAACCGCAAGAAGAAGGTTAATGTGGGCTGGACATACCTGGAGGAAAGAGGACACAATAATAAAAACAGTAATTGAGGAAGAGCCGATAGGAAAAAGACCGATAGGCAGACCGCACCTTAGATGGGAAGATTGTGTAAAGAGATACGTTAAAACCGTAGATCTAAGAGCAAACTGGAAGAAAGTAGCAGAAGACAGAAAGAGATGGAGGAATATTTGTTGTACAGAATGGTCTTAAAGGCCGGTGAAAAAAAAAATATATATAACACTTAAGTCACTGCCCAACCAAGTTTATATTGGTTAAAGCGATTGCATTAATAACATTTATATAAAATCATTATTTTACACTCTACTTGGGAAACTCGTAATTTTCACTATCCACGGCCAAGATGGGGAAATATACATACACTATTTTATATAACTGTCATTTATGTTACATTTACGATAATTCTACACGGTTAAACAAGTACAAAATATATACATATTAAAATCTTGAACAATATTTATTATAATTATAGTATAGCGGTGTCCATTACTACATATCAACATATCTATTTATCTATGGGCACGCATGGAAGGAATATAAAAATTCACTTAACAATGAGATATGTCTTAGTTGTTCTAAATAATGCATAAAGGTAGCTGAAATTATAAATGTTATTTAAATTATAATGTGATTTTGCAACTTACTTAATTCAATTTGTTTTACTATAATTTAACAATATCATAAATAATGAATAAAAAACGAACGACCTACAAAAAAAAAGTTGTATTCGTTATTAAAAGTATATGTAATTTTATATACCGTGGAATATTGATATATTTTAATAAAAAGTGTTTGAGTATTTATACCAACTGTAACATTTTATTTGAAAAATAAGATAATAAAATACAATAATATGTTTATCAGACGTGCATATTTTGTAAACATTATTATATATATGATTTCAGTAATTATAAACGTTAGTTAGTTCTAGATGTTTGAAATGATTTATTTACTATTACTATTACTTCGATAACTTTGGTAATCAAAATAAAAAAAATATTTTAAGTGCAGTGAATGTCAGATATTTAGTCGTTATGGATAATGCATTTAGAGTGTAATTGTAATTTTTAATTTAAAAGCTATAATTATATGTGATAAACATTTTAGAAAGAAGCAATTTAAAATGAATGTACCAGTATACTACTAATGACTATTATTATAGAAACAGGAATTAAATTTCAAAGTTATGACTCTAAAGTACTATAAATGTGACAAAAATTTGGACGTAAGGATTATGGCTTCATTTATAATATTAGTAAAGAAAACAGTCGCATGATTAAAGAGCTCTTAATCTACACTGTAAATGCATGTTTAGATAGCTATACAAATTTTACAACAATTTTAAATGTTCATATTAATTGAAAAATTCTATATAAACATACGAAAATATACATAAAATACAAAATTAAGTGTTCAAAATGAAAAATATTTTCTCGGTATAAGGGAAGAAAGATTATATTTTGTGGACGATGTACATTTTCGTTTTAAATTTTCTTTTCTTTTAAGTTCCAAAGTGACTCTTATTTAACAGGCTTTATTGTTATATAGTAGTAAAATCACGACCAGTGACATTTATTTTTCGACAAGTGACGTAAACTAATAGTTTACTACTCATCAACGCCATCGCCATCTAGCCGTAGGCGTTATGTGCCACTGGCTAGTAATACATTTTTTTCACACATTACGCTTCCGTGATGTAAAATGTACATATTTAACTATAATATTATAGTAATGAAAAATGTTATCAGTTTGCGAAAAGGATAAAGAATTTATCATTATTTCTCAACACGAGTCTAACGCGGTTTTTACCACATTCGAATTTTTTACCCTTTAAATATCCAACCCGTGTATACTGTACATACATAATAATTGCACCTATATCAACATTTTTTTGCAAGCATGACACTTTATATTAAACGATTCTGAAAATGGTGATTTGCCTGCGCGTATATGGCGGTATTATAAAAAAAAAAACCTCACAGAAATAATATGACAATTTTGTTAGTTTGCAGTGAACGGCATGACAATATTAAATATATTTGTAACACACCATTATAGTAACATAAATGACTACTGTTAGGTTATGAAAAACTCAGTGACACTTATCACTTAACAATGAAAAACTATTTTTCATGTCAATATATTTATAATTTATTTTTGACGTCTATCAAATTATTATAAGATATAATATGTTTTTGTTTTGTTTCATAAGCTTTTACATCAGTAAAGTATATCAGTAGAGAACTTAAATTACAAATATTGCAGTTAGTTAAGATTCTGTGCGCTTTTGTTATATATTTGTATGTTACTTAATATTATTATATGTGGCCGAATAACGATTATCCAATAAATTTATATCGCGAAATACTGTCGACCTATACAAACATTCTATTTTTATATACCTGTTGGAGAGAGAAAAGGCCAATTAATTATGCAATAATATCGAGTTGCGATATCTTTAAATAAAGTCATACAAATGACGGACAGTCAATGCAAAAATAACGTTGTTGTCGTAGTAGCATAGTCTTCGTCATTCGTTCGTCTCTTACGTAAAAACGAGTCCGCAATCACGCGTTGATGTAGTTTTTGCACAATTTTTATATTTTATATTGTATTTCTTCATTAATCGAGCAGCACTCATGATTCTCAGTAGTTTTGCACAATTTTTGTATTATATTGTTATACTAATCGGATCCGCATTCACGCGTCCATGTAGTTTACATAACTCTTATATTTTTAAATTATATGTTTGTAACATTTAAGTTAGATTTAAATACGTAGCTCTGATCAAAGGTCTGCGTACAATGGTAAGTACAATGGGTATGTACCCAATTATTCATTAATAAATTTACATTGTCAGTAAAATAACAAAATTCGTATGTGTTAGCATATATATTTATTCACATACTTGACGTCAGGCCCACAAACGAAATATTGTTTGTTCCCGGCTCGAACAATACCCCTTGCGAAATTAAATTTTGGTCTGAAATATACGCGTTTAATTCATTCATGCGCATTAATGTTTATATGATTTTGACAGACATCAAATATTTGGTGCAGTATAGTAAAAAATACACATTTATTTATGTATGTACTAGCTGTCCTGACCTGGCTTCGCCCGTGGTAATTATTATTATGATTATAAAATATCTATGGGTGTGATTATTTTTTTTCAGATTTCATTGAATTTATGCGAATAATATTTTTTTTTTTTAAGGATATGCCCTTTTCTAGACTTAGTGAAAATTTCCAATCTATCGATTTGAAAAGATAACACGAAATGCGTACAATATTAAGTTCGGACCATTACGTACACTAAATACGCATGTGTTCATTTTTACTATGCACCATTGTTATACACAGACAAAATCATTATAAAATAGTTTAGGTAACACTTGACACAGTTTTAAAATCATACGCATACTCGAATAATAGAAATTATAAAATGGTCAGTTCACATCATTCCACCGATTTGTGTATCGTAAATCAATCAATTTGTTTGTAGTTATGTATAAAAGTAATAAAAAAGGTATGTTGAATTATGCATGATAAATCCTCCATAAAAAAAATTATAAACATTATATGCATATATATATACACATATGTATGTATATATATATATATATATATGTGTGTAATTAACTACGTTTATATTGTTTATACGGATTAATAGATATTTTTTATGAAAATATAAATACAACTTAAAACAAAAACAAAGAACACTTTTTAAAAATCTCTGCAAAGATTCTAATTTCGTTCGATGTAAATTTCGAATAGAAAAGTATCTTTTCATTAAATAGACAAAAATGCAAATGCGTACATGTCTAAACCCTTTAACTTTTATTCGTTTTTGTGAGCTAAAGTAATGTTATAACTAAAAACAAAGTGGTTTGGCTCGTTGTCTTTATTTATTATTATGCAATATTCGGTCATGCCACCTACATCATCACCATATTTACCACATCCCACAACAAAACCATCAAACAGAAAGTGCACTGTACACAAATATTTTCAGTCCTAGTTTCTTTATAGTATTATTGTTGTGATTGTTATTATCAAAGTCGACTAGATAATATAATACGGCGTGTGTGTACGCTGATGAGTATCCAATACAAGAAATATGCAAACGGTGAATCGGTTAATACATATGTTTATATACTTATATAATATAATGTAATATTTATTTATATAATAAATATAACGTTATATTTTTATGTAAAAAAAGTTATCTATAAAGTTGTATTATGTGAACACGTTTTTAAAGAATGTGTGTGCATATACGACAATGGTTATATAGCCAAGATTTGGTTTTGTAAAATTGAGATTGATAAAACATAATGATTAATATCTGTAATGATGAAATTTTTTTTAATGTGATTTATATGCAAAATGGAGAATAATTATGTATTTTGAAATAAAATAAAATTGAAATTGATACAGAAGATATCTGTGAAAAAGTTGTTTTGAATTTAGAACTTATTGAGAACCGAATAGATATTTCTCTAGGCTGAATATAAAGGTAAATATAAGAAATGGTGTTACTATTTTTTTTCAAAGTTTTTCTAATTTTTGATAATATAAATACATACAACTTACGATTATTACAGGTTAAATCTAGCTAACATTTATAAATTAAAATATTTGTTGACAGTGTGGTTTTAAAAACCGGAAAAATTAAACAAAAAAACATATGATAAATTGTAATAACAACGGACGTTTTATATATAAAAATACAATGGATAAAGTAATTTATAAAATATTTTAAAATTTGATATTGATGGAAGCTCATAAATCAAAAAATATTCGTCACTTGACGAAAATATTGACATAAAATAACCGAATAATTTTAAAACCTATACTTAAAAATATAATTACATATCTTCGGATCAAATCAATAAATTAATCAAACTAAATAAAATTGCGAGACATAACCGGCCGAGGCATCATACATTATGATAAAAATAAATTCTAATTATAACTCAGTCATTTTCCAAAATCTTTAACCAATAATGTTAATAAAAAATATATGTGATATGTATTTTGGTGATGAATAATTGATAAATAATAGATTAAACACAATATTAAGTTGATAAATAGTGACATGGTGCTTAATGTGATACTCGATAACAATGTTTATAATAAATTTATAATGTCGATTTAAAAGAAGAAACGATTTTTAAAAATTCTCATGCAAGCTGGAAAATCTATCCACTTCCCGACTCACTTCATTGTGAGTAATAAATGTATATTAACAATACGTCACAGAAATGGTCGCGGAAAAAGATCGTCTTCATTGCAGCGGCAGTATTGCGTATCCGAAAGGTTATTATCGATTGCGTCCATATCCTCTCCTCTCTCGACGACTCGTCCCCCTCGGCTCCAACGCATACAAAATAACGCATGTTATATAAATATATACAGACATCGTTTCGACAACTTTACACGAGCACATACGATGGTTGTGGTGCAGGGACTGACAATTACAGTTGGGGTGAAAGGAGATGGCCAGAAGGGAAATAGAGCTGCTAATTAATCACGTTGATACCACCGCAATATGTACGTGTATGTACGTGTATGTACGTGTACGTGTATGTGTGTGTGTGTGTGTGTGTATGTGTGTGTGTGTGTGTGTGTGTGTCGCAAAATGTACACAAGGAAACCCCATAGAAATATAACGAGCACACTTGACGTTTACGTAAAAAAATAAAATTAAAATTAAGTAAAAAATGGCTGCCAGTTTATGTATATCGATTGACATACTTAACTGTTTGCCATTGAATTATTAATTACCAATCTTGTAAAGTATTTGAATAAAAGTATTTAAGTAATTATATTTAAATACTTTTATAGTATTTAGAATACATTTTAAATACATTTTAAATAAAGTATTTTCAAAGTATTTAAATATTATTTCATAGGTATTTGTACAAGAATCACAAATATTTTTATTTGAATACTTCTAAATAAAATTTCTTGCACAAGTTTTAATTTCAATACATTTTATTCCATCAAAATAATGTTTTAAACATGTTCACGTAGTGCAATTTTAAATTTACTATAATGTCTGATAGACGGAGATTTATATATATATATATATATATATATATGCGGGTATAAAGCTTATAAAATTCGATAAATATCTTAATCGCGTAAATACGATAATAATAATATAATAATAATAATAATCGCCCATGTAAAATGTGTCTAAAAATAGGTAATAATAATAACAACGGGACTCGGCCTGACACGTTGGTTTTTCAAAATGTTATATCTAATTTGATAGTAAAATCATAAAAATTTATTAAATTTATGTTCATTAACTCACTGAGTTTTTACAAAATAAAATAAAATTTTCTTGATTTCATAACTACATAATTTATTACTACTTCTTATATATTATAATTGTTCTTTTCTTAGAGTTATGATTGTTCCTTTTTACCTATACCTATTCAATATAATATATATGGCATATCTATTAGATTTAATTCAAGGGTTAAATCAAGATTTAACAAATGTGATACACTGTGCGTAACACTGTAACGTAAATATTTCCATATATAATATGAAAAATATTGGTAAAAATAATAACTATTAATTTTAAAAATATTGTGCAAGCTAAAATTTTTGTAATAATTGATTAATTTATTACATTAAATAATTTAAAACTTGAAGTTGAAAAAAAAGTTGAAAAACTCTGTAGACAGATTGGTCTTTGTGGTAACAGATCGTAAACGCTATTTATCGATAAAGTAGAATGGTAGCGCTTGGTGATGACGTTATCTTGAAAAGATATTGAATGTGGTCTGTCTGCGTCGAAATATTAACATATGTGTATTTCGTATATATTATATAATATATAAATAAATTTTAATGGTCCTTATTTTTGAGTTTTCAAATATTTTAAGTTGGACTTCCTCATTTTTTCATTCAAATAGAATAATCTTTTTAGAGAAAACTAATATCAAAATTGAATCTATTAGGAAATTTATTTATTTAACATGAAATAAAATTTTTAATTTCACTTTGTAAGATCCGCAATACACTTACCATTTACTTTAATTTGATTCTTTCAATATCTAGTGAAATTTTCTAGTTTTTATGATTTGTGACCATTTTTCATTGTGATTTTTTTTTATTTTGACATATACTCGTATATTAAAAAAAGCTACAGCAAGAGATTCAGAACTTAAATACAACAAGTGATTTAAGAACTTACTAAATGGAACTTTTTATATATTTTCATTTGTAGATATAAAGTTTTTTAATAAACTGAAGATCATAAGATGTAACAAAAGTTAATGTGGCACTAAACAATGCTTCAATATAAATACAAAGACAAATAATTCAAATAATAAAAAAATAATTCAATATAAATACATTCAAAATATTGAAATGTCAAAAGTCTCTTTTCTTCTGCTTTAGTTAGTTTAAATTCATAATGACATAAATTATTTTTGGACAATGTATTTCCTTAGCTATACACCTTGTATGGTGAAAGGCCGTAGTTGACAAAATGGTTGACTACTCTTGGGATTTTCGCCAAGGAATAATAATGTTAATTCTAATAACTCTTTATTTAAAATCCTGTAGTTTTTAGCCTTAAATTATTAATATTTTAATTCATAATAATATTTTCAATTGAGTAAAATGTTTACTTTGGTTGATAATATATATATTAACATTGAACAATGTATAACATTAATTTAATTAATTTTTTAAATCATAAACAGTTATTTCGTTTGATTTGTTGCATAGATAATAATCTGAATATATTTATAGTTAAAATTACTAATTGCATATGAGGGGTTATTCTTTTAATGGTTTACATAAAATCATGTGTACATAAAATCCTTATGAAAAATTTTATTTTTCATAGTTTTAAAATATTATACTGAAAAATAATAATTACATTTTTTAATATATAGAAATTAAAGATAGTTATATATTAATACAGTATTTTAACAAATATTGTAATATTGCGCTAGAGCAATTTAAGAAGATAAATTTAATAAAAGTTATATAAAAATTAGTTTTATACGTCTTTTAATATTTTTATTTTATTTTACGTTTTATTATTATTCTATATACAAAAATAATTGGCACCATTATCGCTGACACTTAACTCATGAGTGGTGGTTCCTACCAATTTATATCAAATGCATTGATTTTTCTGATAATAAAATGAAGGATTCTTATACAAAAAAAAAATATGCCCTTAATTTTTGTAATATACATCATAATTATTGATACGAGTATATTAAAGATAACTAAATAATTTCCATATATTAAAGAAATTTTAGTATCGTCTTTAATTTATTCTCGTGGGAATAGTAAATTGTGAAATTGTGTGTATATTATAATATGCATATTTGACAATAATTTTTGCATAAAAATCCGGGCCTTAATAATAATACAGTAATTAGTATATCTATCTGATGAAATAAAACGTCATTAGAATACAATACCAGAAACGGAGTGAAATGACGGTATGGTAGAAGAAACAAGAGAAAAATACGAGAACAAAAGGATCGTGATCAAAAGTATACTGATGATGATTGGTTAAAAACAAATGAAGAAAAAGCTGTGGACAATCAATATGGAAAACATAAAATATAACGATTTAAAAGTACGGACTACTACAACTCTATGTAGGATTCATTCGGTATTTTGTAAAATAAATGGCGAGCATTGCTAACAACGGACGTCTTCAGTATTGTAAATTGATTCTGTTCCAATGTTTTTAGATAAGTCAAAATGATATTTAAAAAAAAAAATAAAAATTAAGAAATATACTGCTGTTGCTAATTAAAAGTATTTGGGCTCATTAAAATAGTTCAATAGCAGCAAATAATGAAAAGTGTGTAAGTGTATATATTACAAGTGTTGTAGTATTGCTCGTATATTATTATTATTACGGTAAGTTGATATAAGTTAAAATAGTGGGAGTGAACGCATAATAATATGATGGTTCAAGTATAAATGTTATGAGGGTGTGTAGTGACATGGGAGATTTTAGTATTAGAGTGAATACCCGGGCTCAGCAATGAGCCCTGGCAGACGATCTTTTTTTTTATTTTTTTTATATCCGATGTTAGGATAAAATGAATGTATAGTGTGTAGAGCCGTAATGTTTATGGATGACGCAAAAAATTATCTGCGTATGCATCAAACAATTTTACAATTGTTATGCAATGTAAATAACGTAAAAGTTAGAGCACGGAGTATGAATAATTAATAAATATTACTTAGACGATAGATTTAACGTTAGATTGTAAGTTTTTAAATGAATCTATTTCAATAAAATGATTTTTTTTCTAAATCAAAATAAACAAACTCTATAGAATTTTAAATTTTATAATATTAATGGCCTTACTTTTACGAAATGCCTTAAAAACCTTACAAGTGGTACTAAAAAAAATTTATCTGATTTTACATTGGTTCAATTTAATTCAAATCTCAATCAATAACAAAATAATATTTTATATATTCTACAGTATATTATGCTATTGACGGCATTAAAATAAAATTTAATATAAATATATTGTTTGTTTGTTAGAAAATTTTACAAAATCACAAAAAAATGGAAAATAATAAGTTTAATTATATTTACGTGATAATACGAATACTTTGAATAATCGTTTAGGAAACAAACGCGGTATTATATATTATAGAATTTGGCTTCAAAAAGCATAAACGTCACAACATTTTTTTAAGTTCCGCACTAAAAGCCATACTTATACTTGATCTAAATATAATATTTATGCGTTGTACACTAATTTTTATGTTCGAAATATGTAGATTTCTTGGATCCTCTGGACGTTTAATAAATTGAAAAATCAGTATTGCTTGAAATATTTTGGATTTATCGGATCACAAACAACACATAGAATATAAATAGAATTTATATGTAAAAAAACATTTTCTGTTTACCGCATAAATTACCCTGGGATATAATAACATGTAATGTGAAGAAAACTAAACCAATGTCATATAATTAATCTAATAGTGCATATCTACATTTGACCGGTTTGAAACATCAAATGTTTACTGTCGAGGTGGTTTAGAATGAGTTTAAATTAGAAGAGAAAATGAATCCATTTTTGCTTCGGAAAACCACTCGTGTGGAACAAATGCGGCGAAAAGATTTTTACATATTTATAGTCCCAAGGGAAACCACCCACGCATAACAATATTGTTTTTCACCAAAAAAGAGACAATGTTGTTCAGCAAATAAATTATTAAAACTGATTTATATTGTGTGTTTGATATACACATGAATTGGCGATACAATATAATAATGTGTTTTGCGTATATCGCACTCACGCGCAAACATTTTCCGAACATATAATTCCAGTCACCGTTACATTAGGTTGCATGTAAGGGTCCTGTCAGTGTTTCGAAAAATATATTTTATTGTTTCTTATCTCCAATAACAGTTGTAAATTTAGAACCTAAACGAACTTGTCTACAAATATATATATATATATAATTTAGAGCGCTGCTCCTTAACTCGATCCTATTAAATTTTTATAAAGTGATAAAGTTTTTAGTTTTAAAACTAAGAGTTCCTTCATATTATAAAGTTATGCGTTACTCAAAATAAGATATACAATTAAAAAAATAAGCAAACATTCAAGATGAAAGAAAAGACACGGAGAAAAACAGAAATTGATTTAAAAGAAAGAATACAAATTTATTATAAAATATTGAAAAAGACAAAGAGAGAGAAATGGATAGATAAATAGTTGAAAGTAATTTAATTAAAATTTTACGTTATAACTATCGAGTTGTGAGTACATCTATCCACAAAATTTATTGAAAATAAAAAAAAAATGAATATTTTATAGTAATAAACAACTTTACTTTAAGTAGAATTAAAAGTATTAAAAAAACGATTAATTATTAAAAATAAGTAAATTATGAGTTAGAATAAAATGGAACTTTACTTTTTCCTTTCAAATCAAAACTTTTGTCAAAATTTTATTAAATTATAATTATTTGTAAAAAAATATACTGGTTCGAAATAATTTAACGAGAATAGGTATGGTAGATTAGTATTACTACTTCAATTGACACTTGCGAAACCACTTCTTAGGACACAGGTTTGATTCACCGGGCTCTACAGTGGTTTCTGAGCCGGGCTCGTGTGGGTCCCCCCTCCCTCGCCTTCACGGGTCTAGGTCAAGGTACGGACCCAAGCCACGAGAGGGCTTCAGTAGCTGGCCGATAACTGAAAGTCCTTGTCGCGGGGATAGTCACTGAATACATTGAAATAAGTGGTCGCCGACTATTGGTCTCCCGATTCAACGGCTCAGAGTACAACCCAGTCGGTCGGACAGGTCGTCAAGTTGGACAGGGCATTCCCTAGCTGGGGGGAGTGTACCAAAAGGGATAAAAAACCTGCCCGCGGGGAGCGTGGTCTTAATTGGCTGTGCACGGCCGGTCCAGCGAGGCTTTACGCTTAGCCGGTCGAAACCTGGGGGGGGGTGCCCGAGTCAGATTGACCGTATTGGCTCGGGTGGGTGAGAGTACTACGGGACTCTTGCTCGGCGATGGGCCCCAGAGTCTCAGAAGTAAGACTCCTGGCCTCTCTTCCCGGAAAGATGCCACGGGTTAAGAGTAGTCGGAGCGCCTGATGTCTGGTGTCACATATTACGTCAGAGACGAAAGAGCGGCTGAGGTGAAGGTCTACTCGGTGCATGTCCTACTATTGACGCGAGCACGAATAGAAGTACGGGTGTCGCTAAAGCCCCGTCACGGGGACCACCCAGTGACCGTAGCGACACGGATCGAATCCGGTTCGTTCTGGGTTGGATTCGTACGGGCTGGGTTTCGCCAAGGTAGTAAAACCTTCTGGCAAACCGCGCTCGTCGGTGCGCATCGACGTGTGATTGCGATACGAGGATTCGGAGCCCTCGGTCTTGATCGGCGCTATGTCGATTGGCGTTATCCATACACTGGGAACGTCTCCCTGCGCGGCCCTTGAGTAGCCCCGCTGGGCTAATATAAGGTCCGTGTATTGTAGCAAGTCCCTCCGTGGGTAAAACCCAAAGAGACTACTACTTCAATTGAATTGCAAAGATAATATTATGATTTTGTGTAGAATTCCTCAACATTCATAATTATATTGTTGGTAACGAAAATAGTAATTGTAGTTATGATCTTAAATATATAGCAGACGTGGTTTGAACATAATTCGATTACATTTAGACTAAAATATCAAAGATGCTGTTAGATAACTACATAAAAATGTTTGATAGTATATTTATAATAATATTCAAACACCATACACAAATTATCATTGTTTGTATGTACGACGGGTTAATAAAGTCTCATTCCTGAGTGCGGTTAGAGTTCCAATGATGACGTTTCGAAAGTTGACAACAGACACATTAATTTAAAACTTGACTAAAGGTCAATCCACCCATCTCGATTATCCAAAATCAATAATTTATACATATATATTTATTTTATTTTTTATTTTTTTTGTATGTGTGTATGTAGAGATGAAAAGAGATAGATTTAATAATTTAGCGAATTGTCGTAATCACTGTTCTCTTAATAAGTGATTACGGGTTTTTAACACTTGTCTAGGTATGTATCTATTTTGCTTATAACATACACAATGTAATATTATTTATAGTCAGCAAGTGTCATGACATCGTATTAATCATATAATATATTATTTTTATAACTGTTTATAAACATATAATTTAACACATATGTAACGGGACCCAAAACCATGTTTAATAAGAACACAATTTCTGTGGTATTAACAGTTTGGTATTGTGATTACTATGTAATAAACAAAGGAAAATGTATAGTACAATATTTTTGTGTATGAAATAACGATTTTAAAAATTATTTTTCAGATGAAATTAGTTTTTCTATGTATTTACTAAATTATATTAGTTTTTGTAATTTTATTCGGTTGTAACCTATAAGACATAATACAATTATTTTTATTTTTAAGAAAACATTAATATGTTAAACAATATCTCGAACATTCAATATTCATAACTTTATTTTTGTACATACGCACGTAAATATTAATTCATTCAAAATTAAGACGTTAAACAACCGTTAAAAATAATATTTATTTTTGTAATTTTAATAGTAAAACTAAAGCTTGACGAGTGTTAAACTACGGAAAAATCAAAAACATTACATTCCATAAAAAAATTATATTAAATTTTCATTAATTTCAAGTCAACAACGCGAATTTATTCACAAGTATATATGTATATATTTGTAATGGACGGGAAGTATATACATATGATATATATTTTTCAAAGTATTTTCGTTTTGTTTTCTGATTTAAATGAAACAAAATCTATTTGACGTTGTAGCTTTTCAGGAAACGAGCACCGTTCACGACATGATGAAGGAAAATAAATGGGTTCTAGTTAAATACAGCGGCCCGAGCTGGTGAGAGTGTGACCGTGAGTGACACGAGATGACAAGAACGAAGAGAAAAAGACGATCGTCGAAATAATATACGCTCTTATTTCAGGTTCTATATATTACATAACAATGTGAGTGTGTGTGTGTGTGTATGTGTGTTTGGGATTTGTTATGCTGTCCTGAGGCTATATGGCCATTGTAAATGCGACAATAATACACCAGACCTGTCAAGTTGTGTGGAGCCGAAAAATAAAAATTATTCGCCTGCTGTGTACTTAGTGTCTTGTCGAGGATGGTAAAAATGAAAAATTATCCGCCGCGTCTGCGAAAAAGGTACCAACAGTGTTATAGTATTGCTGTATACTCGTATAATATTGTGTATATCTAATGTAGACGAGGAGTGTTCATTAAAAAAAATCCCGATACCAACATATTTATTTTTTCATAATGTTTATTTGATTAATTCATCAGTGTCAAGTAATCAAGTATTACATTCACAACAATAATTTTCAATTTTGTAGTTTTCTTTTGTTTATCACTCTTAGCGTACATATAATTAGTTATTCATGTATTTCAAATAATCGATTGATACATAACGTATACATGGATGTAAGAGATATTATAAATAAAATTGTTTCCGTTTAGACGTATAACATTTTGATTAAATTATTAGATTCAATACGAATGATCTGTTTTTTTTAATCGATTTAGATGTTGTTTTTATGGTATTTATAATATTTTGGATATTATTATATGCATTTTAAATACTAATAAACATAATTTTATTTGTAGATTTATAGAAATTAGTACGTAACTGATAAAAAATAATATTTTAATTATAACCTTAATATTTCGATAATATGTGGACCTACAATATTTACATCAGTTATCTTTCTGAATATTTCCTCGTAAACTTGAACATTGGTCAGAACTTAATTTTGCAAATATGTATTATAATTAAAAACATTATTAAATGATAAGATAATTTATTATTTTAATTAAATATCCCTTTAATTATTTTATTGTTATCGTAAAAATAAACTACTGTAATTAATATAGTATTTATAATATTATATTTACTAAATTTTATTAATAGATTAATCTAGGAACTACAATAATTTTAATACCCAGTTAATTTATTTTTAAACAGTTTTTTAAAAAAAATAAACTTTCCTTTCACAAATGTCGTTAGTAGCGTATGGCACATTTGATCTGTTAGACTATACAAAAGAGAATATTAGATGGATTATCGTAAAATTTTGTGAGCTCATTTCGGTAAACGTACATTAAAATTGTTTGGATCGACTTGCTTTATGTTACAAAGAACATGGGCATCATATGCCTGATGTCATTTTAAAAAAATGAAATGACACTTATTTACATACAATAAAATATTAATAAAATATTTGTACGTCTAAAATATACTGAGTTATGTTTATCTATTTTTGTCCTTATTTCCGTGGCTCACCCTGTACTTTTAATAAACTATTTTTCCGATTGCTTCGTAAAATTAAATTAAAATCTACAAAAATTGAATGAAAAAATCCTAACATTCAGAATTAGGTTTATATATAATTATATATATTATATATTTATAAATAAATACGAGTACTACTAATAATTCAAATTTTCTTTAAAAATTAATTTATAAAATTCTACGGAAAGCTGTATTTTTAAATATCAAATGAAAATTCTTATTTACAAAAACAAATGTAAAAGTTCAAGTTATTAATATCTATCAATATTGTATACAATCAAATAATTTTTTTTCAAAACTTATTAATTGTCAATTTCTCCAACCATATATTAGGAAAAAATCTTCAAGTACTTATACGATTAGTGTTAAGTATTCTTTAAGTTTCTTTTTGTAAACTATTTGCTATCATAATACTGTATGTATAACTTGTTTATTCATAATTTTTTCAAGGAATAAAAATAATGAGAAATATTTTGGTGAATATACGCGTATACGTATAAATATATAGTTTTTACCCATTATAATAATATCCGATCGATCGAGTACAACACTACATAATATGCAGGCATATAGATTTCGAGAAGTGTTTTCGTCCGATAATATAATGAGACTGCTCACAAAGCGAAACCACGCACATCGTCGTTCAATCGCCCTGAATCAAAATAATGAGAAACGTTCCGTTGCGTAGAAAAACGTTTATCAAATTTTCGCGTAAATCAACAGCTACCATATACTACTGTTGTTCGTTAATCATGTTTTAGCCATTGGTCCACCAGTTTTGAAAACTTGTGAAATGCACACAACTGTAGTTGCACCGATGAGCGTATGACTACGTATTGATTGGGTCTCACAGATTTGTCCCCGTTTAATTGTCATTTATTGAACAAATTTATTTTCGATCTTCACAAAAAAATTATTGATTAACATGCAAGCTACACACACTTCACATGTTTATATATATTATATAATAAAACATAAGTATATATATACCATTATATTTTTATATACGAGTATATATGTAGTATGTCTAAGAAGTTCGATGAATGGTCAAATATCTTGGTATTCAACTAATAACCGAAGTCGAGCGCATACGTAGGCATAAATTAACATGTCTATACTTGTGCTCTAGTAAGTTTTCGCAATTCTTCTAAAACAGTATTGTTGTATTCATTTCAAGAGAGTGTTCCAAATTTTGTGCATCGAAAAGTCATGAATCAACGATTTAACATTATGTTTCGTTTCAAATTGGATAAAACAGCGAAAATAAATAAAACATATAAAACTAATGAAATGTTGGTGCAAGTGTATAGGCAGGATGTTGTGAGCAGAAAATGTGTGTATGATTGATTTGCATTTTTTCACGCAAGCACGGAATCGGTGAAGGACGAACTGCGTTAGGGCTGGTTATCTACAAACAGGACAGCAAAAACATTGATCACATGCGAGTGTTACTAGCAAAAGATCGGCGATTGACTTAGCGATTAATAACAGAAAAAGTGCATATTAGCAATGACACAATGGAAGCCATCATCAATACAGATTTGGGTAAATGCAAAATGTGATCATGATTTGTGTCGCATCTCCTAACAGATAATTAAAAAAAAAACCTTTTGAGGCTAGTGGAGATTTCATCACCATGTATGACCAGGATCTGTCATTTCTGGGTTCCATTGTCAAAAAGAACTAATATTGGTGTTACCAGTATGACACTGAAATTAAAAGACAGGCAATGAAATGGTGGTCACTTTCTTAACCACGACAAGCAATAACCCACATACAAAAATCAAATGTGAAAACCATGCTGATTACATTTTTCGACAAAGAGGGAATTATCCATTAGGAATTCGTCCCTTCTGACAAGCGAATGTCGCATTGTACGTAGAGGTGTTAAAACATTTGTTGCAGAATATCTGTCGTGTTAGGCTATAGATGATCCAAACTAAAATTTGGATGATACTGCATGGCAATGCACGATCGCATATGAGTATTCTTGTACGCTAATATATGAATCAGCGTGGCGTAACAGTAGTGAAATACCAACCCTACTTGTTCCTGTTGATATATTTTTTTTTTTGTTTCCTCGTCTTAAAGCGACCATGAATAAATCACGGTGTGCAAACATCAAGGAGATTCAGGATCGTGTGACATCTGTTTTGAACATAGTTCCAAAAAAAGTCATTTCTGACACAATGGTACTCAAATGATTTAATTATGGGGGGGATGAGACTGATTTTTCAACATGAACTTAAATCGTTGAAAACATAATTCATAATTAAGGACAAAAATCATTTTATTAAATAATTTTATTATTATTTAATTATTAAATCTATATTTTTTTTTTCCAATTCATCTAATACTTCATTTGTGGCAGGGGCGAATGCAGGGGGTTAACCTCCGTCTTCCAAAATTTAGAATGATATCTAAAATATGTACGTAATTTTGAATTACTTTACAAGAAAGTAATATGACTAATGAAAATTTGTTATTATTTTACGTGATAACTATAGACGTATAAACGTTGAAAATTTGGAATTTTCAGAAATATTTGTTATCTATTATTTAATATTATTCACTTTATGTACAATACGTTTATTTTATTACGAATATCGTATTTAATCTTTGTTTAATCATTGTGATTTACGATTTACTTGTAAATCATTTAATCATTATATTTCCTGAAGGCGTGATTCGATCGTTACAGACATATCTTGTTTCCGATAGCAAATAGCATCTAGTAAGTACATTAGAGAGGTCATTTTTTTTCTTTCTCAAAAGTGCCTGGAAAAAAACCTGCATAGGAAAAATTGAAAAATCGAAAAAAAATTTTTTACGCATATCCAATAAAGCACGTCACGTTTAAATAACCATATAATATCATCATACGTGAGTGCAAAACCGACACGGGTCATTTTAATGAATATAGTTTGTGTTTATTTAATTTTTGTTGTTGTTCATTTTTCTTTTTTTCATTGTTTATTGTTGTGGAGACGTTCATAACATATGTGACTATTACATGCCAACGTTCAAAATCCAAGGGCAAAATTTATCATCATGCAGGATCACTTCTACCTCTGCCAGATTCAGATCATAAATTTCTCCAAATTTTTTTCATGGGAACCACTAATGAACAAATTGATCAACGTTGTCAATTCATAACCAGCTCTAATCGGGAAATTGTTGCTGCATTACAAAATTTGTTCGATTAACCTAAAGAATTAGTATCGACTGTTCAGAACAGCGCTCGAGCGAATGCCAGCTGATGATCACGTAGTTGTCATAAGAGCCGATAAAACACCAGCGGGCCAAGACGCAAGACAGTTCAACGAACCAACAATTAATGAAGTCGTGATCGTAATAGTTGGTAAAGAACTTAAATCGCATGATGTACCTTTTCATCGCAGAGATGGTAATGTTCAGCGAGTTTTGTATAAAATTTATTTTGTATATTATTCTATATTTTCGCGCATTTATAGGCAAGACAATGACTGCCAGGTTAACTAATATAAATATAAAAATTAAAAAAAAAAATATATATATATATTATTGTAATAACTCATGTACTTAAATTATTTTAAAAAGATGATTGTTAAGTTGTATAGTCTAGCTATTTCCATTATATATATTACGTATGATTTAATTAATTTCATTTTGGGTATGCTTCTTGGAGTTTATTCTTGTACATTAAATTTGACATCTCAACAAGGCTCGCATTTCTTTAGATTTCCATCCATGTTTTAAACGTGTTCTTTGAATCTTTATACTTCAGAAAATAGTTGAACATTGTCGCGGTTATTTGCATATTGATTACACGAATCGATTTTAAATCTCTCTAATTTATGAACAGGCGAAGAGTACATTTTGGTTGGGTTTAGAATCAAAAAATCTTGAGCCACGTGTTCTATCGATTCTAAATTTTAGCTTAATCCTATTTATTTATTTATCGTTTGGAATAATATATCAACATTAACAAATAATGAAACATATAATGTACAACTAAGTCAAAAATAAGATAGTTATATTAATGCAAATAACGTTAATAATAAACATTAATAGAAATCTGGTACAGATAAACAGTTATATTCTATCCAAAAGAATTGGTTGCGTTTACATTTTTAGATTTGGATGTCTAAATTTCAGATCCAGTTAATTACCTCCCTCCATGTAGAGATTTTTCACTACTTGGCAACACTTTAACAATGTATTTATGTAGTTGTTTATTTTCCTGAAGTATTGTAAAAGTGTTTTGATATAGTTGCAATTCAAACGTATCCATGATAAATAACCACTTGTTTCATTCACAATTTTTTTTAATACCTTTTAATTTTAATTAAAAAATTGAAATCCAAGGTACAATTATAATAATTTAGCAATCAAATATTTATATCATATATGGTGTATCAAAAATCAAGATATAAAAATGATCAATTGTATTATAATTTAAAATAATAATGAATATCTATATTAAAAACCATAATTCATTTAAATATATAATTCATTTATACTTCATATATATTCATCAACTATGTCCCATCAACTGACATACCTATGATTAAAGTACTTCGTTCATTTATAGAATAATATATAATAATGTAAAGTGGTTGAATGACGACGATGTTCCCGTGTAAAAAAAAAACGTCACAAATATTACGAAGACTATATGAAATACATAGGCACAGTGTTAGGTATCTTGTGTCGTACGATGACGCAACGGGATAAAAGTATCATTTTTCCCTCCATGCTATCGTGATCCGATCAATCTTTGTCAAATAATAAAAGGTCAGTGTCGTACATCAGGAATACATACATGTATAGAACGATTGAAGTAGCAGTAACCGCGGAGACATCCGCGAGAGACGTAAAAAAAATAAACAAATTTATGTTTACACTAACCTCGCGTATATTGGCTATTGTTGAGTGTTAAATTTTATTATCCAGTAGAATGTAATACATTATCAATATTAAAGACGACGAGATGCACGGACACGCGTCCACAAAGAATATAACGCATTCAAGTTTGCGGATATATGCGCTTTTCGATCCGGAAAAATCACGTATAGTTTTTATTTCGTTCCGTATAAAATATTGCATTCTTATACAATGACTGGTTTTAATTAGTTTTAAATCTAATTATTCGCAAACTGTAGTCCTGTAGACCTATGATATATACCTACGGTATTTACCCAATTGATATAATATAAACTGCTATCAATTTAAAATTGTTATTAATTACTTATTTGTTATAATATAAATGACTAATATGTATACAATTTTCTTTATTGGACAATAACCAAATAGTAAAATATTACGACAAATATTTTTGAATGCTTTGAATATTTTCAAAAAAAATGTTAAGCGATTGCGTATAGCAGCACGATACTGAAACACCGTACAACACGGTAACAAAATAAAATATATAAATGTTATTTGCACGGCCATTAGATGTAGTCCGAGTTTTAATGTACATTTTAGTAAAAAAATTAACTTTCCCCTCACCCCTAATCCATGTCGCGCCTTCTGCCACAACGGTGGTAATCGTTAGAATATCACAGATAAATAAGATAATTATTACATACATTTTGGTTTTAAAAGTTTTAGAATAGGTTCCATCCACAGCATATTTTGATATAATGCATTTTATATATCAAACGTCTATCATACGACAATAATCAGTGTGCAAAAGGAAATTGTATTTTTGAAGCTTCAACGTGGTTTTAAAATGGTACAATGTATGTATATGTTCAATATTATATCATTTCGAGGACCCATTATGACATCTATATTGATTTACTCAGATTTCGGTCTTAATTTATTAAAATACCAACTGTCAACTACTTCTAAAAATGCTATGAATTAGTTGTCCCGCTTTTATACGAGTAATGTATAATAGACTCCTTAATGTTTCTTTTAAATTTATTAAAAATATAATGCGAGAGTAGTAAGATTATAAAAGCTATCTAATCTTAATGTTATTTCTCTAATATGTTATTTCTCTAATTATCTATTATAATAATGTTATTATTACTCATTTCATAATAATTAAAATATTAATGATACATTTATTTTAGTGATTTTACGAACTGTTTAATCTTCCAGTCGAACTAAATAGAACTCGACGTATTCAATATAGTTTGAAAATCAAATTCATGATTGAAAATATTCAGATCGAGCAGAACATAAAATAGTTCTGCTCGAATATCAAATAAAAAAAGTGAAATTCGTATCGAATTTTATAAAAAAAAAAATTAATTGAATAAAACCTAATTTGTTGTATTTGTAGATTTTTTCCCGCAATCAATAATAATATAAATATTAATAACGTATTTTTCTGTTTTCAGTATCTGTTTTATCTATAAATATAATAATATACAGTATGCCCTCGTTATCCGCGGATTTGTTATTCATGGTTTTGATTATCCGCGGTTGAGTAAGAATACCTATAAATTAATAACCCATACATTTTATCGTTCTTATGACCTCTGTACTTAATTTAATTTAGACAATTTTAGATAATTTTTATTATATCATTACGTATACATAGTATGTACTATGCTATTATAGATAAATACAAAAAGGTATAATATATATATATACGATTAATAATCGTCAATTGTTTAGTTGTCGGTTGTTACTGAGATGTTTCTAATAAATTTAGTGTCTTAATCTTTTTAAAATGGCTACTTAACCTAAAATTTCAATGAAAAGGAAAATAATCGTTAAAGTTCTACTAACACTAGTGAATAAAATGGAAATTTTGGATAAATTAAAAAGTGGTGAGACTGTAGCATCACTTGCTAGAAAGTACGAAATGAACGAGTTTAGTGTTGAAGAAATACCAAAAAATGAGGATGCAATACAACGCAATGTTATGGACAGTACTTCTATTGCTATTAAAACGTGTTTTAATACGTGTGATGTTACATTGGAAAAGACTAAAAAAGCCTTAAATATTTGGATTGAAGATTTTTATGTTTAAATAATAGATAAATAAATTATATAAATGAATAAATAATTAATAAATCAAATAAATAAATAATTTAAAAATATATTAACAATGTATGTATTGTATTTTTAAAATTAAAAATAATTAAATCTCACCTCCTTTTTTAGATTGTTTTATGGTACCGTATGGTACGCGGTTTTGTTATCTGCGCAACTTTCCTCGAATCTAATCTCCGTGGATAACGAGGCATTACTGTAATATAATGTAATAAAAATTATTCACGAATAAGTTCTTTCTAAAGAGAGAGATTTATTGTTTACAAAGATTAAAATTATTATCAGTGGACCACGTGAAAAATACTATACATGGGCCATATAAACATTCGTAGCATTTGGATGCAAAAATACATTGTTTTGTCTTCTTATTGATAATATCTTAGTATGTACTTGGTAAATCAATTACCAAACATCTTAATTTGTTTCGGCGATTGTAGTTATGATAGTAGCATAGAATAATATTCATTAAAAGTTCGTTCGTATTATTGTACGACTACTAAAAGTTATTCACATTCCTTAGAAAAAGACTAAAATATTCGGTTCGGTTCGACCTCAGAAATCTGTGTTCCTAACATCACTAATTATTTTCTTTATGTATAAAATTTAAAAATGTCATGAATTTGTATTTACCAGAAAAATTGACAATAATTGAGAGTTTGAATTTGATAATTTGAAAATGTGTCAAGTATAATTTATAAAACATCTTAAAATAAACATTTAGATTTTTTAGGTTGTTACGATATTAGTTAAAAATAAAATTAATAACTAATACTCAGTCATAAGTTAAATTGATTTTCAAAAATGTAATATGATTTTTGGGAGAGTACTTCAGACTTAGTAATATGATTTTATATACAAGTAAATGGAAGAAATGTCTACCAGTTTTATGTTTTAAAACTGATCGAGAACGTAGGTTATCTATAACTGTAAAATATAAGAATATAAGCGATGATATTCATGAATATAAATTATATATTTGGTAAAAATATTTTAAATATTATAACTATTTTGATATATAATGGATTTACCCAATTACAATATTTCTTTTAAAATCATTCGAAGGTTTCAATGAGTGATTTTATCACAAAATATAGTTCTACAATAGTTCCAAATTCTTTATGCACAAAGCGTTCGGTTTCATGTATATAACACGTACACTAAAATAAACAATTATATTTAATTTGACCATTATTTACAATTTTTTTAATCATATCTATTATTTGCAACTTGGATTCATTAATATACAATTCATGAGTTGTACAATTTTGAAAGATACAGTGGTATGACAGCATTTTCGTCACTTAAATAATCCAATTTGTACCCATTTCCGAGGCTAAACAAATGTTCAATCTACCTATGATATTAATATTTACCAAGTAAATTTATAAGGCGTAAAGAAAAATATTTATAAGTAAGATTGTTTTCATGCTAATGTTACGTAATGAATTGATATACAAAAAAAAGATAATATTACTCCTTAGAAAAACTAAAAACGTTTACAGTTGACTTAACACGTATGATGTACAATACCGGAATATATTTCTTTAAAAACGAGCCAAATTACAGTTTAACGGAATCGTATTTTTCAATTTTTACCAATATTATATTATAACTACACAAATTTATTTTTTCTTCGTGTATCGTTGTTTGGTAAACATGATGTGTAAAAACAGTAAATCATCTAACATACTGTTGTCGTCGTTCTAACAAAACTCACATTATTAATTAACCGCGCGCGTTTCCCTGCTAATAGTATAAGTAGCTAATACACAAAAGTTGAACATAATAAACACACGTAGTTTTATGACTGACGGTTGTAATTAACTCTAATGTTTAGGCAATAATTAAAATATCGATTGTTCGTGAATGTAGGTCGATGTATACATTTTATATTATTATGACGATGTAGCGTCGTCTATTCACCGCGAGTAGAATTTTACGTCAATCAAAATGTTTTTATGCCTTCGGGTATTTTGGACGTTGATAATATAATGGTAAATGTACCTATTTTAATATTGCTATACTATTTTATAATACCCACGCGTTTAATATAATCCACGGGAAAAAAACAAAATTGAAATAATTTACCAAGACCATACGATGTATATTTAAAACGGATTGAACGAATAATATAGTAAATATAATACGTATTTCACCAGTTTAGTGTATATTATGTTATACGCCGTATTGCGTAACAAGTTTGATAAACTAATAATTTATTAACTACGAATTCGCTGTCCTGGACGAAGTCAAATAGTGTTCTGGATGTACTATATAGTGATCCTACTCAACTTTTAATATGTTCGTCGATTTTTAAAAAAATATTGTTTTATATTTTTTTTTTTTTTTGAATGCTATATTAATATTTTTTTGTACTAATAATATATATATATATTTGATTTCGATAGTAGAAAATCTAATATAATACATAGTTCATATATAAAATATTACTCAAATACACGTATTAAAACAAATTGTATACATTAAAACTGTTTTATTATATATTAAATATTTGTTAATGGTCTAGGAACAGTGGAAAAATTATTATTTGCATGTTATTTACATTTTTGTGAAATTTCTTCACTAGAGGTTGAGGTAAATTTTGGATACGAATCGGCATTTAATCGTACCAAAATAAGGGATTATTTTTAGGTATTGATACCTTTAACGAAAAATTCGTAGCTTCGTCTATGTTTACTATAATAATACATACATTATATTATATATCTACTATGTGCACGACATTATTATGATATGTTTTAATATTTGTAGGTACATATTATTTTCGACGTCATTTCATACTTCATATGTATAAATACGCACATATTCAAATATAATAAACATTATAACATGTTTATATTGTACGTATACGATAAACAGGTCATGTTTCGGAGAGCTCAATGGGAAATTTCACATAACGGATACTATTAAAACATAATGATGATAATGCGCACATACGCGAATACATGGAAATATATGTACTATATTACATTAAGATATAATATTGTAATTTATAAACTTACTACTTATATCAGTGGTAAAATTATTATCTTTTATTCATGAGAAACGTTGTTTTAATATCGTTTTGCTCGTACTGATACACTGTTGACAAGATTTCGCAACGTTTTAGATTTTTCATAGTAATATTACAATATTATATTTTACATTTTATAATATTATACAATATTTAAAAAAAAAAAATTTATATATATATATATATGTATATTTAAATATACAAAAAGCCAATGAGTATTACGTTGTAGAAAAAACACACATGTACAACAACTTTTATATTTTATTTTTTCTTTAATCAACGTAATATTCATTGGCTTTTTGTATATTTAAGTATACATTTATATATATATAAATATATTTATTTATTTATTTATTTAAATATATATATTTATTTATTTATTTACGAGTAATAACTTATATTTTTTTTTTATTCTATTCGTTAATTCTTTTATTTCTTAATTTTTTAATTTTTTAATTTTTTTTTTTGCATATCCTTTTTACTCTTAATTTATTTTTTCTTTTATTTTCACAACTATATTTATAATATTTATTTATTATTTAACGATTCTTTATAGCGTCTACAGGTTTCAAATTATGTGATATTAAATTAATGTAAAAACAATATAATTCTAACATGTACATAGAGTATGTTCCACAAGTCACTTGACATCCTAAGTATCTTCTTTAATCTAAATACAAATATTTGTTGATGCGTGTTATTCAACGAGTTTTCGTCGAATATAATTTTGGAAAAAGCCATTTTGTCAATTTATCTTATTATGATTATGTTGCTCATTTTAAAACCAAAATATCAGATTAACTAAATAAAATACAATATAAATAAATAGTATTTACAATATAAATAATAAATATAAATATACAATATATATCAATATGCCAGCTTACAATTGTATCTTTAAGTACAGTTTAAAATTCATTCAATTTTTGAAAATCAGTAAGCAGTTTTACTTATTACGATTTCAAATAAAAAAAGAATAATTTTGAAATTAAAAGTAAACAATAACATATACTATTTGTATTTGTTTGTTAGTTAATTAAAAATGTTAATCTGTTTCAAATTTTTAAAGATTTTTACTAAATTTGAATTTTTTTTTCTGTCAAATTAAGAAAAAGACAAGTTAAACAAAATGTTTTATCACACATTTAAAAAATAAAATTCTACAGAATATTTGTTGAATTTATAATTTTTTCAAATTTGTGACATGGTTTTAGAAGTTTCTTTTAAATATCGCTCGAAAACTTTACATTTCGAAATATTTATTTGTTGAGAAAAAACGTAGGGTGTAATAAGACCTATGGAATGAACTACGTTTATATACGTATAAATGATCACGGTAAGTTACTTATGATCAGGACTCGAATGTTGTAGCACTAAAGAACTTGATTTTTAACACTTAAATATGCACGTAAGAACACCAAAATATGCGCTTTAAATAGCACTAAAAATTAAGAAATATGCAAAATAAAGTTATTAAACTATTTCTTTATTATTTTTTTAAATTCATTTCTAAGAACTTTTAATTTTATAAAAAGTTAGATGGTTAGATAGGTAGGTGAAGCAGTCGAGCAAGTATTTTTAGGTATTTAGAACTACTGGATCGTTTTCTGTTAGCAAAATCATTTTTGTCACATCTAAATCATCGCGGAACTCTGTAATAAAACCATTGTGTTGTGTGTACGTAACACATTTGATAGTTATATAGTGCATTGTCACGTATATTAACCCCTCCTAATCTGCCTAATCATTGATTAAAGTATGAAATATCTCAAAATAATAGTACCAGTTAAGAAACAATATCCGCTATGCGGGTGCGTTCATTTCAGTAATGAGTAAAAAATCGATAAAATAGATTGAAGTATTTGATGCATATCGTGGTATATTAACAATTAGAATTAGGCATAAGAAGCCAAATGTTTTACGATAAAATTTTTCATTTAGTTGACGCCTGACAACCTTTAGTTAGTTATTTTGTTCTTTCATTACATAATAAATAATAATTAAAAAGTATGCTATAAATAGCTTTTTAAAACACTTATTTAGCAAAATATCTCTAAAACCTAAAAATAGCTCTAAAATAAATTATTAATATGAAACGAAAATATGAGTATCTTTTTATAGATTTAAATAAATGAAAAAATTTTCAACTATTTTTCATTCAATATTTAACATAGTATATCTTTTTATTTAAAAACGAAATATTTACAATCGATACATAACATGTATAATAAATAAGAATAATGGCTATTGGGTTAAAATGGCTAGTATTGAATTACATTAACATTGATAGGAAGGCTCCCAGCAGTACCACCTGACCAATTAGCTATTTATATTTGTTATTATTATTACTATTTTGTTTTATGGTTGTATTTTTTTTTTACTTATGATTTTAATAAGCCTCTTGACCATTGCCTTTTTAGTTTTTTAGGGATGGGTGTGGTAGTGTAAATTTGTTGTATTAGTGGATTGGTATGGGTTTGTCATTTAGAAAAGAATTTGATGTAGTGAATCTTTGCTAGGTCGTTGAGAGTTGGTAAGTTTAAGTCTTTATGTATGTTTTTGTTTGAGATATACCAAGGGGCAAAGGTCATTATGCGTAAGCATATTGACTGGAAAGCTTATATGGTTTTGGAGTTGGAAGGCTAAGCAGATTTCCATAGTTGGATTCCGTACAGCCATTCATTCAATATAAACGAGAATTATAAAAAATACAAAATAAATCATTAAACTATGCATATTAGCAAATATTGCAACAAAATTTAAAAAGTAGCACTTTAAATCTAAAATACTTCAAATCTGTAAAAAGTAGTAATATTAAATTTCGTATTTGGAATCCCTGGTACATAAAACAAATTTATAGCTCACTCTGCTATTTTAATGTGTATCCTTTAATAATTAGCAAATGCTAAAAAACCCGAGCCCTGCATTTTATTAATTAATAGTAATATTTTTGTTCAAAAACTTTTACGTGCTACAGTTATAATTGTATAAATACTCGTACTGTTATGTTCAAATGCACGAGAGCATCATGGTTCTATTGCATTGCTCAACATTATCAATTAAAAATATTAATATATTTTAAAATTTTGTTAGTTTATGTATAACGCGTTTAAATAAAGAATACATACATATTTATCTTATAATTTAACTCTTATTTAAATAACAAAGGTATGCATGATTTTCTATGACTAGGAAGAGGGGTGTCCTTTCCCATCAATTTTACACGTTGATTTCAGAAATGAACTCAGTTTTTTTGATAGGACGTACAGTTTTCTCTCAAATTATGCTGAGTTCTCCCACAGTAATCGTTTACAGATAGTGTCTCATTTCACAGAGGGATATTTCGTTCATCGGAGAAGATACATTGGTAGCACTGCATTTAATCTGTGAAGCATGACTTATGATGCTTGTGATTCACATTTTTCTAGCAAACCGAAGGTTAAACGTTAAAAGTGAAATCCGTTCCCTGTTGCATTTTCTTCAAATCTAACAACATGAAACTTTTCACAATGTTTTCTCGAAAGTGTTTGAACAATCCAAATGTCTTTTATTATATTTGTGGACCATATACTATAGGAAAACAGAGAAGTGATGTAATGAGCTTCGTGAAAAGTGCTTACTATGCTTACTTCAAATTTAAGCTTGGTGATCAAGATAAAAATTGGTCCCCTCATACCGTATGCAGGACTTGTGTGGAAGCACTCCGATTGTGGCTGAAAGGTAAGAAAAAATTAATGCTTTTGCGATACCTATGATTTAGAGAGAACCAACCAATCCCTTGGGTGACTGCTATTTGCGCTTAGTTCGCGTTGAAGGACACTCTGCCAAAAGCAAAAGTCGATTTGAGTACTCAAACATACCATCTACCATAAGACCAGTTCCACATAGTAAGGAATTACCAGTTCTTCATCCTCCTTTGGTTTTCGAAGAGCTAATATCTTCCTATGAAGAATTGGGTGCCCCTACAACCAGCCACTTTTATG
The DNA here is from genome assembly GCA_019022885.1 of Schlechtendalia chinensis. Lineage (NCBI taxonomy): Eukaryota > Metazoa > Arthropoda > Insecta > Hemiptera > Aphididae > Schlechtendalia > Schlechtendalia chinensis. Next base: position 63,898,955 of record CM032339.1, read on the forward strand.
ACCCAGAATTCGTTCCTCAAGATAATCGAACTCCTCAACGTTTTACTTAAAGTGAACTGAATGACCTCATGAGGGATTTATATTTATCAAAACAGCCAGCTGAAATTCTTAGGCCCAGGCTTAAAAATAATAATCTGTTGGAAACTGATGTTAGCTTTGCATGGTACAGGCATAGAGAAAAAAAACTGAAACTCTTATTTTTAGAAAAGAAAAATTTCGTGTTTTTTGATACTGTCAATGATTTATTGCAGTTTATTTAATTCGAACATGATCCCTTTGACTAGAGGCATTACATTGATAGCTCTAAGAGAAGTCTCAAATCAGTATTATTCCACAATGGAAATAGATATGCATCCATACCTGTGACCCACTCAGTGCATCACAAAGAAATTTATAAAAATATGAAAACTTTGCTGACCCTGATAAAATATGAGGAGCATAAATGGAGGATATGTGGGAATTTCAAAGTAATTGGCTTATTGCCTAGGCAGCAAGCAAGTTACACAAGACTACCTTGTTTTTTATATGAATGGGACAGTCGAGCGAGAGAGAAACATTGGAAAATAAAAGGCTGGCATCAAAAATCGAAGTTTGTTCTAGGCACAAAAAACATCAAACATAACCCCCTTGTGGACCTTCAAAAAATACTCCTACCTCCATTACATATAAAACTGGGACTAAAGAAACAGTTTGTAAAAGCCTTATCTTAAGAGAATGGGTGCTTTAAACCTGGCAACAAAATTTTCTGTGATCACTGCCGAAAATCAGGCATTTTCATTGGCCATCAAATTAATCAGCTCTTTTGAGATGAAAAGTTTTCTAAAACTATGTCTATAGAAGAAAAGTTCGCATGGAATGGATTTAAAACAGTCTGTTTTGGAGCTTCTTTTATGATGACGTATCATAAAACGCCAAAAGTGGACTGTATAATTTAAATTCGAAAATACATAAGTTTTTGGAAGAATAAACTTTATTTATATTCACACGGTTCGGCATTTACATCGCAACTACGACTAGTGCAGGTACATGGCCCGCGTGTACAACAATTAATGAAACAGATAAGAGCACGATAATATTGTCGATATGCAACACAGTCATTGAAAACATTTTGGGCAATTTTGAACATCCTGATTTCAAAAATATAGTGATCAATATGCTGAAGAGCTTTCAAGAACTAAGATGCAATATGAGCATGTAAGGTCACTTTTTACACTCACATGTAGAATATTTCCCGAAAAATCTTGGTGACATCAGCGAGGAGCACGGTGAAAAGTTTTACCAGGATATAAGAGAAATGGAAAGGAGATATCAGGGAAACTGGAATTCGAGCATGATGGCAGACTACTGTTGAATGTTGAAGTGTTGAATGGTCAACACGGAAAACCAAGAAAAGAAAATTAAAAAACTAACCTATAACTGAACTTGGTTACTTTATACATTATTGTAAAAATGTATTTAGTTTACTTACATAGTAATATAGAGTTTATAAAGTGTTTAATCTCTCAATTAATTTATCTAAATTATGGGTTCACGTTGATTACGGAAATAAAATTCGCTGCTATATTAAATTCGATTTGTGGAAAATCTTGACGTAGTGAAAAAAAACTGAAGTCATATTCAGAATCAGCACTGAAACCCCATTCAAAAACATCTAATATGATGAAATCATCACTCACAAAAGTTTCATTTGCATACTGGTGTAATCAATAATTTTAGATTGCTTATATTTAACTTTATAGAAACTAGGTTTGTGATTAATTTTAAATTCTAGAAAGATATATTAGCACTTATTAAATTTAACAAAATGTATCTAGATAAAGTTTGTGAGACCTTATATATGCTTCATTTATATTTGTATTTGTTCCGGCAATTTTATTTTTTTCTACTTCGTCTTCATTTTTCTTTCTTCCTCTTCTGTTAAGGTTGATTGCTCTATACAAATGGCGCTATTGAATAAAGGTTCTAAAGTACATAATTTGTCGTCAATTTCAACATAATTGTTAACATACTTAGACATTGTGTCAGGATAATTTATATTTTGTGCCTTTTGATGAAAAGATATTTCATTAATGTCTTTAATATTTTTTTGTAAAACTCCAGCATGTTTAGAACAATTTCGGATGATATTTTTAGTTACTTTATTTATATTATGAATATAATTTATAATACAGATTCAAATTTTGCTATCGTTTAAATTAAATTAACAGTGTATTATCCATATGAGAATAATTTGAACCACAAAGATTTTTTTCTTACAAATATTTTATTTTGGAATACTTTTTCAATTTGGTTTCGATTTTTTTATATGTAACATATATAATGTATGTGTATAATTAGTAACAAAATATATGTTCAATACCAAATTCATTTGCAACTTTATCGATTTTTTCTACATTAAATAATATTATTTTTCCCATGTAATAATAATATTAGCTTTTCGATTAGTCATAAATTGTTTTCTTTTCGTCATATTTTAATGTGCGGCATATTCATTACAACACCATTAGGTGTGGAGTGGATGATCTGGAAAATAAGAATTTTCCAGATAGACTGAATCATATTAAGGCCTGATGGCATGTTATTTAACATTTCTTTTAACATTTCTTAGCACAACTGTTAATACGATACCACATGATGCGTGAAATACCTTTAAATGTTAACCATACGATAGTTTGGTCATACGTCGATCGACCAATGTTTGTGTCCAACATTGACGTTAGAACGATTTCCGTTAAAAGTCGGTACTTTTACAACATTATAATTTATGTTACTACACTACAATTTGTCATAAACTGTTCTTCCTACTTCTGTCTACCCGAATATAATGCGTTCTTTCTCCAGTTTTATTTATAGAAAATATTTTATACTTCCATAAAATACAATATTGATCGTTAATATCTCACTTTATCGTACATAATAATACACCGTGTTGACTTCCAGAAATTGGTATTTATTATTTATATACCTATTTGACTACAAATTAATTGTTATTCTTTATTCGTGATTTGTGTTCTGATGAGCAATTGTTAATTTAATTATTTTCAAATTGGCATTATTATAAAATTTAGAATTTTAATATTTATTTTTATTTTTATTTAAGTTATAATTATTGAATAAATATTTGAATTAAAAAATGAATAATTCCAAGCAAAAAAAGAGGTGCCGAAATAGAGCACGATAGAAAACAGAATGGTACTTGCTAAATATAATGAAAATTGTTTGAAATTAATTTCATTTTTTTGTAAAGTTTGTAGCATGCAAAAATTTAAAAATAAATATTTTGTCAGGTAACCCAGTGCGTTGGTATATAAATAAAATTTAATGTGCGAAATGATAATCGCCTACTTAGGCCCTCAATAACAATATTTTGGCCCCTGTGTTTCTCATTGTGTTGTGTGCGTTCGAAGATGACGGTCTCCAGTATTTATGTATTTATTTTTTAATTATATAAAATATTTAAATATGATGGCCTAATTTCAATTGCGTCTCAAGACCGTCAGTAGATGGAGAGATGTTGGCAGAACTAACAACATGAATGACAGCAGCAACTACAACAACAATACTCAACATCGGCCTCTATGTATAGATATATAGATATATAAAAACCAAAATAATGTATGTATGTTTGCATGTAAAATCCCATTTCTTTGTTTCTTTTTGTATAAAACCATATGTTTAATTAAATTATCTTTCTCTTATAATACACTTGAATCTGGTAAATTAATGTATTTCATTTGTTTATTTTCTCCTTTTTTGTTGATTTTATTTAACAATAAAAAAATCCATATGACTCTGACCGTTTATCGGTCTCAGCCTATGTTTGACGACCGTGGGAGCGTCACAGTACGGACACTGTCCAAAAGGAAGTGTTACGTTACAAGCTACTACAAATTCCGTTGTGATAGTAAACCAAGTTCAACCGGTAAACGTGTTTACAGAAAGTAAGTGAATTTAATATGTATTTTACTAATAATATTTACACCAGAGTGTAGTATCTGTCCTATGTAGGCTAATATTTTACAGACATTTAAATGTAAAATACTCAACATTTCTACATAATTTTTGTTTAACCTTAAACATTTGAATGAATAATAATTGTTAAATGTATATTATCCTATTGGGTATTTTTTATATAGTATAAAAATTATACTATTTAATTTATACTATTTTATATTAATTTATACATTTTTGCTTTTTTCACTCAATATATCATATTACTCTTTCAATAAGAAAATTTTTGTATTGGAATTGTATTTTATTTTGTACAAGACAAACAGCAGATTAAGATAAAATTGATAAAATTCAAAATATTGGATAAAATGTAATAAATAATAGGTAAATCCAAAAAAAAAAACAATTAAATTTCGATTCACGTATTTTGAGAGATTAAAAAAAACGATTTATCATGTTTATAAATTTTACGTTCATCCGATCACATTTATCAAAATCACAATATTTAAAAATAATTTTTTTCAATTTTACCTTTTTAATACTAATATTATACATTACCAAAAAACAATCAAGAAGTTTTCTTAAGAAAGGACGTTTAAAAAAGTAAACATGTATAAAAAACACAGTTGACTTTTATGCCGTTAAATATAGTACACACAATCGATTTGAAATATAAGAGATTTAATTTAAACCGTAATCACTATACGTACTCGAAAAGTACAACAATTTTATAAAATAGTTTACACAATTATTATATGATAGTATACATCGTTCATTTTTATACATTATGTATGAAGGTTTCCGATGATATAACCTAAAAAGTCGAGGAAAAATGTTCTTAGCACTAATACTTTTCGAAAGTCAAGTTGCAACTATTAAGTATTAAATATGCTATTCAAAAATATCTGTAATATTTAGTTTTATAACAAAAATTGTGACTATTAAATTTATAAGAATAATTTTTTGAATTTATCGAGCGTATCAATATATGTTCAATGTAAATGAGTCATAGGGCAAAAATGTATAATTATACCGAAAAATTCAAAGAATTATAAAATATATGTCTCATTAAATTATATTACATATTAATATTATGAATATACCCGGTTTGGATTAAACTTCATCCGTTGCACCATTTTTCTTGACAAGTCATTTATGCATTAAATTGCATTTAATCTATCAATTTCACTACGAATTGTCAGGTATAAATAACTAATTATTATGAGTTCTCAAATTGCTATTAAATATCTTGGACTTGATTAGATATACGACTTGGCCCATTTAATTATACCAAAATAATGCATGAATACATAATAAAAAACTTTACAGACTTCGTCAATTATGAAAATACCAAGCGTTTCTAGATCATTACCATCTTAAAATAAATTGATAATTAAACTGCTCACAACTAGCGATGTCCGACTTTGCACAGTCACTGTAAAATCTTTAGTGATACAATATTTTTAAACCAGAGCCTCTTGATATGTAATTACTTATCACATTATTCACATCATTAACCACGATGATCTCAATCTTAAGCCATTACAATCTAGCACTTCACGTATTATATCTTAAAATAATTATCCTATTCTTATGTTATTATATTATCCTGTTATGATTATTCGTCTCCCTTGCTTTAGAGCATATCGGAATATTACCATAATAAATAAATAAATAACAAAATATAATTTTTAAATTATTTCATATAGTTAAAACAAAAGAATGATTTTAAGTGTTTAATGATTATAAAGATTATATTATCATTGAATATGTTACTTAGTTGTATTACAATTTAAATTATAAATAAATCTTTTATCCTATGAAACAAAACAATAATAATAAGAATAATAATAATAATAATATGAATTTAGTTAACATTTATATAGTTAACATTATATTAGTTAACAAGTATATTATTATAATATATATTATTATAGTGTATACAGCTTCTATGGTTTAGTAGTTTGCGGTGATGATGACGACGTGGTTGATGAAATACGTATACGCGGTTAAAGTGCATAATATTTTGTGATTTTGGGCTTTTAAATTTAAGTAAAAATTTTTTTTTGTCTGGATTTGTAAAATAAAAATTATATAAAAAAGAATTATGAGTCGGAAAAGATAATATTTACTATTTCATTTTTCGTAGTCTCGTCGAAAACAAAAAGCATGTGCTATATGACATCAATCAATGCGCTGCCATTACGTTATCGCAGAAAACATAAAATACAAAATTGAATTAAATCCTATATACATGTTTATGTATCATTGTGGTATGTATTTCTAATTAAAGAGTTATAGCGCACGTGTTTCGCAAAAAATAAAAAATAAAACACGTCAATAAAATTGTTTTCAAGGAAGTAAAAATATACCCATTACATAAAGTTGTATTACGAGTGTTATTTGCAATTTATTAAAAACTACTTATATAATATAATAAACCGATGGTGAATAACTAAACAAAAACCATTCTACAATTTATATGCAAAGGCGACGTTCCAATGAATAAAGAAGCCCATATTTCTCAAAAAGTAAATAAATAAAATACGAATAGAGAAATTGGAAATCAATTTGTGAATTCTATAAGGATTCAGGTCAAATTCGAAACATAAAATACAGTTCAACGAACTGTAGATTTTCTGGTCGAATAATGTACAGTGAAATGAAACAAAACTTCAACTTTGAGACAAAAATCTCAACCATCGTTTTTGACATAACATAAGATAACATAAGATAAACGGAGAGGAAAAGAGTTGAGATAAAATAGACAACACGAGCTGAGGGAAAGTGATGCATGACCAAAACTAAATTCGGAAGAATGAATAACAAAAACGTTGGAAGATTTGTGAGTGATATAATGGTGATATATATAAGAATTTATATCGTATAAACACAATCGAATATTGGTGTACCTTGTCAAAGGTATAATTTAAGGGAATCGCACTATACACAGGCGCCGGCGGCGACGGTCCCAGTCGACCGGAAAGCTATTTCGACGCGGTGGAACGGGAAGCGTGTGCTAACTGTGCGTGTTTAATCGATGACTTGCTACCCTTGGGACGATTGTTGTAGCGGCGGACGTTGTGGAAGTATTTATTTTATATTTTATTTTTGTCACCGACAGACGAACACTGGCAAGGTATACGAATTGTTGATTTAATTTGTTTTTATTTCTTTTAGACCCTGTACGAAAACGGTATGTCAAAAAAAAAAAAAATTTTAAATAAAAAAAAAACAAACGATGGTCCACACTTTTCTCGTTTGTGTATGTGTGTGTATGTTTGTGTTTATAGCTGTACACACAATTGTAGTTTGTACAAGACCATTGATCGTATTGTTTACAATGTAAATCTCGTGACCGGATTTTCATTCACCACTATCGTCACGAAACACCTGTTAGCTACAACTTACAAAACAAATATTTAATGTCTTTCTATTTTTAAAATTGCTTTTGTTTTAAAGTCGAACTTAAGTTTTGACGTTTCGTCAAATAATAAAATAATTAAGCCATCAGCTTCTGTGGTTTTATTTTTCAGGAATGTTTTTTGTTACATCCGGAAACTCGATTATTGTGCACAAGAGTAAGTGACAGCTGATAAATGTGAAATTCAAATCAAAACTATTTTCCTCTCTGTCGTTAGATAGACGAGTAAATACACTATTAAACTGTGTAAAGATTGAACGTGAATAAAATTCATTTTCTAAAAACCTTTTGAAGAACTTTATGTGTAATATGATTTTAGAATCGATAAAAATGTAATTATATAAATTCAAATTTACAAAACTCGATTAAATGTAATTTAGTATTATATTTATCTATTAAAGAAAATCTATTTAGACATTTTATTTAATTATTAATACATTTGTCTTATGTATATAGTAGGGTAGCAGAAATTTTTTACTTCCATAGATTATATAGTTTTATCTAAGATAATATTTTATTATTTATGTAAAATTGATTTTAGTTTTCAATTCGGTCTAATTAGTTTTTTAATATTGAATCCTTATATTTGGCTGCTAATAAGGTCTTAAAAAAAAAACATATCTGTAATAGTAGACATAAATAATTTAAATTTTATGCACGGCAATACGATGGAGTAATAACAGGAGAGTATCAAGCAGGTTTGACAGCCGAAAAATCCACAACTGATCAAATTCATGTTATTAAACAATTAACGGAAAGGCGCCATGAATTTGATAAAGATGAATACCTTTTATTTGTAGATTTTGAACAAGCATATGAACCTAGAAAGAGGTATGCTATGGAACGTGATGGTCAAACGTGGAGTACTATCCAAGCTCATCAGAATGGTGAAATCATGTATACAAGATTCAAGGTGCAAAATTAAATTCAACTCGATAATATCAGAGGAATTTACAGTGACTATAGGAGTAAGACAAGGGGATGCATGTTCTTCGAGTTTATTTAACTTGGCATTGGAATCGGTCGTTAGAGGAGTACTGAAAGTGAACCACAAGAATTCAATATAGGACAAGGAAAATAGATAATATTTATCGCATACGCAGACGACATAGCTGTAATTGCAGATTCTAAAGACAATCTCAAAAGGATAACGAAAAGCTGATTGATGCAGCAAAAAAAATCGGACTTATCATGAATGAAAATAAAACCAAATTTCTGATTATATCTAGGAGAGAACATTCACAAAACGTAAATAACAATAAAATATCTGTCATTTGAAAGAGTCCATATTTTTTAAGTATTTAGGAGTAGATATAAACTCACAATCAGGTAGTCATGAAGAAATATATAAAAGAATCACAACGGGAAACAAGTGCTATTTCTCTTTAATCCAAAAATTTAAGCCTAGAAAGTTATCGAGAACAAAAATTAGACTTTACAAGATCCTCGTAAGATTGGCTGTACTCTATGCTTGTGGATCGTGGGCGTCTACCAAGTCAGATGAAAGCAAATTAATAATTTATTTTATATGACTATCATCATTGTAAATACGCACAACAATTAATATACATGTAGAAAACTGATCGTCGATCACTTTTCATCGATAGACCAAACTCTTTTCTTCCATAATTAACTTCTAGTTCATCAAAAAATCGTATCCTGACGACATCCACTCGAAGACGAAAATAAATCAAACACAATGCTTGTTCGACAGACGTCTGTTTCAATAAATATACAATATATTTTCCATGTTTGGCAGTAAAAAACGAATGTCTCTTGTAATTTATTACGTAACAAAATGCGCATTTTTCATGTGGAAACATCACTACTCTCAAACTAACCAATTACTCGTACATATAATTTCAATTGTCTGTTAAAGTAAAAGTCAATAAACAAATAGTCGAAATGTAAAAAGTCAAAATTGTTGTTATAATTATAAAAAATTACTAAATATATGAAAATGTTCTTAAAATAAACCAATGTAGTGTTTTTAAACTTTTAAATTTTTTCATATTGATTGAAACCAATTATTTTTACGTAAATTTATCATTTTACATTGATATAATTGTATGTAATTTTGGGTACTAAACATTTTCACATTTATAGTCATTTATTCAGATCAGAAGTAAAATAAATAATAAATTCTGTTAAAATAGTTTTCACTACGTTAGTCTGATTTTTATATGACAAAATAATAACATACATTTTTAATGTTATTTGCAAATTATATTAATAATTATTATTTTTCATAGTAATGGAATTCAAAGAACGGGTTTTAAATATTTTTATAGTATAAAATAGTATTTATTATAATTTATAATATATAGATAATAACGTAAATATTTCAAAAAATAAAAAAATAAAACACAAAATTATAATAACATTAAAAAATTATCTATGGATTTTATTTATTTATTTTTATCTCGTTGAGTTTGTTACATTACTACTAATATATGAATAATAAGAATGGATATTATCCTGTTAATTTTTTTCTTAACTCAACATGATAACTTAAAATAACCTTTTTACAATTGTATCTGAATTAAGTTTAAAAAAACTATTACATTGATAATCATAACGTATCTAAAATACTATATTGTATTGTTATATTAATAATGTTTACATTGTCATAATAGTATTAAAAACTATGATGCTGGGAAGTAGGAGGTCTTATCATATTGTTAATATTTATTTTATATTGATAGTTAGAAAATTTAACTTTAAACTTAATCCAGTTATATTCTTTGAAATGTTAACGTTTAACTACAAACAAAAGAAAAATAAATTAAGTAATTTTTAACTTAAATTATGCACTTTATATCCACTTATTTTAACGAGTTAAAAAAATTAGTTAACTTACCCAGATTTGGATGTCATTGTTTTATTACTTTTCCCGTGGTACTGCGGAGGGATAAAAAAACTGATAATAATCAAAATATACGAATATAAATATATTTTACATATTTTTTGGATATGAATGTTACGATTTGTAAATTTATTTAAGAATAATATTTTGAAATTTTAATGGATCAAATGAAAAAAAAGTTATTTATGACCTAAATACTATATATATATATATATATATAATGTGTAAAACATATTTATAAAAGAAAATTAATTTCCTTCTTTTTGATTACAAATCGAGATTTTTTCTGTCATTATTTATAGTATTACTACAGTATTGTTCATAAAAAGATACGTTTTAAGATCTCTTCATGCTAATGAACCAATTTCTTTTCTTATTATATTATTTTCTAGAACTTAAAGACCATTACATTTATTTCGATCGTTTTTCTCTTGAATTTGTTTGAGTTTCTCGTGATAATTTCACGCCAGTTTAAATAAATTTTCAGTCTTTTTATTCAATTTTCTCATTGAATTATTCCAACAATGTACATAAAAATAATGTTTTACTAAAATTTTTTAATTTATTAAAATTAAAATAATATCAATATAAAAATAATACTATATATTAAAAGTTATTAAAATTTAGTTTTTATAAACAGATTTAAATAACTTATCTACAGGTATTTTAATGAATTATTATATTATGTATTGATATATATATATATATATAACTTTTTAATTTATTTATCTCAACAAAAAAAAAATCAGCGAAATACGTGTATTGATTGAAATAATCAAAAGAACTATCACATTAGGTTTGCATTTTGTTGTAACGGAAGTTCCAAATAATTGTATACGATTTTACCTTAAAGATATATTCATATATTAATATGTATTCAAAACAAATAATATAAATTATACATAATATAAATATTTTGAACATGATATAAGATTTTGTTATGAGAAATAAACGAGTACGTAAAGATTTTTAATAATAATATATAAATATTTCTCTCTCTCTCTCTTTCTCTCTCTCTCTCTCCCCTTTTTTTCGAAGCATATAAAGAAAGATTCTTGTATATTAGGAAGCAGTAAATTATTCGATCACATTCATAAATAAATATATTTAAAAATATACACGACATAGTGTGTCTTTGCAATCCAATGAGAGGTCTCAGTTATTGTTTTTACCTTCTAAAAAAGTTTAAGCGTTATGATATATATTTTAATAATATATTGTAAAGCAAATAATATAATATAAATTAAATATAATAAAAATTCGATTCTCTAACAAATACTTTCTACACAAGACGTGACATATTTATAATTCAGTTAACATAAAACATGTATTGAATACGAGTTTTTTCAATAGGCCACAATCGTTCAAGTAGTTAACTATTTTTCGAGTTTATATATTGAGATAACTGAGTGTTTTCTGGGGAAAAAATTGTTTAAATCATAGTTTATAATTGTGTTTAATCTGTAAGATCTTAAAATCAAAATATATTTCATTGAACAACCGTAAGTCCGAAATAATAATACAATATTGTAATTACCGTTCATCTAAAGTTTATTGTGATGATATTTTCTTTTCGATGAACCTCATTAGGTCTCATTAGGCGAGCCTGGAAGATGCAAAAAGAGTTAGTTTTCAAAAAATCTGTTTAGTTGGAAAATTACCTGGCCCGTCCTTGGCAATGCCACTGCATAAAATGTTATTAGATATTCTAACTGTATGACCATTAAGATAAAATTGAATCCATTATTAAAATGATAATTATACTATTCATATTAATGTTATATAGAAATAATAACAAGTAAATAAATAATATAGAAATTATTTTCTGTGCGTTAAAAAAAATTATTAATGCCAAATTATGCCGAAAACGATTGTAATTTATGCACAAATGTTTAACAAAGAACTTGTAGAAGAAAAACGGAATCTTCTCCACCGCACAAAGAAAAACTAAATTTTATATATGTGTGTGTGTGTTTTTTTTTTTGTAGGTGCTTATCTGTTAATAGTGTTAATAACTGTTAATGTATGAAAGGTGTTGAGTGCCTTGACGGAAAGACCAATTTCGCGCAGTGTGTTACTGATACGAAAGGCGTCGTGCACGGTTGTTCTGTTGATCGTTACCTTGGCCAAACCATACCATACCGGCATTCTGATCAGTAGTGAACTGATAGTGGTGGTGGCAGTGATTGTAGTGCGGCAGCATTGGTATCAATGGGTGTGGGTGTGGGTGTGAGTGTGGCATAACGCAAAATCAGTTACGCGAAATTGGTGACGAAAAAAAATGTTTTTCCAGCCCAAAAACATATATATGTTAAACAATGAGAAAGAAAATATTAAAAGAACCTCGGAAAAGGTCGGACGACTCAAACAGACGGCATTCCGTATAGACATATTGTTTATGTTATGTGCGAGTGCGTTCGAAAAAACGAAAGATACTTGGCCCACAGACGTCAGAAAGATAGATTTTGACAATGTTGTCTTCGATATTATGTATGATATTATTATTATACGAATGGGATGGAACGACGAAGATTGAGAGAAAAACGAAAATATCTGATAAAATTGACAGGACACCGAGCTCGTTAGGGGGTGGGGTCTTGGATCAGAACAAAAATAGAGGAGAATGGTCCAATAAACTGTGCGGTATGCACGAAAAACCTATAGTAATAATGTTACTACCTATAGTAAATAGTAATATAATATTGATCTGATCTTCACATTTAGACGGTTCAATCGATTGCACCTGCAACAGCAACCGAGAGTTTTTGCGCAAATTCGATTTCCCGGTCATCGGCGTGTAAGAGCAAACGAAAAAAAAAATACGAAATAGATGACATTCGAACCAATATGAGAATATTAGACATTGTATTAAGAAACGTCGATAACTGAAATAGTGCGATTTTCAATACAGTCTCGTTCAAAAGCTAATACAACCCTAAAATTTTTGTACTATTCTATAATGCGAGTATTACAATAATCGGAATGCCATACATACGTTGTATTGATTATACATCTTAAATTTGTCAATAAATTTTTCTAATTTGATAATATTTGGATATTATATTTACTGCGCACAGACGGTGGAAATGTGTTATGAATTATCGTTGTAAACAGCATAATACGTATTTAAAATATATACAATAGCTATGGATGAAACAACGGGTGAATTGTAAACTCATTTGTTTAGAACATTTTGATTTTACTTGCTGCGTGTTTCTATTTCCTTTCAGAACACTCGGTAATAATTTATTCGGAAATATGTAACTATTCGATTACTAGTAGATCGAGTTCTCATTCACCCACGGGTGCCCATACATACATAGGTACTTACCCATAAGTTAAAGACTACTTAAAAGTATATTTCAAAGTTGATACTCGTGTACTAACAGAAAATCATATTTAAAATAATTTATTATATATATTTTTTAAATACATTAGTTTTTCAGTTATTAATTGTAGTAATTAGTAATAAAATCTAAGTACTAAACAAATATATAATCAATGTATGAGTACACTATATAATCAGATTTGATGAAATAGTAATTTATTTATACATTTTATACGGTAAACTATCATTCTGTATTTTTTAAACATCTAGGTAATAATTTATTAATTTGTTAAAATATTAAATATTTACTAATTTCTAATGTCTAAATTAAAAATCCACAAAAATATCAATTGAGTGTACTAAAATATTGAATAATATTATAAATTATGATACTACAAAAACTATGTTCAAGTATCAAATATTCAAGAGTGGAGTTATTAGGTATATATATATTAGTGTCCGTTAATTTACAAATATTTTCAGATTAACTTCGTAACCCCCTAAATTTTTTCCTTTTTATAAAGGAATACTTGTTCTAAAATTTCAAACGTTTATGTTTACATTAACCCATGCCGCCGACGCTCTAAGTTTTAAAAATTCGTGTTTTTTTAAAAAGTTTACTTATTTTTCAATTTATCTAATTACACACAACTTATAGAAAAAAAAATTAATAAATTAAAATAATCATAAAGTATGCTCTACAAAAAAGATTATTTTCATTTTTTACCCACTACCCATTTTAAATGTACAAAATAACATTAATATGAAGAAAATACAAAATAATACGTATTTTTGAAAAATATTGAGGGTTTTCTTAATAAATATTATGAACTATTCCTTGAAACTTAAAAATTGTAATTATAAATTATTTTACAAAATAACATTAAATATACCAGCTGATATTTATAATTTTTACATTAATACATTTTGTTTTAGCGTCTCTTTAGTCGTATTTGAAAAGGATTGTCAATGAGTTTGAACACATTGTAAAATATATGCTTGCTATTAAAATATGCTAAAATATGTTGCTGTTCCTCATTTGTTGTCAAGATATTTTTAAAATCTTTTGCAAGTTTCACACTCTTCTCTGCTGTATCGTTTACAACCTTAATGTGTACTAGAACTCTTTTTACATTCTTATAATGTTCATCAAATGGCCATTTTTTTGGATTTTTCTTCAAAAATTTTTTATTGATTTTGAATATGTTAAAAATATTTAAACTGGCCTCTGATACGAAGTAATTTATTTCATTTTCTGAAAATTAATATAGACAACGTTCTAAAAAAAATTATGTTTTCATTTTCAATATTAGGCAAAATAATAAACAAACCTAAAATTATCGTCAATTTCTTTAGCAACAATTCGTTTGGAATAATTTGTATTCGCTGGATATTGTGATGCTTCCACCATTTTTTTTTTTACAAAAACTGGAATATTGTAATCAAAAAAAGCAAATCCAATTGCCTCTTCTTACAAATACCCTAAATGGTGTGCAAATTTTGCAAAAGCTTCTTTTGAAATTGACTGATCTATACTTTCATATAATTCTAAATCTCTTAAAAATTGTAAGTCGTTATACGGTGAATCAATTGTTGATACACATTCAAACCACATTTTTATGTACAAGCGAACAATAAATACACATATATCACCAAGAGATGCTTTGGATATTTTTGGAAATTTAAATTGATTCCACAACATGAACATTTTCAAACAGTATATAGCACGAGCCATCCACCTTGCGTGGTGAATTGCTCCGGGTGGACGAATTTTTATGCTATACATTTGTGCCAAATCATCACCACCCAAAAATAAAACATAAAGTTCAAGTAATTCTCTGTATTCATCACGAACTTGTTTAATTTGTAATTTTGAACTTAAAAAATTAAGAATTTCTTCTTTCTTGTTTTCAAGACCAAACCGACATTTTTTGTTAGTAAATCCACTTATAAATTTGTTTGGATTAATTGTACTCCAATTTTCTTTAAATTCTTTAAACATTAGGATATCTGGACTAGTAGTAACTTGTTTTATTTTTAAATCAAACACAGTAGGACAAGCTCAAAGATGTGGTGCCTACAAGGAAGGTAGAGGAGATTTTTTTCCAAAGTAATTTCAATAAGAACACAAGCACCATTAAATCGTTCCGTATTCGAAGCAATAGTATCGCAACATAATGCTTCCACAATAGTTGGTAAACCCCAATCTTGTAATGCATTACAAACCGCCAATGCTTGTTCTTTACCTGTTGAACGTTCGAGTTTAGGAACAGCAATTAACTGTTCCAAATTTTCACTTGTAACAACAATTGATAAACGTTCTACTCGATTGTTTGTATTATTATTAGCTGGTAATAGTTTTCCATCCCAATGGACGACAGCAAAATTTGGCATGTTTCCACAAAACTGGGTTTTTATTCTTTCTGAAATATTCTTACGTAATATTTTACGATATTCATAAATTTATGACCGATTAATAACTCGATCATCGATATCATGTTCTAATGCTTCAGCTACTGTTTTTATTACAAATACGGCGTCTCTTACACTCAATTGACAACGATCTAAAACAGCAACTAATATTTCGGTTATAAATTTTTTTTTTCCACGTCGTTTTATTATGTCTGAAATCAATTCATTTTCCAGGTCAGCTGTTTCAAGACCGTCTTCATTTTCAGCTCCAATACTCGAAATTTCGTCACATGAAACAACCGTTCTAGAATTAATTTTTGGTATAGTTTTAATTGAGACACGGGATCGTCTTTCGTCTTCTACAATTTTTCGTTTTCGAGATCGTTCTTCCTTCTGTGATGTTTTCATATCAATGTTCCCAAAAGAACCCAGTCGACCAGGTTGTCGTTGTTGTATTAGAAATCGTCTATCTTCCTCCATTTTAATACTCTCAATTGCGTCTACACGTGCAATATCAAAAAGAATGTTTAAGTCATCAACAAATTTATTTTCTCGTTCACGAAACATCTTTCCTACTCTGTTTGCGTTTTTTTGAAAAGAACGCTATTCCTCATATAAATTGAATAGTTTGTTGACGCAATGTGACTCATATCTTATTGGAATCCTAGCCTTAACCCAAAAAACTATACACTCTCGTATGGTTAGATTCGTGGCTTCCCGAACAGATAAATTAACACGACGAGTATTAAAAAATAATACCTGAAAACTTGACGTTTTGATGGTAGTTTTGCTCCGAGAATTTGTGACTCAATATTACCAACTAAAAAAATTCAGGTCGTCACTTCTTAAAGCACACAGTAATTTTAAAGAAAAAATAATGCGCGAGTAAGAGTATAAGTAGTTAATAAAGAAGAGTAATATTAATTTTTAATGAAGAAATAAAGTTACAATATATAATGTGCATGAAAACTCGAATACTGTACCTATTATATTATGATATATAACGATATTTGTTTGAACATTTTCAATTTTTGTGTTTGTAGCGACCTGTCGTAACATGTTGACATTTGCGTTCATAAGGAAATTTAGTCGGCAACAATAATGATGTAGTACACGATAAACATATTTAGTTTCAAACTATATATTTGTATAATTAATATAACCCAATAATTAATTATATTTTACAATACATGAAATATACATTTTTAAGTAATATGATGTTTTTCAAAAATACGTATTATTTTGTATTTTCTTCATATTTATGTTATTTTGTACATTTAAAATGGGTAGTGGGTAAAAAATGAAAATAACCTTTTTTGTAGAGCATACTTTTATGATTATTTTAATATATTAATTTTTTTTCTGTAAGTTGTGTGTAATTAGATAAATAGAAAAATAAGTAAACTTTTTAAAAAAACACGAATTTTCAAAACTTAGAGCGTCGGCGGCATGGGTTAATGTAAACATAAACGTTTGAAATTTTAGGACAAGTATTCTTTTATAAAAAGGAAAAAATTTAGGGGGTTACGAAGTTAGCCCGAAAATATTTGTAAATTAACGAACACCCTAATATATATACACACACATACATGCATTATTTAAATAATTAATTTTTATTATTCAGTCGTATTATTGTTTTATTATTTTAGTTATATTAGTTATTATTATGTATACGTGTATGATAACAAATTATTCATTTTCATTTATAAAATAACATTTATTTACCAAAGATATTTGCGGATTTCCTATAAAAAATTATCTAAACACAGAACGATTGTAATTATAAATCTCGTACACACACAGACCACAATAACTAATATACGCTTTATATAAATAAATATTATATCAACTGGAAAACAATATTTTTTTATTAATTATTTAATTAAAGTTATTGAAACTGAAATTGACTAACGTTAACTTATTACGAATTTAAAAATTAGTTGTTATATTTTATTCTATATAATTGAATTAAATCACAATAGGAACAACTTAAAACAATTGTTATCTTCATGTGTTATCTAGAATTTGTATATTACATGATCGAATTTAAAATTTACAAGCGGTATACTAGTTTATGCAGGTGATTTTATTTAAGTATAATTATTTTTTTATACATAATATCATGTATTTAGTTTATGTATTCTTCACTTAAATTAATTATTTAAAATAATCACTATATTTATTGTCTTTAAGATACATGTGTATAGTGGTATACTCAATATGTGTTATACAATAATTATATTTTAATATATAGATGTGTGTTTATATATTTATTTAGATATTTAGTCATTTACAATAAATCACGAAATAAACATTGAAGTAAAGATATTGGTAGAGTATTGCGATTGAAATTGATTTCATTGAAGATATTAGTTATTTAAATAAGGTTTACAGCGCACGAATGAGAAATGTTATTAAACGTTAATTTCAGCAAATTTATTATATTAAAATAATCAATAAGAAACGTTAATCTAAATTTTAAATAACATTAGGAAATAAAATTTTAATTATAAATAAATGATCCATACATATATCACCAGCCTAATAACTCATAAACCGGTGGTGGCTCTAGCATTTGATTTTTTTTAGGGGGTGGGGGGCAAAAAAATGAGTTGATGATCTTTTTTTCGCTAATTTTCTAATAATAATTAAGGTCAACAATTATTGGGCGAAGATGCAACATACTATTTATCACTTAAAAACCAAAGAATAAAACTAAAAACATACTAAACATAAATAAATACAGTCTACAAATTATAAATTATAATAAAATATCTATTTTCGGTTCTTACTTTTTGCAAATATATGGATATTTCCATGTGGATATGCATGGGAGTGAGACAATTACGCCTATCTTCAATCATTCGTGTACGCAGTCAAGTTTTAAGTAGACGTAACGTTGAAAATGATCTTTCAGCTGTCGCCTACACTAGCTGGCAAAGTTACTAGTATATGTATCAGAGAATGAATCATGGGAAACATATCAACATCACAAAACTCATGCGCATCTAGAACTGTTTCTTGAATCTTAGTCCTACCCACATTTTTATTTACACATTGCCACTTTGCTAGCCATACATCATACTTGGTTTCTAGATAAACCATATTATTATCCGAAACACCACTGTAAATCCCTGATATTTTTATAATATTTTTAAAATTTTATTGGCGTCTTCTGAATTTTGTAAAACTTCAAAATCCATTGTGACTGGCATAAAAAAAAAAGATCGAAAGAGTTTAAGACATCTGAAAATCGATTCTTTAGATCATTTAGAACAGAATCTAAGATTGGTATATAGGTGGAAGTTTTATTAAATTTTTCTGGATTAATATCTGAAAGAGAGTGATTTGACCTATACAAATATACTGATATTTTTGGTATCCGTGGTTTTATAATATCAATATTCAACTTAGACATATTTATATAAAAGTATATGATAGAACATATTTTGTGCTTTTTTAAAGATTTGTTGAAATACTAATTTCATATTTTCTCGTTTATTCTATAAAACTGATAAAATATCTTTATAAGCATCAATAGCAAATACAGCGTCTAGTTTAGTAGATTAATGTAGTGGACTAAATGAAAGCATTGTTCCTAATATCACTAAAGACAAATGTTATAACTATAAATTAACTATTAGTTACAGTCTTCAGAAGCGAATGTGCCTTAGTTGAAATATTGGGTATACGAGTCCAATGAGTTATTTTTTATAATCCTTTGCATATCCTAAACAACATAATACAAAATTGAATTGTTTCATCGTGGTTTTCTTGCCACCATGTTTCACAGAGTCCAGAAAATTACCGACCAAGAAAATTACGAAAAATGATCATAATTTTGGCTGATGAATTTGATAAAGGTATAATTTTTTTCATTTTAGATATTGTATTCTAAGAGACCAAGATATTATTAGACTTTTTAAGAGATTTATTCAAAGAATGGTTCATACAGGACATATCGTGCAATTTTTTGAACAGCACT
Source organism: Schlechtendalia chinensis (assembly GCA_019022885.1). Lineage (NCBI taxonomy): Eukaryota > Metazoa > Arthropoda > Insecta > Hemiptera > Aphididae > Schlechtendalia > Schlechtendalia chinensis. The sequence continues at coordinate 63,918,921 of CM032339.1, forward strand.
ATTGATCTCCAATGACATAATTGCACAGTTGTCTATACTGATTCCAACGCATTTTTCTTCCAACTCTAATGAAAACTTTTTACAATCATCAATAACAATGTGTTCTAGTGTTTTTCTAGATGGACGTATTTCTTCTCCCTCAATATCTTCAGTTCGGATTGCTTCATAGCATTCTACAAAGATGAAAAATTCTTCTCGGATTGTCTACTTATACACATATCTCAGAGAAACACTAATCTGCATCTGTTGTCTAATCAAATATAATTGAAAACCAACGAAATTGACGTACTTTTTCGATCACTGTTTGTACAATATCTTCACCACATAAATTTATTGGTTCATTCTGATTGTTCTTTCCAATGTATGTTTCATTTGCTGATGTATTTTTAAATTATTCTCAAGTTCAGTACTTCCAGAGGAAACTCAGAAGCGCAAATTTTTTGAATATTCCCACCCTTATCTAAAATTCTAACCGATTCTGATGACATTAGATCTTGTTCTAAAACAGACCCATCGCCTCATAAAGGAAAAATTTGCTGTCCGCACAAAATAATCTTCTCAATTATTGGACGAAAACGAGAGCGATTTTCTGATACCTGAACTAATCGTTGAAAATTAACTTGATTGACATCTTCCAATTGGGGAGCATGATAAATCATTAAAAAGTTTAAAAAAAAACTGCATCTTTATGATATTTTGAATTGTCATGAGTTGTAAGATGGCTATCTTTACCATAAAGCTTTACAAAAAAAATAAGAGGTTTTTTTATTAACATTCCTAACTACTACTCTGATGAGATCCATATTCACCAGAAAGGTTACATAATACTTGAAATACCGTGGTGAAATAGAGATCAAGTCAGTGATAGGCATTAAGATGATGAAGTTTAACGTAATGCAGAACATCACTGCTACTTTTGGAATGTAATAAGAAAGGAAAATTATATGAATTGGGTGGATACCATGGGTGTTCCAGTAATTAATATTTAGTTAAATCGTTCAACTCATTATTTTTATTAATATAAAAGCCTATATTGTAATCAAATGCACAATCCATATAGAAATTATTCGTTTCTGTTGCCTCAATATCAACGAGATCGGAAACTGTAAATAAAAACATTCATTGGAAACTGAAAAAAACGTTTTTGGTATTTTTTGTTTTATATATATATATATATATACCTAACCCTTGCTATATAATATTAGACTATAGTTTATATCTAATTTTGCTGTATCGTATAATCATTTACTATTTATTACATTAAGCTAACAAATTATATTAACGCACATTGTTTATAATTTTTAAGCTAAAGAACAGGGATATTTAATTAATGCAAAAATCTATCAAGTAACAAACATTTTATATTAAGCATAGTACAATAAAATTTAGATATAACATATAGAATAAATAGATACCTAATAAAACAAATATTTAAATCAATTAAATTACACAGAAAATAATAGGTACATATCAATCTAATATCTGTTATCATTGACAAGCGTTGACGCGACAGTGTCTTTGGTCGTGAGTCGTAATAATAAGAAATAAACCTAATTAGAATTATAAATAGAAAATCCTAAATTCCCAAAAGTCGCAATTTTCGGTGATGAATGGTTTCCACCCCGCTTCTTTGCCTAAGTCGAAACCATACTACGTTGGCTTACAGAGCAGAAATATTTATTGACATAATACGCGTTTACGGTATACGACCGTCTTATTTTGGGTAACGCTGTATAATAACGGCAAGTTTTCGTTCGCCACCAGAGCTCATTTTTTTTAGGAATTTAAAATAGGCCTAGTCTTCTGGACCCCCTCTAAATCCACCACTGTATATGTTGCTGTTGTCGTCGTTATTATTAGTAGAAATAACTCACTTATAGAATTATTTTTTGTAGAAAAAAAAATTATTTTCAAAATACGATACATGGCTACGATATAGTTACAAGTATTTGTGAATTATCGTAGTGTATTATATATTATGTTAATATAAACATGAGGCAGAGCTGTAAAATGAACTTAATATTTTTTAAGTATTTTATGAAAAAAAAAATTGTACTATTACAGTCACGAGTTGTGACTATTACAAATATATTGTTATTTTTTATTTATCAATTAGATAGGTGGCGTGTATACGTGGCGTGTTTAGGTTTGTGAGTCATATGTTTTAATACTATTTTTGAGAAATATTTATCTTTACAATACAAAAACACAATAGTATAATGTACTCCATGTTTACATGTCATGTAAACTTTGAAATAGGATGTGAAAAATAGGAAAAACCATGATCATCATTAGACCAGAAAATTGATAGTAGGTTATAACCATCACAAAATATGAATATAATATAAAATAATATATCCATTAAAAATATATTTAATACGTTTAATAGTATCAAATTAAGTTTTTTCTTATGAAACTCAATAATAGCAATACCATAATATCGTTTTAAAATTTACACTATAAATTGATAATTTATAGTAATAAATCGATCAAATCTAAACGAATCTAGTCCACCATACGAAATTACAAGTTATACCTAAATTTTTACATCACATTTTTATTTTGACCACGAGATTTATAATGCAAACACATATTCGTTTTAAGCGATTGGGGTTTTTTAACTTTTCTATAAATAACTCTTACTTATATTGAACTCAAATGAAATTTCTAACACATTAAAAATGTTGATTATAACATTCATATAATTTGATTGATATCTTTGAGTAGTTAGTACTTGCACTTAATGTTTAGGTACGCATCACGTTATATTTTTATCACTGTGGAGTTGTGAACTGTTTCTCGAAGATTAACCCTAATGAATTACCTACATAACCTCGTTTATATTCCGTCCGCATAGGCGTATTTTAATATAGTTTGAGGTGGGATATATTTTATCTGGGACATCTCAATATAATAACTAATTTTAATCTTATTTTATCGCAGTATTATAAGACTCGATTAAAATGTCCACATTTTGTTCACTATTTAAGCTGCTGTTTTTTTTTTTTTTTACTTTATAAATACGATATTTAACATCAAATATCCACATGAGTATACATAATGTATTGTGTACATATGCATGATTGAACATAATTTATTGTACGATGAAATAAGTGTATACATTTTTAATTATAAACTTTTTAATAAATTACAAGTGGGTAAAATATTCGTATGTAATCTCTTAAAACTATATTGTGTCTTGAGACTTTCGAGTGGTGTGTGAAACGGAATCGATAAATTTAATGTTTATACTCAAAACCGGCTCACTGCGAAACATTTTTTCTAATTTTTCGTTATCTACTCTGAAGTGATAACAATTACGTGTGATAAACTATTATGCGAATATAATGATTCCCATCGCCCATACATTTATGTAAAAATCGATACGGTATTTTTAATAACACATATCGAGTAGTCACCGTCTGAATGTAGCTATAAAGTATTATACACGACACGGCATAAATATAGTAAATCCATACTATCTGTTAAAAGTAATGCGAAGATTCAATTCGCATGCAAAGAGAAGAAATTGAATTATGATAAGGATAACGAATTTTGAAGAAACAGTGGACTGGGTTGGAATCGTATCGCAGTGTCCGGGATTCATTACAGAACACATATTGTCCATAAAAACAAGGACTCTCATTTAATATATAGATTGCAAACGAATTTATATTTAAGGCGTAAAATTTTAATTTAAATGAATTAAAAATTTGCATCCATAAAGAAAATGTCAACAATTTTAACTTCCGAAAAGATACGTCCCAACGAATATGCTATCTTCTCCTTCTCGTGTCAACAAATAATTTTTAATTTATTTAAAATCATAAAACAATATATTTTATCAAAAGTGTTAAGTGTTTTGGCACAGTTTTCTACATTCTTCTTGGTCCATTGGTAATTTGACCCATCCGAGTATAATCTGTGATATCGTTTTCAATAATTACGAATTAGGAATGCACCGATATCACTTATTACAGTTATCTTTTCGAAATTTTGATATAACACCTAGGATTAAATTTTGTTAATCTATGAATCGATATTTAAAAAAAATCCGATCTATAGGATTATCAATCTTCAAAACCGATAACAATCATATAAAATATTTTATTTCTAAATTAAAATCGTAAAGTTTTTTTTTGGTTGCTTAGTAGTTGTAATATTTAGTATATAAAATAATATTTAAATTTAATATTTTATGGTTTTATAATCACTGATTTTAATCAGCGTGCGATTTTAAATTATCATAATTGATTTTCAATATCGGTTTATGTATCAGGTTCAGCATTGATATTAATAATATCTTGATCGTCTCGCGAGAAATCACATACCTACGAGATTTCATTAGAAGATTATGATTGGTTACGAGATGTATCTAATACCGTAGGGATCGTAAAACGAATGATATGGATATGGTTGTGTTAATATCGTTGCGTGCATTACACGCGCACATGTGCTTACGCGCGTTTTGCGTGCGGGACTTACCGGCCGGCAGCAGCGGTGTTATCGATACGATTCGCCCGAGGAGGCGGTTGTGTTATCGATGCGTGTCGCGAGGTGGCAGCGGCAGCAGCGTCGCCCAGCCCAATAGTTTTTCTAATATAATATAATATGACATGATATATAGCTTGCCGGGGAGCCGCGCCGCTTGTTGCGATGGCGTGCCGCGGAAATTGATCGTCTCCGTCCGCCGAATTCGCCCACAATGATCTGTATAATATTCAATACTATTTGCTGTCTAACATGATGGTTCGTCCACGCGATTTAACGACGTGCATACCATTTACAATACAGGTGACAGGTGATCGTGGACGTTTTTCTCACGTACATACGCGATCGCACGCGCACAAAAATTCGAAAAAACGCGCATGTAACAATAATAACGATAATTATAATAATAATAATAATAATAATAATAATTAATTATTATTATTATTATTTCGTTATTTCGGGTGGCGATTTGACGAGCGTATCGTGACACTCTACACGTACGCGGTCAGACGATAACATAATATAATGCTATCTAGTTCGGACTTACCGAGATTTCCGTTCGTCGCCGCCGGTTCCGGAGACTATCCGCGGCACGCGCACACCGCACAACGCACGCGGTATTAGCTCGACAGTCAATAATTATTCGATTGTTTTTCGATTTTTCGGTTTCCGCGAGGTCGCAACGTGAATTATTTCGCATACGAATCTGTCGTTTTGTTGTTGGTGGTTTTTTGCGTCTGGCCGTACTTATTTATTTGCCGAACGACGTGGCTTCGCGCTGCGTGCGCCACGAAGTAACAAACAAAACGAAATCCCGTCCGGTTCACGACATCACCGCGTACGCGATCTGGGGACACTACGGTCGTCGACGACGTTTCGGGAGCGGTGTGGTGGCGTCACAGTCGGCGGCGGTGGCGGCTCTTCGGGTTCCTTTGCTCCGAGGGGAGGATAAATGCGTTGCGCGCGCAACCCCGTCACCACGCTGCCTCCTGGTCGTGTATATATATGTATGTACATGCTTAAACGTACCTCCGCCAAAGTCCTATCGTTCCAGAATCCGACGCGTCAGTATTTTTTTTTTTTTTTTTTTTTACCGTTTTCCCCCTCATAGCTCTCGCGTGCGTTCTATTTAACCCAGTTTCGTTTTTTCGTCGTTTTTCCTTCTTTTTGCTCCCGTTCTCGATCGTACACGTGCGCGCACTACCATAACACCGTACGTTCAAAACTTTTATTCCAGGGGTGTTCGGTTTTTTTTTTAAATTTTTTTTTTACTTTCATCTTATAGACAGAAACGACAGTGAACGTTTATTCACCCGTGGCGATATCTCACGTGCCCGATCGTTTCGAATGAATAGTCGAACGATGATTTTGACGATATCGTACTAGTCACATAATATGATCATTATATTGTAGTCCCCGTATTTGATAAGTAAGACCATCATGAGTAGTTGTTCTCCCGAATATGTATTGCCTATTGGTTAGAGCGTCATTTTTTTAAACTATTTTCTAAAATAAGTAAAATGGCCATTGACATATAAGCTATCTTAATTCGTTATACATATATTTAATACCTACGAGAGCTTTAAATATTAATGCCAAATTTATATTTTATTCTTTGTTTTATTATCAATTGAATTTCGTGTTCTAAAATTTTTGTTTTTAATTTTAATTTCAACTATTCAAGTGTTCAGTCATTAAGATTTCGAATTCATTCTTAATTAACTTTTATATAATTATGGCTCAGATGTTGAATATTTTGTATAAGTTGGATATTTCTATGTAACACATTTAAAAATATCTTAAATATACAAACAGATTTTAAAAATTACATTCTACATCAATATATATTAGATAATATTATTTCACACCAGAGTTGCTTTCATTATATACACAATTTCTTTAATTTATGATTTTATGATTTATGATTTAAGTCCATGATGTTTATTATATTATTCATATTATTCTCTATGTAATTTCTGTCATATTTCTTTATGCAATTTTTTCTAACTAATTTTAACTTTAATTTATTTCTTAGTTGTATTTTATTTGTATTAACCTGATGATGACATTTCGTCGAAACCGATAGTAATAAACACACATATACAACAACTTTTATATATATTTTTCTTTAATCAACGTAATACTCATTGACATTTTGTATATATATAAATATAAAAAAACAAACTATATATAAGTATAATAACATAAAATAACCCGTTTTTGACGACGACGGCAATCGAACGGCGGTAGTTATTCCGATAGTCACTGCCGGCGGCGTTGGTAGTGACAACGGTGGTGCAAAAAGGTAGACGGTGACCGACGACGGTAACAGTAACGCAAAAAACCAAACGGTAACGGTAACAATGAGTAATAAAAAGTATTTATTACAATATATATATATATAATAAGTATATAAGACGACTCGCCGACGACGGACAGAAAATAACGATAAACGGCGATAATGACGGTAATTATAGATATTGGGTGCATCGGTCAACGCTCCGCTAGTATGGCAGCAATACGCCCGAAAAGTAATTCAGTTATTTTAGTGTAGTTCCGATGTTTAAAAACTCACGGTTCTCCTTATGAGAGATATCGTGTGAAAAACAAAAAATTGAATTTCAAAAATTTTACTAAATGGTACACACAGGATTCCACAAAACATTATACTGCCCTCAAAAATTTGTTCTTATAAAAAAAATTCTATGCTATAGATCAGTTTGATATTTTGTCCTCCATATTTTTTAGAGTGTTATTTAATTGTTCTTAGGCCTTAGCTTTCTTTTCCTTTCAAACGCACTTTGTATGCGTCACTTTATCGCATGCACATTTTTCTACTTTCTTCTTATATTACATTTCAATCGACATTTCTCTCCCTTCTTTCATAAACAAAATCTAATAACTGCCGGTTATCACGAGAGAATATAATATAGGCTTTTACATTAGACTATAAGAATGTTCTCTCAAGAAGTTCACAAACTGTATTAAAAAAATTTAATAAAGTACTTCCGTAGAAAGGTTTTTGTTCTTTTTGTTTTATTTTGTATGCGTGTACCCCCAAAAAATGATATATATTTGTATATATGTGCACATACACACACATGAACAATTTACAATGAATATATTACATTATTTATTATTACAATTACAATATAATGGGCAAAGTAAACGGGTAATTAATTTTATTTTATTTATAGTCATTAAATTAATGATGTTCCTTCATTACAAAAGAAGTATCTCGTACAAAAGAATGAAACAAAAATGTATCTCCTTCAACGCTAGCGATAAGAAACGATAAGAATTTAGGCAACGAGTTATAACAACGAATAATTTAAATTAATATCGTTGATGGATTAATTTCAGTACTTTCTGTGATTTTTTCCGCTTGTGTTGACTTACAAACATTTGGTTAATGTAAAAGCATATTATTTGAAAAAAACAAAGTTAAATTAAAATTGGCTGACGAAAAATTGTATATAGTTTTTTAATTTAATGACGTATTCTATAAAGTCTTTAAGGAGATAAGGACAGTTACGTATTTAAAAAAGGACACGAGGGGCCCAGGCACACCTTTTTCCCAGTGTTTATATAGTGTTTAGTATAATAATTGGTGATTAATAAACTTGAAATTAACTAAGAAATTTAAAATTCATATATAAATATATACTTATCGTTATATATCTATATAATAAAATTAATATATACACAGATAGCATGATAAAATGTATATTAACTGTGATATAAATATAATATTTATGATATATTTGTGGGTTTCATCCAAAATATTATATTTTAATTAAATTATTCACAATTGTCATTATTTTAAGGACTTTCTATATGTATATATTTATTGTATTATTTCTTATCTGAATTTTTAAAATTTCATATTTCCTAAATAATGATCACATAAGGTTTTTCACTTATATCTTACGTCTTACCTTGTAAATTTCTCTCTGTATCATATTCATGTATGCGTAGTTTCATGATTATTTTTTACTATGCTTATCAGAATATATGAGTGCTATAAGCAAATTAAAAAAAAAATTATATATATTTCAAAACGTTAAGAGCTAGAATAAGAAACAAGTTCTTTATTCATAAATAAAGACAGGGTAATAATTATTATGTATTGGTTATTTCTACCTATTTGCTAATAATGTAATATAATATATCTACTAGTTCATAATGTTAACAATACATAGAACTTCAAAAAGAAATCTAAAATTTTGGATTATTTTAAGAGTAAAAGTAATGAAGCTGTAGCCCATAATATTAACAATGATTTGTTGAATTTGAATGTAGCTCATGCAAAAATTCATAATCGTCAGATTAGTGAATTATCATTACTAATATATATAGTATAGTAAATATTATATCGTAGCAAATATGAAAGATATTACAATTTTATTATGTATAGAGTTTTGACAATATGTAATTATTTCGGAACACGAGTCCTAAAAGTTATTTATAAAATGTAATCGATATAACGGAACTATAAGTGTGGTTTTTCATTTGTAACTACACGTTAAAAATAATACGTAAACATTATGAAAAAGATTATTAATAAGAGACTAGATGTTTCTACTAGCTCTGTCAGACCCGAATTCTCCTGACCAACTCGAAAATATATATTCTAAGGTGTATGGTCTCATGCTCGTGTCATTGTGTTTTGTCTAGTGATGTGCATAATCGAGTAAAAATGATAAAAAAGTAATAAAAAAAAAACTAGAATATTGATTATATTATATAAAATAATAATCGATTATGTAACCCAGTGATTTTTCACTCAAATTATAGTCATTCGGATTACTCGAGTAGGAGATACCTTATTTTGGACTTATTTTTATATCCATAGTCCAAGACTCCAAACAATATAAATAATTATTATTATCGTTGTTATTTTTAGACAACGTCTTTCTATGTAGAACAAAATATCTCAACAAACCGGATCTATATAATTTTAGTTTTATAAATATTATCATATTGTCAAATGAGTATATATTATAATACATATTGCATATATACATATTGCCAAATGTTTATAAATGTATATACTCATATATTGTTTGTATTTTATACAATTATAATAAATTATATTTAACTTTAAATATATATAATATAGTGACCACTATAATATTAATTTCCTTATAGGTACATATTTATTCAATTGTACTCCAAGCGTGAACACCCAACACTGACGAACAGTCTGTATTCAGTAGCTATTTGTAAATAAACTTGATTTATTTTTTTTTAATTTAAAAAAAAATCTGGCTTTAAACAACCAAAAGCAGATTATCACCTAAAAATCTAGATTACATATTTTTTTTAAATAGTAATTTAAATTTGTTTTAATAATCAAATATCGTTAGATTTATTAATAATTATTACTTTAAATGTATAGAATAATTTTAATTTTTCTATTATTTGTAATAATTTGTTAGGTTAGAGTTAAAATAAAAAAATAAGTAAAAATGATTTTATGATTAATAGACAATTTTATTTCGATTGATTATTCCAAGTCATTATATCAATTGAAAATTTAAAGTACCTCATAATTATATAGAGAACTGCTGCATTATAATGGAATACTGCATTAGTTGCAAATAGATTTTTTTAGATTATTTTAAAACTAGCGAAAGATTTAGCATTTTTAATTACTTGTATTCAGTTTTCAATAGGTTTTGAAAAACTATTTACATGTATGCAATGATTGACAATATCAAAATCATTTGTGAATATTGACAGAAAATAAAACATATTGTCATAAAATTAATAAGAATCTCCACCTTTGGTTTTATATTTTTCCTAATAAAGTTATAGTGACCATGAATCCGGCCAGTAAAAATTTATTGCGGGTATTAATTATTTAAATTTTGATAAATTATAAAAAAAAACGTATTATATAACAATTAAATCACAATATTTTTTATACTTCAATAACAAAAATGAAAATACTAAATACACATTATTTTAATTGCCGTAAGTCCCAGTAGGCAGAAGCAAACTAGTCAAAGTTGTGTTTATCGCATATAAGTTCGAAAATGTATCCCGACGTCAAAGAAAATACGTTTCTGAACGTCATTTTTAACTTTGTAATTGTTTTACAACTTATAGTTCTTACCAATTTTTGAAAACAAATTTCCAATATAAACATTACCAACGTAAAAGTTTTGCTTAGTTCTCAATTTCGTATAAGCTTCCGTAACCATTTCGTTCCTGACACTTCACTGTAGTATTAAGTTTTTAGATAATAATGATCTCAAGCATAATAATATGTGCAAGTAATGGAAATCAAATTGCTTAAGTAACCTACAAATTGTCATTTTTTGTTGAAAGCATTTATAGAGAATTTTAATGTTAATGTCAAATGAATAATTATCAATATTTAAACACTGTAAGTCACACGTTTAAACATTTACTACTTTAAACGTCTAATATTTCATTTTACACGCTAATATTTATCGATCAACATTTACTATTTATTATATTACTAACATTATACATTTATGTTCCTTATCGAAAGCCATTATCAACGTTATATAATTTAAGTTTTCCAAATCCGTGGTCAATGAATAAAACACCGTTAATGAGTTTTACAGTTTAAAGTACCAACGTACTAGTATAATTACCAGTAATATTTTACGAGTATATTTACGAATATTATTTTTAATAATAAATAAATAATTTTTATTTATAAAATTAAAATTAAGGATTTTCAAAATATTTAAATATTATTTCATGGGTATCTGTTCTAGAGTTATAAATACTTGTATTTACTCGTAAATACTTCTAAATAATTTTTTTACAAAAGTATTAATTTTAATACATTTCATTCAACCCAAATAAATGTTAAATTTATTACTGTAGTGTAATTTCAAATTTACTATTATGTTTATCAGATTTATATATATGCGGGTATAAAGTACATAAAGTCGATAAATATCATAACCACGCATGGATGTGAATGTGTCCAAAAATAGGTAATAATAATAACATCGGTACTCTCGACCACGGTACTCTGACACATTAGTTTTTCAAAATGTATGTAATCTGATAATAAAATAATAAAAATTTATTAAATTTATATTTATTAATATAGTAGTGAAAATAAAATAAAAAACAAATAAAGAGTAAAAAGAATATTCAAGAAAAAACAATTAAAAAAATTAAAAAATAAAGAAATAAAAAAGAAGAAAAATGAAAGAATTAACGAATAGAAATAAAATATAAAATTGTAGGTTAATACTCATTAATAAAAAAAAATATATAAATATATATTTAAGCATATTTAAAGTATACATTTATATATATATATATATAAATGTATACTTAAATATACAAAAATCCAATGAGTATTACGTTGATTAAAGAAAAAAGAAAGAAAATATAAAAGTTGTTATATTTGTGTGTTTATTACTACCGGTTTCGACAAAATGTATATTATATGGGTTTCTAGTAGATATACTATTATAATCATTATGAAAAAAGTACCAAAAAAATTGTTTTTGTGTGTGATAAAATTCTAGTTCCACTGTCGTTTTTAATGCACCAAAACAAAAATACTAACCGTTGAACGATAAAACATTAATATTTTTCATCAAATATATCTTTTGCGCTTGAATCTGTCTTAAGTTCTCTAAAAATTTATTCTGATATATAACAGAAACATTTTCAACTAGCAATCTGAATGGGTTTCTCACTAAGTCCAACTCATTTTCGTTGAGTTCTGGAATGTATCGTTCAAATCCGTCCTATAGGGCAGTTAAATGTTGACAAATTTCAGTGTTTATTTCCAATTTTGTAATTTGTTCTTGATGTGCTTAAAAAATTTACATATTTGATTATATTTATACATTTTTCTTGCATTTGATCATTGAGTTTATTAAGCTGCTCAGATATATCAATTAAATATACTAGACGCGTAATCCAGTCTTTATCATTTAACTAACTGCAAAATTAAATTTTTTTATGTTCTTCGAAAAAAAAATTGGGTTCATCTCTGAGCTCAGATACTCGTTTTGTCACATTTTTTTTTAATTTCCATCAAATATTTGGATGAAAAATAAGTATATTCTTATCGATATCCATATCTGTATATAACTGTTTGAAAATTTGCGAAATCATAGCGCTTTCTTCAATAAAATACGCGTCATGCGAATTAAACTTTATACCTAACCATATTAAATTACCTGTAAAAAGGTCAACCATTATAATATACTCCTATAATTGTTATCTATGGGCAACCGTCCGAAAATTAATTTATCGTTTTCAATTTAACTGATCGTAAAACAACATATTTTAACAACAAAATTCTCGTTATTTCATTACTATATTCCCCCCTTGCAGTATCTAAATTCTATATACTATTTATATATATATTATAAATATTTTAGTATTGAAAGACAATTAAATAACTATACTGCTTTTATATAACAAATCATATGTATATAATATGTATATTATGTAATAATTACAAAAATTACGATTATTTTTATATAAAAATACAAAAGTCTCACCATGATGACTGTCATGTATATCATATATACAGCTACACGAAAGGACTTATACGACTTATACGATTAGGACGTATATATTCAGATTAGTCAGTCGTTCGTAGTTAAATTGTAATTATCATAATATTATCTTTATAGAAACGCATACGTAATCATGACCAAATCGCGAGCGGAAAATTCTGAATACACAATAGTCTCTACTACGTTAAAACTAAATATGAATATTTCGCATCCTATGTCGTCGAAGGCCGATCGACATATTCGTATCACACGAGAAACATAATCAAAAGAGAAAAATATGCATTTATAGCATGAGTATATATTATCGACTCGGTGGCAGATACGATTCGTTCGTCGATTCACAGGCCGTGTCAACTTCACCGATCAATCAATCAAATATATCTTGGTTACAGTATAACTGTATATATTATTAATTTTGTCTTGATGATTGACAAGTACTTGGTCGAATGACACGATGAAAATTTAAAAAACAAAAGACAAAACAAAGATATTATCATATATGAAAAATATTACCGACATTCTTCATTAACTTTTATAAAATCATATTTAAATTGTCGCTTTTGTCGTTTGTGAAGACGGTCATATACCTTTAGTGTGCAAGGTCTGATACAGTTTGCTTAAATATTAATTATATAGCGCCTGGTACCATGAATTGGTCTGATTTTTAGAAATTGAAAAAAAACCAAGGATCGTAGATCAGTGGAATTTTGCTCCTCACACAACTTTTTAATCTACAATAAATACATATAATTTAAAATACAACGCAATTTGAGTATAAGATGATACAATAATACAAAATATTATATAGGTACGTAATAATCTTCATATACAATTTATCAACTCCATTAAAATTAAAATTAAAATTCGACAAGTTTAGCAAATTAGGCAATGAAAAACAATAGTTACAACATCAACGCTGTTAACGATGAAAATTACGTTAACATTTCAGTTATAAATTATCTTATGACATCATATTTATTGATCATTGTACGATCTGTGTATATGTATTGTTTGAACGATAAAAATAATAGTCAGTATAGTATCTTCATACAAAATTGCAGCAAAACTGGAAATTTTACTAGCAAAAATTACATTTTACACAATGTTTAAACGCACATACACAAATAATGATATAATATCATCATTCAGTGTTTATATAAAAACATTACGTTTTTTTATTGGTAAAAGAAATATTTCTTTAAAAACTATAGTCGCATAAGCGTATTTAGGAGTGGGCTTGAGTGGCCCGGGCACCCCTTGATTCATTTTTGTGCATAATAATTGGTGATTTATTAACTTAAATCAACAAAAAATTTGAAATTGATATATATATATCTATCGTCATACAGTTATATAATAAAATTAATATATACACAGATAGCATGATAAAATGTATATTAACTGAGATATAAATATAATATCTATGATATATTTGTGGGTTTCATCCAAAATATTAAATTTAAATTAAATTATTCACAATTGTCATTATTTTGAGGACTTTCTATATATATATATAAAGTATATAAATATATATAATAAAAATATATATATGTTTATATTTATTGTATTATTCTTTATCTGAATTTTTAAAATCTCATATTTCCTAAATAACGATCACATAAGGTTTTTCACTTATATCTTACGTCTTACCTCGTAAATTTCTTTCTGTATCATATTCATGTATGCGTAGTTTCATGATTATTTTTTACTATGCTTATCAGAATATATGAGTGCTATAAGCAAATTAAAAAAAAAATTATATATATTTCTAAACGTTAAGATCCAGAATCAGAAACAAGTTCTTTATCCATAAATAAAGACAGGGTAATAATTATTATTTATTGTGCACTTTTACCTATTTTCTAATAATGAAATATAATATACCTACTAGTTCATAATATTAACAATACATAGAACTTGAAGAAGAAATCTAAAATGTTGAGTTTTTTAAGAATAATAGTAATGAAGCTGTAACCCATAATATTAACGTTGATTTGTTGAATTTGAATGTAGCTCATGAAAAAATTCATAATCTTCAGGTTAGTGAATTATCATTAGATATTACAATTTTATTAGGTATACAATTCTGACAATCTATTATTATTTTCGGTACACGAGTCCCAACAGTTGATTATAAAATGTAATCGATATGACGGAACTATAAATGTAATTTTTTACTTGTATATAACTACACATTAAAAATAATACGTAAATATTATGAAAAATATTATTAATAAGAGAAAAGATGTTTCTGCTAGCTCTATCAAACCCGAATTCTCCCAACCGACACAAAAAAATATATATTCGAATGCATATGGTCTCATGCTCACGTTACTGTGTTTTGTCTACTAAGGTAAAAATTTGATTTAAAAAACTTTTTTTATTATACCCCCACTTTGAATAATCATGTCTACGCAATTGTGTAGTCGTATAATTTCAATTTCAATTTATTTAATTTATTTATTTATTTGGTAAATTATTATTTTGTATGTATATTATTATATTTTAAATAATGTAGGAAATTTCAACATGAATGTTTTTAATATTTAAAATATTACTAATTTTTTTGCGACCCTACCATT
The DNA here is from genome assembly GCA_019022885.1 of Schlechtendalia chinensis. Lineage (NCBI taxonomy): Eukaryota > Metazoa > Arthropoda > Insecta > Hemiptera > Aphididae > Schlechtendalia > Schlechtendalia chinensis. Next base: position 63,934,528 of record CM032339.1, read on the forward strand.
ATTTTCGAGATCACAAGTACGACACCTTTCGATCCTCAATTTACTTTATTGTATGCCTGTGATATCTATATTGGAATCGCTTAATAGCGAAGAAAAAAAAATGTCTTCCAAAAAGTTCAAAGGCAAAATTATACATTATATAGCTATGCGTCAAACGGTTGAAAATAAAAATAAATAAACTAAATCGTATATCTTATTATTTTTTTGGCTACTGACATATCCCTAGTTTTCACGAATAATAAACTAATTTCTATTTATCATATAAAATGAACATAACTACTCATAATACATAGTATATATTCAAAATACGAAACGAAAAGGCTAAATTTAAGACTTTGATCTATTCTTCATTCATTCCTCTACATTAAGTTCTACGTATTTTAATAATATATTAATATTATGTTAATTGAATGACAAACACATTTAGAAACCTCAAAAATTTTGGATTTTTGTTAAATATTAATTAACCTTATTTAGAATTATCGTTTTTAAGGGATAACACGCAGTCATACAAGTCACTCAATTCTATTCGTTGACTCATCATCATTAAAGTTGTATGATAGAGGTGTAAATTATGACTTCGGTTGTGTTTTTGTATGCAGTGTATGCGAGTAAATGTCATAAACTACACTATTTATGTAATTTCACCTAAATAATACAAACACATTTATAATGAAAACTATTGATTTTTTATCATTCAATCGCACTATTAATTTTTCAATTGTATAGTTTAATTTTTTTCAGTTTTTCGATTACAAACTACAAATGTTAAAACATAAACTAACCATCACGAAGATATAATGATACAAATATTATCCAACAATCAGCAAATCTATAACATAATATACATTAAAAATTGATTTAACTCGTAAAATATAATAAGTCAATCATTAAGTAACATTCTTGAAAATCTTTCTCGTTTATTCGAAAGCTTTTGGTACAATAAAAACTTCATTAAATATTGATTAAAGTATCACGCTTGGTAGTACATCATTACTGAATACTATTCTATCTTCGTCTTGGTTTTTGCACAGGAACTAAAAGTGTAAACAGAAAAATGAAAATCATACAATGTACAAACTCATTTTCTATCAACAACAATTCAAAATAATTTCAAAGGTAATAAATAAGACTGATAGCAGTAGACGCATTGAAATCGGTTTATATGAATAACTTAGATAGAAGTTTTAGAATTTTATTATTATGTTGAATTTATAAAAAAAATATAAAACACTGCAGGTCATAAAACGATTCCGATCAATGCTAGTAATTTATTATAATTAAAATATTTTATGTTTATATTTTTTTTTTTTTTTTTTATTAGAGACATATTATAAAAACAAATATTTATCTCAACCATTAAATAATAATAAAATAACAATTAACTAAATGTTTATATTTGTACTATATATATATGTATAAATATTAAGCTCAAAAACAAAAAAATACAAAAATATAAAAATTGCTCATTTTGATAATTCAAACAATTTTGTTTAAATTTATGTTTGTTTTTATTACGTTTAAAGAAACTATATTTAAAATGAAAAACGTATCTTATAAAGTTTCAACTAAATACAAATTACTATCGAAACAACATCATGCATGTCGAGATAAGCCGAGCACTACCCTTAGCTTACACAAAAAGTGTTCACGGATAAATAAAACAATTTGTAAAATTAACGTATTCAGAGTTTCAATTGACATTAATGAAAGATTTGATTAAAACGAGACTAATTAATTTAATTATTAATTATTTAACATACAATATACAAACAGTTTGGGGTTGGTTTCGCAGTACACAAAAGCCTAGTGCATACGATAAAAGAGTTCAAAGTTATCAGCTGTAGAATTGCTATTCTTATATTTAAGGCTAAATTTTTTGATATAGTATTTATAAATGTACATGCACCAACGGAGGAGAAGTCACAAGAGGAAAAAGAAGAATTTTACGCAGAGATAGAAGATATCTTATCGAGAATAAACAATAGCAAAATACTAATTATACTGGGGGATATGAATGCGAAGATAGGAAAAGAACATTTCCTTAAGCCTACTATAGGGAAGTATAGCTTACACGATATAACAAATGATAATGGTATGAAACTAATAGACCTTGCAACTGGCAAAGGATTCAAGATAATGAGCACAATGTTTCCCCATAAGGATATACATAAAGGTACGTGGAGATCACCAATGGACAACAAGTTCAATCAAATTGACCACATCCTAGTGAATGAGAGATTCACAAATTCTGTCAACGACGTACGAGTATAGAGGAGCGGATTGTAACTCGGACCACTACTTGGTAGTTGGGAAGCTCAATGTCAAGCTGAAGGCGAGACAACAGATTGATAACTCCAACTGTGTCAAAATATGAAATAACAAAGCTCGAGAATGAAGAGATATGTAAAGCCTTTCAAACCGAAGTGGGGAGATTAACACAATTAACAGAATGTTAATGAGACTCATTCTATTGAATCCCTCTGGGTGATTATAAAAACATCATTACAAAAACATCAGAGGAAATCATCGGAAAACAAGGGAGAACTAAAAGGAAACCATGGTTTAACACAGTGTGCCAAGAAGCAAATAAGAAAGAAAAGAGGCGAGATTAAAATGGTTTAACGGATACAACAAACCAACTCAATGGAATAAGATACACTACAAGAAGAAAGGAAGCCCATAATATATGCAGAGGAGAAAAAAGAAGTATGTAAATAAAATTATAGAAATGGCAGAATCAGATCACAGAGCACACAGAAGTAGACAACTATACCAGAAAGTGAATGGGATGAGAAAAGGATATAAAGGACATGAAACATTTATAAGAAATAAGGATGGAGAACTGTTAACAACAAAGATGGAAATAACAGAAAGATGGGCAGAATATTTTGGAACAGTTGCTTAACGGAGAAGACCCCGAAGAAATCTTTGATTGTATACAAGAACAACCCAATAATTGTGAATATGAAACACCTACAGTACAAGAAATTAAGACCCAAATTAAAGAGTTTAAAAAAACCATAAATCACCTGACGAAGATGTATAACAAGGCGAAATCCTAAAATGTGTTGATGAAAACAATGATTGAGATGATTCATAAACTAATTGAGAAAATATGGAATACTGAAGAGATCCCTAAAGACTGGAATATGGCATTAATTTGCCCAATACACAAAAAGGATGATAAAAAAGAATGTAACAACTATAGAGGTATTGCCTTAGTGAATATAACCTATAAAATTCTATCGTATTGCATTCTAGACAGAATCAAGCCTTTGGCGGAAAATATTATAGGTGAATATCAAGGTGGTTTTAGAGAAAATAAATCCACAATAGACCAAATATTTATTATAAGACAACTAGCTCAAAAAACCTGGAATTCGATCAAGAACTACATACACTTTTTGTAGATTTCAAAAAGGCATATGATAGTATCAACAGGGAGAAAGTATATACAAAATTTTAGAACATTTCCGAATCCCACAAAAACTTATAGGATTAATTAAAGCCACTTTAAATAGGACCATGGTAAAAGCGAAAGTTGGTAACGTACTATCAAGAGAAGTTCTGGTGAAAACAGGCTTACGGCAGGGTGATGCACTATCCCCAATTATTTTTAATTTAGTTCTGGAAAAAGTAATTAGAATGATGAATATCTCATCGGATGAAGGGGTGAAACTCGATGGAACATCAATAAGTATTTTTAGCGTACGCAGATGATATAGTACTTTTAGGAATAATATAAATACAGTGAAAAGGCTGTGCGAAAGACTTATAACAGCAGCGAGAATAGTAGATTGCAAATTAACGAAGAGAAAACAGAATATATGGAAATAAGTAGACAACGGTACGGAAGACAAGCAGAAGAGTCTCTAAAGGTAGGGCCTTATAGTTTCAAAAATGTATCACAATTTAAATATTTGGGTACAATGATCACCCAATCAAACAATATGGAGTATGAGATACTTAAAAGGATCCAAATGGGCAACAAGTGTTATTACGCAATGGGTAACTTACTTAAGTCAAGAATACTCTCAAAGACACTTAAAGTTCAGCTATACATCACACTAATAAGATCTATAGTACCTATATGGAGCGCAATGCTGGACTGTAAGGAAAAGTGAGGAATCAAAACTGAGAGTTTTTGAAAGAAAAAATATTAAGAAGGATATATGGACCATGTCGTGACCCGCAAACAGATGAATGGCGTAAAAGACACAATGAGGAGTTACATGACCTGTATGACAGACCGGATATAGTAAAGGAAATAAAAAGAAGAAGATTGGAATGGGCAGGTCATGTGTGGAGGAAACCTGATGCTATGACAAAGACGGTCTTACAAGAGAATCCAAGAGGGAAAAGACTACTAGGAAGACCCCGAATGCGATGGGAGGATTGTGTCAAAAAAGATGTAACAGTTTTCTACCCGGAGGAAGATTGGCATATACTAGCGCAAAATCGTGAAGGATGGAGGCAGTTATGTTTGGATGTGTGGTCTAAAAGGCCATAAACAAAAAAAAAAAAAAAAACAATATACAATCTACTACTCTATTATCAACTGAAACGAAATGAAAATGAAACTTTTTTTGTATATTACTTGGAATGATTAAATAAAAATAATTAAAATGTATTTTTTTATATATATTTATATATAATCTAAAAAATATATACTAATATGAAAGAAAAATTATGAATTTATTATTTTTATCGATGTGTTTTTTAATTTTTTTTAATTATTCAATTTGATTAATACATAACACAAAAAAATTTATAATTTTAACAAAATATTCTGTCATTGTTAGTAAAAAAAAAAAATGTTTTTGTAACTACGGATTTGAAAAATTGAAAATAAATATGTCTAAAAAAAAAAAAAATAAAACACAAATTTAAATATAAATTAATTTCAAAGGTTTCTAAATTTACAAGTCTTTTTAATTTTGAAAAACATACGAAAATAATTTAATTTTAATAATGTAAAATTAATTTAAGATTCAACGGCAATTTCAGTGCTGAATGCGCTGTTCGACCACCATCCAATAGTGTTGCCGCAATTCCTGATGATGCAATTGCCAGTGCTATTTTTTTCTGTGATCGTATACTTGCCAATATCATAGAAATGAGAAAAGTTTAACCTGTAGCTTTGGGCGAATCTATGAGGTACAATCTATCGCTATGATTGTTTATTGCCTCCATAATTGTGTCATATATAATGTGCTGTTCTGAAACCAATTTTGGAAGATTATTTGGAAGATTATTATATTTCCACGAAAAGCGTTACCTAAATTAAGATACCCACTGGGGACTGTCACGAAAAAGCGTTACAGAAAAAAAAACCTAAATCTCCCTTATGGTTTGTTTCCATGGCAACCATTGTTTCAGTTTTGAAAAAATTTAAATTTGAATTTGAAAAAAAATTTTCACACATAAGACATAAAATGTCTCACTTAACGCGGACTCTTATGCGTTAATCATTTTTATACTAGCTTTGAACCTAAATCTCAGCTATGTTTAGAACCTAAATCTAAACTTTTGACATTTTTTTGAATGAAGGTTGGACGGAGAACGGTCCTCTTGGTGGTAAACGACCGTGTTGTGCGAGACGTTTGTGTCATATGAGTTTATTTATAATATCTTGAGAAATTAGTGCCCAAGCATCTAAAATTGATTATTTCAACTTACGAACTGAAGAATATTGTTTGGCATCTTTATAAACTTCTTTGGCGAGTAGTCCCCAAATATTTCCAATAATATTTAGATCTAAAAATTGTACAGTGCAGGCCCTATTTTTTAGTAAACCCCTACACAAGTTGTGTAATCCGAAATTGAAAGTATGCATTACGGATTCGAGAAGTGTGTACCTACTAAATACTAATAAATAAGACTACTGGCTAGATAGTAGGTAGTACCTATACAGTACACATTATTCAAATTTTTAAAAAAGATCCTCATCCAGCTGTCATAAAATGGCTGTCTGACAAAAGAAGACGTAATAATGTTCATCTTCTTGCAAAACAGCAAGGGTGGTATGAAGGTGTTTTTGAGGAAGCCAGATTAAGCAAGACAGCTGATGAGGACTTATCTATTAATGATGTATCAATTAAATTTATTCTATATATTCCATATTAAAATAAATAATTTATTAATTGTTTTCAGATTTATTCTAGACATAAGTATATTTTCAGTCTATAAAAAAGAATTATTACTAAAAAAAAAAAATTTGACATTGTATTTAATAGTATAATCATAGAAGTTTGTTAGAGGGGGATGTGGGGAGCTTTGCCCCCACAGCTCTGTATTACTGTACTCACATCAAAAAATGTGTAGTACGAATCTTTATGAAGAATAGGGACTGGTACAGGCCAATCTAATATTGGCGTAGAATTTGTTTCAAACCATAATTTTATGATTTGAGCAATATGGATTGGCGTATATCCTGTTGAAATATAAAATTTTCTTCCTGCTATTTGCCGAAAACATTACTTATGGGTGTTAAGGAGTTTTTATACTTCAAAGCATTTATTCTACCATCTAAAAAAACCACTTCACTTCGTCCTTTATAACCAATTGCACACCAAATCATTACAGATCTTCCTCCCATTTGACGTCTTGACATTATACGTTCATATTTTCTTAAATCATGATAGTAATACGAAACTCCATCAGGACCATCCAAATTAAATTTTTTTTCATCTGAAAAATTACTTTTCTCCATCTTTTTGACCAATTCATTTTGTTTCTTGAAAATTTCAATCTTGCATTTTTATTACGTTTGTTTAACGGTGGTTTTCGTAATAGTTTTTTTCGAATGAGTGTTGGTGTGCATTTTAATAGTCTTTGCACGTTACGAATACCAGTTTTCACACCACATCGATTGAGAATTCCACGTGCAGACAAAGCAGAATTCGATGCAACTGTAATAAGCAAACTTCAGTATGTTTTTGTTTATATAAAAAAAAATATAAAATAGTTTCGTGATGTGTTCCGAGAAGATCAAACATTAGTATATTTTATTTTTAAAAAAAAATATCAAATAGTTGCTTATGATTATATAATTTAAAGAATTAATACAATGAAAGAGTTTTGTTGTAATAACGATGATATTTGTGCATATCATTACACAACTCTTAAAATTGCTCTTTTCTCACGATCAGTTAATACTTGCGGTCGACCTGTAGACTTCTTGGAATTGTAATTTTGGCTAAAGTTTACAAAATTATGTATAATCGTGGAACTTCATTTTAGTCTACGCGATATTTCCCGATTTGAAAGACTACATTCCTTATACGCCGTAATTTTTCCTCGTTCTTCAGTTTATAATGGTTTTGCTCTTCCCATAGTAAATTATTTAATAATTAATAACAATACTATAAAAACTATGCTAATATAGTATCTAATGTTAGGTTGTATTAAGTATAGTAGAACTATTACATAAGGATAATTTGATCATACAATCACTAAATACAAAACGAAACTGACTGCCTTTATAATTTTGTTGCAACAAAACCTAATAAATTCATCGATAAATCTTTGTTTATTAGTTTATGACCAAAAAAATAAAATAATATTGGTATCATTTGGGTACAACCTGAAGTTTACCAGTACATAGAATCTATTAATTATATTTGTATTAATAATAACTAGTTCCATGAAATAAATATAGAATTTTATTTGATTAAATGTTGTGCCTTTATCTTTTTGTCGCGCACTGTATATGTATTAACCATGTATAAGTACGGTGGTGACCAATCCCGGCCGTGTATACTCGACGTTTTGGCTGGTATGACTCAAACATAAGGTCTGGATATATAGTTTATCAATACGTCAACTTGGAAACGACATTTGAATTTTTATTAATATCTTATCTACTCTTATTTGCTTTATTTTATTTTATGTTATAATATCATGACCGGTTGAACCTTGTTTTTCGACATTAGATAAATATAATAATATAAGGATTAGGGTATATAAAATATATCCTGACATTGTTTTCAGATATATCCATGTATGTAGTTTTGGGCTGACGTTTCAGACTCCTTTCAGATTCCATTATCAGAGAGTAGTTACTTGGTCGAGTATTATAACTATACTCTCCTATACAACACTTGACCAAGTAACTACGTTCTGAAGATAGACTCTGAAAGGAGTCCGAAACGTCAGCCCAAAACTAAACACATGGATATATCTGAAAACAATGTCAGGAAATTAACAATCCATGAAAGCTTCAACACATTCAAGTGTATATATCTTGTAGCTACAAAGCAATAATGAAATAAAGTTTGATTTCTACTGCTTATTAAATTAGTGATTAAAAATTTGAACTAAAATTTCGACTCTAAACATAAATATCTACTATGGCCATCGAATTTGTCAATTTTACGGTCAACTATTATTTATTACCAGACGCGATAGATAATCAAAGTTATGTGGTGTGTGGTCACACAATAATATAAACAATGAGATCGGGTATCTAAACTTTTAAATAGCGCAAGAACCCATATTATGGTCCTTATGTTTTAACCTACAAATTTTTTGTTACATGAATATTTCTGCTCATCTTGTATAGATTCCAACATACTTTTGAAATCCCTTTGTTCTTTGCTAGAAATAATTATATGAGTCCTGTTATGAGTATTTTAATAATTTTCTCCTCCAAATAATAATCTCTGGATTACTTTTTTTTAAATATCAAAACAACAACAAAAGACGGTTTTAAATAATTTATATTGAATGTACATTATCCAGTGGTTGTAGTTCTAGGTAACAGGAGCACATTTTTCATTAGTTAGCCAAGTGGATTTTAGGGGAATATATGTTAACGTATTTATTAAAATCTGACAAGTTGATGTAGATTGTTTGAAAATTGTTTGTTATAATTATTGTGTAAACCTAATAAAATATTCGAAAATTGGTTTAGTACATTTATCAAATATAATAATATCAAACAATAAAAATATCGAAAATTTTATGCCAAGTTTCATAAATGTTCACTGCTTAGTTTTCTGAATTTGTATTATGATAATACAAAATACATATATACCTATATATGATTGACAATCATTGATTGTGTGACACTTCAAAATGTATAGGAAGCACGAAATGAAAGTTCCGTTAGAACCATTTTTGGGATTTTTGATATCATCAAATACAAACAATCAAATACATGTATTTACTTATTAATATTAAATAAACAATAGGATTTTAATAGTATGGACTTATTTTTAATTAAATATGGTTTTTATATCAATTCGTATATACAGACTCATCTTGTTTGATCATATTGTTTTTGTATTATTCTACTGTACTTAATATATATTACTTAAATGCAGTTTTATTATAAAAGAAAGTGATAAAATGATTAGTTAATATAAATTATTAAAAAAGTATAAACAACATTCAAAATAATTTCCTTTAAATATTCTTTTTACGTTTTATAGGTTATAAGGTATTTAAAAAAAAAAAATGTAAAAATAGGTCTCGATCTCATTCTGCTATGTGTGATTCGTGTATTAAACAGAACACGATACGTTTAGAATCCAAAAATATAAATAATTCATATCATTATCGGATATATGATTATAATAAAGGGTTAGTGGTATTCATCAAAAAACGATTTCGACCAGAATTTTTTGAAAACCACTATATGTTAACATTAATTATTTGTTCGTGACACAATATAATTTAATATTTATATATATTCATACGCTATGAGAACAATACACGTGTATAATAATAATAATAATAAATTTATTATATGTAATATATTATTATTATTATTATTATTATTATTATAATAATTATTATTATATGGTATTCTTGTACAAGGACTGGCATTCAGGCATGCTTTTTAATTTCGAGTTCAATAAAGCAAACACGATGACTAGTAATATCTGTGGTCTACTTAAACGATAAAATAAATTCCCGTGTTACTGTGCGTTTATTAGCAATCCGATCACGTTTGATTGTTCAATGTTATTTTGCATCCGAATGTTTGGACAGAAAACAGAGATAAAAAACATATAGATATGTTACATTTTAAGTATCAGTGTGCTTGCGCGTAAAACCGGATACATATCAACCAAGTACCTAAATACAAAACGCTTAGGGTTGTAATAATTTACTGCAGTGACTGAAAATAATAATAATATTATTGTTATAATTATATTATGATATTTACGCGTAATCGTGACGGATAGCTAATTAAAGTGTCAAACTGTTTGTATTAAAATTCAATTTCGATATGACGTCACTAAATTTTAAATAAAATATAGTATATAAGTAGTAATTTATTTGTCAATCTAGTCAGTAAATTTTTTCAGTGAATTTTATTATTATGAAGAATATATAATTTAAAATTTGCCTATATTTAAATTTGTTTTATAAGAAATGTATATTTAATGGTTAGTAGGGTATGACATTTGTTGGTTTCACGACTATAAGCGATTTTAATGAATTTTTTTTACAACTGTAAAAATATCGTCATCATAATCGTAAATAGGTCATACATAACGCCCGTTAGCAGCATACAATGTATCAAAATTATAATTGATTAAACCAAACTCTTAAATTATTATAAAAAAAAAGTAATCATCTGTACATCAATTAAGTATATATACTATAATATAAATACAATATTTTTTCTTTTTTATTAATCTGCTGATATAAAATAAGTTAATTATGATCAATTCTGTTATTTTTTATTAGATTTTTTTTATTGTTTTCGATATTGTATGTAAAACTTTATTAAAAATCATTAAAACTTTAAGATTTTATCTTAATAAGTAAACCAAGTTTTGTATTCCAAAAATAATAAAAATAACCCATCAAATAAGTTATGTATCAAATGTAAGATTCTATAATAACAATAAATCAATTGTTAGAAGCTAGAAGATACATTGTTGTAAATACATTTTTTCTTCTTTAAAATTTCGTTTTTCTTTTGTTTATGTTGTCAAAGGCTTTATGATTTTATGTCCAATTTTATAATAAGAATATCGTATCGATATTTTTTCAACTACTATCAATATCTTATACAATAATATATTGTATATAAAAATTTATATTTATCAAATTAAAAAGCATTTGAGTAATTTATATTATATTACTATGTTAAAAATTTTTTTTAAAGACAATGATATCGCTTAAAAAGTTTTGTGAAATATTTAAATACTTTTATTCAATGAAAAATATCAATATATAATCTGTATATATACGTATAAATATTGTTTTTAACTTTTAATGTATATACACGATCTATACAAAATATTTACAATAAGCATATAGGCTATTAGATATATTTTATAACATGCATGAATAAATATATGTAATCTCCTAGCGGGAGCACTTACTGATATGTTATTGGTCTGATTAAATCAAATTTTAATGCCAATTACGCATTAACTTTCAAGAGGGTTGCTTGGATTAGAGTTAGATTCAAGTGCAAGAATTGATGGATTTGAATGATTTGCAAGACGGGCATGGTATAATTTGTAGGTTGTTTTACTTTTTTCAAGATAATTTGAACTTTTAAATCTCAATATAGGGTATAGATTGATATAAAAATTAGGGCACTTGCAAGTATACGCAGATATTTTGATTGAATGGTTTGGATTTGGTCCATATTTCATTTCTTTGCTATTCTCCATAACTGAACCCCATAGGACCAGATTTGTTTTAGGAGAGTTTACAATGTTAATTTAACTTACCTAATTAGAATACAATAATATAAATATGGATACCTTATATTACCACATGTTGAAAATAATATTGTAAATATTATAATGTAAGTAAATATTTTTTTTTAATAATAATTAAATAGTTAGTTAATGATTGATTAATTTTGTACGTTTCGAACGGCTTATTATACGTCACTTTTTTTAATAATAATTATAATCATTTTCTTATTTATAAGTTTAATTTCTATTCGTAATATAGTAAATGATTTATAACAATAATACAAATAATAATTATTGATTTTTTTTTGTTCTGTTACAATACTGATTATAGAGAATAAATTGGGTACTTAGAGAACGATTTCAAGTACAAATTATGGATATCATTTATGATTGAACGAGTATGTCGAACAATTTGATAATAAATTTAATTTTAAATATAATTAAACATAAACATGATATTTTGGCTTATAGTGCAAAAAATATTATAAAATAAATTTATAGTATGCCAAGGCAAAAAAACAGGTTTGATTCTGATATAAAAATACATTTTTATGAATTCCTCTCTTTAACAACTACGAACATTTATTGTCAACAAAATATGTCAAATTACAGAGAATTGAATGGGGAATAATGCAAACAATGTGTTAAAAATCATCCCGATATTTTGGGTACCGCAATTGTTATACCTATATAATAAATTTTTCTAATTATATTTTTTCATTTTTTTTTTTTTTTTTTGATAATTTGGTATTCAGTTTTAATAATATTTTAACGAGTCTTTGGATCCAATGACCTTAAAGACTGATATAGAAATCAATGTATGAATACCGCTGACATTTGATGACTCCTGACACCCTTTATGCGTATTATATTATATTTTATAATATTATTTCGGTAAAATATACATTGTTAGTAATATGAATTGGCTATAGCACGTTGAAATTCAAATGTGCCATTTAAAAATACCAAAATTAACAAAATATCAGTTACTTGTTACTATACCTGTAGATGTTTTGAAAACCAATCTTTAACTATTCAGTATTCAATACTAAGTCTTTAATGCGCACACATAGACATTTATTTCTGTCTATGAAAAATTAAATGTATTTTGTCATTTTTTATAGAAATTATTGACAGACAACTGTGTTTTATTTCTTATATAATGCAAAAACTATTATAAACCATACAATCAATTATCTGAGATCTAAACCCTAGAAGAAAAATGATTACGTATTATGTACGTCCGTCAATACTAAGTGTTTTCCTTGAGTTTCAACTGAAATAAACTATGAAATTTTTTGAATATATTCGAAATATTTTATATTACAATGTTTTTCTATGTATGGTTATTTTTTTATTGAACGGAATAAAGACAGTTATGTATTTTCATTAAAACGAGCATATAAATATTTGAATTTTGAGTTATTTAATTTTATATTTGGGTAATTCCAGATGAAAAATTTATAGTAATTATAAATTTTTCACAATTTAAGAATAAATACAAAATTATATACTCGAAACGTCATTGATATGGAATAATACTGTGACAAATAATATGAAAATTAATTAAACAAAATAAGCAACTTAATATTTTCATTTTCAAAGTCTCACCATAAACCGTATTTACTAAATATAAAAAAAATATATCGTTGTAGGATAAAAAAAAATTGTCTTTTCAGAATAATATAAATAATTTGACATTTTTTTGATACATTTGAATCACTATTAAATTACGACTTGTTTTTTAAAATTAAATGCAGTTATAAATTTATAAATAATAATTTTTATTATTATTATAAATAATATTTTTTTTAGTTTTCAAAGTTAAACTGACGTAATTTTCAGTAAAATACAAAATATTTTTAAAATCAACATTAAGTCAGTTGGAAGTGGATTGCTTTTACGAAGTTGTGGATAGGCAATTTAATATATACGTCTGTGTATGTGATTTCTGTGTATTTATATGTTGTAAATGATCATGAGTGTACATTATTCTTAATTTTGTTTATATGCATTAATAATGTGTATATACACATTTCATTAATTACTCGCTAAACAATATATTTGTGACTGCGAAAAGTGCAATAAGAGGATCAAACGTTAACACACTTCTAGCAAGTCAATCTTAAATTTGAAAAGTAATTTGGATTCATTATCGTTGATTTTTGTCTGTATTTTTAGAAAGTGGATTTTTATATTTCTCTTATTTATTAAATTTAATCAATTATAACTCTTTTTTTCTATGCAGTAAAAACAATAATACATTTCCTACATATCACAGAATATACATTAACGAATCGAAATTAATTCAAAAAATTTAATTAAACTACTGGAATCAAGTTTATTTTGGTCAACATTCTTAACTAAAATGCATTAAATAAAAACCAATTTTAATCTTCATAAACGTAGATACACAAGAAAATTGTTTTTTTTTTCAATAAATCCATTTGATTCACTTTGTCACGATACTATATATAGAACGAACTACGCATTCCAGAGGCATATGCAGGAATGACTTATGGGACTTCAGTCAGTCTACACCGACATATCAAGATGCTTCTGAATATAATATTAATTTATATTATTTCATAATAATAAGTAAATATTATAAATAAGTATTTTGAATACTGAAAACTATTGTCAGTGGTAGAATAAGTGATATATTATTGGTCATATTGTAATATATATACATATATTTATATGACTTATTAATATTAATATGTTGATTATCTTATATTCGTGGTCCGGATATATAAATATATATGTATGTATAAATAAATAAATAAATATATTTATATATCTATATATATTTAGAGAGAGGGAGAAGGAGATAAAGAGAAAGAGAGAGAGAGAGAGAGAGAGTGAAAAGGAGATATGCTTTTGTATCCTAATCGCAATTTTTCCTTCAATAAGTGTATTTTTGGTCGTATTTTTGGAACGAACATTTAAGATATATTAATGATTTATGACTTTTATTATCCGAAATGAATTTCTAGTATAATATTATATTATATACAGCAGATAAAATTAAACTCGCGAAAATTATTTAGGCATGTTAATGTAGACAAACATATTTTTCTAAGCACGAACAATGATAATTTCCCTAAACTGGTTTGCTAATGATTCCGATTATGATAGGAGAAAAAAATTACAAAAAAATATCCATATAGAAAAATATTATATTTAATATACACATAAATGATAATAACAAAATTATAATTATTATTATGAATACTTTACACATGCGTGTATTTCACATAAAATGTCCGAAATAGTATATTTCTCAAATTTTACAATATTTAAACCAGGGTTTATAAATTGTTCTGACTTGAGAACAACATAATAGTACATTATTAATTTTTAATAGTGTTTAATACAATTGTATTTTTTTCAAAAAATTAACGTATTTAAAATTCAAAACAGTCAATTTTTTACACAAAAACAAAATTAATTGACTTAGTCTTTAAATAAGTAGAGGATTATAAAATTGTATAGGTATGAACTTCGCCAACCTAATATGTCATCATTATGGCATATACAACAAATTTATTGTGATTAACCTATTACTTGTTAAACAATTAAAGTGGTTTGGGTCTTCTTATCTAATCATTTTTCCAAGTAATATACGCATAGGCACATAAATCTAAATTTATCAATTACAATTTAATATAACAAAAATATAAATCTTCTCCAAGATAACACCCTCTCATCATATGGGATAGTAGCCTTATAGATGTATAAAATATAGACATTAGAAATATACACATATTTCATACGTAGAATTACATATTAGTTTAACATTTGTTTTATAAAAACACAATAATATTTGACTTGAATAATCAAAATTGAACTGTATATTTGTTTAACTTTTAAATACGTTTTATACACCATAACGCGTAATATATTATTCATTATAGTGGAATGTAATTATTTCAGTATGATCAAAATGTTAAAATAACTCATATTCATAATAATTTTGAGTATAGGCGAATTATGTTCCATAAATGGAACTACTACTTTCATAAACGTATTCTGATATATTATAGTCGTTTTGCCAGTGAACAAGATCATAATAACCGTTAGAATACGAGTTTAGAGCCAGAATTTTAATGGCGTTCTTAATTTTCTTCATAACCGTTCCAAAATTAATTAAGTCACGTATATGCGAACAAATCGAATGCATTTCCACATGCAATAATTTATTTACAGATTCATTTGTCCTTAAGTTAACGCATTATGGTTTTAATAATGTGTATACCATTGTGTTATACCATATATAACACTAATGGCGTAGCTGTAATATTTATTTTGGTGTACAACTAAAATATCTAAAGACTAAATATCAAATTAATGATTTATTAAGGTATACAGTGCTTACAATATAATATTAATATTTGAATGTATTTAATACGTACGCGTAAACATTTTATGTATATATTTTCTGATCGTTGTGTGAATGTATATATTGTATATAGTTGTGTTTGTTTAGTTTTTTTGCAACACATTTAAATAAAAATGAGTTCTGTGTACACTTGAATAACGTCAGATCTAAATGCAAGCTCGAAATTGAAAATTAGAACATGACGGTAGGTAGCTATTAACTTATCTTTACTGTAAAAAATATTTCTTATAACATTAATACAATTTTTAAAAAGTCAAAAAATCCGATTATTAAATCGAAATTAATATTTTTCCGAGTGATTTCGTCACAAAAAATAAAATTTGTTTTTGATTATTTCTCTTACAACTTATATGGCTTAAAACAATGAGAAAATTATCTCTTTATACAATGAATTCTTATTACATAAAAATAATGAAAATTCATTAACATTTTCCAAAAAATGATTTTAGACTATTCATATGTAGTAAAATATCTGGTAAAATAAAATACGTATTAATTCATGTCACAATGTCTATCTTTTATAATATATTTTAATGTGTTTCACATTAAAATACAAGAGATTAACAAGTTAACATTTTGAATTCTGTATATATAAAATCAAACATACACATTTACATAAAAAAACTCAAACTCTTCTATTATATACTGTTCAATCATCATTAATTACTAATAATAATAATTTAATGTTTTTGAAAAAATCCACAGTATGCTAGTATAGTACCCTTACTAACATCTTTTGGTATTTTTGTTTAGGTTTTTTGTGTAGATACCTCAAAAATATTGGAAAAACGAGTATATTTACACACCAGGCTCATATTTACAATGTTTGCATATAAATAACTGTTGGAGTTTAACATTTTTTATAATAATATAATATAATATAATATAATATAATATAATATAATATAATGTAATATAATATAATATAATATAATGTAATATTAATATAATATAATATAATATAATATAACTTAATATGATTATTTCCTTTTAAATATTTTTTTTTCGTATTGTTTAAGATATAACTTCGTGTTCTGAAGTATTTTAATATGGAACTTTAGATATCTCATTTATAAAAATATGTTAGACCACAAAACTCACATCCCATCAATATCATCATAACGAACATACTGTAAAATTGCAAAACACCATACTCAACGATTATATTGTAACCGCCAGAACTATATAACATGTATTTCAAAAATATATTGCTCATCGATCATGTCTGCATTTTATTTAGAAATATATTGATATCATTTAGTATATATAAATAAATACCTAACAATAAATCTATTTGAAATAAAAAAAAATCATCAAAATTAATAAGTTGATTATCTGTAATCGTTTAAAAATAATTTTTATAATAATTTTTAAAATGGAGTAGTTTTTAATCCCGAATGCTTTATCTTATAATTATTCTTTGCTTAACAGTAAATCACAAAATAAAATAAAACGTATTGATAAATTTTCTCAATAATTCTTAATATAATTTATGACCAATGTACTGAAGTATAATTATATTATATAATACAATATTTTCTTCAAGAGATATTGTAGTTTTCATAAGTATAGGTTTAGCTGGAGCAATTATTCGTAGATTTTTAAATAAATTATAATTTTTATTTTTTATTTTTTTATTTATAGCTTTTAGTATGTACTATTTAGCTCATAAATTATAATTATTACTAAACAGTATAATATCATAATTGATTCAATTTGTTTTTCATAAAATATTATAGATCACCTTGTATCCAAGTGTTTAGGATTAGTAATGGTTACCTAAAAAAAATTCTGAAATAATTTAATTAATTATTTTATGATTATGATTACTATTATTTTAATTATTTCTTTAATATCCTCGAAATGATTATACAGATTTAATATACTCATTTCAGTTTTAAAATTAAGAAAATAACGTACTCGTATATATTCTAATGATATTATAATCGAGTAATATAACTCATATATTATATTCAATTATCAACCATATTTATGTCATTCGTCAAAAGTTGTGAAAAACACTAAAATATTAGTTTTCTTATCGAAAATTATTGTACGACAAGAATATTATTATTATATGATATTCTGTATTTTAGTCGAATGATTTTTAAAACAAAAATGTTTTAAAGAATGATATCTCTATAACATTACTTTTAAGCGTCCTTTAAATAAGAAAGGCTTACGAT
The DNA here is from genome assembly GCA_019022885.1 of Schlechtendalia chinensis. Taxonomy (NCBI): domain Eukaryota; kingdom Metazoa; phylum Arthropoda; class Insecta; order Hemiptera; family Aphididae; genus Schlechtendalia; species Schlechtendalia chinensis. The sequence continues at coordinate 63,952,791 of CM032339.1, forward strand.
CTTTATTAATACTCATTATATCTTTGGTGATTTTAATTAATGACAAATTGATGATAAAATCATTTTAAAGCACAACCTAAATTTTAATTTGACACGTCAATTCTGATAAAAATAATAAACCAGTATGTTATCTATAAATAAATTTTTTACATATTTTTTATTTTTTATTATTATTATATAAATTTAAACTCCATACCCTGGACATTTGTAAATAAAATATTTACATAAAATTTCTTAGTTTTCAAATAATTATAAAAAAAAAATAACTTATTACACATCCATCCATTTTAACATTATAAGAATTTTATTTACTTTGTTTTTATTTTCTATAATATAATAATCAATTATAGTGTAATATTTCAATAATTATGTGTTTTTCCAACTAAATTCGAATATCAAAATATTTAGCCAACGTATTAGATTTCAATGTAACATATGTTGGTTTTAAGAGTTCTATGATTTCTAACAAAAAAAAACTAAATTATTCTATGTATTTTTATACTTATATTTTAAAAAAATAAATAATTTTAACATAAAACCCATTTCAAATAAATTGAAAAACATAACTAACGAATCATTTGTTAATACATATATATCATTCAATATATTAAAATATATTATTTTCTTTAGACTTAATTGTAAACATAATTGTGATTTGGTAAAGATTTGATTAAAAATAATCTATAGTTTTAAGACCTAAATATAACACAAGGCATATGTTTAAATTTCATACATTTCGAAAATAATCACTTAATAATATGCTTTTTTGAACGGAATTGAAAACATTATATTATTATTGTACACCGAGCTCAGCAAAATATAATTTTCTTTATGGAATTATCAAGGACCGTTTTCAAGTTTATAATGACACTGACTTTTGTACCAAGATGAGAAAAGTGAAACGAATGTCACTAATAGTTATTATATATAACTACTCTACGAAGTGACTATGTCTGTGTTCTCTTTTAATTTATTCTAACGACATCAATAATTGACGACACTATAATATATATTAACCTTACGTTGTTTAACATTTTATCATTAGAAAAAACGATTTTTTTTAAATGGTTTTAAACTCATCGTGTTATTATTATTCAAAATATATTAATTTGACTCAAATCTATTCCATTAATATCAGATAAGGTGAAAGCCGTATTTTTTGTCGCGTAGGCCATCGAGAGGCTTGCTATTTTAATTTAATTGTTCGACGACCAACACATTCCGTCCGAGTACGCAGTGAGATTAGTTGTCTTACCGTTAGGTGACACTGCAATGTATTATATTCATGAGCATGAGGTTTAACATTTGATGGTGAACAGCAACATAATTATATTCGTATATATATATATATACGTACAGGTTGCATTTCAAGTTTCTATCCGTTTAAAATCGTTTTAATTCACTTGAATTGTAATACAAACATTTTCGTTTTTTAAACCAATACATTATGAATTTTGCATCGAATGCAAAGTCATATTACATTTAAATTACAATACGTCCTCTAGATTGCATCATAATACTCGTATCATGGTGTGATTAAATTAAAAATCTATTGCTTTTTTTGAAACATTTTAACAGCAGCGACACATATAACATTATGTTTTAATATCGTGAATATAGTTATTTCATCATTCCACTTAACACAAAAGCACACCCTCAAAAAAATATATACGTATGTGTTAAAAAGATCAAGCGTAATTTTCTTTTTTTTAGGATTTAAAAAAAATCGAATGTGGTTGGTTATATACGATTTATATTTTGTGGACAACATAATAATTCAGTTGAATTAAAAAAAAAAATATTCAGACTTTTACTATGATAACTTAAATATTATATAATTTATCCACATACTAACTATAGTTCCATCGTTAAATGTTTAACTGTTTCACATAAAACAACTTATATTGAGTATAGGTATATTTAAGGTTCCATGGAAAACTTCTTTATGATTAAAGCGTGATTATTTCCATTCGCAGTTTCTTTTTCTTTTCTATACTATACTATTTTACGTCGTAAAGCGTCATAAAGTGAATTTAACTGATTGAAATATATCTATTTCGACACAATTAAATGTTTCATTTTGTCCACGTTGAATTACGATAATTTTAGTTAATTTGAAATAGTTTCATGAATACCAATATTTCACAAATGTATATGATTAAAATTTGTTTTTTTTATTTCTACAAAAATATACTATAAAACCAATATTGCATTGTTGTGTATTAAAATATGTCCTAACGGTGAAAATAATACTCGGACTGCAAATCTTTAGTAAAAGTAAAACGTTTAAGGTTAGACTGTATTTTATATATATATATATATTATAAAAAGTAAATTAAAAGACAATTCAATCAAAATACATCTATGTGTGATAATTTCGTCCTTGGTCTAATAACTGTATACCTGAGAGTGAATTGATTTTTGAAAACAAAAGAAAAACTGAACTGTATATAACAGAGGTATTCAAACGGTGTGTCGCAGCTCCAATGGGCGTCGCGAGTGTTGGTCATGAGTGTCGCGACACAGAAGAGGGAAAAATATTAATATAATGATGATGGCGAAATGCTTACATACAAGTATTATTTTTTTGTATAATAATGTATTAATAAATTGGAAACCACCAAAATGTTGCGAAGAGACGAAGCAGCCGCGGAATGAAAAGTTTGAATGCCTCTGGTATATAATACTAGTATTACAGTCGTCATGGCCGGAATCCACGTTTATCAAATCATATATTCATTATCAAATTTCAATATCAATGTTATTATTTCAATATTATTGTAATTAGTAAGTGTCTAAGAAAAAAAACTAAGAAAAAACCATAAATTAATGATTATTAATATAATTTTTTTATTGATTTCCTAAGTATAAAAAATAATAAATATTTTAACTACTTTCGTTATAAATATAAATATATATTTTGTATAGATAAAACAACGTGTAAAATAAATTTAAATTTAAAAAATATTAAATTATAATATAAAAGTCATGTTCAGATATACATATTATAATGTTATAGGGATAATTATTATAATATTATTGTTTATCTAGATTTATAATAATATTTGATTTAAGCTCGTATTAAATATAATATATATCAAATAAAATTTTTTTACGATTGACAATGTGTGGAAAACTTTGGTTTTGAGCATAATGCAGTAATTTAAATTATAATATCATTTCTTCGTAAAATTATCGATATTTACCGTAGCAGAAGACAAAAATTAATTTGATAATATTGAAATGAAAGCTAGACACGCATGAACGATATTTAACCGGCCGATTAAATTATCGGTTAGTAATGAATACGGTATTATTTGTAAAAACGCGTGAGCATTTGAGATTTTAAAATCTGTATCCAAACACAAATTTCTGATCTGATCGCGATCAGTCGAGAATATTACACCAATGATTGTATATTATTGTTCACGCATATGTCTATTTAAATCGGCAGAGTCAGCACACGTGCTTGTCGGTAAAATAGTTATCACTCATATAATCTCATATAGCCTTCATATCAAATTCATAATCATATAAAATTATCGGTTGTAGACCAAATTTACAAACTGTATTCATTACTATTATAATTTACAAATGTATTAATTCATTAAATAAATAAGCGTTGGCTTATTGATATCTCTATTTTATTCGAATATAAATTCAATATCATGGAAATCGATATAGACCCATTCTATAAGATCCATATTTGTTTTGAAACTAAAGTAAATGAGTATGAGTGCAGTATATAGTAAGCCTCTCATGTTCGAAATATTATGTACGACTAGAGAAATCGTCGTGGCGAAATCGTTCGTGTGTGTCAAAAAAATTGGCCGACTGAAAAAGTGGTCTATAAATGTATAATTTTACAATCGGCCGATTGTACTCGTCCGATTACTTTATCGTTCATGCGCGCCTAACCTAAGATTATTATTATAATAATTACCCAGTAAATACTTATTTATTATTAGCTATTTGTCAGGAAATGAATGTGTATCTTATTTTATGAACGTTTACATCAATACTATTAGAAGCCCAATCAACGTGATACTAGAAAATAATCATTATGTAACGATTTTCTTTATAGTGCGCACGTTCACAATAAATATTTGTTTTTAGTATTACAGGATATTATAATATTTAGTTTTTTGTATTTATTTATTTTCTATAATAGAAATTAATGAAAAAGATATGACACAGTAATTCATAATTTATATAACTCTTTGATTATCAAAAAGTTGTTAATACTTTATTCACGAGTTAGTGAATTGTTTTTTATTATTTTATAATTTAATTGATATAAAAAAAGAACGTAAATTAGCAACCTGATGTTCATTAAAATGTAAACGATCAACCTATTATTAAGTAAATTCTAAAATATGATCTACTTAAAGTTTGATCATTTTATTAATGTAGTTTTTTTTTATGATAATATTACATAATGCGATTTAGTGATTAGACCTCATGATTTCTTCGAAGAGAAAAATTCTAAAACCATCTATTAAAAAATTGATAACAACTGTAAAAAAATTGATAACTATAAATAATGAAAAAAAAGTAAAAGATTTTTAAATACCTACAAAAAATAACGAATCCAATTCAGAATAATTTTATCATCTAAATTATATTTTTTATTAATCTCCATATTTCCTCCCAATGTGCCCTATTACAGCATATTCACAAGTCTTGGCATAAACGAGTTAAAAATTTAAAATTAATTTTTTAATTTTTCTTAACATATAATTTATTGAGTTACTAATTTAGATAATAAGCTAACTTAACAATTTACTTTATACTATATCATTTAGATAGAAGCTAGTTATATAACATTTAGGTTGATGAAAACTCAATAATACAAGAGTAAATGAGAAATGGTAATAACAAACTCTATCAACACTGCATTTTTATGCAACATTTTAACTGACAACTCAACGTAAGCAATTTTGTTTAGTACTCGTATTATAGACCCATCATCTGACAAATTTCACAAGCCGTCACCTATCAAAATGTATGACTCCACCTAACCTAAGCTCACCTCGCCATCTCTAAGGAAAAAAAATCCTAAATTCACTCTCATTAAATTAATTGAGTCTCATGTTATAAATTTTCTCTGTTCCACTCAAAATACAACGCATGAACAATAATCTAACAAATAATAATTTTAATATCCTACATTGGAACTGTCGTAGCCTTAGAGCTCGTTCAAATGATCTTTCATTTCTTTTAGCGGAAAACAACTGTAAATGTGCTCTTCTTTCTGAAACTTGGTTTTTACCAAACTCGTATTACAAGATCCCTTCCTTTCATAAAACCCGCCAAGATCGACAAGATGGATATGGTGGAATTGCAATCATATCTCACCGATCTATAAACTGCAGACGCATTGAACTCAATGATAACTTTAAACACATATTAGAAAGGTTCTCCATTGATCTAGTAGGTGTGGAAGTCGAAATAGATAAGCAAAAATTTGAATTGTGGTCTATTTATATACCCCCTTCAGCGAATCCCTCTTCGGATGTTATTAGTTATATTTTGTCTTTCAAAACTCGTATGTCCATAATTGGAGGTGATTTTAATGGACACCACCCTGCTTGGGGATCGTCCAGGTCTGATTACCGTGGAAATCTCATCTGTGATTCCTTGTTTACGCATGGTCTTTGTATACTAAACACTGGAGCTGCTACCAGAATCAATCGTCCTCCCTATCATGATACAGCTGTTCATATCACTGTCTCCTCCCCTAATATTGCACTCACTTGTATTTGGTCAGTTTTATCAGACCCATTTGGTATATTTGTGATGCCAAGAGTCCGCCTTGGTGTAACGATTTATGTACAATCACGGTACAGACACGGTCGTTCTACTTCCAAAAATTTCGTTCCTCTCGCTCATATGAGGACTTCATAACTTATCAAAAATCTCATGCTGACACAACGAAAGCTCTTAATAAGGCAAAAAAAGATGGTTGTAGTAAACTTTGTTCTAAGGTACATCCTTCCACCTCACTCTCTGAGTTCTGGAATATAACTAAAATATTTAAAAATTGCCTCAATCATACAACACCCATGTTGACCTAACCAACACCAAGCCACGTTGGTATTTCTGGCAATGAAATGGCGGACTATCTCGCTGGTAGCTCAAATAAAAATCTAAGGTGTCCGATTCTTAAAATTCCCGCCAATGATTTTCTTTCCCCTCTCAGAGCTAAACACGATCAAGCTTGTCAAAATAAATGGGCATCATCAGCTACAAATTTTGCTAAGTGGTATAGATATGTAACTCCGACGATCCCTCCTCAAATATGGTTCCTTAATTTACCTTTATCCAGACATCAGATCGTAGAATTTTCTCGTCTCCGATTTGGATATAACTTATTACCAGCGCATGCTTTCAAGTTATCCTTGAACCACTCCCCTTGTTGCACACATTACGATGACGAAGTTAAGTGTGATTTCCACCACATCATGTGGGACTGCCCGGCTCTCGTTTCTCCACGTAAGAAATTATCTCAATTTTTAGCTCTTAACCATATATCTCCAATAGAGTCTCATAACATTCTCAACTCGCATTCCACCCAAGTAATTCTAGCAATTCTAAAATTTATAAAGGCTGCTGGATATTCAATTTAACTTTATACTAATTGTAATTTACTATAAGTTGCTTTATATTATATTAGTTTAGTCACATATTTTTTTGTAGATAGTTTTTTTTTCTCATCACTTATATATAGTATCTTATTTATTGTATTTAGTTCTTTTTAAGTAATTGTTGAGCTGTAATAACTGTCGTTGAAAACTAATAAAAAAAAAAAAGTACATTTTACAAGACTGTTATTTCCTAATAATTACTAAAACTATAAGTTGTTTTCAAATTATTTAAATTAATTAATTTACATTAAATCTAGCTACAGTTTTATGCTTAATTTCATTTTTGCTAATTATATTTTGTAATATCTAGTTTTTCTCTATTGGAGGAGTGTATATAATTATGGGCTTTGATAATAATATTGTTAATTATTATACGACCGGTATTAATTTTTGGCACATCTGGACAGATAAATAAGTTATAATTTAACACATAATCAGCGTATATTATGTGTTATTGATCATTGTACCTATGCATAGTTCTTTAAAAAAAAAAATTGTCGCATAATTTATTCATAGATAAATTGTCCACTGAAATTCAAATTACACACATCATTATTTAAATATTAAATATACGTGTAACAAAATATAAACCTAAGAAAACTACATATCATTAAGTGAAGGCATTTTTTAATTTGTTATTTTAATTATTTATCAATAAACTATTTTTATTTTACGAAATTTACATTTGTTTTCATTTTAAAAACGATTAAACCTTTTCAGACACAAAATAGGTACTTTTATGTAAACAAACAAAAATGCAGCGAGCAGATTATTTATCATCTGGTATAGAATTCCGTAAGTCATTTTTATACTTTTTAGTGTCATAATGTAGTTTCGTGTATTGTAGTGGACAACTGTATCTAAAACTTCTTAATAAAGATAACACATTGAGAAAAATTCTTTGTTAAATATAGAATTATTTATTTTATTGGGTCGTTCTATTATGGGTTTATCAGTCTACTTTCTTCTTAAAAGTCTTAACTCGGCTAAAAGTAAAGTTAAATCTAAAAATCACATAGAGTATGCATCACATTTTTTTTATTGTTTAATGGTGAATTTATGTATATTTTTTTTGGAAAGTAAAAGTATAATATCGGTTCATAATGTAACCAATATGTGTGTTGAATTAGCGGTGTTGTGAAATATATTATATGTTATTTTACCTAGTTAAATTACTTGAATTATAATAAGTATATAATATAATATTTATATTTATATAATTTAATATATTGAATTTAAATAATTTATAATAACTTAAAATTTAGTATCTTTACTTATACATTAATAATATATAATAACTCTCATTCTTTGTTTTAATTTTTTTTATTCATATCTACAATGGCTAGTTACTTGCTTTTTATAAAATAATAAATAATTTATCAATTTTTCTGTACAAGTGGACAAGTAGACTAAAATTATGTACAAATGTCCATGGAACCATAATTTCGAAAAACGAAAACGAAATGAGCGTAAAGTTTTATAAATAATATTTTTGAAACTAAATCTTTTAACATATTTTGTTTTTGTTTTTGATTTCAAACAATAGATCATATCCGTCATTTCATCAATCTCAAAAACATTTACTGTGATTATTATGATAAACACTTATGAAAAATTGATTTTATTGCTCGTTAAATACTAAATGGGTGTGTTCGTTAACAAATTTTTGCTCGATACGAAAAAAATAAAAATTAAATAATTGTTGTCATCTTTTTTTCTCAGTTATAGATGAACATATATTATTTATATCTTTGTTTAGATAAATCAACATATTGTTTATAGGATTATAATATAAATACAGTTTTATTAAGCCATCTTATTTTATCTAAATATAATTTTTAGCATCCGAACTCAAAGTTTTCAATTCAATTTGATTGTCTTTAATTTAATATAATACAAACAAATATTTAGGGTAAAGGGTTGAATATTTAGCTACTTAATAGATTTAAACATTAAGCAAAGACTGATTTTTGGTAATGTTAATTATCGAATTTGTTTTATTTTCGTAAAGCTTGTGCGTCTTTTGTTAGTTCAAGGAATCCAACACCTTTGGAAATGTTTGACATTTTTATTTTTTATTTATTTCCTTTTAGAAACACTTTATGAGTAATTATTGTACAAGAGAAAACTAATGTCAAACCCACACGTCTAAAAAAAATCCTTGACACCGTCTTACGACGTTCTTATGACTAATACACAGAATTAATCGAGTGGATACATTTTTTTATTTTTATTATCTATGTGAAAGTTGAAATTATTAAATTTAACCACAGGGAAATATTATATATATATTTTTTTTTGATTTCTTAAATAATTGTTTTAAATAATGACAAATAGATAGGTATTCATTTTCGATTGGCGATACGTGAAATGGCTGGGCACGCGGATGCAATGAAACCATAACGTTTAATATCTGTATGCTTTTTAAAGACGATTGATGTTGACCACAACCAGTGGGACAACGTGGAGAAAATTATTCTGAGGAATCTAAAAATAAAATTCCATAATTCCGTTTACCGGGGTTAGTGTCTGAATTGATATAGATTATTAACGATCCACTTAGCTTTAATAAACAAAACACTCGTTTAGTAATAATAGTAATATAATTTATTATAAAAAAGTAAAAAAACATCTCTTCCATTGCATTTTAGACTTAATAACTGTAACGAAATTTAAAAATTGTATGTATGTTCTTATTGTAGTATAAGCCCTTGTATAAATCTTTGTTACACTTCAACTACGATAAAATATTTTTTAAGTTACAAAAAAATTGTATACACTTTTTAAATAATTGTTTTTTTAAGTTTTACTTTTTTCTTAAACTTGAAAATTAAAATTAAAAATAAAATTAAAAGTAAAAAAAAATTAATTTCACTTAGCTAAGTACATATGTTACAGTGAATTTGTTGAAAACCGTTATTTTATGAAATAACTAGGTAATTCATGAGTTACTTGTCTATTAGTTTCTTCTGTTGAATTGTAAAATTAAAAACTGCAAAATACTTCTTATCATGCTCTACCTATTTATTACATAAACTTTGAGTATAATAATTTCGTTATCATTGTTTATATGATAAGACCATTGTTTCTTTTGACATGCGCTAAAGTCCCGTCACGAGAACTACCTCATGGCCATAGCGGCATGGATCAAAAAGAGCTCGTCAGGGTTAGAGTCATACAGGCTGGATTTCGACTAAGATAGTCAAGCCTTCTAGTAAACCGCACCTGTGGGAGCGCATTGACGTGAAAATGCGCTACGAGTTCTTGGAGAGCTCGGTCTTGGTCGGCACTACGTCGACTAACGTTTCGCCCGATGATTTGTTCCCGGCCGAGGTGTCTTCTGCCACGACTCTTCAATAGTACTTATAGAAGGTTCGAGATATGTACTCTGACCTTGGTCGGTGAAGAAAACTAGGCACTTCTTAATGTAGGTTAAATGGACTGAATGTGTCTAATATATATATATATATATAAAACAATATTTATATTTTATATGAAAATTAATTATTAGAAATATGCCTATAGTTACTGTTAAATAATAACCATGGCTATAACGATAATATTAAATATGCTACATGTTAAAAAAACTATAGGAAAGTTTATAACCTTTTGAATTAGTTTTATGAAATAATATAACAAATTAACAAAGTGCATTACTATAGATTTATTTGTTTAAATATAAAATAATATTTAACACTATTTTAAGTAATTTATGAGTTATAATTCAGTAATAATTACCAATTTTCATTCATACATTTCATTATAATTTAAAACTAAAAACCATCAATGAAACGTTATCGTTAAATGGCCAAAGATTCGACCACAAATCATGCATTAATATACACTCAAAACTTTCTTCGAAATTACATTCAGAAAAACGTTTTAATCAAAAATTGTGTAGAGATTAAGAGATCCCAAAGTACCCACGTGTAGAAAAAATAAGTGATCCTTGTGTCTCAGTAACTGTCATATTTTCTGTCAAATAAATGTTACTTTATTTGTTATTATGACTTTATGTAATCTAATTAATTATTTCCATTGTTTTACCTGTAAAATAAATTGCAATATTCTCTTTGAATAAATATGTCGTTTTTATACATTAGTTTTGTAAGATATAATATAAATAAACTCCTGCGTATTTTACATGTTTTATTTTTTTGTTTAATTATGTAGTTATCGCCTACGTATAAATATAAAATATTATACGGTTAGGAAAAAAGAAACGTGTAAGAAATTTTTATTTTGTCCCACGCGTCTATAACGGTCACCTATTTCTGTACAGAAAAAAAATATATTAGGCAATACGTTACAAAATATTATAAATATTTTACTATGACTAATAACACAGGAATACGAGAATGTTAAAATAACTGAAACCTGCCTTATTGATTTCATTTCGAGTTACTTTTTTATTATATTTGTATTTGGTACGAATTATAATATTACGTAGGTGATTGAATTAATCATGGCTTTTAATAAATCATGAACCATAATATAACATAAGCAAACATAATACTGCACGTATTCACAAAATAAGTTATAATATTTTTGTGGCTGAACAAATCTAGCGAGACACAGTGATGCATAAATGCCTAATATTGTGCAGTATTTCTCAAGTGAAATCAAATAGGTTGATAATATTATATTTAAGTATAAAAATTACTGTCGAAAATCACTCAAAGGTATTAAGCTTATTTTTCATATGTCTTCCGAAAGAAATTAAGCTTTTTTTATTTGTGTGGTTTTCGGAAATATCCATGTGGTGAATGTTGTTGTTCTGACGTTTCGGAACTGTTACAGGTTCCATCCTCGGAGTGTGTAGTGCACGTCTGACTGTCGTGACTACATTTAGTGTTTGATATTTTTATATGATAAAAATTTTGTTGGTGTTACGTAAATTTGGCGTATTGAAATCGAATCATTTAAAATTAATCATATGAAATCGTTTGTTAAATCCCTTTAAGAGTTAACTATAATGAGACTATATAATATCGGATACTCATAAGTACTGATCATAATAAATGCACCCTTACGAAAGCACTTATAATATTATTGTTGTTATTATTATTATTATTATTATTTTGTTCGCGAAATAAAAAACACCAACCTAACCGTGTTGTATTTAGATACTGATAATACAGACCTCGTGGTGTAATATTATTAACTTATAATGTTAAATTATTAGTATATTAGTTAAATCATAATATTACTTATAGTATAAAATACTATAAGGTCGGTCGGATTTTTTTTTTTTATTATATACGAATTGATTTCTGTACGATGAAACGAATATTATAATATATTATGTATAAGTCGAACGGTATATATGTGGTGAAGAAAAAACCAAAGCTCGCACGTACACCTATTTTAATAGTACTATAAATACCTATACCTGTTACACATACCATACAAGGTAAAAGATATGTTCAATGCTTCTTCTGGAAATATACAAATTAAAATATATTTTAAAGACGACATTGGACGATAAATGAGGTTGAAATTTTATACAAAATGATTTATTTTTATCACGAGATATAACAAGCTATACAATGGAAAATATAAATACTTTTTATTTAAGAAAGATTTTTACACGTTCTATTCTATATTTTTTCATAAATATTTTATTATGTTTTCCCCTTTATCTTATTTGCTTTAACTATATCAACTTTTATTTTTAAATGCAACCTATGATTTTATATTATTTTAAATTCTCAAGAAATATATGTTGAAAGGACTTAACGTATATTCATTTTTAAGATTCTATAAAAGTTTTCTGAGGTATAGGAATTTAAGTTTAAATTACGGTTATGTAGATATAAAATAAATATATATATAATCTTGAACACGATTTTTCAGACATTTTAAAGACCGGTAATTAAATATTCTTTCTAATCAAGGAGGTTAGAATCACCGTCAAATATAAATGTATTACTGTAATAACGATTCGAGTATAATCGTTTTCATTGAACTGCAAAAAATCGATTTCTGTAGACTCCTAATATTTTGAGTAATAAAATTATTCATAAACAAAAAATAAAAATTGAAAAATAATTTTCGTTTATTTATTTTAGTTCTATAAGACAGTATAGGAAAAAAATACAGAAAATCAAAAGTTTACATATCTTTAAAGTATGAGGGGTAGGGATATAGTTTTGAAAATTGTAAATAAATAATCGTTAAATGATTTTGTAATGAATTAAAAAAAACTGAAACAAAATCTGTACAAAGTCTTTGGAAATAATCATTGATACATAATAAGAAAAATCACTCTGTATATTGTTTTTTGGATACTTTCTTTTGTAGTGAGATATGTACTGCAGTAAACAGGATATTTATACATATTATTAATATACTCGTAGAATAATACGTACCCATACGATACGTATGCGCGGTGAAAGGAAGTTTCTCGCGTCCGTCACTACCGTCCGTCACACGGTAATTATTACCGCGTGGAACGACTGCACTGACCAACGTAAGCCGGTCTCTTCGGACGCCGAAGACCGCCGTGTTGAGTCTCCTCCGAACTAACGTGTGTCGGCGATGTCAGTGGCATCCGAATAGCCAGCGTTATCGTTGGAATATCGCGCCTTACTGAATACGAATAATCGAGACGACATGTGAGTTCGCGTTTCGTAAATCGTTCGATTTATTTTTTAATTTGCTTTTAATCGGTTGTGCGGATTTAAAATTTATTTTTTTTTAATTTTTTTTTTTAAACGGTTTTTTTTCTCCACCGTCGCTCAGTGTCGTAGTTGGACGTAAATCCACCCGGTGTCAGTATACAAGATAGTGAGTCGCACAAAAATAAAAATCACCTCGGACATCGGTCGCCGTAATCATGAAGATTTTGACATACGTGTTACTCTTGCTCATGGGTATGATATACACTAAAATTTTTGGTTTTTAGTCTTTTTTTTTTTATAATTGTATGTTATGGTACCTATCATAGTATATAATGTGCATTCGAATTATAAATAAGTCCACGGCTGAGATATTCATGAATCGAAAATAACATAATTTTTAAAATATTTATATTTATAAATTATTGTTTGAAAAATAAATTTCATATGCATTATAAAAACACATTTACTTACTTTTTGGCATTTGGTACATACATATTTTTGAAATTACAATTTTTTTAAGGTTAAAAAATGTTTGTGGTAAAATGCAAAACAACAAATATCATCATTATGTATGTACTTGTATGAGCATTTAAAATCTCAAAATTTTAAGAACATACTTTACAAGACTATTTGGTGATATTATAATATTCGTCTATATATTACTTATTTAATCCAAAAATCATTTCTGATTTTCTAACCAATTTGTAAGAGTAATATTCAATACTAATATTTTTTTTTGAACAAGAACAATAATTATTCGAATAAAATTAATTTTTGAATTAGAAAATATAAATTATGTTTATGTGAATATTTTAAATAGGTTTTCTGGATTTATATCTATACATATCTAGTTAAATATTCATAACTAAAAAAATCATTACTTAAATATTTAAAAGTTTTAAATGAAATACAATATACAGGTATTTTATTGCCCTTCACCCCCAATAAATAAATTCAACGAATAAGTTTTTATTATTGTTGCTGTTGTTGTTTTTTTTTAACATAGTTCCGTTTGAATTGTTAGAGGTCAGTTTTTACTTTCCACAGAGAAATGTAAGAGGTATTCAAATTCTAAAATACACTAAAAATATTATTTGATTTCTAAATTTTTCTTTCACTTTTGATATTGCATCTTGTCAGTGTGTTCTATGGGAGAATATTTACGGCATCCAAAACAATCGGTTGGAGAAACGTCAAGGAAATTATCGTTTGTTATGTCCGATAAATAATAGTGGTCCCTAATTACTATACACGCATGATCCTTATTATTATTATTATTATTATTATTATTATTACTATTATTTCCGCGAGTTACCCAAGGCAATGGTCTATACATATGTATATACATATGGCATGATATATACATACGTACAATTCTTTTTACCACGAATCGATTTACTACGTTTTAGATAATGAGTACTAAAAATTTTAATTAGAAAATTACATTTTTTATTTATTTACTTTTAAAATAAGTTTATCTTCTTTTTATCATCTATCGTTCGGCGAAGAGTCGATCGTAAAAAAACTATACTATATACAATTTATAGTTAATGTGTACGTTAATTTGCAAATGTACGCAAGGATTTTTGTGCGTGATTTAATGATTTTCCTAAGTAGAAACTTGAATAATAGTAACAATCGTAATATTATAATTGACAATAGTACCTGCTTACTACAGACAGTAAAAACCGAATAGAATTGCACGAAAACATACACGTACGTCATAACCAGTGCAGCATAATAAAAACTGTTGATGGACATGTCCGAATCACGTACGCCCTGCTCACGACACAACGTGATCATTGAATCTAAAGATATTATAACGTCCATTGATAAATAATGTTTTTGACGATTTCCAATTGTGAAAGTGTCATATATCGTACACAGTACCTACGAATATTCGACTGAATCGCATAAGTATATAACTACGTAGTGGATAGAGAAAAGAAATAAATTCTGGTGTTCTTATATGCTATACAAGTTGTATGGATAACGATGAGTCGTAAATAAGTAGACTATAAACATGTATAATGTAAGCATTTTTATGATTACAATTTTGTTTAGAAAAAATCGTGACGAACAATTACGACATACCTATACAAAACGAAAATGTATAATTCCCTTAAACATGGAACAGCGGATATGTATTATACTTTCAGTCATAAAACGTACAATCGTTTAAATTGTGTTCGTCTTTAATGGAAATAACTTAAATCGTATTATCGAAATAAATTGTACCATTTGTAAGATTTCAACTGTACCGCCTTTTTACGTCTCAACGATTTTTCATAGTCTGTTACACACACAGTTTGGAAAAAAATGTCCGAGTAAAAAAGAAATATAATTCTTAAATCAATTTTTTTTCATAGAAATTCAATACACATTGTGAATCTACTGGCCGCTGGAAATCTAAAAACCATTTACCCAAACATCATGTTTATCTACCTTTGTTTATTCTTGTAATGGTATAACAAAATTATCAATTTAAAAAATAAAAAGCTTAAAAAGCTTAAAATATTATTAAATGATGTTAAATTAGCATAAATAATTGAATATACAAAAATACTCGAATATCAGGCATTTTTCTCAATGTAGTTTTTTGTTCAATTATTTCGCAAAAGTACTCGACCTTTGCGCTCCAAGTACAATAATAATGATCGTGACAGAATGATATAATGGTTGTAGTAGGGAAAAGTATTAAAAAAATACATATTGCAGTATAACTTTGAAAAGTTTGTGAAAACCGGCTAAATGTATAATTCTATATCCGCATGTAATAAATAAAAATTATACTTTACATAAGTAACATAATATGTTCAAAGATAATACAGCGCTATATCGAATTTTGTTATTGGTTCTCTAAAAAATGCATGTTGTACTATATAAGCGCATACTCTTATTTTTCACTAACTGTAAAAACAAATTTAGTGTTAATTGCGATTTATATAATTTTTTCCATAAAACGATCCGCAAACAAATATTTCAAAAGTTGCTTATTTTTATTAAAATTATATATTTTTATTATCGAACTAATTAAATATTATAATAGCACATAATTAATGATATGATTAAAACTGCTTGGAGTCGGTATATATAATAAAATAAAACTATTTTTTTTTCGTATATCATTGTCTAACGAATGAGTGCGTATTACGTAATTAAAACACTACCGTAATCTGAATAACTAAAATGAATGATTGTAGTATTTAACCTCGTAAAAGTAACCTTTATACGCATGTGAGACGAAGGTTATTTTCCCCAAGATTTTGAAATACTCGGTGAAAACATCCATCAGAAGAATGATGCACATGTTAAAAATGATTTTCTTTGAGTACTCTAATAAAGACTAATTTATACGATCGTTTTCATTATTCACATATTTTAATGCAATGATATATTATATTTTGATGATTTTTTTAATGAATAATCTGCGTACATATTTTTTTCCATAAGATTGAAACTAAGTATTTACGAACTATAAAAATAAAATAATATAATCGGATATAATATTTTGTTCAAAAATGTATTAAATATTATTATTGAAATCATTATTAAAAAGAAAACACCAATATATTCATATTACTAGTTGTATGTTTATTTAGGGAATTGAATCACTATATAAAATTTCAATTACGTAATTCATTAATAATTAATTAATGATTTCTTGAAGATCAATTAAGATTTTCGTACAAAATGAAATCACTACATTTGTTAAATTAGACAAACTAATAAAGAATATAACATTTATATTAAGCTAATGTTGGTCTATTACTAACACATAAATATTAACTATTATAGAATTATTTTTAATTTAAATAATATTTAAACATAATACATTTTACGAATTTATAATATTGTTTTTAAAAGTTATCATACATTTTAAAAAAAACTTTTATAGTTGTTTTTATATATTATACATAGAGATGTGAAAAAAATTTAATGTATGTAGTATAAATATTTTTGATTATAAATAAATAAAAAATATCTTAGTATATTGTTATAAGTATTTATAAATTATAACTTTTAAGTTTTATTTACCATGATTACGTTTTTGAATAGGTATTATTTAGGAGTATTTTATATCTATTATAATATATTATATAATTTAACTCAAACGTACTATTAGACACATTCATTAAATTATAGTCATTTTTCGCATTTCATTTAAATTTACTAATTGATTATTTTTCATATTTATAATTAAAATTAAACAACATTAGTGAATACAACTGATTTTAAACTTGGCAATATTCATACGGTTCGTATTAAATCTACGCGTAATAATGAATTATAAATCCCTTGAAAATATTTAATTCAAATTCATATTCGTTGAAATCTAAATCATATATTTATAAGTTTTATGTGCATCAAATAGAATATTTCTATTATTTAAATGCCATAAAAAATGAATTAGTTTATATTTGACTATCATATTTTAAAACGTTTTTTATTCCACCTAACTTTTTTCTTAAAACAAAAAAAAATTTGAGGTCATATAAAATTAGTTGGTTCACTGTTAGATTTATAGTAGATAGTTTAACAAACACTCCACATAAATATCTTCTACCATCCAATTTAGACCAGCTTTTTTTTACCAGTTTACCATAGAATACAGGTCAGATTGGAGAAGTATGATGGTCGTAAATTTGTGTAAAATACTGCAATAAATTAACTATTATCCAAACAATCTTTTGATTTTTAAACAGTATTTCAAAGTAGTTTGGAAAAACCGTATTATAGATTATGTAAAAATGTGTTGCAGAAAAGTCGTCAATTAATAACGTAACGACTATAAAGTTAATGATTAAAAATAATGTTAAAAAATTAAAATATATATTTTTTTCTATGACCAAAAATATCGATTGAACAAATAAATAATCATTGAAAGAAGCAACAGATAATATAGTTTGATCGATTTATGTATTTTGACGAGTGTCTCGATCATTTAAAATATCAACCATTCATCGAGTTGATTAGGAAATTGTTACGAATACCAATATATATGTATGAATCCATTTATATACAGAATTGTTCGTGAGACAATAATGTTATATTATTTATCAAGGTGAATATTTTTATTGAGTTATACAGATTCGCGTTGTAAACGTCTTAGCATTTAAAACATTTATAGCATTCGATACATTGTATACATGCAGTGGTAACAAGTATAATTTTTATATTATTCTTTCGAACACTAATATCATCGTAATTTTCGCATAACACGTGATTTTCCGACTCGCATGCAAAACAGATAAAACAACTGAATGCTCACACAAATATTAATATTATTTAGAACTCTGTTTCCCCCTCCTCCCCAAAAACAAAATCAAAAATCATAAGTTAACGAATTATTTGTGTATGAAATAATGATCTTGCTTATTGATAAACTGAAATAAAGATATGACTTAAAAATATTTATGATTATCTATAATTTAAGATAGATATATAATATATATACACGTCTCGAAATGAACGTACAAATTATATGGTATACGTAAACGCAGGCGATAGTTAAAATACGTTCTTACAAACGTTATTTGTTTAATTAAAAAGCTAAATTTTATTTGTATTTTACTTTTTAAATTTCGAAAGATTTATTTTTTCAATTTTTTTTTTTATTGTCGTCTTATATTTGTGCAGTACATATGCCTTATGGGTTTATCTATTTACGGTTAAACGTTCAACTTTGTAGAAAACAATGCATATATTTGTAAGCTAATGTTGACGATATCGTGTGAATTTCATTGGTACGTTATCCAACGTACTATATACCTATTTAATACATTATATACCCGTGTATACGCATTGCACCAATTTTGTTGTTCTGTATACCGCAAACGGTTACTATATTAAACGTACACATTCGTATATTATACACACGCGCAAATAAGTAGTTTTATATGAACGTTTATTACTGTAGAATTTTGACCTGGATTCGTGCAAATTGTTTAAAAAAAAGAAAAAACAATGTTCAATGATCATGTGTAAATGAATACAGATGATTAAATGATATAAATTGTGTTGTATGACTTGGCGGTCATAATACGTCGATCAGTGTTACGATGTCGCTACCCACAACAGGATAACAGGTAATTAAATAACGCACACCAAGGAAATGTCGACAATAGGACACGTGTTTCATAAAAGTTAAATTTAAGAAGGTACTAAAAGGCTAGTTCCTCATCATGCATCGATTAACGTTCCTTTTTATGCGCTTTGTGTATAGTTTCGGTGTAAATATCAGAATTGTTGAATAAGTTAAGTCAAATTTTAAAATATTTTAACAAATCAATCGATATATTGTATGAGAGAAAATTCTGAAGAAAAAAAACAAAACGTGTTTTTCTTACGACAATATTCGTTGACTATATTGGTCAAACTCGAAGTTAAAAATAAAAAAATTGCTACAGAAACACGAACAAAAATACATAATATATGAAAGTAGACGCGTGAAAGCCACTGACTTCCCGTCGTCAATATAATTTATTTTTAAATTGTTTGATATACTTGTAACACTAATATAATTATATTATATATAGGTACTGTAATTCAAATAATTACCGGTTAAACTGCATTACACACACGATTACTTTAAAAATTAGGAATTCATTGATAATCTGACATTCTCTCGGCATGGTGAATAAATCGAAGAAATTATCGATAAAAAACATTAATAAGATAAAATGCATTTCGTAATGAAATCTTAATATTCGCTTAGAATTTCCTCTTGTACGTTAAAATGATTTATTATCTAGATGCGTGATATACATTTTTCTAATGTGTGTACATGTTAGGTAAAACAATATAATGTTCAGTATTCAATTCGACACACATCAATAACCTATTTGAATTAGATATTTTATTAACTTTGAGTATTTATACAACACACTTAAATCTTGATAATACTCATCAATTTAACAAATACCTTTATTGCACTATTTAATTTCAACATAAAACTAAAAATCATTGACGAATAGTTTTCATAGAAATTATACAAATAGCTTTAGAAAAAAGAAATTTGTGAGAAATAATACATTATAATTTACATATCCGATGAAAGCATTTTTGTGTATATAAAACTAATATTATAGTATGTTAATAATTAGTTATTAGTTATTAGGTAGTTATTTTATTCTTCGTAAATAAAATATAATAAAACAATATTTCGATCTCTATTTAACAGTCGTTTGGTTCAAACATTATATGGAGAAAATTAATCGAGTTCGTGGAATCGTTAATGCGTGTACCGGTTTTTATTCTACCGAAATATTAGAAAGGTAATCAAGAAGTAGATATATTGTAATGAAAGCACAAATGAGAACAAGATGATTGTTTAATAAGATATTTCGAATAGAAAACTAAAAATGTTGTGACGGTTAATTCAAAATTTAAAATATACGTTTATAAGAAAACATTCAAAAAATATATTTATAGAGTAACTAGTGATTTAAAATGGCATCGTGTTTTCAAATGCCGGCGTAGTAATGTAAACCTATTGCGATTATTTCGATTATTTTTTTCAAAACCAGTCTAATGATATTCTTTATATTATACTTGACTTTGACCTTATTTATCCGCGCAATAATCACAAGATGTTATCGGAAATGATGTTTCGTCGTTCAAGTCATACTGGCCTAGTGCCCGAAATCCGTAGTTTTAATATTTTAAGGTGTTCGACGATGACCGCGACCAGATATTACAACAAGCGTCACATATCATCGTGTAGACGTCACGATATTTACACATTCATACCGAATAAATGCAATATAAAAGACATACCTCCGACGATACTTACATTAAATACTGTAGGACTGCTTCGTGTCGAACATGATAATAATATAATTTTCATTTTCTTATTACATAATCTATAAAGAAATTTAAAAAAAACCTATTATTTATTATTTAGGTTGTACATTTCTAATGATTATGAGACGTATGGTAAAATATTAAAACGTGTTACCGTAGATTGGTGCCGACAGGCTTTCGTAGCACGGTTACCGGGAGTTTTCGAAAAGTACGTCGTTTACTGGCGAGTAGTAGAGTATAAGAACGATGTATGTATTACTATTATAATTGTTGACGATTAGTGACAATAAGTGTTATAATTATTTTGTGATGCGCACATGATCTTCGTTAAATGTTTTTTTTTTTGTAATCAGAATGCGTAAAGAGGTCGAGCCAAGTGTAGAGAAAAAAGTACACTCATAATAAATAGTATCGTGGTCTGTAGAATGTGAGAGTGAACACGTTATAATAATATTATTTTAAACTATACGTATAAAACTATTTTATACTATTCGATATTAGTTGCACGTCCGATTGCGATATATATATATATATATATATATATGATATACTACGATTCTACAAAAGGTTGTTCTATATATTTGTATATCATGTATATGTGAATATATAAAAAATTTCCCAACGTTCGCCTTTACTGCATGAAATAAAAGGAAAATACAACTGTATTCATCATAAGTGGTGAATTATTATCGACTAAAATTTCTTCCAAATTCGTTCCGCGAAGGTCAGTGAATTAAACAGTCAGAAAAATAATTCAATTTGATGCACTAAATTTGAATTACTTTTTTATAAAAAATGATTTGAAAAATAAAAACAATTTTTATTTTATTTGTTTGACCTCCTAAAGTATAGTATATACAAGTATACGATTTCAGTTTTACGAAACGCGTTTAAAACGTATAATAGCGTATCCGGTGTTTGAGTACCACGGTTAACGCGCCCGTACATTTATATGTGGTGACCGGATTAAAACAGGTTATAAGAAGAATAACTTTACAATATTACTCATCAGCGAGGCAAATATGCAATATAACTCGTATTTATAACAGAACTGCGATATTTTTTTTGACCATTGCATGTTGATAATTTTACTGAATTATTTATAATATTAGATATGAGTGTGTGTGTGTGTGTGTATAGGTACAGTCGCCGTCTGTTGTTAGCCACATAATTCGATACGCGTATAGAAACAAAACAATGTTATTATTATTGATGATATTAAACTCTCCGGGGAGGCATTTCGATTGCCCGCCAATGATTTTTGTTTATATTATATTATAATATTATTAATACATATATATACAAGTTGATTGGTAATAAAGTGTACAAACATTGGGTGGTAATTGTAAATCTCAAATGAAACCAAATAATTCCTAAGTTCCTTTTGATTATGTACCGATTTTCAAGTATACGAGAGAAATTTGAGATTTTGTTTTTTTTTTGGAAAAACATGATTTTTTGTCTAAAACTAACAATATCTCTTGAACTTAAAACATTTTAAAATGTCTAACATTTGAAAAGTTAGACTTCGACTTGTTGATTTTTTTTCATCTCTTAAAGGTGTGCAGATTTTCCATGAACTTCCTTTTTTATAAGCTTTCCAACAATATACTCATTTTTGAAAAATCCCTTATCAAGTAGAAAAGTTTGCATTTCAAATGTAAATAAACGTGCCTAGATAACGGGGGAAGATGGAGTAAAAGAAATTGTAACAAAACATTTTTTATTTACTTCCAATAACATTCTTTTTACATTTCCCCATATATTTTAAACCTCTAATGTTTTCCTAATACTTTCCGTTTTAAATTTTTTTCTGTTCCAAAGGCTTTTTATAGTAATTTATTAACTTGTTTTTTTGTTTTCCTTAGTTTTATTTTTATTTAGTTATTTATTTAGTTATTTTTTTCATTTATATCTAATTGTCAAAACAAATATCTGTTTAAATATGTTTCTAATAAAAAAAAAAAAACATTTTTCTATAATTAAATTTTTAATTTAAGTAAAAAGTGTTTAAATCAAGTGAGAATAATATTTTTTTAAATTTAGGAGAATAAACTATTATTAAGAATAAATTTGCAAATGAACAGTCTTTTAGTTTAAACGTTGCTCAAAATGACGACCATTTTGTCTCACATACGCTCGCGCTCTCTGTCTTACTTTGGTTATGATGACTCGTCATCATGATTTCCTGTAGCTAATATGTAGTTGCCTGTATTCTTTGTGTGAGTTCTTCAACTGAGTCCATTTCTGTTTGGTATACATAAGTTCCGTGGCTAACTCGATCTCTAGATCTTACACCCGTGGATGTTTTCGTGTTGGGCTTCTACGAAACTTCTATGTATATAATATATATATTCATATGTATTCTTCAATAAAATTTAATGATCTTTTCAATGTCTTTTTTTAAATTTGCTGTAGAACCAACTTGTTTGAGAGACATTGTTAGTTTTAGAGGAAAAATCATGTTTTTTTTCCGAAAAAACACAAAAACCTCAAATTTCTCCCTTATACTTGAGAATCGGTACATAGTTAAAAAGAACGTTATGTTGCAATTGAAGTGTACAATCATCCGCCAGCGTTTGTACACTTGATCACCAATCACCCTATAGGTATATATATTTAATTGTTGACTCTTAAAACAATAGAAAAATTACAAAATACCTATAACAAAAATGAATATTTAATATTGTCCATTTTGAATGATACTAGAATTACGTTAACCATGTCACTTATAGGTTTTATTTTTGATTAAGTTACTTAAATAATGTAAATACATTCTGCAATTGTATATAATATAAAACATTACATTATTCAATATTTTATTTGAACAATTTAACGGCAATTTATTGTTGATTGAAGTGTTATTAATATTTAATCATTAACATACCTATAACATAGTATAAATATTTAATTCTATAATTCTATATAATATAATTGTTATTATATATACTTATTTCTTCTACTTTATAGAAAAATAATTTCATTGTGATTAATTATCAAGTATACATTACTTAGAAAATGAAAATTTAATCACAAACCGATCATGAAATATAAACAATGCACTATGAACATCAATTTTACCAATAAAATTCGTCTTTCTCCACTGTGCATTGCAAATTTATTTTAAATTCATAACTTTTTCATGATCATAAATACGACACGAAATGAAAACATGACTTATTCAAATAGCACAAAAACAATTGTATTTGTATATGTATTGGAAAAATAATACTCGTAAATATAACCTCAATACAGACATATATAATTATGATTCTGAATTTTTCGTAAAACCGCAATATATGTATATTAGACGTAGTACTATATACTACAATATCTTTGTGGTATTGTTGTATTTTGTGATTTTCATCGAGGCCATCTCTATAATATTTTCAACTAAATTTGTGGGTTATTAATCTGAGTTAACGAATTTAATCACAATATTTCGATGTACAATACATCGACAGTACAAATTCCTTTAATAATATACACGTGTATACACAAACGGTCTGTATACAATATTATATAGTAAACGAAATAAGTACTTTCTGCTTCGTTGTCGTTAACATCGCGCTGTATTTTTAGTGTGTCAAACGATTTGGAAATCGAATGCACACGAGAAACGTACGACTATCAACACTAGCGATTATCGTTTGGGGGGACTACAAATGATAAATTTATTAAACTGACAGTATGAGAACAGACCTTCAAAACGTTACGAACAAATAAAAAATGAAAATAAGATTTTTTTTTCTTGACATCATTGCACTAACATATACACGTCATTCAATTAAAATATCAAATGGAGCATAGCAAAGCATATCGTTTGTATATATAGTAAAGTTTGATCTATCACTGCTATTACACTGTCGTAATAAAAAATCAATGGTTAAGTCGTTAAAAATATATCAAGTATAATATCATAACGATATATTATTATATACGCGCTGTGTACAATTGTAAATATATAACAGAGATAGTCTAAGTATAATATAAAGCCTTCGTTTACAATATCTAATCGTTTGTGTGTTTAAAAAAAATCACTAGAAAAATAGTAAAATATTAAATGTTGACACTTTATACATACATACATACATATTTATATGTATATATATATATATATATTATATATATATATATATATATATATATATATATATATATATATATATATATATATATATATATATATATATATATATATTATGGTTTCATAGAGAAAGTACGTTTAACGAAATTTTCATAAAATTATATATGATCTCTGATTAGATCTAATTAGTTCACTGTTCGAAAGCAGTTCAGTGGGTGGTAGTTATTAAAATTGACAGACGTCGTGTTCGAAAAAATATGTATCAAGATGATGAAATATAAATAATAATTAAAAAAAAATCAAATTAAATTTTATTAATTGAATAGGCTTTGTTGTAATAAAAAACGATTTACCTTCCAATAAATTCATTAATATACCCGATAAATGTAATTACTGTTAAAAAATTATTGTATCATTTATCACATAAGCTCTATGTGAACGGTAAAATGAACTTGAATTTTTGATAACTGATATTATTAGAGTATAGTGCACAGTTAATTTTTAATTAAAGTAAGAGTTGTAAATTGGAAAAAAATACCTAGAGAAATCAAAATATCAAATTAAAACAAATAGACACGTTTATAAATTGTATAAAAATTAAAAATTCGTGTGTGAAATGCATGCGCAGCTATAAAACAGCATTATAATATGATATAGTAGAAATAATATAAGTAAATATTTATATATTTAACAAAAAAACATTACGTTTTAATTCAATTTTAAGTACAAACATATAAGAAGAAATGATTAAAAGTTATGAAAAAATTTATCAATTTTAAATTATAAACCCAATTTCAGATATCTTATAAAGTCAAAAGTTTAATTAATTAGTACATTTATATAACCCTGGTTTCATAATAATTTCCATACGCTTAGAAATTATTAACTAACTCTCGTTAATGTAAAGTATAATATCTACATTCGTTTAAATGTATAAACATTTGACAATTAAAAATCCATGAAAGTTTCAACACATTCATGTATAAACATATTTATATAGTTTCAAAAACCAATTTAATAGTTTTAATTGGTTCGATACATCAGTTTTGTAATTTAATTTTTAATTAAATTCCATCATTTGGTTAAATTATTATTAATTAATATCAATTAATTGTTATTTTTATTAACACAGTCGACCAAGTATGAATATAAAGTTACGATACATAAACATATAAAATATATATACTATAACATCTCAATATACAATTATGTAGGGCGTGTACCTACTACCTTTATACTATATATTATATAACTATAGTCCATAGGATTAATTTAATATATAAATAGAAATGAACGATAATTAAGTGATATATTTTTTTAATAGGATAATACTTAGTGACTGGTTTAGGTAAAGTACTGGCAGTGCTCGTCCCATGAAATTCAATGAAACGATGATAAAACAAATATCTATCATATTTATTATCTCAAATAACCTTACAAAGTCCAAAAATACGAATATTCAAACGTTTCCTTACATAGTTTTTATATTTTGGTTAAAATTTTTTAAAAAATTATGATATTTGTAATTTTATCAAAATCATACTTAACACACACACACACACACTTATATATATATACATTTTGTATCGTTTTTATTGTTGATTTCATTTTATTGAGGCTTAAATAATGAAAATAAATAAAAGATTACTTCGAGGGTTGTTCAAAAATTCCGTAAAATCCCCGTATAATATTTAAATGATCTCGCCAACAGTTTTACGATCGATTATTAGATTCAGAGATATGTCCGATTGAGTATGGGAGAAAGTTGCTATACATTCATAGTCTGATTAAAGGCGTGCATTCCCAAATGTTCATTCGACTATCATTAGGTACTAAGCAGATGTAGAGACATATGGAGAGAGTAAGAGAGAAGAGAAGGGAGAAAGGAAAATAACAAATATAAAAGGATGATAGGAAAAGAAGTATAAAAAACATTAAATCAAACTTGAGTGAAAGTCATTTTTTTAATATCGATTACTTACAATTTTTATTCTAAGCTCATTTCTAAATTCGGTAATTGAGAATGATTTATTAAAAGGGCATCGATACCTTCTGCAAAGAACAGAAATGTTCGTAATCATTGAACACTATTCGGTCACAGAAACGTTAAATACAATAATAGTAATAATAGTAATTTTAAATTGGTTCTCTCATCTAACCAGCAGGTTATAGTGGTTTCCCGGTCTATAATTGTTCTTGTAAGCAATAACTCTATTTAAAGATTTAGCTGCTAAACGAAAAACATTTACTAGACTTGACGTTTATTATTCAAAAACGATAAAAAGAAAACACTTTAATATATAACGTTAATAAATGCTACAGTTCATGAACAAATTATTTACACATATGATATTTTAAATATTCCTCCCAATTGTGTAGTTGAATATAAATGTACGGATAGACAAGTTTTTTTATTTGTGTTTTTACTTAGACTTTATGCTTAACTGAGAACATTCTTAATAAATAATATAAAAATTACAATTTAGTAATTCATACTTATATTTTGATCATACCGTACAAATTACATTATTTTTGGTATATAAACTAATGGTATATAAAGTGAAATTTTTTAGTAGAGTAATATTTTATCAACCGTTTGTCTGTAAAAAACATATATTGAAAAAACAAATTTTACATCATTTGTGAACATGTACTCATTAGTGAGTTAAGTTTTGTCAATATAATTTATCCAAAACGATTTGTTCGTAAATGTCTTTACTAGACTAAATGAATAAAAAATACAATATTTTTTTATTAAGCATTCACGCTTACATCCATCAACTCACGAATATGAATTGTATTACAATTTTTGTAAATATTTATTAGGTAAATTTATTAAGTAATTACGGATAAGCTAAATTGTTTTTTTTCCAAATAAATCATATTAAAACCATTATTCATAATCCTCAATTTCCAGTTAGTTAGTTTCGTATGAACTATTATTAAGTTCAAATAATATATTTATACAACCTATTAAAAAAACTATCACCATGGTTATAAATGAACTTAGCGTCTAATGTAATCTTTTTTAATATTGAAACGTGTACCTTAGTAATAATAATTAAATTACATTTACAAAATGTAAATTTATTCGATTACAGACTTATATACTAGGTATACACATATACTTTGATATACACAAAGAATTCATCCGGTTATTTTAAAAAAAATAAGTCTTTATTATATTGTGTTAGATATTTAGATATAATTACATAAATATTGATTTTTCTAAATATTCACATTTTTTTATATATTATTATACACCTTCACTAAAAAAAAAAAAAAATGAGAGGCAATTTTTGTATACAAAATGATAATTTTATTCATAAGTTTGTTCATTAATAGACAACAATTTTTTTAAATCCTTATAAATATAATAAAGTATTAGTGAATATAATTTCAAAGACATTTTTAAAGACAGAATTGATCAACATTTTTCAAATTTTTTTTTAAATCAAAATAATTTATTAAAGGAGAAATACTAACATCGAATTAGTTTAATTGTTTATATATTTTTAAAAAACCATTCAATTGGTTATTGACATCTGGACAAATTCTATATAAATAACTTATATTACTAAAACAGAATTTAACTTGCTCTTTATATGCTTAAATACATGATAATAATGAAATATATAATATTTATTACACATTGCTTTTAAATAACAATATAATATATAATAATATAGTAATCGTTTACAAATCAAACACAAATGACACACATTTTAAGTGGATACTTGAAACCCGTTATTTTAAAGGAAAATCTCCCATAAAAAAATCATATCACTACAATTATAGTTAAAAAGTTAATTTATTTACATGATATAGACTACAATTCTTAATGTCTTATATTCTGGTATAATTAAACTTTTTTTTTAAGATGACGCCATGTAGAAATTTTAAGATTTGTCAAAACAATGCCTCTACTATCCCACGGATCTATTTTATTTACAAATTTAGTCCTTTTTATAACTATAGCTAAAATTGGACAGAAAATAATTGAAACAAAATAAATACAATTATTTAATTAAATTTCAATATTGTAATTTGTATAAATTATTTGTTTTCATGTAATTTTTAATTCGTAATTGTGTAATCATACATTGTACAATTTTAAAACGTCAATTTTAATTGATTGGTTTTGTGTTAAAAATAAGATGGTATATCTTCGTTTCAGATTATGAAAAAAATCATTTTTTAAAATATTATAATTATTATAATATTAGTAGATTATTTTTATTTATATTAACATTTGTCAAAAGAAAAGCCTCTACTATTAAACTATCAAGTTAAATGTATTTATTTATTTTATATTTTTGTTATTTGAGATTAATTATAAAATAAAATTTAAAATGCAATTTTTAATTAAGTATTAAATACACTTTTGTGAGTAATTTTACTAAACTTGACTAACGTCCTATGTTTTTTTTAAACGACATACTGAAGAATAATCAATCAATTTTTTATTGTTCTCATAGGTAAAAGAACCAACCAGTACATTTTCCAAATAGATTTATCGATTTTAGTATCCTCTTAACGCGTTACCTAATATAAAATAGTTCAGTAAACCGTTAATATAGTTTTAACACTGATCTTAACCTACGATCAGATAATATATTATTGATATTCATTATGTACTATCGATATAACGATAGACTCGTAATCGACAAATAACTCGTTTTACGTAACACCTGCACGTTCAGTTGACGCGGTGACCCATATTATAATTGGTCGTGGTTTTTTGTAGTGGAATATAGATAAAGCGGGTGTGGTTATAAGTATCGTGTACCGTATAAGTATACCTATCTACGACCTCTATCTATATATTTAAATCCAGTGATAGTTTCAACCAGTTTCGTTGGGTGAGGGGGAAAGAGGTAGAATATTTTTTTCATACAGTGCATCTACTTTTTTCCAATGAATAATGTGATAATACATATTTTTATACGTAGTGCTCCCATTCATGTTATGCATCATATTCGTATATAACAATTTTATGATTAGGGAGGTTATGTTTATTTTAGGTTATAAGGACCATTATACTGCGTTTATACTTCTATTTACACAATAAATACTAAACTACTATTTCCTATTCGATATCTTGAGTGGATACTTATGCCCACATTTGTTGTCTCCATCTTTCTAACGTGCAATATAATAAAATAACATTATACACTTGTTTGGGTGTAACGTTTGGGTGTAATTTAGTGTCAACACTTATAATCAATTTGAATGGCAAAATCTTTGTCCCTAAAATCTCACGTAGGTTTGTTTCAAAATTTAAAATTTTAAAGTGAGATATCCGTATTTTAATCAATAATTTTCTTAATAGATATAACTTAAATTAAAATAATAACAAGGTAAAGTGTTTAATTGTAGTAACTAGTTAAAATAGATAATATTAATACCGAATTAGAGTAAATTTTTAAAGTTTGAGTTACAGAGTTAATTTTAAAGCATTTTTTATTATTACTAATTTTATTTGCACATAATATTATTTTCAATACAAACATGTTTAGAAAAATAAAACCGCATTATGATTACATACATTTCCTCGGCAGTTGTGACGCTTTTTATTCCATTGTTTTCCGCAATAATTACAGTAGTGTGCGCAGACTAACACCCGTTAGACTAAACCCGTCGTTTAAAATCACCAATATGTATACCGCCACGCCGCTCATTTATTTTTCGAAAAGATGGATAATGATACGATCCCAAAATCCGTTATTTTGTTTGCATATATATATACATACGAACAAGGTTGAACATTAATGAGTTATTAAGTTTAAAAAAAATAACTTTTTAACTTAATGTATTTCACTTGTTTTAATATCAAATTAATTTTAACTTATTTTCTCTCGCATTAAAGTCAACTTCATATATTTTTTTTTTTTTTTTTTATTCAGGTCAATTAGTTTAATTTTGAATTTGTATTACCTAAGGTTCATTTAATTATTTTTAAACATATTTTGTCCAAATACATTGAGACGAACGTAAGTAATACCTATAACGAGTAGGACAAACAATTTTAGATTTCACTTATATTATTGAAAAATGTATTTGTATAAATTAACGATTCATTTTTTTAAACGAAAAAATCAAATGGATGATAAAAAAAAATAGGTCAACTTAATTTTATTACGTTAAAAAAATAAAATGACCAGTTTTTACATGCACACGGTGGGCAAGCGACACGCGTTTCATACTGAAGCGTTATGCCTCATAACGAGTGTGCATGCGCGCATTCCGTCGGAAAGAAAGTACCGCAATGTGAAACAAATACCATCCGTGAGGGACACCGGATAACGTATTAATTTTGTTGTTAGTCCATCAGACATAATAATATTTTGCGGTCGGGTCATTTTACGGGCGTGATTCATGAACGTCGTTCGTACGTGCCGATTTTCCATCTCCGTTCCCGATCTGAACTCAAATGACGATTTACCAATGTCAATGTTAATGCGAACTTCCCGTGTGCGTGTCGATATAATACAATATGTATACTACACGACGTGTATACGAGTAACCGACACACCTATCACTTCGTGTGTAGAACATTGACATTACGGATTATGTGTACATTTCAACTACTGTTAAAATACTTTTCTAAGCATATTTTTAGATATAGGAAATAAAATGTATGGATAACCTCTAAAACGGGTTTCCTTTTAAAATCATACTCGGTTTTCTCCAGAAAATACAAAAAAATTAATTTATACAAAGAAAAGACTAGAGTTCTATGATGTATGTTATTGTTGTACATTTTTCTTGAGACGACAGAATTGCATTTTATTTAGGAAAATATCTATTTCTATAAATATTTATTATTATTATTATATAAAAAATGATGATAGATGTGTTATAAAAATTTATAAACACATAAATTTATATCTTAAAAACTATGTCTTGACACTCCTATAACCCGTATTTTTACCAGAATTTCATTTCAAACACCAAACAGAATAGATTTAAGTACACCATATTAACAATGGACTATAAAAAGTAGTGGAAATCTAATTTTAAAATACTCAACGTACTAAATAATAAGTTCATATATTTATATATTTCACAGAAATGATTTTTTTCTAAATCAACAGCAATTTCAATATTATTTTCATATAAGAATATTTGAATTTTTCACAACTACAAAGCTCATGTTCATATAATCCGTTTGATGCAATGCGTTAGAAAAATTTACTTATTAACACACTTTTGAAAAGTGCTAATGTATATTGCACATTTATACAAACGCAAATAATATTATTTTGCACTATTATCCAATTTTTTTCGGATTATTGTTGTGTAAAAGTAATGGAGGAGAATGAAAAACAAAAATAAAATAAAAAAATAATTGTAATCGTTGTTTTCCTTACAATTTAAAATACTACTTCTTATTTTTTCCATATAAACTGTTAACAAATAACAATTTCTTTTATTATCGTGTTTAATTTATATTATAATAATTCACGCACATTTCTTAAACAACATTTATTACGATAATTATTTTCTACACAAGATAACCTACATATTTTTCCCTTATAAATATTAAACTCTTACTGAATACTCAAAGAACCAAAATTGACCATATATAGACAATAATTAGCAATATGTACACATAAAATATCATTTGACAATAACGATATCTTATATGTAAAGTATTAACGTGATATCTCTATGATTTCTAAAATTTTAAATATCCGTTATAGGTAACACGAATAATTGTACTATGTGCTATTGCATAGCTAATGCTATGTAGTTAAAAATATATTTGTAATATTATGGTTGTATCTGGCAAAATGTCGTATTATGTTATTTTTACTGTACTAGGATTCTGGGTAACGATTACGCCCGTAAATAATTTCTCGTACATCTTTCTACTCCAATAATTTGGTTAACAGCGATATTCAAAATGCACATTACAAAATACCAACCCAGTGACGTCTTGCAATATTACAACAATATGATCTTTGAACTGAATTTAAAATAGCTAGTGTTATAATTTCTTTAGACTATAATAATAGTGAATATAAAGAAACTAGTACATATTATAATACATTATATACTTAATAATGTTAAACATTTGGCTTATGTATGCAACTCAGTAACTGTTGTGTTACGGGTTAGTGGCGCATAATATAATATTTGTAAAAAATGCCTACAATAGCTACCAACACAGTAACACATTTGTAAATTTAATCTCGAAGAAAAATATAATAATATTATGATACTTATTTCATACGATTCAAGTTTTTGTCGTATCATAATTATTTACACCGTTATAATTGAGATGTGATTTTCATAATATATTATATTAATAACTATACAACATATAGTTACTAGATAAACAATTAATTAAAACAGGTTTCACATTAACGCAATAATTATTAGTACCTACAACAAGTCATACGTCTATCGTATAAATTAGTCCAAAGTAGTTTAAACTTTTCATAGATTAATGTTACGAAATATATATAATATATTATTTATTGCGTGATTTAATTTATACAAGCAATAGTTCAATAGGTACAATATGAATTAAACAATTTGAAGAAAAAGATTATGTGTTATTTTATATTTCGATATATATATAAACTTTTTTTATTTTGTTTAAATAAAACCATAATTATAATTAAATTAATATGTATATGCTGCAATCTGTTTTTATGTCATGAAATTTATTCAAATTTCAGATTTTAATTTGAATATAAAATATTTTTTCATAAAAGTAAACTTGATAATTTTTTATAATTTTTAAAACCAATATAATTTAAAACTGAATTATTATTTCATATCACTCAATTACCAACCAAGTCACGTATTTAATTCAATAACAACAAAAACCTAGTATTATTTTTTACTTTCGGCTCTTCAGTCGTAAGGAAAATGTTCATTTGTATAGTTATCTTGTATCTATATCAAATGATAATTTTATTCCTTCAAAAACATGGTCAACTATTGTTCAATAATATTTTTATTGTTTGTTTGATTATTCACTATACACATGATTTCATTAAATTTCGAGATATTTGATCACTTATAATATTCAAAATTCATAAAACAGTATAATTTTTTCAGTTATATACATAATAGTCTTTTTTTCCTTTGACTCATTTCTATATTCAATTGAAATGTTAAAACACTAGTGTTTTATTTGATTTCAGATTACCACCGTATATAATAGAAAGTAAAGCTATTTGTGCGTAAACATGAAAATGTGATTGGTTAAGCAGAATAAAGTTGAGTTAGTTGATAGTAAAATGTAAAAATAAACACGCACATTACGTGTCACAAAATAATATTGAGTCAACTTGGATGTCGAATAAACCTATTGATTATTCTATTAAAAATGCGTTTAATAACAATGAAAACTATTATTATTATCACTATAATTATAATATTTAGATATACTTTTACTGATCACGTCAACATGTCTTCAGAATACTATTAAAAGTAAAAATACAAAATAATAATATATACGACGCGTATTATCAGCTATAGTTTACCGGTAAACACTTTCCATTCAGCTACAGTTCCGTTGTATGTATAATTATTATAGTACCCAATCACTTAAAAATTTTCACTTCTCCTTGTTTTACACATTATATTACTACTCGTTTTTATTGCACTTATATGTACATATATATATAAGATGTTCTAGGTTTTTTCATTCATAATAACTATTTCGATATGCTATACGATTTTTGGATTTTCTAACCCTAACCGTCATAACGGAAAACGAAATTGTTAAAAAATTGCAAAATTTGAAAAATCTCGCAGTACAATCAATTTTATTATGAATTAAATATCGAATAATACATCAACCGTATAAGTAAGTACTCTTAAAATTTGGAACTTGGAGAAATGACAAAATATTGATTTTAAATTTAGTTTGACAACACTAGTCGATTTTCAACGTTTTTACAAAAAAACACCCGTATATTCGCAGAATTTGGTTAATGATCCCTGGGATAAGGTACGTGGACACGTCCGAAATGTATTAACCACGATAAACCGAATTCCGGATCTCGACCCGCCATCCTATCGCCTTTCCGATATACAACTGATCTTCCACCAACACGCCCAGTTAAGCGATCCGAGGGAGAGTGGAAGAAGGAACGGGAAATCAACCTGTATCCGAGTTTAAACTACTGTTTGTGAACAATTATATGTCGTTGCACTTTCTCCACATACAAACATACGCACGTGTGTATTATTTGCTAACGAAATTTTAAAGCGCAGTTTTAGTACTATACGAGACTTTCGATAAGTAATTTGTTGTGGTAACTGAACATGGTTCGGTAATACAGCACACACGTGAAACATCCGAAACGACGGTATAGCAATTTTAGTAGAAATTGTGTACGGTGTCATGCGGTTAGTATAAGCCACAAATCGGCAGAGGAGAAAACAGTGTTTTCGAAATAATTTTCACCGAGTAGTCTATACCAGCGTTTCCCAATCAGTATGCCGCGGCACATTGGTGTGCCGTGAGCACTCCATAGGTGTGCCGTGAAATATCATGATTATTAATAAAATTGAAGAAAGTGAATTGATCGATATTAAAAATAACCGTGATCTTAAGCTACAGTACTCCAAATTAATTGAAGACGCTGAGACAGAGTCAAAGTTGAAAAAAATTAAAATAAATATAGATATCTCATATTTTTGGATACATCTGTTAAATGAGTATCCCAAGATTTCAAGGAAAGCTACTAATGCTATACTACCATTTTCTACATCCTATAATTGTGAAGCGGCATTCTCTTCAATGAACACCATCAAAACCAAAAATCGATCACAATTGATGAAGAACTTGGAAGCCGACATGTGGGTGGCTTGTCAACCATTCGACCACAAAGGAAACTTATAATGAAGGGAACCCAGGCCCAAATTTCTTACTAGGGCTAGATTTGTATAATCTAATCGTAATATATCTGTTATTCCAAATCATTAAATTTAACATTTATAAAAAATTAAAATCTGATTTTACATGAATTTTCCTAACTTAAATAAACACATCATATTAAATAATTTACTTATAATTTACTGATATACAAGTACTTTGGTATAAATATAATAAAATCCTAATATAAAAAAATATACAAATATATACATATTTTATGTCACATATATATAGTATCAAGTGTGCCACAGCTAAATATGGGTTGGGATTAGTGTGCCATGAGGGAAAAAGGTTGGGAAACGCTGGTCTACACTATTCCACGACTGTTTGTTACACGACATGTTATGTTACTATACTTTTCATTTCGTTGTGAACAATACAACTGATATACAAGACAAGGATGCTATTGTCGCCGTGTTTGCGGTTTGTTTACTATTACGATTGCAAATGATTTTTGGCCTGAAATTTAATCGGTACCATAATATATCACAGTTTTACCTACGCTAATCATTACGCATTATGTGTGGCTTAGCCTTACCTAACCTTAGAGTATTTTAAGTGTCGAATAAAACACTATAATATATTTTATACGACAATATAATTTTCGACATTTTGAATATTTAGGATGGCCGTGATATTATTGTTATACGACTGCAATAGTAGTTTCATATTTAACGTGTTTACTGTTTATAATATTCTATTGTTACGGAAAAAATAATTGTTATTGTGAAAAAACTCTATACTGTTATCGCGTGTAATTACCCGGCTCACGTACCATGTTCGCCAATTATACAGTGTAGTAAATATCACAAGTACATATAATACAACCACGTTTTCCATTACTGGAATTTAATTTTATTAGATGTGATTTTCATTCGATACGTTTTAACGCAGACAAGGAAAGTGCCCAAATAGTATAGGATAATATTATTTTTATCACTTTAGAATAATAATATAGTGTTACGAATCGATTCTATTCTATTGGATTTAAAAAATGTAAAATATGGAATATTTTTTGTATAATTAAGCCAGATTTTTATAATATATTAAACGTCCAAAACTATATGTATCTCAATAACAGACAAAAACGTGAATGGTTTAACTCTTAACTATTACAAGTATAGTGTCATTTAAAATGAATTATATCGCCAATTTAAACAAATACCAAATAAAATAGCGGCGGGGGGCATGGCCCCTCCCGCAGTTCCTATATGCGGTTCATGCAGATGGCCTTGTAGTGATATGCGGTTCCTGCTTATTGGTTCCTAGTTATTGCTCTATTTTTTTTTTTTATACATTTTGTTTATGTCAGTTGAAACAAAATATCGATTGTAATAAATATCTTTAAGTTTGTACGAAGTAAACCGATAGCAACTGATATATGTTAAAATAAGTTGTGTTGACTATCAGTATATTTTACAAATGTCAAGCTGTTTGTGATATTGCATGTCATTTAATACGTTTTTTTTTTTTTGTACACTTACACTTCCCAATGATAACCTTTAATGATTTAGTATAAAATGCTAGATATGGCTAATGTTAACACATTTGTACTGTACAATTTCTATAGAAATAATATTGAGATAAATAGGGCTGAATTTATAAAATTATTAGCATTCCCTTTAGTCAAACCAGAAATGGAAATACGATAAGAAAGTAAACGAATACCTTATGTTCTTCATTGAAAAATTGGAGAGATTTTGAAAAAAATAAAAGATTTGGCAGAAACTGATGTTTTCGACAAACGGTTTGAAGAAAAAAGAACGTGTAAAATTTGTCCATCAAAAATAAAAATAAAATATTTTATATTTGTTATTTATATGAGTATCCGATCTACCTAGAGTGTTCTGAAAAAGTGTGCAAGGCATGGCTTAGTGATAAATTAAAATTTATTTTAAGATTCTTTTATTTTATTCTACTTAACCTTGTGAATAAAAGTTTTTAATAGAACAATTATTTTTACTTTAAAAATTATAACATAATTATTTTTTATTATAAAGACAAAAAAAGGTTTAATTTAAGTTTTTATTTTATAAAAAATATATATATATACATTTGAACAACCACATGTGAATGAGTGAGTTCTGTAATAGTTTTAAGATAATCCATATAAAATTAATTTTCTTATGATCATTTTAACATTAAAAAAAAATTAAGAAAACAAATTTTAATGTTGTTATTAAATTAAACTTATGAATTTATATTATTTACCTACTCTATTTTCTCTATTGAGAAAAGTTATTATATATGTTATAATGATTAAATATACGAGTGCAAATTCATTTTATTTTACACAAAAATTTAAAGTACAATTACAATTTAATAAGTAGCGGTATGACATACCACACGTCATTAATCATATTACAATAGTCTACGTTACTATTTAAAGGTAATGTTTAAAAATATTGTGTCATTTGCTTGATGTAAATCGTTATAATTTCTATGATTTAAATGCATAGGCGGCTAACCGTAGTTTTTGATGCTATAATAATATAATTTAAAAAAATAAGTAGTAACTAATATTGCACTGGCTTGCGAACCTTTTATTATTTTGGTATAACTTTACCTAATGATTACTTTCAATTAGCGCTTGTACACTAAGAGCTATATTTAATTTCGAATTTACATATCGTTTAACAACACAAATGTGCGTTGTGTATTCTTGTATCTTGGAATGGAATTTAAAATTAAAGACATTTTAACATTATTAATGACGATGACGAGATACAGTAATATTTATGAATACTTTCTAACTAATAAACACACATTAGGTTTATTAGTACTAATAGTTAAACTGTCACATAGTTATTAATAAAATCTATCTACATACTCACTTTTTTGTAAAAATCATTTATGATTTTATACTTTTGTTCATATCGCACCTATATTAAACCTTGTCAAAACACGAAAGTAGTCAGAGGCATTACTGTATATTATAATGGATTATTAAATATTAATAATAAAGAATGCCGCCAAAAATAACGATTGCATGTGTCCCAAATAACTAACAAATTGTACGTACTTAGTGAAAATATAATTTCTAAACACAGCAATCGGTGTACCAACAGCACTAATAACAGTGTACTAATAACAGTGAGTACAACACGAATCAGAGAAATAAAAATTTAGCACATAACAAATAATGGTGATTTTAGTTGGTTTTAATTGTCTCGTTGCAAAGTATTAAATAGTGAATATAATAAATAATGAATAGTTTTTATTTTTTATTTTATCATTCAATTTAAATTATTTGACTAACGTAGTATCAAATTGTATGTAACACGGATAAATATAATTGCACATATTATGTAAATTTAAATAGTGAATATATTATGCAGGCACAAATTAATATCATTCGTGTTTTTGGAATCGTATTAGTTGTCGGTGCGTGCTTTGCATAGTGAGATATTCAGTTTTCGTCGATCTAGACCAAACTACAAAATTGTTTAGATGGTATACTCGTATTCCCAATTACTCAGCTATCAATAATTGTCAATTAACTGTATAGGTTGTAAGGGTTATTATTTTTTTTTATCGAAAACAATTATATGATTATATATGACAAATATTATTTATTTCTTGTTTTTTCTTCTAAAAATACACGAGTATAATTTTCTAGAAATATGAAATATGAAGTTAAAATATATAAAAAAAATTGATTGTCAAAATGGGAAAATTCAATTTGAAAAACAATAGTTGCATTGCGCACGACCAAAACTAATTTGCCATCACTGATCACAAACAATTAAAAATAATTCAAATTGACGTCAAAAACATATTAATAATACAATATCATATAAAGGATCAGAATTTTGATTTTGTATAGATTTGCAAAATCCAGAGTATGAAAAATGCAATTACTAAAGATAAATTATTACGGGACTCAGTTGATTTACGGTTTTTTCTTCTATCTAAAATATTCTCTGGCGTTATAATTTAATAACTAAGACTTTTCGTCGAATATCATTTATATATTCATAACAAGAATTATATAAATAAAAATTGAACAAAAAATATTTTGTCTAGCCCCCTAGGTACGTAGTTTCAATTTAAATCGTTCAAATTCACACGTTACAGACTTCCGAATAATATTATATTAAAACATGGGCAAATTCATTAGCGCGTTATATTATTATATATGTACATAATATTTGTGCAAAATACGTATCCAAAATCACATAAATTATTTTCACACGTCGTTCTCGATTAAACGATTCTAACGACGTTCTCGTCGTTTTCAGATTAAACTAAAATGTACGAATATGAATACAATCTGAATGGCCTCTCGTATTGTTGTCTAAACCGAAACTAGGAAAACAGTCATGTGTTTTCAAGCCTTCAAATAAACGTGTTCTGTCCCGCAGCATGCAAACAAATCAATGTCCACAAACAGTCTATGCACTTGGGTCAGGTCGTGTACAATACGCAGCAAGCGTATATATGATGCGGTTCTTCAAATATATATATATATATGATTGTCGTGTTTTGTAAGTATAGCATTATATTCAATTGAGCTAGTATGAATTAGATTGGTATAGTCCTGGAATTGCGTACATCTACGAGTATTTGATGTTGAATTAAAATAAATAAACAAAATTTATTGTGCAACATTGGTGGGGTTTCGAAAACAAAACCAATAGTAATAGTTATAATGATTATTATCAAGTATGTCTTACATTAAGTTCATATCAACTTGTTTAATGTTTTCAAAGTTCATTGATTTCGATGATATTACCTATGCCTGAATTTTGGTATGTACGATTGGCCACACGAGCCTGTTGTTTATTATTATAGCTCAACTGCCTACACATTATCGATGTAAAACGACAGGAAAAAATATATATTATATGCCTTCTCATTAGTTGCATTAAATCCGAATACATTTTGTTTGTATGCGCTTTTGCACATTGTAATAGCAGACAGTTATCGAAAATCTCCTTATGGTTATATCAAATAAAAAAAATTGAGAAAAAATCATAATCTACTTAAAAATATAACTACAAATCGTCTATTAAAACACAATGTCTTATAGTTGCAGATTATTATTATGACTATCGTAAAAAAATATATAGTGTTCATTTAACGTTTCTTTTCTCTAAAGTGATTTATTTATTTATTTTTTTAATGGCCTACCATTGAATATTTCGTTATGTTCCCATAAGACGAAGAAATGAAAATATTTTTTGCATTTCATAAACCGCTTTTGTTATCCATGAGTCACTTAGGTATAATGTATATAACACACACATTTTTTCATAATACTAAATGCATTAAAGTATTCTTTTCGCAATATTTGTTTGGTAAGTTGTATACATTATGATACGAGTATATAAATTATATCATTCAGATAGCACACACTTTATTAATGTACTCATTAGATTTACTTTTGTAATCATCATAAGATCAAATTTGAATAATAAAAATACACATGTTTAGACAATTTCGACTATATCTCTAATTAAATATATTTGATAACGTTATTATATACTCTTACCTGTATAATTATATGAATATTGATGTAATACGATGTTTGAGAGTTCCAATTAATAATAATATGTTTACTCTCATATTACGTTTGTTTAAATCGAATATTACAATGTGTTTTATTTTTATTAGATTATTCAATAATATAAGGCATACTTTCAAATCACGAAAATTATTCAACTAGGTCGATTAAAAAAACATACATAGAAAGACATATGTAAACAAATTAATGATATAGTCATTAATCACTTTTCGTATTATGGTTACTGCGTATACGATTAATATATTATGATCAATTTCAACGTAATCGATTTGCATATTAAAACCAAATTTAATACTATTCATGTAGAGAGAGCATCTTCATTTATTTTGCATTTATAGTATTATAATCACATATAATCATAATAATCGATAACAATATATCTGCAGGAGACTGACAATTAAAAACTGAAAATTATCAGTTGGTTTCTAAATATCAATATACATTAAACCTTCGTCATAATTATTGTTGTTTTTTTAATACGCCGACAGTACTCATGATATTAATATAATATATGTAATTACTAGTTTACTATGGAATATCACACAGGAACTTTACACGTACAATTTGAATGTGAACAGATAAATATAATAATGGTAATAATAGTTTATCGAATGTATAAGATATATGAATATGAGAATATTGTAAACACGTAATATTAATTATAATTTTGTGATACCATGTTATAGACGTAATTCGCGCAAACTAAACACAATATGAAAATAATAATACCAATAATAATAATAATAATAATAATTATAATAATAATAATAATAATTGCCAATTCATAATGGTCATGGGTTTGTGTCACGGCCGCTTTCACTTGTGCTTAAAATAACTTTATCATAAGTAATCACTGCGTATCCGCTCACTTTGACGAAGTAGTTGTTGTAATTACTAAAATTAATTAAATAGATGTATGTCGTATATATTAATGTAAAAGTGTACAAATTGTTTGATTATTAAATGCATAATTATTAACATAAGCACAATAAGTACCTTTTATCATATCTCAGAACCGAATTAATTTGTATCTGTACTATTATATACTGTAAT
The DNA here is from genome assembly GCA_019022885.1 of Schlechtendalia chinensis. Lineage (NCBI taxonomy): Eukaryota > Metazoa > Arthropoda > Insecta > Hemiptera > Aphididae > Schlechtendalia > Schlechtendalia chinensis. Next base: position 63,995,437 of record CM032339.1, read on the forward strand.
TTATATATATATATATATATAATATTATATACTATTCTAACTACTATATGTTATAATTGATTGTTTATTATTTATAAGGAATGACATGGAGATGTGTGCAGTCTACGTGTGTTTTGGAAACAGATTTTGGACTATCAATCAATTGTGGACTCAAAAAATCTGGATGTTTCGTGTGAGAAATCTCGGAGGATTAAAAGGATATCTAGGAGTTGGTAAGTTAATACTTATATTATTTTATTATTATTATATTATAATATAATAATATTATACTATTATTTAGTTTATTAAAATGTTTAATAGTTATTAAATTCTAAAATACATAATATATCTAAATTACATAGATATCTTCAATAGTATCTATTACTTATATCATTACTATTTTTTAATATCATGTTATAGTTGTTTACTATTGTCAAAACTATAATAAAAAATTTTACTTTTTATTGACATGTGTCTCAAGGACTTCATCAAATACACTAGTATTAAAAACAATTTACCACGATGTTTTTTAAAAAATATAATATATATATTTTTTAATTTATTCACGCTGACATTTAAATTAAACTCTATAAAGACTTCAGCAGTATTTTAATTGTATTCTCAAAATAGGTCTGATATGCTCATAAACGTATATTCTCTGAATTCCTTTGAAATGTTGTTTTCAAATTGCTGCACTCACTTTCTTTTTTTTTTTGATTATGAAAATTTAATATTTAAATACATTGGAAAAATTCACCAACTGTTCATTTTTTAAATTAACTTATGGAATTTTTTTGGTAGATAATTTAAATTTCACATACTACTTTGTTGTTCTATGATCTAAATAATTTTCAAAAATTATTAAATAATAATATTAAATGGAAATTTATAATTAAATAAGTAAATATTTAAACTTAAAATATATAATACTTTTAAAATGTTTAGAAAAAATAATACTAAATAGTATGAAGAATGTATTAAAATTACATTAATTCTTTAGGTATTAAAACAATTAAATTTCTATTTAGACGAAAATTAAATATATTTTCTATTCATACATTTTATATTACACGATGTTAGTATAAAACCTAATCAATAAATAATAAATGAAAAATATATCAAGAAAATTGTTTATTAAAATACAATTATAATGTGTAAAAATAACTAGCAAGCTGGAGATACTATGTATATCAGATCGAATGAGACACTTGATAAAGATTTTGGAGTTTTATTATTATTTAGAATTTAAAAATAATGGTAAATTATTATATTTAAAGAACGATTTTGAGTGACGCTAGTAGGTTACTATAATTAATAAATATGATAAATATTGTTAAAATTGTATTAGACATTTTGATCTTTTAAAAATACAAAAAATACAAAATGTCAAATATTTTAACGACTTTGTTGTAATTTTTGAGTTGTTTTTAATTACGCTTGAGACAACTACTGGGAAAATCGAAAAACATGTCAAATAAAAACTAGATACAATTTGCTATTGTAACATAACGCATGTCAAGATCATCCGAGCACTCCTACGCGAAAAAATGTACATAAATAAGAGATAACCACATCATTATAAGACCAATACATTCTTCGCTTCACTCCGAATCTAAAACTAAATAAAAACAAATTATGTATCCAAATCTCTCAAACTATACTTGCGTTTAAAAAAATGATTATTTCAATTTAGTTATGTCTTTTAGTAATAGGTATTTTAATATTTTATGCTCTAAAGTGTAAGCATATTAATTAACGAACAAAAAATAATTACAATTTATGATCATATAATACATTTATATTTAAGTCGTATATTTAATTAAGTGTAAAATATTTATAACATTCAGTTTTTCTATTTATTAGTTTAAAATCAAGTTTCGTGATCTTAAGAGTTATACATTTGTTTATTATTACATTATAATAATAATAGAATAAGTTTCGATATTTTATGTTCACTCATAATACATAAGTACTCAAAATAAAAGACAAAATAAAATGTTTGTATATACATATGTGTTTCTATTTATGAAATGAATTATTGAAATTTCGCAGCGATTACTTCAGACCATTGGTTGTCAAAGGCGTAGTTAAGGGGGTGGGGATGACACTGATTTTTAAACATGAACTTTGATCATTGAAAACATATGTCATAATTTATGGATATAATTTCACTTTATTAAATAATTGTATTATTATTGAATCATTAAATCTATTTTTTTTTGCCAATTCATCCAATACTTCATCTGTGGCAGGGGCGAACGCAATGCCCCTTTTTATTAGTTAAAAATATATTATTTTTTTTATTATTTATAAGTAGGTAATAAATGGCATACTGTTAAAACTAATACATAGTAACAAAAAAGTCATGGGGGGATATATCCTCTCATCCCCCTTCCCACCTGATTGACCACCACTGCCTCAGAAATTTATCACGCGCATTTATTTATTTGAATAATTTTATATACATTATACAGGTTATCCAAAGGGTCTGAAAATGAACCATATTATGACGTGCAAATAGACAAATATTATATGGGCAATATAAATGAACCGTTATCACTCAGCAAATATTCATTGAGTCTTAGATGTCATAATGTGTAAATTTTTATAAAAATATATTAATCAATAATTTATAATAAAAATCATTGGTTGTCCTTAAAAATGAAAAGTTTATATAGTAATAACAAATAAGGGATGATAATAAACATATTTCAATTATGAAAAAATGTATTATTGAATATGCAAATAAACTTTATAAAATAAATATCACAATTATATTATATTTTCAGTCGACATAAATAGATCACCTTGTTTAGAATAAATTCATATTAACGTATATTCGTAAAACAGTGCACAATTTATGTTACGTAATTTATAACTAATTTTAACATGGATATGTTTTTGGGCATAGAAATTTCCGACATCGAAAAGTGTAACGCGATAATGATAAACAACTTTGGTAACTATGAAGGCTGGCGAAGAAAAATATTAATATTAATAATTTATTAATATAATTTTTTTAATGATGAAAAAAATCGTGCAAAAACATGTAATTGCAAATCCATGATTCAATGTTTTTCCATGAAGTGGATTAATCCATTAATTAATAAAGTTAATTTATTTTGATTAATAAACAAGTTAATTAATAAAATTAATAATTAATTCACCCTAGTTTTTTTACGAATTGCCGATTATATTCTTACCAAAATATATTATTTAGAATGATCCTTTTATCATGAGCTAATAATTATCTATCAAGATTTTATGCACATTTTATTTCGTAGTCTTAAAATTATTAGCTGTCGAACAATTTTATAAATAGTTATAGACCATCTTTCAAAATATCACCCAACTCTTTATACGTTAAATAAATGTAAACTTTTCAATTTTTTAACGACAGATTATTTTTTATACTATCTTATAGAACTGAATAAATAAAAATGTATTTATATATTTTTATTTTTTCAATATTCTTTCAATGACAAAGTATTACTTACATATTTGTTAAGAGTGTCTTTTCTAATGTAGTTCAGTGTAAACGGTTGATACTGTATTTGTAAATTATTAATGAGTCATAACCAAGAGTGTACATTTTTAATATGTAAATCCATACATCATAACTTCACCATATCTCAAATTCAAATTCTTATTACTTGAAAGATACTCATCGGATATTAAGTCAAAATTTATAAATTCATACAAAAATATATTCCTTACAAATTTATAATAAAAATCATATTTTGTAATTTTTAAATTATTTGTAGTTATAAAATATAAGTGATGAGGGTAAAATTATTGAAATAATGAAAAAAATATAGAACTAAATTTGCAAAAAGTGCTAAAAAAATATAAAAAAACTATTTATATTTCCTGAGATACAACCTGGCTCATAATAAAATAGTCATCCTATATAGTGTATATATATAATAAATATACATATTATGTATATGAGCTATTGTGCACTTTACTGTAAAAAGTATAATTACCATTAGAATGTTACAACTATATTATTTTCAGAATCTGCTAAGCATTATAACGAAATAAAATATATTAAATTTTTCAAGCTAGAAGTGGGTGAACAGTCAATATTTTTTAGTAATTATATAAATATGTATAAACAGTACTCGTCAGCTTACTAGTGAATTTAGATGTTTTCAACACTGGAAATTATACATTTTGTTAGTAAGAATACCCTTTATTAATTTAGATCAAATCCTCATTCAAAATTTGAAGTTTAGTCAATCGTCTAGTTTTTTTATATTTCCGATTGAAAATGAAAAATCATTATTGCCTTATTTTAATTATGTTTCAATTGTATGAAAATTCGATAAGAACTACTTTTCTATTAAGTTTTAGATACTAATAACATGCATATTTTATCAATCTTTTATGAAAAATATTTTCATAAAATATTGTAAACTCATGTTGAAAAAAATATTTAAAGAAATGCACTATCTGCTAGAATAATTGAATATGAAAACTCTATACATATTAAAGAACTATGATCCAAACACATATTACGTATTCGCATGATATACAAAACCCGATTATGAGATGATTTTGTTCGATTCGCAGGTATTCAACTGGCTGACGAATTGGGATTTAAAGAATCCCTTTCGTCTCTGGAACAAAATAGTAAACGTCGTTCGGTCAACGGATTTTCTGCTCCAGGATCGTTCGAACCATTAGTGGTACCTCAAGACAACAACCTCGCGGAGGCTGTAAGTATACATATATAATTAGTCATAGAATATAATACAATGTGCATAATAATATTATATTACACATCTATTTATGGACATACACTTGTATAATAGTCATGATTAGAAAAATACATGTATTATAATTTATAAATATTCATGTATATATTATCTTAGTGTACTACACATGCTATGTCATGTAGGTATGTATTATAATATTATATTTAAATTCTAGGATATATTTAAATAATACAATTGAACTCAGAACGAGTACTATATTCTGAACTTTTATTAGTGAGTCATAGTAAATTTTATGATAAACAATCAATAAAAGTGGTAAAAGTCTGAATGTTAAAAAATTATCTGAAAATTATTATAACAATATATTATACTTATGATTTATACATTTTTTTTAAATATTTTTGTATTTAGAAACCACACTAAATATATTAATAATAATAATTGAAATGGACAATTATCGGTATGTGATATACGTCGGTAGTGATAGCAATAATTACAACAAATTATATTCATCATACTGAAAGTAAAATAAAAACAGTAATATAGATAAAAGTTATCTAAATAATCTACATATAAATATGATTGACAAATTTTACTTTAACCTTTAAATATCCAAAACATCAGTGGTCATGCTGGTTTTAAACGTATTATATTATGTATATCCTAAAATTTTCTAAAGTCAATCGGTAAAACTTAGTTGTCCGGTGTTCATACTTTTACCGTAACATACCCGTAATATATGTACCTAATTTGACGTCTCGCAAAATTCTTCGTCATTTATTATTATTATTATTATTATTGTTCCCTTGATCTTTATATTATAAATGTATTGCCGTCCAATATTCCAGTCACGGCAACAACCCGAAGCAAACAAGCTCCGGGACATCTTAAATTATTCAGTTGGCATGAGCTATGAAAAACACGACGTGCGTATTATTGCCGCCGCCGCTGTTGCCGTAGTTCAGGCGAATACCGTCTTCGTTCGATTTTTATTTTAATAAGTTATTCGACATAACAATATAATTCACCGTATTTTCACCACAATTTTGTTACATTATACTAAATTTTATCGTGTGGACGTAATTTTCTATAGAATGAAAAATTCCGATTAGTGATATTAGTTCAGAATCGATAAAAAAACGATCAAGATAACGACGCAAAAATGTGAATTTTTTCGAAAACTATACCTAAATACTCATATGAAGTTACATGAATTTAAATTCAATTAAAATACGACAATGTACAGGAATTACAAACATTAGACATTAAATGAATTCAGGTTTTCAAATTTCAAAATAATAATGACATTAAAATAATTTTCACGATGTGATTGCTTAAAACATAGCTATTCATATATTTAAAAGAAAGAAGCTTTAATTAAAATATTCCAGTTTTTTGCACGCAGATTTTTAGAACATTTACAATTTGAATAATAAACAATACTTTAATAATATGTTCTACTGTGAAGTTGACCCTATCGTGACTGTATTTTAATTGTTTTGATATATAACGTAATATGTATGTGCAAAAATGTTAATTATAATATAATTTTAAAGAGACAAGAGTTGAAAAACGAATAAGAAATATGATTCACAGAATTTGTATAATATGTATGATTATAGTCAGCCAAACGGTGTGAATGTTTTTGGTACTAAATTTCAATTTGATAGAGTACCTATACGTAAAAAGGTAGGTTTTATTGGTAGACTTATACCTATAAGTACCTATATATATAAAACTAACACGTTTTAGCAAATTTTTCAAATTGTAATCTCGTCACGTATACGTGCAATAAAAATTTAACGTCTTAAAAAATACAAAACTCGTAAATGAAATATTTAAAAATAGTTATTTATATGTAGGGTTTTTATATGTTTTTGTATTATACACATAATAGAATATTTTTGTAAAACGTCATGAATAGTAAAAGAAAACCTAAAAGACTGCAATGCTATATATATATAATTTTTAGAAGTATACATTTAAATTAAAATAGTTATTCAAATTAATTAAAAATAAAATCTAGTACATAGTATTGTACGTATTCATTTGTGTGTTTCGTTATATATAAAAATAATATTATTCGTAAAACCCTATAAGTAAATAGTATTCAATTTCTATAACTATTGATGATTATAAATAATTATTTGTTATCATAAATTTATCATATATTTTTTATATAACTTTATTTTTTTTAAATGTGTTCACAGTAGCATAATTTGCATAAGTTATAACTTATGTATAATAAATAAATTATATATTATTAACAAGTTGTGGAATACAGTTTCAGAAGATAAAGGATAATAAGTATATAATCATATTGTGTTTTACAATTATTTCACTTATTATATCCTAATTTAAAATCCTAGCGATGAAGGAACTTCAAATTTCCGTTAGATGTAGTAATATATCAATTTTAAAACATAGTATCATTTTTGTATTCAATATTACCAATTTCGTTCAAACGTATACGTTAATTTCATTATTTTGTGAACTATATTTAAATTAAGAACAATATTATGACAATAATAGTTCTTATTTTTGTTTTGTTTTGCCGAATAAAGTCTCAGATTTTAGCTATGAATTAAAAATATAACAAATATATGCTTATTAAATATCATATTATTTTAATTGAATTTTAAAAATGGTTAGATTATATAACTAATTATGATATATTTATAACTACGACAAAAATATCCATGCAGATAAAAGATGATGCAATTTATTTAATAATGACAAACGCACTCTGCTTACATAATTTGAAAAAAAACCAATCTCTACATGAATCATAGCGAGAATAAACCATATAAATACTTTCTAGTGTAATGGTTGTATGATGAACCATTTTGAATGTATGTGAGTGTTTGTAGATTGTAAGTATATTTGACTAAGAAAAATAAAATTGTTCGAAATATTCTTGACAAATGATATTCGCCTGAAAAAAATTAAAAAGGTATTTTTACTGATTGCGTTATTGAGAGTTTTGTATATGATTGATAGTTTCGTTACATAAAAATCAACAGTCAATTTGAATTTTTTGCTTTTTTGCATTCCTCTATTCACACGTACAATAAAACGCTACCTAGTTTGATTTTATAATAATAATTAAATTCAGACGTATCATAAATATTTAAAAAAAAAAAAAACATTGACGCACTAAAATTGGCTAACTTCGAAAAATAAGTATTTTTTTTTTTTATAAATCTTTACACTTTACAAATTTTGTAAATCTTACAAATCTAAAAGACTTTATTAATTCCACATAATAATGCACTAAGATATTACAAATTCCAGAACACCTTATGTCAAAGGACGTATATAAGGTATTTAGAGTTGTTAACGGTTTTACTTAGTTTAACTATGTCGCGGTAGTAGCGTAAATTATTTTTGAATACGTAGGTCGGACGCTCTGGTGTCGTATAGCAGTTTTTGTCTGTATAATTTTAAGGCAGAAAACTAGGCTCAAAATTGTTTTAATTCTTTTGACAAATTGGACATCAACTACTAGATTTGACATTAAATTGACTAAATACTTGATTCGTCAAAAAACACGATTATATATTAGCTACGGCTACAACGGAAAGACTGTACCTAGTAGTGATAGACTGTGTCACAGCCACCCGTATGTGGTCATATATCATCGTTACCTTTATTACAGCGTATTATATTAGATACTGTATTATATTTAGATTTAAAAATCCAGTGAAAATAATAAAGTAACACAGATTACAAATAATATGTGTATAATACCTGTCATAACATATGAATATGAAAAATAAAAATCATTTTAATGCAAAAACCCTGAAATGTGCAATTTTGTGAAAAAAAAATTTCGTTTAAATTATTCTACTTTACTGGATTCTGATTTATAACTTGTTTTTATAGGGTTTGGAACACCTAATAAAAAGATGCTATTACACGAGAATCTGGTCTTTATTTATAATCTATTGACGCCGTTGAAAACATTTGATAAAGGGAATCTTTAAACATATGTCATGAATATCAATTGAACAGACGATGATTTATAACATCTATACTATTATAATGTGTTTTATTTGATAATTTTTAGAAAAATAGAATTGCCTAAGCACATTAAAAGTAAGAAGTTTTCAAAGACCACATATTTTTCAACACACGAGGATCTCCGTCCTTTTAGAAAATCCTATTCAAACAAAAGTATGATGTTAACCAATTCCTGAACTGTACCTGTAACATAAAAGCAAGAGTTCACTTTATATTAACTCAGAATAATGTACTTTTATACATTTTGAATTTTATACGTAAATGGCAAATTGTCGCACTATACTCAACGATTTCAGACTTTGTATGTAGTACAATATACTATTATAATATAAGCTTTACTTGACGAGTCATTCAAGTGTCCTGGTTATAGAATTCCATCTTAGAATTACCCGGTCATTGAGCCAAACGCTTCCGTTATCACTAAGCTTACGGGGGTTAAAGACAGCGGTTGACGTCGTAAGTCCCGTTATATTAGTAAATTGAATATAATTATTATAATATAGTGTGTTCCATTGAATCAGACAAATTCTATGATTTTTGTCATGTTCAATATTTAGAATTCCTTCCCCTCCCACAAGTAATAATTATTAAATCCCTGCGCTGCGATTATTGTATTTTAATACTTTTTTATTTGGGGGGGGGAGAGTTTGAACAACTAAAAAAATTAATTATATTTTATTTTTTTGGAAAATCCAAAAAAGCCATTTTATATATCTATTTAAAAAAATTGTCTTAAAATAAATAAATAAGATTAGTCATAAATTTCCTAAAAAATTTTAAGTTTATGAAAATATAAATTATTTCATTAGTGGTTGATGCCTCTTACTGAATAACATCAATTATTTTCAAAAACAATTTTATGTTGAACATACATACTTTAAAATTGTTTAGAAATTAATGACATAACCTAATTAAAATTTGTTTATAGCGACATTTTTTATAACATTTATTTTTACAAATTATATAAAATAATTGAATATAACCTAAAGTTATTGATTTTGTCAGATCATCATGCCCTATCAACACCCTATATTATAGTGAGTAATCTTATAATTAACGGTAGATCACATATTATTATTTTATCACCTAAAACCATATTTTAAAAGCAATTAACCACATTCGTTAAGCGATGATAATAGTAATTAAATATTATTATTGGTACAATTATGAGTTATATAAATGAATAAACAACCATAGATTATCAGCGAACTATTTTACTATATTTGTTTTATTATATGATTTTATTTTTATTTATATATTATTATTTACAACACGTAATTATAATTGTATAAATGTATTACAAAAAATAATTTTTCTAAAATAAATTATCGTTTTTCGCTATGTTATAATAATAATTGTTTCGTAAATTATAATATTTATTCAAAAGAATATACGTTGTAGGTGTGAAAAATTACAACAACATGTCATGTTGCACAAAACGTCGTTTACCTTGTTAATTATTAAACAAATTTCACATTATATTAATGTCTAATATTAACCAATATTATACAAACACTCACTTCCTCGACGAAAGGTGTATGTGGTTCAAATGAATACAATTAATAATTCCTGTGATTATATATTCTAAATGCGTCTGGGATTTTATAATTTCCGTTTTTAATTTCCATACAAACTTCGTCTGGTAGCAGGTGATAGCCGACGGTGATTAAAATAGGCAAAAATAAAAATGTCGTTAAAACCTTCGAGGCGCTTTTCTGTGTATATATGTTTAATTAAAATATTTTCCTCGGTTGTAAAATAACGGTGTCTCTTCTCTTTTTTACGTCTTCGGTGCGTGTACGCGATAATTACTATTTCGCTTTGTTTATAAAAAAAAAAAAAACAATAGTAATTCGTATAAATTATTTAATATAATATATAAATACTAGCTGACTCTACAGACATTGTCCTTCCAGTAAGTGCGCGATAATATAGGTTAATAATATACACAATAAGTTTACAATAAATATATTTTTTTGATATTATAAGCTTTTATTTTAATACGAAACTTTAAATACATCAGGCGTTAACAAATAGAAATGATGATTACATTTTTTAATGCTAAATGCTTAATGCCAGATGATGAACAATATTTATTGTTTGTCTATCAGGTGCATAAATAAAAAAGTTTGATAGTTTACCAACACGTCAGCATACAACATATAATTGTCTATATGAAAAACATGGATGTTCAAGATCCAATCTATATATGACCATTGTTTGTCCTTGCGACTTATTGATAATCATCACAAATTCCAAACGTATTGAAAATTGTAAGCGTTTGAACTGAATTGATGCGTCGGTGGATATCATTGGAATGCGTGGCAATAAAACATTGTCTCTTTTGAACTTTCCATTTAATATTGTCGCTTCAGTTACATTTTCCATAATCTTTTTAATAACTAATTTCGTTCCATTGCAAAATTTTGGTGCATTCATGTTCCAAAACAAAATTATAGGTGAACCAATTTTGAAACGTAAGTTATGTGGTGGAAATCCTGGTAAATCGAGTAAATTTAAGGATTCAGTGGAATAATTTATAATTTCATTTTCATTTGTCACTGTATTGATTGATTTAAACGAAATTAATTCCCCAGCCAATTTTTCTTGTATTGTAAAGTTGATTTCGTCAATATAGACATTTTTAACAGCTAAGATCGCTCGTTCACAAAACCATTGATGGCTACTATAATTGTCGCGTATATTTAGAAATACACTTTCTATTAATGCATTCGAGTTGACAATGTTGCAAAAATTTTTAGGCAATTTAATAAATTGTGAATTTTCAAAAGACTCATTTTTTTCATTACCAATATCTAGCAAATATTTGGAGAATACTTTAATGGATAAATTATTTTGTAATGTAACACGTATTTTTTTTGTGAAATGTGAAATTACATTGTAAAATGTATGGAAACTTTGCCACAAAACAGATGATTTTAAAAATATGTTGATTTTACCCGCCTACATTGAACGCAGGATAATCGGTAATATTTGTCTGAAATCACCTGATAATAAAATCAGAACACCACCAAAAAGCCTGTCGTTACGATTCAAATCTTTTAGAGTTTGATTTGATGCTTCCAGTGAATGTATGTGGGCTATTATACATTCAGCCAAATAATAATGTGACATTTTTGCAGTACTTTAGCCATTCCTGAATGTTTTTTTAATATTACATACAACATTTTCCTTAGCCTGTATGTTTAATGGCAAATTTAGAGCCAAATGTGCGGTTCTTTCACCATCCAACAATGTTGCAGTGAACGTAGTGAAATTATAGTGAACACATTATTTGTTTTTTTTGCTGAAAGGGAGCGTTGTAGTTTCATATATAGCGGTCCTGCATAAATGCGTACTTAAACTCATCATATAAAGAAAAAAAATTAGTACCATAAATCCTTGCATACCAACATACCAAAACCATAATTTGTTAATAACTTTAAATTGTTATTAACTTTATAATGGCATTGCATAACGGGTCTAATGAAAGCTATAAATTATCCTTTTAACTATACAAATATATTGTATAAATATGATTTCAATCTGTTAAGCCATTTAAAAGTTACATGAACACTAACTGAATACACTCAAGAATTATACATATAAAGATATAATAAATATATATTAATTTCTACATTATGTCTTCATTATTCGTATATTAGTATAAGAAATAAAAACTACTAATTCTACATTTAGAAAAAATCATTTTGATTAGAGAATATTACGTAATCCTATGACTTTGTCATATCTTAACTGCTGACCGCTGACTAATAACGTTTAAGAACATATACACTTTTTATATTATATTATTATACTTTAAATGCCTAACAAAAAAAAAACTGAACAAAAAATATTTTTACATTAATGGTCAATGTCATAATTTTTATTAAAACACATTACTGTATTAACGCATAATCATCTATAATTTAAATAAAATCAACAAGCTTTTAAATTCGTATTTCACAAGTATTTTTCAGTTAAGTAATTGACTGAATTACAAAAAATTAAACCATTTTTATTACTTAATAATTCTTAATGTTTGTAAAAAAATTAAATGGCTTTATTTAGTAATTAGTGTGTAATCTTTAATGTATGTTTATTCATTAAAAACATAATATTTTTTGTCTTTTTAATATGTACCTTAAATGTATAAATCTCAATCCTATATTTTTTCTAACTAAAAGAAGGTTAACATTGTTTCATTTGAATATAAATTATTGAATTGGACAAATTTCTGAATTTTCATTTGCATAAAGGCGTAATTATTATTAAGTTTTGTGTATATTTTTTTTAGATGTACTCTTATATGAGAAAGTACAATCACCAATATTAAAACATTCTAATTTTTATCTCGTTACCTATACAACTGTATTCCAATAAATAAAAATTATCAATGAAAATCAAGTCATCCATTTCTCGATTTTTGTTCGGACGAATATTATTTTAACATGATTCGTTTAAATTAATACTAAATGTCTCTCCTTTTGACACTTGCCATGAAAACCTCTCTAACTGCGACGTTTCTATTATTATTCTTGGTTCTACTTCAGCGCTTATTCAACCCAGAGATTTGTTGACCTTTCAGTTCATCAAGTCATTTTTTTCAAACTTAATCTGATCATTGTTTCAACTATTTCTCTCTTCGAGTGTTCTTTATAGATTAATCATCGTATTATAATTTACTGTCTATACAAATAAAACACTTAGTCCACGTGCATCTACATTTGTTTTTTTCTAAATTCTAATGTAAAATTTCATTTTCAGTCCACGTCAGAAGCAGAGACCACCAACAATAATCAGGATCGATCGGCGTATGCGAAAATGACCGGCCGGACCGGCAATGGAAAACCGGCCACAGTGCCGCCATTCCGGCCATTGATGTCCGTGGCCAATACAATGATGCGCAACGTGAGATTAGCAGCTCAACAGCAAATGCATATGCAACAACAGCCACAAATGCCGGTGTTAAAGCCATTGCCCTTGCCCGCATTCGCCGCATTGCCCGAGTCCATAGCTAAAGTTGCTGTCGAATCGCAGTCTCCGCAACTGGCGCATTCATCCTCAGGCTACAGACAACAACAACCGGCGGCAGCGGTCATCGCCGTGATGACGCCTGTGGTCGGTCGTCCGCCCTCGCCCATTGTACAACCCATGCCTTCACCCTCGATCACGTCACTTCAACAACCGCATGTGCCGTCTACCCAAGTAGCGTCGCAGTATCAACAGTTGCAACAACATTTGCAACAACAGCAACAGCAACAACAACTTATGTCGTCTCTCGCACTCATGTCGCAGCAGCAACAGCAACAATTGCTATCACCGGCTTATTACCAAAATGCTATTCAACAGGCCACCAACAGACGTTATAATGTGAGTTCCCTCAGTTTTACTTAATACGCTAATTACCACATACTATGGTTTCAATACGAAACTAGATGGTGTATCAAACGGATTGATGGGTAGAACAAAACAATCTTGAATTACGTGCTCTGTTTAAAAGAATGCGATTCATTGAGACCATTCTATTGTCATAAAGTTTTCAGACAAATTATTGAAAGTAAACTGACAAGCCTTATTATGATAGGTTTTATGAAAACAATTAGCTTTTTTTAGATATAAAAAACAAAATTATCTTTTAAAACGCATTTTAATTACATTTACTGATATGTACTATGATTTAATTCAATAATTTTATGAGTTTATAAGAATACGAGAATTCTTGTACCAATAACTAATTGTTTTACTAATTGTATCAATACTGTTATTTTAAATTTTTTTAAGATAAGCTACTTTATTGGTTACATTGGATTGTGTGCTGATTTTGTTCTTTTAAGATTTATATAAAATAAAATATATATCAAATAATCTATATATTTTCACATAATCTATATCCCGTAAATAATATCAAAACTTATGATAAAATTACAGTTGTCTATGATAAAATAATTAGATTTATTGGTATTTTGTATTTTTCTTCTATATCACTCTAATTTAAGTTTGTGGTTATTTTATGTACATATTTAGGGACTATCATCGAGAGTGCGTCATTATTTTCAAACAATTGTTGCCAAAAATTACAGATTAATTTTAATTTTAATATACCATACAAAGCTTTTGAATTCATTAGTATTACGTATTATATAGCCGTCAGTTATACCATATTTTCAATATATAACTTCGACATGCTTGAAATTTAACATTTTTAATATTAAGTTATCATATTTAACAATTTGGTGATCAAATGGGAATTCTTCATTCTTATTGAAATTACTGAATGATACGTAATAAATCACCTGATTTTGATAGCTGATATTGATTTTGCATCCCTATATTTTATATATATTACAATAATCTTCCAATTCTTTTATCTTATTAAATGTTTATTTACAATTAACTCGCCATGTAGTTAATCACTATTACATAGGACGATAAATGCGGTGAATGTGAATCATAATTCCAATTTTATGGAACAAAATTACACAAGATTATTTGAACGTCTTTTTAAATTTTTAATAATATACTAGAAACTATGTGCTGTACTTGGGCTAACACCGGTTTTGTTTTTAAACAAATCTATGTCTTCAAAAATGGCTATTGAATTAACTAAACCGTATATATACGATTTGTACATTACAGTTTTAGAGCCTTATTTTCACAAGTATATTTAAATATCTTAAGTCAACCAATTGTTTTAGTTAGAAGACTGTTCTCTTAATACGATGTAATAAAATATATATGTATATATTTATTTATTTATTTACATATAAGTAGGTGCGTATATGTATGTTTATACACTCAGTTGAAAAAATCGTATTCTTTTCGGAATTTTTCCGAGAGCGTACAACTGTCATATGACGTATTTGGCTAACGTTTACGATATAATACTTGATTGATTGCATATTTACTTCTCAAAGGTTGTACTACGTGTTTTTTTCTTAATGCGTAAGTATACGTATCATTTGTTTTTGAACAACAGTATTTCAGCTTGTTCAAAATGTAGTTTAATCATTTTTGCACAAATAAGCCCCCGCTAAAACCACGCAATTATTTCATAAATGATGTTTAAAAAGAAACACTTTACAATATTTAAAATAACTTGACATGACATTTGTACAAGCTTTATAATTTGTCTGCAGATAACATGTTCATATTACATTTGTTGTTTAGACGATTTCATCTAATATATAAATATTATTTTTCTAAATTATATTGCATATATTCATTCATTTGTACGGTAGGTAGGATACTAAAACGTGTTTATTTCATTGAGGTAAAAATTATAGCAGAAATTAAATTTAATAAAATCGTATTATATTTTAATCGACAATACAATAGCCGTATACTATTTCAAGATAATATATATGTATATATCGTATAACTTCTTGTTTATGAATTGGATAATTTAAGAGTTGGGATCACGTGACATTTTTTTAAAAATTATAAATTACAATTTATATAAAATAGATTAGACGGTATGTATCTATACTAAATGTAAATTGAATTTAAGGACTTGAGTTAATAGATAAGAATAACAATAATTCAATGGATATTATATATATATATATATATTTATTTATTTTTTAT
The DNA here is from genome assembly GCA_019022885.1 of Schlechtendalia chinensis. Classification (NCBI taxonomy): domain Eukaryota; kingdom Metazoa; phylum Arthropoda; class Insecta; order Hemiptera; family Aphididae; genus Schlechtendalia; species Schlechtendalia chinensis. The sequence continues at coordinate 64,011,747 of CM032339.1, forward strand.
TTTTTCTTTATTTCTTTATTTCTTTATTTATATTTATATATTCTTTTTGATTTTTCAATAAAAAAATATTATTATTATTATTATTTCAAAAATTGTTTATTCTATTTAAATTAGTTATACAAATTATATACGTTCACAATAATTTCATATTCGTACAATATCATAAACGCATTTTTTAAAAAAGGTTATAAACAAAATATTTATATGAACCATTTATTCAATTGTTAGTGTCTCTGTAAGTTTATACATTAATATACAATATTTTAATTACTAAAAATGGATTTTTATGGAACTGTAATGTACCTATATTAGCATTTGAGGATTGTAGTTAATTTCTTAAAACTAAACAAGGTTTTAAATAAAACAAATGTATAGTTTATATTTTATTTACTTAAATATCGAAGTGATAAAAAATTAAATTTGTAAGGTCGCTTAAATTTACAAAAATGCATATTAAAATTACAGCATTGCTGAGAAAGTAAGAAATTCTATTTACTTTGATTTCTTGAATAAACATTTTTCATAAAATAACATCTAATTAATACAATATGTATATGTGCAAGTGTATAAACAGATTGCATTATAGCACGCTGTAATTAGCAGACAAATCGTAAAGTGCTGGGCGTTTTGTTTTATGACGAAGTAACGCTTTATAATATGATAATTTAACATTTATGTAAGACTGCTTATATGTAACAAGTACTATGTATATAATGGCATGTACTTCCGTTTCATGTCTCGTCTTTATAAGTGACTTGATTATCTCATTGTTCTGCGTTTTTCGCTTTTTAAAATGTTACATCGAATTGTCATTTAGCCAACAGTGACTCCGCTATTATGCCAATTTTGTTTTAATGTGAACGTGGTAAAAGTCATTTGTCCTAAATTCGTCAGTTCAGTATATGGTATTACATTAATTTTTACAATTGTTTTATCAATTTAAACAATAGATTAAGCGTATAAAATATATTTTACCTGCGTACCTAATGAATATTTTTCCGATGGATAGTGAAATTTTCGCTCGAGAATCATAAAATATAACATATTTAAGTAAATATATTAATTTTACAGTTTTATGTAAAAAAAAACTTCGTTAACTTCAATAAGTATTTTATTTACACAGTATTTACAGTATTTCAATATGTATTTTTTTCTTAAATTTGTATTAGAAATATAATTTTCATAATTTCAACAATTACAACAAATCAGTTCAATAAAATATAAAATGAAAATAATCAATAAGCAATATTAATTATGATATACATTTTCTGTTTTACATTTACAAAAAAGTTATTAAATAATAAATACATACTAATTTATTACATTACTATGGTGTAAATAGCAAAATTTTATTAACTGACAAACCACATTCAAAATAAATAATTTTTTATGCTATCAGAACTAAAATAGAAACTAACTGATATAATTCTTAAGTTTTTCAATAAATTTTAACACTTTGTATATTGTTTCTATAAAATAAGAAGACAATGTAATAAAAACCAAACAATTGTATTATTATTACTTTTTTAAATATAATAATTTCAGAAAAAAATCTACACACTACTAAATAATAATTTTGTATCATTAAATTATATACTCGTATATATATATATAATCAAAAACAATGAAACATAAATATAAATTATAGTCGAATAGAAAAAGTATCATGAACATATTTATGACAATCCAACATAAAATTCACTATATTTTATTATAATATTTAAATGGAATACAAAAGACGATTATCTTTCTTATGAATAATGAGCGTTAAAAACGACAATTATAATTTAATTCTTTTAAACAATATTTTGCATGAGTTTTAGATATTCATTTATTAATAATTATAAAATGGAATTTATATAACAATATATATATATTATATATATATAAACAATTGAAAACATTGATATTTCAATTTATTTCATTCATTTGAATATATGTATATATATATATATATATATAAGAATAAATTATGCCTAGTCATAATTCTTCTTAAATTACTAAATAATAATGAACATTAAGTTATTTAATTATAATTTGTATACTTTTTGAAACTCCCTGTTTATAATTCAGCTCTAAAAATATGATAATACTCCTAAGTAATATGGTTTTAATGTATTGAAGAACGTCTATACCATTAATATGATTATGTAATTTATAACGATTTATCGTCTTATTTTATAAAAGAGTTAATATCTTAAAACATGCAATATTTCAAAACATCATGGAAATAAATTTATTGTAATTACGTTTCTTGAATAAAAACAATAATAATTTAGTTCTCTGATATTCAGTTTAACTTCTTAAACTTCTTTACTTAAAAAAGTAATTATGCATCTGAAATTTTTAAATTAATGAGTTAATAGTATTGAAACTTTACCGTATAGATCAGATTTAAAAAAATAAAATAAAGCAAATATATAACGAATAGTACAATAATATTTATTTATTTGGTGCAATTTTAGGAACGTTATTTTTCCTAACCTTTTTTTTATATAATAATTATATCGGTATTACAAACAATACATTTGAACTAGAATCTATGAGTGTATATAATATAGAATAATAAAGTAGTTATTCAATAAGTTTTTCTTTAAACTATACTTTTCTCTTGATAAATAAGCAAATATATATATATATTTATATATAATATAAAAGGTATTACTGATTAATATATATTTTTTCAAATTGTATTATATTGAAGCGGTAGTTTACAGTATTTTTTTATTTTTATTTATTGTTATGAAATTATTTTGAAATTATTACAATATAGGCGAACAATTCTTGAAACGTATAAAATTGAATATTTCACACTAATGAAAGATTATTAATCACAACATATTTTGGGGGCGCTAAAACTAAAAGAAAAATATAATTTTATTTAAAAACTATTTATATAACATAACTATATTTATAGAATTTAATTTAATTTTGTTATTTTATAATGACTATATACGTCCTATTTTTATAAAACTATCATCGCGGCCAGATTATGAAAATTATAAAAATAACATATACAACGATTAAATTATTAAACATTTGATATTTTTATCGGTTCACTATATTTTCGTACAGTTTCCGGTGACTGGTTTCATTTAAGTTTGCAAATTAAGTCGATTACACGTGATTACATGTATTTACATTATTTTTCGTCTTTATGAAATACCATTATAGTGTAAAACACTTAGTTGTTTAAAGTACTTATGAGGAAAGATCACAGGTTAACATTTAGAACTACCTTTGAACGTGACCAATATTGTGTTCAATTAACAGATATTTAGATAAAATTACAAAACACAAAATCTATAACGTTTGAAAGGTAGGTGCTTACACGATACTATAGTAGTCGTAAACATATCTGAATAGTTACGTTTAACGACGCAGTTGTATGAGAACTGAGGTTAATTAAAAAAAAAATAGTATATAAATTGTGTAAGACTAAACTTTAAACTCCTGTTACAAAAAATAATTTATATAACTAAAATTACCAAAGTGAATGTAATTAAAGAAGTGTACTCTCGAAAAAAAAATAATATTATTAGTTCATATGATGATAGTATGTAGATAATATAGTTTCATTTTATTTAAGTTAAAAACTATATCAAAATTTTAATGATATTGATTTAAAAAAAAAAATCGGTAAAAACAAACCTTTAATATGAATAATTATATTAATTAATTATATAAATTATTATAATTGACAACCATCGAATTTTTTTTTTTAAATAAACAATACTATTTATAAAAATAATAATATAATTAATAATTATTTATACATCAATGATTGCAGCATAACTGAAATAAACTAAATTAAAAATTATGCAATGTTATTATTAAATATAGGTAGTAAAATTGTTACATATTCTTAAAAATAAAGATTATATTTATTTAATTATTTCGGATTTTTTCTTACATATAAATGAATAATTTAAAAAATAAAAATCGATTAAAAAATAGCTAAATAAAAGTGAATCAACCAGTTTTTGTACAATGGTAAAAATATAAAAGCCATTTTCGTATTATATAATAATTTATAAGTAATAGGAACAATATGATTTTGATTAAAATCCATAGCATTATGTTATTTTAGATAGTAATATTTACTTTTTTACGAATAAAATATTAATCTTTTAGAGTATAATTGAATTTCATAATATATTCAAAATATACTTCGATATCTCGATGTTCACTAATTATAGTTTTTTTTAACTATTCAAAATTCTGGTTCCCCTAATCAAATAGATTTTCGTCGATTCACTAAACAACCTTAAATTATAAAAATTAATTTAAAAGTGTTATAAACGTACAATATTAAGTGGTTTTCGATCTAAAAATATTCCATTCTATATTTATACATTGGAACATGAGTTCAATCCACGTATATTAGTGTAAAGAAAAATTTGTATACTTAAATAGTTAATATTACACAATGACATTTGTATATTATTTGTTGATACGTAAACAAAAACATTTAATATTGAATAATAACCACCCGGAGCCACCTTATATCATATGAAAAATAAACAAAAATGATTTCAAGTAAAAACATCATAGAAGAGCGGTAAATTGGGTTTTTTTTTTTTTTTTGAATAGTCATAAATTAACAAAAAAGTAGAAAAACGTCATATTAAAATTAAAGACTGATGAATAGACCATAGACGTACGATAATATTAAACGTATGATAAAAAAACAATTGCACGATTTCTTGTAAAAGTGTAATGTTGGTCATTTCATCAAAAACATTGTAACTTTGTAACGAACCGACCATACTCCGAAAATATGGTTAACAAATTTGACACTATTTTTCCCCTCACACGTACTAGATATTTTGTACGAACCGTAATTATATACATGTCTATAATATTATACGACTTTCAGTTTTCCATGAGTACACTAAATGTTTTTTTTTTTTTTTTTTATTTAAAAAGAAGTTTTGCAACACTAAATGTATAAGCAGAACAAGTACATACTTTATCTAGGCTTCTTTATAGCAAATGCTATATATACGTATATGAAATTTAGATGGTGTACCAACTCAGATACAATAAATACTTTATTCAGCTATTTGTTTTAAATAGAAATATTAAGAATAGCATGAATGCATTGTCGGAAAAATCGTTTTACGGATATTTTACGATTATAACAAAAAAAACATTTTAAGGCCACACAGAAAAAAGTCAAAAAAATATTTCTTAGATTTTTTTTATTATGAGAAGTCCATGTGCACTTTACATTTTCCTTATGTATAGACACTGTTTCTTGATCATGGGAATATTAATGATGAATTAGGAGCTATCATAAATTTTTTATCTATTGAAAAATATTCAGTATATTGATTGTTTTTTGAGAACGACAAAATTTCTAAAATTATTTACTTTCATATAAAAAAAATGTTTCATATTCGAAATTTCATAGCATATACATTTAAAAAACAATACTTGAAATATGTTTAAATTATTTTTGAAAAAGTAATTGAAGAATACTGAGTGAAAGCAGCATAAACAAAAGAAAATTTAATTTGTATAATGTATTTATCAGCTTTAATATTAAAGCCTCATAAAAGGTTAACGCTTGCTTTTTTAGCTAGTTATTCACTTCTTCAATCCTCTCATCGATATTATCAAATCTCTTGCCACCCATATGTTTTCTTATATATAAAAATAAATGATATTCTAGGTGTCACATCAGGACTAAAGGAAGAATGGGGTAAAATGTGCTACCCAAATTTCTTAAAAAGTTTAGCAGAGACATGGGCAAAAAGCGTCGAGTATTAGCTTTAAACAAATACATTATTTTGGTTAGCATATTCTTTCTGTGACTATTACTCATTGGAATTTTTTCAATCTCACACAAAAATTTTGCAAAGAATATGTCTCTGTTGGCATGAAATTAATAAGTAACGTACATTTCAAGGTCCCGAAACATCGTAGTAATGATATTTCTTGCTGATCATGTATGCTTGAACATACGTTTTTTTGGTATGTTACCACTCGAGTGATTATTTTTTGTTTTGTGTGTTAAGTGATAAACTGCAGTTTATCACTTTTGCATGTAGTCTCGTCATCTTTAACGATAGTTTTAACACAGTTTAACAAACTCTTTGTTATAATTTTTGATACACATCTGGCACAAACTTTCTGATATCTCAATTTTTCTTTTAAAATCTCTTGAATTAATGTCTTTGAAATATCAGGGATAATACAAATTTCAATCATAGTCATCAAAGTTAATCATTGATCTTACAATATGATGTCCTTAATTTTCGCCACAACCTCATCTTAAAATTAATAGTATTATACATTTTCTTTATTATGCATTTCCATGTCATTTTTCGAACATGTTTTGTATCATTTCCTTTTTATTTTAAATGTTCATACAGCTTTCACTATATATCTCACACAACTGTGTATGAATACCAATGAGATCAATCAACTTTTGCGTTGAAAACTCGAATAGCAGTGCAAAGTTTATATTTGGTAGAATAAGGAATGATAAATTGTTATTTTAAATACGTATTAAAAACCAACTAATGAATAAAATATTGTGGTTGAATGCTTGTTTGAAACGTTAAAGCTCACAGTAAAACTCTAACTCCGTCGACAAATATTTCCCTCAAGCACGAGTGCATTAGAGATTATACTTTCCAAACAAGCCTCATATAATAATCATAACTTATTAGAATTATCATTGACATGTTTTTTGTTTGGTGTTTATAGGCGTTTGCGCAAAATCCACAGAATTCTCTGGACTCGCAACCGATAGTTGTTGCACCAGTATCTGACCACCGGAAGAAGCAACCAGAAAGTCTGCCTATGTCCAACGACGTAGACCCGACGTCTGCGATGTCGCTGTTCAACGTTGCTGCTGCCAACAACGTGAGCGTTCAACAGTTGGCTATGGCCCTCCGGCACCAGCAAAAACATCATATGCCGTCGATGCCATTTTACTCAGATATCACGCCCACAATAAACGTCCCGGTTACTACGACTACCCCGATGACACCTCCACCAACGACAGCTGTGCCATACTTCCCAGAAGAGCCACCGATCACTAAAAAAATTGCCATAAAACCATACAAGAACAAATACGCAACTGGTCAAAAGGTGATGAATGCACCCAAGGAATACTATCCTGTCGGTTATGACAAGAATTTCGACGATCATTTCACGTCCAAGGTGGACTTACCCGACACAAGCTTCAGCTGTGGTGATCAGAAACACTTTCCTGGACTGTATGGAGACGAGGATTTAGGTTGCATGGTGAGTAGTGAGATCAGAGTTTTTTAAGAGTATTTTATTATTTATGACATTTATTTTGAAATTAGGCCAAGAAACGATATAACTCTCTTCTCTCTAAACAAATTATAATCTTGTAATCAAAGGCTCAATATTTTAAACTTATTGGGTATTCTCTGTCCAAGAAATAATTGTTCACACCACGAGCGGTCTATATATATACGTATATATAGTACATATATAACAAATAAGTACTAAGTATTAATATAAAATATTAATAATCATACAATAATTATATGGGTTTAAAAATGCTAAATTAAAAATAAAGCGAACTTTCTTTGCGCATCTCTATGAGGATATTAGGAGTGTACATAATATAAACTAAACATTTTGACTGCGTGTAACCGAAAAATACAACCGTCAAATTTTAATTTTAAAAAAGTGATTCCCACGATTCAAAAGTTTTGTTCTGATTTTACTATTTAAACTTTAAGGTATATATAATATCAATTTAGATAGGCAATATTATTTATTATACATATATTTATTGGAACTTTAATTAAATTAAAATAATATAAAAAAATATTGGACAGGTTAGCACAGTAAATAAAAATTTTATGATAATAATTTTACTGGGAATGAAGTTCTTTATCATACATTTTTTTAGTAATAACATAAACTAAATATATTATTGTACATAAACATAAATTATGTTTATACATACATCAAGATCTTGGAGTGAATTATTAATAATAAATGTTCTTTTTTTTTATTCTCAAAAGTATCCGATGTGCTTATAATATAATGAAAAACATAAATTCAAGTACTACTATTTTTTTTCCACTACTATACAATGTGTTCAAAATTTTATTAAAATAAACTATAATCAGCAAAATTATTAAGGCTCGGATGTTTATAAAATTACATTTTTTTCTATTTTTTAAATTTAATTCTGGCTTGGATACAAATTTAATTCATGTTCTACTGAATCAAATAATATTACATTTACTTGCAAATTTTTGCATATTTTATGGTTTTGTATCTTAAATGCATATTTTAGGTTTTTAAGAATATAAATACATATTTCAGTACATTTTGAATCTTTTTTAAAAACAATTTAAATTATCAAACTATTTAAAGCAACTATAAAATTAAATTCACAATGTTTATTTTTTCATTGATGTTTAATTACAGTCTACCATATATTAACGTAAAATATAAATATAATGTACTTATATATAATTATTTATCATTTATCTACTTGTATACTATTTTTATTTTGCGTTTTATCAAATATAATGTATTTCTCGACAAAAACAAACTCAGTCACAACAACTAATTTCCAACGTGGTCAGTAAAAATCATCGTTTTATAAGGATATCTGTCAAGCTTTTCTAGAAACCTTTCCACAAAGTAAATAATAAAATATTTCGTATTTTTTTAAGAAAATATACAGACGCAAAAATTATTTAACCGATTGTTATGAAGAAACAATAAAAAATATTCGGAATAATGTAATTGGAAAAAAATGTTGTTTCTATAGACGAAACAACAAATTTCGAAATCAGCTATTATGTCGTTTATGTGAATATTGGTATTCTTGATGATTTTTGATGATGACCGGGTAAATTGTTTTTACTGACCTCCGAAATTTTGGATAAAGCAAATTACTCTACAATAAGTAAAGTTTTTAATGAATCAATGTTTCTTTTGTGGCCTAAAGGCATTCGTCACGATAATGTCTTTTAATTTGTCACCGAGGCTGACATATATATACGGTTAAGCTGCCAAATCGCTTAAGTCACTATCCAAAAATAGTGCATGTCACTTGTCTTATACATGCACATTATGGAGAAGCGGAAATAATTTGTGGAAAATTCAATAATGTAGACGGACTTGTGTCAAATATCAAAAAAATGTTTTTTAAAGCCCCATCACGTTTAGAGATTTTTAAAACAGTAGCCTCTAATATTTCTCTTCTACTGGTTCCTATAATAACCCATTGGAGAACGTGATTAGAGGCGGTATTTTACTACTTTGATTATTTTTCAAGTTTACAAAACGTATTTTCAAAATTAAACCCAGATGACTCAGTTTCAATCGAAAAAATTATTAGCATTATGGCTGAACCTAATTGAGGTCCAATCTTAACATGCATTCAGTCCAACTTTAGATATTTACCAGTCAACATAACTAAATTAGAATCATCTAGACTAACTCTGTTTGAATCAATTTTAAGTAGTCACTAATACTAGAGAAACCCTCAAAATGATAAGTGGAAAAGTAAGAAAAGAAATTTACAACAAATTTCAGAACGTAATTGAAAAGAATGTTAGATTTAAAACTTTGATAAAGATTTCTAATAAACATTAAGGTGAAGTGGTTACTATGGAAGGAATAGCAGAAGATTTGAAAGGTTTGCATTATTCAAATATGCTCTAATATTATTAGTAGATATAGAACGAAGTTTTTCTTGCAACAAAATTTTACTTTCGGATAACAAACGCAGCTACAAGTTTGATCAAAATTAAAAAACCATTGTATCACAGTGTAACGCTTTAACAAATATGTAATATTAAAAAAATAATAAACAAAAATGTATTATAATACATACAGCCATTATAGTCTCTATTAGTATCTGATGGTTTGCTACTTCTTTCGATCCAGGGCGTTTTTCGCCCGTCTCAAAAATGTTAAAGACGTGAACAAAGTGTTAACAAACACATGTACAATTATCAGCATTGATACCGTTGCATCAATTTGTGTCCGCCTCTTACACATCAACAAATTTGTAGCGAGGACGGAAAAAGTGTCTGACTTCTTGAGGTTCGTGGATACACGTTTAAAAATGTATATAAAATAATAAACGAATAGTGAAGAGAGAAAAAAATAAAAATAATATAACAGCAACGAAACGAGGTATACTGTCACGACAACGACCACTGTCGAAATAATCACAATAATAATAATATATTTTAATTAACCAATAATAATATCTCAGTCGATAATTAACCGATAATAAATAATTTATGATTAATGAGACCGATTTTATTCTGAGACGTCAAAAATATGTTTCCTTCAACTTTTAAAAGAAATTAAAATGTCGATCTCCTAATTTCAAGGTACTAATGTTGAATTTCCTTGTATGCACCACTTATAAACTTTCAATTATAAAAATCTAATTATTTAATGAGTTTTATCATTCAACTTAAAATATAAAATGAAATATTAATATTTAAAATTCATTAATAGAAATTATAGACCTCTGATATGATACCTGACACATGGGCAATAAGTTAATAAACAGCGGTAAAATGTTTAAATAAATTATAATTATTTTTGATAATTTTATAACGTTAAATTTTCCAACTGTAATAATAATTTTTATAGTTTTTATATGTAATAATGACACTTCCTTGGCCATTATTTATAATGATGAAATTACTTTTTTAGATATTAACACTATACATTAGTTAACACAATACAGTAATAATCTATTAAACAATAAACAAAACAAAAATACTAGAATACTCGTATATTGATTATAAAGTTGGTGGCATGGTTGAGAATAAAATCATCCTGCTTAAAATATATAAAAAGACATTTTTCAAAATCTTACTTTTAGTTGTGTATAATTTCAAGTTCATGAAAAAAAAATCATATATATATATATAAACGTCATTTATGGAATTTTGAAAAGTATTATATGATAGTTGAAAAATTAAAAGTTCCACGTATATATAGATTAAATTTAAATTAAAGTCCTGACTTTCGTTTGTATAACATATTTTATGTATATACCGCAAAATGGGAAAAAATTGCGTCCGGATGACTACCTCACGGGAAAATAAAACGAGGGTATTGTGTCCATCGCCATCGTCGCGTACTCATAAAAAAAGCGTGTTTCTTACCGATAACAGCGCTATATATATAGTTTAAATGCGTATACCGTTAGCGCTGCCACTTATAACAATAATAATAAAACAATAATGACGACAATAATAGTCACGATAATACTCACAATAATAATATAACAACAATAATATAATATGTCCCACGATCATCGTTATTTCTTTTGATCACAAGATAAAATGTCTAATACATGTATTAGATACAAGAGCTTAGACGAATATTATTATATTATGCAAAAGTCGCATACTGTCAAAAAACAGGAGTATTTTTCGCTGTTTGTGTTCCCTCTATCGTGAATAATAATTTATAATAATTTTTATTTTTTCCGTGTTCTGTATCTCTCGTGTACTTATCACCATTAAGGCATTTACGTTAGGTTATATCGTCGTATTATTATAATATATTCTTTTTCTGATAACCATATTTTTACAGTGTTAAAATGCAATATATAAATTGGTGTGGATAAACGTGAAGAAACAAAGTATCGCTTCTTTTTAAAAACAATTCAGCATTCTTTTTCTAATTGTTCAAAATTAAATGTTATTCGGGGATCATTTTTACACTTTTATGTAAATAATTTTATCAAACAAAAAAAATATTAAATTAAAAATAATTGCTTTACATTTTGTTATCACAGCGATAACGATATCAATTTAAAATTGTATAACCTGTAAAAAAATATAAACAGATCTAATTGTAATGTTAGACTTTTTGTGAGATTATTTATGACAAGACAAAATGTTTAGAGTTTGATATAAAGTGAAAAAACAGAAAATGAAAATAAAATAACCTGCCTAAGACCAGATTAGCAAAGTACTATCTGACCATATATTAAATCATTTATGGACATATTTAAATATATTATTAATATAATCATATAAGTATTCGTTTTTAATAAAATCATTTTATTATTTATGGCTCTATTATGGAATATGATTCATGAAAATTACAGCATATTCATTAGAGAATATGGTTTCTTCTAGTTTCTAAGAAATTTCAGTATTCTTGTATGCGAATTTTTAATTTACTTTTGTACATTTCTACTAATTTCTTCCAATTCAAGCACTGGGTTAAGTGATAAAAATTTAAGATTTTGATTTCATATGATGTATAAAACTTTGTTTGATACGTCAATGAAACAATTATTATGTATTTATAGTTTTTTACCGTTCATATTGTCTTAAGTATATCGTGTTTTCAACTGATATCCCGATAATCCAATGATGATGAAGTTTTATTTATTAAACACTAAATTCCTATAAGAAATAACTAACAAAAATATAATACTTAACGTTATGTTGAGCTAACATGATTACGTATATATACGTGTCCACTGTACGAGGACATAAACATATAACTAAACTACCAGATATTTTCTCTGCTACACGGAAAAACAACAAATCATATATATGTTTGTGGAGGTGCCTAGCTGTATTAACTATAATAAACAAACGCAATGACGACGAACGTTCTTTTTTTTCCGTTTTTAGAGGTAAAAAAACACAATACAATTTTAAATTTCTACAATTAATCAGTAGAATGTATATCAGTTATACTCAAGAGCGGTCGATGATAGAAAATGTACGAAATGTAATGTTTCGTGGTTAGATGGTCAATGTGGCGACTGAACACAGCATCGACGTTAGTACGGTTTCTTGTCGTCGAAATGGTTGGATCGTTTTTGAGTTCCAGACAAAACATTTCCCGCATGAACAATATGAGATCATGTCCGCTGGTTGATTCCAAGTCAATATTCAGATCGCCAAAAAGAACGATAGGTATTTGGTTATAATCTCTCCTTATTACAACATCAATAACAACTGATACCTTTTGTTTATAGACCATAAGATTCAATTCAAAGAAATCCCTCGTTTCGAGACTGCTTGTCTCCGGTGTGATATACACGAAAACAAGCAGTGCTCTTTTACCATCAATTTACGTTTCTATGACGCAAATATCTCACACACCATCGTGTGCGGTAGCTAATCGTTTCACTTGTAAGACTTTGCTGTCATTTTTTAAGAGGTCGTGTTTGGCAGACCACAGCAACGACAAACATTTTTTTTTTCGAAAATATCTACGCCTCCGGATCTAACAGTATATCGCTTGAAACGTGAGACTGTACGATATCCGGACACTTCACACAGCTGGTCGTTGTCGATCCACGTTTCACTCGGCGCCATTATCTTACACTTTGGTAACACAAGGTCGATAGTCACATTCAATAGATGAGCGTTGGGTGACTGAATGTTATATGTACACAAAAACAACACAGAATAAAACGAATTAGCATGTGATACGAACTCACGGCAACATTCTCGATCATTTGCAGTTCTTGTCGGCACAGACAAGCGAACTCGCTACGCAAATTTTTATTTTCTTTACCCCGAGTGTGAAATCGTTTTTTTTTTTTTATTTGTGATAAATAATTCGTCAAGTGATGTGACGCGACTCAATGCAACATAGACAAGTTGCTGCTTGTAACTGCTATCATACTCGTACACGACCGTATTATATGTATCACCTTGCAATTTGTAAATCGTTATTACACAAGCTTCACAAGCTATCACAAGCGAGATTCGACGTCTTGCTATATGTAACTTAATGTACCGATTGCGCCATTAACAAACCCATCGATAACAAACACCGATATTCGCACGTACCATTTACGGCTTCCCAACCAGCAGACAGAGCATGTAAGGCAAGCCACCGGTCTCGTCGCGCTTTATCTTATGCACCGTCTCACGAGCAAGTCGCAATTGATGGTTGTTGGGGTACTCGACGTATTTGTCTCGCGCTACGTACTCGATTACATGTTCGCCACGGATCGCATCCGCGTTGAAATCATTTACATGCAACATTTGAAAGAAGAGTCGAATCGATTCAGGGTAATGCTCGGGGACGTACTCTTTTATAACGAAGCGACTCTCAATTAACTCTTTTTCGTAGAGTAGTAACAGTTCTCTGTCACCGATTTTAGTTAAACAGATGTGGGTGGGTGTGGCATAACGAAAAATCGGTTACACGAGATCGATTACGTGAAATCGGTCACGAAAATAAAAAGTTGTATTCAGCTCAAAAACATATATATGTTAAAAAAAATAGAAGGAAAATTGAAGACTCGAAGTTATAAATCAACGTGTTAAGATCACGAACTTCTTCGGGGTTACTTTCTATTGCGACCTATGTTTTTGTTATATATTATAATCCGGGTCAAATATGAAATGCAGTTCATCAGCAAATTCAAAATTTACACTTATTTAAGTATATAAGTCATTAAATTTTTGCACCATGATTGAATGTTTTTGTTATTGAAAACATTTCGTTTATAGTTAAAATGAAATACATAATTAACTCGTAGGCATAAAATAATTATAGCGATGTGCGGTCAAAATCCGATAATTGTTGGCATGTCTCGAATGAAGAATCATATGAATTGTCTATACAGAACGACATGTTTTTTAAAAAAAGTTTTCAAATGGTAACGTACAATGTTCAGAAATAGATAAAAATAATAATATTAATAACTACAGGTTGAAGGTAAAATAATATTATTTCAAATATAGTACGCAGTTCAGTATATTTTTTTCTCAACTAAAGAATATATAATAGAATATACATTCTCACTCGAAATTTATTCTTAAAATGTCATTTTATATATGTAGGTTCTCTATTATTGTTTTGAGTATTTTTTCTCGGCGAAATAATTTAGAAAGATTATATTATCTGTGGGGAATATGATGAAAGATTAAACAAATGTACGAATTCTTTAAAATATTATATATATATATATATATATATTATATATATATATATATATATATATATTATATATATATATCGTTTTCTATGCATTATTATTTTAGAAATCAGCTCGAGTAAGTATAATACATTCAGATGGAGGGGGGCAATGGATGACACGGTGTAGTAAGTAATAAAGGACGTTTCATAACGAAAATAAAGTTTTCAATGCGTCACTGACTGATGAATCATATCGGAAAATAGAACGTAATTCACAGTGATAGAATAACATGATTTCGAAAATGCGGTTAATTTCATAATCAAATAATTTTAGTGTTATATAACCTAATACAAAAATTAAAGATACCGCCATTTTATCTAGATTCAACATATTTATTTGATATATATATATATATATATATATATATTAATATAAACGTTTAATTAATATATAGCCATTTTAAATTGTAAAAATTGTGAGAAATTTCAATCCAGCACATCTACTGTTTAAATTACTACCTAAATGTAACTTCTTCAATTATACTAACAACATATTATCATTGACTTTTTATCAATGGATGATCTTCTCCAATTGAACCAGCTATGATGATTTCTTGTGCACACCAACTCACTTTAGTTCTATCATTAAAATAATATATTATAAAGATAGAACATAACAGAAAATTTTCACATTTTATTTTAAAATTTAAAATTCTGACTGGATGGCAATTAATTATTAATTTTTTAATTCTAGTATATTTAGAAAATTTATTCTCTCTGTAACTCCAATACAATTGTTTCTGGACATTGATGATAAGCTATTAATATATAAAATCAACAATTTTTAAAAAGTGAATAGGTGTAAGAAAATAGCAATCATGATAGAAACTTTGTTAGTAAAGATCCGTCTTTGAAAATGACATATAATAACATAATATAAAATTGACGTCATAATGGTCGTTGAGACGACGAAATTAATAATATAACATTGTCCGCGCAGGTATTCCATGTGTGCGCGTTCACCGACGACGGTCTAACACAGAAGAGTTTCTTGTGCCCAGAGTCGACGCTGTTCGACCAGACGATACTGAAGTGCAACTGGTGGTTCTATGTAGACTGCAAGTCATCCAGGAAGCTGTACGACAGTAACATACCTATAACGAAAAGCTACCAGCTGATGAAGGCGCTCACATTTTTCTCGTCGTACTCGGCCGGTCCCACCATGGACGATTCCGTCGCCGCGATCCATGCAGCCGTCTCCTCACCATCGCAGTCCGACACCGTCAACCTGACCAAGTTGAACCCCGTGACCGAAACTCCGTCACCGCGTACTACAGATCCGCCAAAGCCTGAATTCGCGACAGTCTACTCTCGGTTTGCCGAATCCCCCAAGTCCGAATTCGACATGGCCTACTCCACCAAGACGTCACACACGCCGGTCTACTCGCGGCCCGCCACCGAGTTCGACTTCTCGGCTGCCTACCCGCAGCCGTCTAACTCACCCAAGTACGACTTCTCGGCCATCTACCCACATCGTGCTGCTGCAAATTCTGGTGGTTCGTCTTCTTTCGACATCACCACCAGTCCCACCACCTCCACCACCACCACCGAAGTCCTAGACGACGTTTCGTTCCGAAGGTGATCGGACTTAATCCATTCGACTCTTCCCCAACCCATTACTCTCCCCTTCTATCAATCCACCATCGCTAGACAGAATCCAGACTTTTCTTTTGCGGACGATAATGTTGTCATACGACATGTTTGTTATACATTTTTTTTCGTTTTAATTATTATTCTATTTATATACACATATTTTTGTGTCATTGTCATAACGATTTTCGTTTATAGAGACTTTTAGATTTTTACTTAATATATATTGTGATAAAATAATATTATAACTATCAACGTGAACATAATAATATTATGTCACACAAAAGGTGGTAATGATAACATTATTAATAAGGACCTAATATATTATTATTTATTTAATGATAATTATTCGTTGATTCGCTTTAATTATTATTATTATTATTATTATTTTTAAATTGCTCATTTTAATTTAAATTATTATTTTAATAATGATATGCTATTTGTAATTTTAATATACTTTTATAAATTTTCTACAGTTTAATTTTCAACTCAAATAAGAATTTTATATTATTATTACTTTATAGTAAAATAAATTTTATATGTTTATAGCAATATTATTTTTATTATTTACGTAAACTTAAATTATATGTAGCTAATAGTTATAGCTAAATATTTTTATTTTCATATAAGTATACAATTTTTAGATCTAATTTATATCAAATATAACGTTATCTGTTAGACGCATATACATATCTATCTATGTATATAAAAGCCAAATACCACTCAATCATTCTCAAAAACTATACAATATATGAACTAGAAATTCGAAATAGTGGTTTCTCTAATGCTCTAAATGTGCAATAAGAAAGAATTTTAAAAATGTTGCGTTTAAGTGGATTAATTATCACATTCACGGCCAATACATATAAATATGTACACTGATACTGCGTATACCGAGTACTCGTATTAATCTATATAGATATATAAGAGCGAAAGGTCACTCACTCACTCACTAAACACGAAATCTCAAAAATTACTTGACATATGAAGCTGAAATTTGGCCGGTAGGTAATTTATAGGTAGAAGACTTAAACTAAGAATGGATTTTGCGATAGGGTCAAATTAAGGGGGGTCTAAAAGCTATTGTAATTTCATATGAAAGTTCTATGTTTTTGCTGTGAGATACATAACGATGAATTATTCTGGTTTAATTCTACAAACCAGAATAACTCACTCATAATACTACTCATTCACTGATCGCTACTTCTTAAAAACTACACAACTTATGAACACGAAATTTGGAATATTAGTTCTAAATATGCAATAAAAAAGGATTTAAAAAAAAATTGCGTTTAAGTGAATTAATTATCACGTTCACCAATAATTCGTATTGTACCGGGGTCCGCGGGTTTCCAGCAACCTGCGACCCGTCATAATTGTCCGTCAATTACGTATTTGACACTGATGTGTACTTATCATTTTAATAACGAAGATATGAATAATTCCGAGAAGTTTATCGATAAAAATTATCTCACACATATATTCGTTTCTATTATATTTAAGTTGCTATGACTATAATAACACGAACTGTTTATTTAAGACCGTCAGTGATTTTACTCAATGGATAAATTTGTATTATCAAAACATTTCTATTTTATTCCAGCATTCAAAAATTGCGGTTTGTACAGAATATAGTATAATTAAAGTCATCAGTTAATTTTTTTTTTCTCCAAAATGAACAAAAGTTGTCAACGCGTAATTAAACTTTACGTAGAGAAGTTAATCCATTGAATGGACAAACTGGGTGTCATGCCAGAGCCATTTACCCGATCGCTGGCAAACATTATTAATCATTTTCGAGTGGATTTGAGTGATATTACAAAGTCAGTGGTTGAAGTGGGAGTGATACGGGGGGATGGCATCCCTCCACGTATTATAATCTACATTTTTCATTCCTCCACTTCTTTTGTCCAAAATAATATATCCAACTTATAATTATATACAAAGATAATCGATTTATATTAAAATTTTTCATAAAAATTGTATTGTTTTTTATAGTGATTTTTTAATTAGTTTTACAAGAATACAATTATGTTTATTTGTTATTATTATTTTTTTTTTTGATATGAAAAAAGTATTTTTATCTTATTTAAATTTGACCACTTTCCGCCTTTTTTTATATTGTCGGCAATAGACCCACTGCTCTGAAAGCCTATCAAGCAGTACTTGGGGCAAAACTTGCAAAAAGGACCACTTAGCGCTTAAATCTTATAAACCTAAACGTCATTTCTTATAATTGTATGTTAATAAGAAAATGTAAATACGAATACAATAAATAAATAAATATACAATTTTTAATTTATTTTTTATTAAAAGTCAATAGTTAGTAGCTACTATAAAAATATACAATTTATAACATTATAACTTATTACTTATGAATAGTTCTGATAACGTATCTGATAACGTTCTCTCATTACTTTAGTACTTTTCTTTCATTACTTTAGTTTATTAATATATTTCGTTACTTTTATAAGTATTTAATTTACTATATATATGAAAAAGATTAGGTTAAATTAGTTATTAGTAATTTATGATTTATTTCCGAGGGAATTACAAATATTTAGTGTACCGTGCATAATACGATTAATTATTTTGCTATTTGTACAGTTTTACTGACTTAAAGTTACAGTATTAGTAAATGTTTACTACATGTCTTTATTAAATTGGTTAACTAAATCAAACTCAAGTACAAATAATATTACGACATTGAAATAAAAATGTAGGCATCCTTCCACTTATTTTGAGTCACTTTTACCACTGAAGAAGGTTATATAGTATAATAAATATTCACTCTACTGTATGCATATAATAGATTGTGTCGATAACTGTAGAAATTGAATAGAGTCATACCAGGGAGGACGAAGATAATAATACGATGTTCGACGACGGAAACGAACAAAGCACTCGAAGAAACGTACGTGTAGAATCGGATATCGACAAATTCAAAAAGGATTTGAACTACTTACAGGAGGATTTAAACGTCGTAGGTTTTTGGTGCAATGTAGTATGAATGGAAATCTTCTACACGCAACCATTAACTTTCTATGTACATTTTCAGTAAAAAAATGTATAACTTACTTAAATAGGAAAACGTTATCATCCAATAAAAAGCATTATTTCGAAAGTTCATAATTTTAATTTTAACTCATTCAAGTCAAGTTAATTATGACATAAAAATTCATCGGTATTAGATTAAAAGTTATTTCTTTGTGAACTCCAAAGTTCCTTTTTTCTAATCCCACTGTTATGTTAAAAGATTGTCGAAGAAAATAAACCAATTTATAATTTTTCATACTATTTTATGAAAAAATAAAAATAGTTCTTAATAATAATTAATCAAGTCACTTTAGGTTTTCAAAAAAATATATATCGTACGTTGTATAGCCTTACAAAAACTATATTAAGTGACATTATTAATAAGTATATTATTTAATGTTTATATTAACTACAAAGGCTCTTTAAAAAATTGTTATTTGTATTTTTCCTGAATCTCATTAGTGTGTTGATATGTCGTTTAAGATAATTCGAATGTACTTTGAAGCACAGAATTTAATGTATAATTTTATATTGATATTTCAGGATTTCGATTAGGTAAAAATGAAAAGCGTAATAGATACGTGTAAAAAATCACTTACCTACGAAAGAAAACTGTGAAAATACCACAAACGAACGTCGGATGGAAACATGTACGTAAAACAGACAAATGTGCTGTAGGACACAATATATTTAAAAAATCAAAAACGGAAGATAAACATAATGAAATTTCGATAACTACGAGTGTAAGTTTGTTTGTGGAGCGTAACACGTCAGCGGTGAATAATTATTTTAAAATTATTTTAGGTAGTATATTTATATATAAATAGATAGATATATATAAATATATATTGTTGGAAAAATGAATGAAAAACCATAGATTCATTAATAAAAATCAGTTAACGACCATCTGTTCTATTTCTATTAATTAATTATCCCTTTTTACAAACAAAGAAAAACATTAACGGTTATACAAGTAATTCTTAACTAATTATACAAAAACAGCAATTATTCTGTGCGTGGTGGATTCACGACACGCTCCAATTACTCACTGACTTATTTACATTCTATTCCCGTCCGATTAATCCACCCGACCGGTAGCGGTTTCTATGATACACATCAATCGAACTAGATCGCTAACACGGCCAACACTGACAACTGCTTCGTTCTCGAAGCAGGCATTATCTGAAACAATGCACATGATCCACAAGTTGTTGTGTAAAAGATAATGAGGTCTTGGTGAAACCGCAGTCATCACCCTAGCTCGACCATTAACAGGCCCGAGACTGACTTAACACGGGAAAAAGAAAACAATATCTTAGTGAGACCATAGTTATCACCCCGGCTCAACCATTAATAAAACCGAGACCGACTTTCTTTAATTTGAACCTATCTCCAGCCATGGAATGAATGACCTCAAAAAACCAGAAACTCATATGTAAGTTTATTTTTATGCATTTTAGAATTACGATGCATAACAACGAAGTCACCGACTGAATTCTTTATTAAATTTCGTCTTTTTGAATTAGTGTTTTGAACAATAAAGCCTCCCGAACCAAGCGTATCAGCCACTCGACGTCAGTCTAGTTCCCTGCCGCAGATATGTCCAAAATCCTGTGAAAGGTCCTTAAGAACAGCTTGTATTAAAGAAGTGGAACACTTAGTGCCTAGCAATAATTGCATCGGTGACACATCTGTCGACTTCTGAATTGTGGTGTTTAAGATTAACTGGATTTTCCAGAACGCACTCGACCATCTTGACTGAACTTTTGTTTCAATCCTAATCGTTTGCATAATAGTTCTCATGTAACGTTCCATTTGCCCATTGCCACGATGAACATTAGGTGTAATGTAGTGATGCTATGTTATATATTTGTTCCAAAGAATAAGGTATTTTGGCAAAGAAATGTTTTTAAAATTCGATCCAACATCCATAATAATCTTTCCAAGAGTACCAAAATACGAAATGAACTTTTAAAATTGTTCCTTATTCTCAGAAGCAGTTACAGATTTGAGCGGACACAATAGACAATACTTAATGAAAGCATCCATGAACATTAAAATGTATTTTAAGTTGTGAGATGCTGGAAGCAGCCCAAGTACATCGGCATATAAAGTTTCAATAGGAGTTGAAGGTTTCTCCACTGGTGACAAATAACCTTGAAGAGATCCAGTTGCTAGTCATTTTAACCACACAAACCAGACAGTGACGAATGTAATTCTTTACAAAATTTCTAAGTCGGGGAAACTAAGTGTTTCAAAATTGACGAAACCGTTTTGTCTATTCCAATGTGGCATTGCTCATCATGAAAAATTCTTAGTAAATAAAGACTGCTTTTCTGTGAGATAAACCACTGTAAGTTGACCGTACCGTCAAGATTCGTGGTTTTGTAGTAGAGTAATCCATCTGGTTCACTGAACTGGTTTTTATCAAGGTGATTTCGTGCAAGTCCGCTAACATCTCTTGTACTTCCGAATTGCCTTTCTGTTCTACATACAGTCAATTTTCGTGAGTGACTTGGTGAATCGTCACTGGATTGCGACTGAGAAAGTCGACGTGAGGTAGTAAACTATCTTTACGGTAAGTAATGTCAAAATCAAAGTGCTCCAAATAAGACCACTAACGGGCAACTCAAGGAATTAAATTCTTTTTCGTAGCAGTTGATTTTATAGCGTTACAGTCTGTGACCGATATGAATTTTATTCCCACTTGATAAACTCTAAAATGTTTTAGAGCCTGAACTATGGCTAACGTCTCGAAATTTTACGAGTAATAACTCTTCTTATGTTTATTCGTTCGACGACTAAAGTAAGCCACGACTCGTAATTAACCATAATGCTGCTGAAAAAGAATCGCTTTATATCCAAAGCTGTTAGCATCAGTATTTAATTCGGTAGGTGCGTTAATATCGAAAATAATAAGTAAAAGCTTCGACGTTATATAATATAATTATCAATGCCATAATGTTGTTGGGAATCCAAAATACCAAACACAAATACGAAATAATATAATTTACTTACATACGTACATTTTTTCATTTTTTTTAAGAAAAAGTTTTTATTTCTTATTATCAAATTTACTTCCCAGTTTTTTGATCACGTAGACTTTAGGGGAAGAGCGACCTTTTTATCAACATGAGCATACTACACAACGCGGTTAAATTTCTCGTCATCCCACTTCTGATGTTGGAAACATGAATGAAAAACCATAGATTTATTAATAGAAATCAGTTAACAGCTATTTGTTTTATTTCTATTAATCAATTACACTTTTTACAAACAAAGAAAAACATTAACAGTTATACGAATAACTCCTAACTAATTACAAAAGAAACAGCAGTTTTCCCGAGCGTGGTAGGCTCACGATACGATCCAATCACTCACTGACCTATTTACATTCCATTCCCGTCCGATGAGTCCACCTTTATGATACACTGAAATCGAATTAGATCGCTAACTATATATATATATATATATATATATATATATATATATTAATATTAGTTAAGTAACTTTACTGATTTATATATATATAATAAATTATCGATATTATTCCTGCATTTCATTTGTCTCAGGCAGTTCTGGTAAACAATATGGAACATCTGAATATTGTTAATTTCTTCTTAAGCTTGACTCTTTTTTAGACAACAGTTCCGTAGCCTATTTATCAAATAAGAAAAAAAAATATACCGCTCAAAGGTAAATGACAGAAATAAGAAACAAAAACATAAAGAAGCCGTGACAAAATATACAGATAAAAATCCTGAGGTTAATAAAAAAACAGTTAAATGATACAACGCAAATTCTAATGTACACAGAATTTCTGTTTCTAGATATACAAAAAACAATCCCAAAAGTAAATCAAGATGCTGTTTGAAGATATAATAAAAAATACCGATAATAGAAAAGGTAGAAAAGGGGTCTACCACACGTTCATATACTGAACTGTTATAAGATCAACAAAAAATGATTGATTTCAAAATTTATGGTGTTTTGAAATTTTATCATTATTTTATTTTAAATTGAAATAAAACAATAACAAATGTTGGTTTAATAAAAATTATATAGATTATATAATTTTGCTTTTTTATTTAATGTATTGGTAATTCTTTCTTTTGCGTAAGCACACTATTGAGAATATCGAATAAATAAATGTTTCTTATAAATTCACCTACGTATTAATGTCAATTACAAAATGAAATTCAAGTATTAATTATTTTAAAATATTCGTAGTGAAAATCGAAATAAAAGAGGAAACGATTCATTGTAAAATATATTTTAAATTCGATTTTTAACGCGTGAATTGATTATATAACATTATATTTATTTACCTCAAAAAAAAAAAAAATGTGTCAAATATAATCACTTAAAATTCATCTTAAACAAACAAATCTAAACCCTAAATTGGTTTAAGAATATTAAATTTAATGCAAAATCGTTCCAAAAAACAAAAAAGTAATATAAATATATGCATTAAAATCTAAAACCTTATTTTTGTTATTCGTATCCCGACAGTGTATTTCATGAATTCTGTAGCTAAAACAAATCATGTTTCTTTTTTAGCTACTGAATCATTTACGCCCTTACAATTCCAACTAAGTAATAGTGTTGCTCAAATTAGCATTAAATTTTTATTTTATTATTATTATAACTTAATTATTTAAACAATAATAGATTTTTTTTATCATTTCTTATCCATTATTACATAAAACATATAAAGTTATATAATTAATAAAAATATTAAAAGTATACTAAACAAATGTTCATAATATTTAATCATATCTTGGTTTTTCCGTACTAACTCGGAATTTGCGGAATTCACAGTTTTTTTGTTCGACAACTTTAAGTAAAAAAAGAACACTAGAACACTTTCATCTAATTTGCTCTGAATGTAATCATAATAATATTATATTTCAAAGGAAACTGGACTTTTTGTTTAAGCAGTTTAAAGTATATTCATTTCAAACATAATAGTGATGATTATCGAACTGGTATGTTGTATAAAATTATTCGATTTACCATAATTGTAATTTTGTTCCCATAGAAATGAAGCTTCGAATAAAACACTAATAATTAAACGTATTACTCCTGAGAAGAATTGTAACCGGCCACGTGTTATACACGCATGTGCAATAATCGTGTACGGCGCCGTTACTGTGTGGAACTTTCGAATACATTTTACAATACGTACGCATACGTAGGTAGATTGTGCGAGCCGTGGTGAAAGTCTGCAAGAATAATTTAAATGCATTATTGGACTAAATTATTCATATCCTTCGGTAGCTCAGTTGGTAGAGCGGTGGACTGTAGTGGTGAACGAATCATAGATATCCATAGGTCGCTGGTTCAAATCCGGCCCGAAGGAATTTTTTTTCATCACGCGCCACACGGTTTTATGTGTAGTTTTTGATTGTTTTTAAAACTTACTCTTATTATTTTGGTTTGATTTCACACTCTAAATACAGTATCAATTAGTTAAAATTAGTTAAAAAAATGAAGATTAATTATCAGCATAAAGATTATTGAAAAACAAGTTTCAACTGAATAGAAATAAATAAAAAAAATATTTTTTTAACCAATACAGAATTATTAATTTTGACATGAAATTGTCTTTTAGCTTGTGGTCTATCAGAAATTTGCGTGGCGCTTTATTTTTCTAGCAGTTGCCATAGTTACACATGTAGTTTCTCAATACACCAATATTTTTATTTGTGTTTGTTTGCGTGGAGTCTTGATGCGTAATGAGTATAGAGCTCATGAGATATAGTATGTGGCAAAACTACGTGTATATAATATACTTGGTAAAACGGTATACCGTAAAAGAAATTTATATATATATATTGAATAATAAATTTATATAGTAGTTTTAATTTCATCAAATAAAATATTAAATAAGTAAAATATATAAATTGTGTTTACACACATATATATATATATATATATAGAGTATATATATTTAAACATATATATACACTCGTATATGTTTAAATTACAAAACAAATAGTATGCGACCAACTTACTAACATAATAGGTAATAAAATTATTTCGTATACTAAGATAATTTCCGGTCACTGCGTTTGCTGGGTCACAGCAGTATGTCATATTTTATGGTCCGAACTCATTAAGGTGCGTTTTCGCCAGTTTGTCAAAATGATCAACGTCATTACGATGATGTTACGACTCTCAGAATCTTCGTAAATCTCAATGCCGTAATAAATCCCAAACATAAATTCTTAAGTCAACGTCTTGGTAAATCTTTATATGGGATAATTATCATCATAAAAATAGTTTGCCTTTGCCAGCCATTGGTGATTAGTTGCGGACGTACCACTATTATATTCAAAAGTGTTACTCATTATTTGTTCTCACATAGATTTTTTTAGTTAACATTGAATTACACGTTTTTGCCAATAGCATAATTATAAGTATTTCAAACCGTTTTCTAATCTACATATAATAGTAATTTAAAAATTAATATTCCAATTTGTATTGTTATCTAGTAATATTTACATTTCTAGAATTCCACATTAAAAATACCATTTCAATAGTTCGATGATTATCGCAATATTCCTATATATACATCAAAATTTGACTTTAGTAATTACTGATGTTTGTATCAATTAAATGGGTGGATAATGAATATGATAGTATTTACAACTGTTATCCTTTGGTAACGAGCTTGATGTGTGTTGAGTCATAAACATGAGTTAAAGAGTAAGCTGATGAAATTATTTGAACTTTTATCAATATAGTTTATATACGAGTACATATTGATAAAATATAAATCAGAATTTTTTTTTTACTATAACCGAAACAAACAAAATGAGTTTTCGTTCAATTAAGTTTTATAATATTTTACGATCTATTACATTAGTATTTAACTATATTTTTATAGTGATCAAATAAAATAGATTATTCACATATTTAACTAAAAATAAAAATGTATATACAAAAATATAGATTTATAATATGATTTAATTTTTAATTAGGTATTTTCTTCCCTCCCCAATTCAAACAATTGAAATTCTATACAAAAACATTCGTTTTTAAAAAGTGCCGATATAATGGGTAAGTATAAAGTTATCCTAAATGTTAAGCATTGCATACGTCATGCAGTATAATTATCACACTTTTGCATATCTTGAATTCAAATAATTATACACCGTTATATATTTGTTTACAGTGCTTGAAATGATAATAATAACAATAACAAAATACGTACATAACCATTTTCTTGTTTAAGAAGCTCCTACAGAAACTTTCTTTCTCTCTCTCTCTCTCTCTCTCTCTCTCTCTCTCTCTCAATATTATTTTTTACTTTACAAAACTTAATTGTTATTATTTTATATATAAACATATTTTTTATCTCATCTATTTTTTACAAATCACTTTCATTACTTTTATGGTAAATATAAATATATAATCGTAAAGTGGTTAATGGGGAACAAGAGAACACTTTTAAGCATGCAAATTGAAATATGTATTTCTGACGTCTATAAATGCTCTAACTCATGACAATGAAAATTTTACATTTACGTTAATAACCCGTGGATAGCGATTATTCACAAACCTTCCTAATAGATACACCTTACGAATAAGCATTTATTATATCCAATTTCATGTAATATGTTTGATTCTTAACATAATTTATTATATCTGATTTATTAGTATATTCATCTATTAAATTTTAATAAACGATAACAACGATAATAATAATAAAATTTATAAATTGGTAATTAAATAGAAGATAAATTAAAAGCATAATAAGATCATATTTAATGCGATTTTACTTTTCACGCATTAAAATTGCGATTAACATTTATATCTTATAAACATCACGATCGTGGCGTTATTTTAACACATTACTTTTGATGAGTTCAATTAATCACTTTTTGGCGATTGTTACGCCGCCGCCTCGACGACCGATCAGGTGAAGCCGTACGCGGTGATAATGCGTTTATTTTAATTGCAATTACCAAAGAACAACGCCCGTATTTATGCGGATTCGGTCGCGAATGTTCGAAAAAGCCGCGAGTTCACCGCCGTCCATGTGTTGAGTCGTATGTGTCGTCGATGTACACAAATCGTTGTCGTTATACCGTCATCGCGCATATATATTATGTAAAAATGTTGTATTCAAAAGTCGTTTTCAGTACGCGTCGAGATTATTTCTCGTGATTTTTTATAGAGTTTTTTGTTAGTGACTGGAATAATCATCATATTATATCGGTCGGTTCGAATAGCCAAATTATTGTTGTAGGCTCTAATAACCAGATTATTGTTATATAAAAATCGTTGTTATGAAATCGCAATCGCGTATATATCAAAAATATTATTATATTTGTAGCTCGAATGGCTAATATAGTATTTGTTTAACGATATGTGTTATTTTTGTATAATATAGTTCGTATAATTAATCAATTTAAAAACAAACCTATATCAATTAATCATTGTAATTGTATAGAGTTCTAAAAATTATCTCGTAAATTATTTATAAATTTGCATCATCAATTAAAACCCCTATACATAATGGAATTTATAAAATTTAAAATTACGTATATATATATATATGGATGTTGGTATATCTGAGATTAACAGATTCAAAAACTACTGGACCGATTTTTACGCGGTTTTTTGCAAAATGATTTGTTGTCAGGGGCAAGTTTTTAACTATTGAAATCTTTAATCTGACTAGTAAAAAAAAAGATAGAGGTGAATGTTTTTTTGTTCGTCCCTTATGCATTCCTATACCGCTCAACCAATTTCCATAAAATGTAATATATAGGGAATTTGAATACAGCAAATGTTTTAGCGGTATTTATTTTGTTGTTATCCATGCGAAAAATCAGAGATCAGTAAAATTAAACGAATTTTACGAAGAAAAAAAAATTTTTAAAAACGGTAGTTTATGTGTTTTCAGTGTATGAGTGCACACGCCTAACAAAATTGAATTGAATCAAATACAAACAACGATATTTCATTTCATGTGTGACATAACAAGTGGTATTGATTTAATTGCCGGTTGCGTCACAAAGCATTACTTTTGTTGTCAAACAATTATGCCATTCACATGCGATTGATCGAGCTATACCTTAAGCACAAACAAAAAACGCATTACGAGTTTTAAAAACAGTCAACCAACGGAAAGCAAGACTTAAAACCGTTCGAGTACACATTGCTCGATCTGGACAAACTGCATGTTGTATTCAAACAATTCATGATTGCAAATCACGGTGCATTCCATTATGATGCTAATTATGATTATAGTCTTTATCCAAGTGTGGTACTTAGAAAAATGGATAATTTATGCGTGTATTTTAGTGCCCTCAAATTAAGAAATGAAATACCAGGAATGTGCAGCGTGGGTGGAAAAGTGGAAATGCCAGAATTATATTCGCCACCCAAATCATCATCAAACTTGGTATCAGATGACAAGCCAATCGAAAAATTTCTTGGCAAACATACGAAGTATAATTCATGTTTCAAAATAACATTTTAAAATGTCGAAAATTGTTTCATCAATACTATTAATACCACTTAGGTCGACTTGCGGTTTCCCCTCTGCTTCGGCTGCACATATATTGGAGTGGGAGTACCTGATTAATTATTATTATTATTGTAATTATCATTATTACATTATAATTTGTTTATATGAATTTTATTATTGTTGTCATTAGCCCATCTCCTTATGTGAATTTTATTTTATTACTAGCTGAATACCCGTGCGTTGCAAGGGGCAAATGTAGAATATTTCACGATGCACTATAAGATATTCCAATAGTCAATCAATATGGAGAACAATATTCAAAGACCTATTCAAGTGCTTTTGGATATACGATATTTTTCGTTTTTCGGTCTGGTGCATTCACGAATAAATCGGAAGGTTTTCCGACGCATGAGCAGGACACATACAGTTGCCCATGTGAGAAGCACGGATTCCCCAAATCCAGCCCAAACACTTGCAGAGATTGTCCGTGGGCTTTGTTGATAGTCATTGCAAAAGCAAAACGGACAGGAAACTGCAAACGTTTGAATTCAAATGAATTCAACAGCAAATGTTGAACGTGGTATCACTGACAGAGTTTGTCGAAAATCCCATGACAATAGAATGAGTGCTTCACCAAAAGGCTGTCTATTACCCCTCAAATCTTGCAGTGTACGATGAAGCGCATCTAAAGCTTTTTTGTGAGCCATTGTACATTCGTCCCATATGATAAGTTCACATGTTTGGAGAACTTTTCCGATTCCAGAATATTTTTTGATATTGCATGTTGGCGTCTCAGTGGTTTGCAAATTCAACGGCAATTTCAGTGCTAAATACGCTGTTCAACCACCATCCAATAGTGTTGCCGCAATTCCTGATGATGCAATTGACAGTGCTATTTTTTTCTGTGATCGTATACTTACCAATATCATAGAAATGAGATTTTCCCGTACCTCTGGGTGCATCTATGAAGTAAAATCCACCGCTATGATTGTTTATTGCATTCATGATTATGTCATATACAATGTGCTGTTCTGAAACCAATTTTGAAAGATTATTTTCAACAAATGTACCCAAGTCATGAATATCAAATTGTGTTTCACGTTGCAAATCACGATCATATGCGGTATTAGTAGGTCGGATCGGTGCACACATTCCTAATTGCACCAATTCTTTGTTAGCGATTGTCAAACAAACATACTCGATCAAAAGCAACGCCTCATTATACACGTTTGGTGTGAATTGCATGTTGATATTCGTTGCTCGCAAAAACTGAGTCTTCACTCATGTCGTCATTGTATTTTTTTCAAAGGTCTTTTGGATTGGATGGGAAACACGTTGTCAATAATATCGCAAATAATGAACGTATTTGCTGTGGTTGAGCAGTATTTGATGCATCAGCAAGTGCTGTGTCCCAGTGGTCATCGTTCTCAAAAAGATTTAATTCCTGACAAGCTTCTCGATAGTGTACATACATCACCATTGACTGTTCTCAATACTTGGAAGTATTTCGGTCCACGTATATTAACGTATATTAAAAATGTTGTAATTTTTAATTCCAAAATCTGTTTTTATTATTCTTTAGAAGTGATATCAACGGTTCTAAATATTTGTACAGAACGAAATTCCAACTCACAATTTTGAGAGAACGAGAAGTCTCCAAACAGTGTTTTTTCACCAATTCAAAGTTATCTTAAAAGCAAATTTTGTGGTTGACTTTCATCTCATATATATATATTTATATATAGTATAGTAGTGATATAATATTTTCAAATGATTTTTATAATTTCCGTGGCAAATATTGAAGTTTTGTTATTTTGTATTCAGTTAATTTTTTTGTGCTGGAAACACGGATAATTTTTGTCCCTAAACAGATTTTTTTGTATTCAATGTTCGCAGTTCATAATTGATTTCACTACTAAAATTGCACAATTGTATCTATATATAAGCACAATACACGTTTATCGTCCGAAAACGGATGGTTAGAGCCGGTCGGTCGATGGTACCTTCTATTACTATGAACCGCGTAACATGCCTGATTATATAATCAGTCGCGAACGCCAAATCCATAGAAACGAACAAATATATAATAGTCATAAAAGTATATCATATTAAATAGTCCAAATACGATTAGTTCGTTTCCTTGGACGGTTGTTTCGCGCACGAAATTTGCGTCATCTGTATAAAACTCCGACCGACATTACACAATAATATATATCGCAAAATATCGTGAAACGCACGTAAAATATATAATGCATAATATATAAATATACATATAACTTTTTTCTTTCAACTCGACAAAATTGGTTTTACAATGCACGTCAGCGCGTGTTGGTAACGTTTGTTTTTCATCTTTTCCATTATATGACCAACTAAACTGATAACAATAGTCGAGGAAAAAGACTGGTAAATAAAAATAACGCGGAAGTGGAGTGAAAGAATATATGTGATATATTGATTATATGTATTATATAATGATACACTGATATATAAGGCAAAAATGCGACTATAGTCGTAAAATTCGACGCTAACAGATACTACCACAAGTTTGTTAATTATATCATGTAATATACTTACTATTTTCACGAAATTTGGCAAATATACCAATTGGAAAAAAGTAGTAAAAACTCTCGACCAGGTCTCGACTCTGAAACAATATATACCGGGAAAATTAGGCTTTTTGTAATTTAACATGAAATATCAAATAAAATAAATGACTATTATGATACATTTAAACATATACAAGTTTTTAATTGAAAAAAAAATAACTTATGAACGATGCCTTGTAGACGATACCTATATACGATGCCTTGTATTATTATAATAATAATACAACAATTATTGTCTGCTTTGATATATGTTAATAATTGTACTCGTATGGTAATTTGAATTAACAAAATCATAAATGGCGGTGATTATAATTCATTATATACACCAACAATATTTAGTTAGCACCATAAAAATACCTTAGCAGGGATAAATATTTTGCAAACTGGTGTAGTTACTGAGTATCCTTATTAATCAGTTACGTATTTATGTTACTTATAGTGTTGGAAGTTACAAAAAATTAACGAAATTAATATTTTCACAATTAAAACGATTTAGACGATAAAGAATATTTCTCACAATGATAAAAATAAGAAATTCATCAATGTGAAAGCGAAGTTAATTTTGTAAGTATTTTTTTTTATAAGCTACTTTATCTTGAAATAATGTCAAAAATTAAAGAATATTTTATAATAAATATATTTATGTTTCGTATTCTATTAAATTATGTAAAATAAATATTAAAAAATAAACACGGTTTTTAGACATTTAAATTATTTTATGATGAGCTTAAACGTACTTGCTTACGTTATATCAAATGATCTACATTAAAATTCATAAACTGTTGAAGCTGCAATAGCAATATAATAACACGAATATTACTTTAACTAGTTTTTAGTGATTTTCTGGTACATATTAAAAAAGTACTTGTAGACAATTTAATTACAATGCTAAATTGTTTAGCTATAAATTTTACATTATTTAAACAATTGTTTTCGTCAATTTTTGAATACACAGGAAACAATATAATAGAATTATCATAAAAATATCGTCACTTCGTTATAAATATGAAAATTAAATTTTTGAATTAATTATATCAAATTTAAAAACACTTAAATATGTAAAAAATATTTATTTCAGTAAACTTATAATTTTGATTTATTTTATTTTATATTGTATTTATAAACATATATTATTGTTTATTATTTTTTATTATTACAATTTTTTTATTTATTTACAAACGTAATTATTATTACAAATGAAATTTATATGCATATATTACACATTATTTGTTGACCCATTGTTGAATAATGAAAAAGCGTGACGAGTTCATCTTATCAGCTGTACTTTTGGTATGATATATTATTATTATTATTATTTTCATTATTAGATCCTAAAAAATAAAATGTAAGCGGCTAAAATTTATTGTACGTGCCGAGAAGATTTGAATAGAAATGTGTAGACTAACCTAACGTGTTTTTTTTTTTTTTTTTGCTGGATCCTCAAGTTTTTTTTGGAATCAACTTAATTTTTGTCATGCACAAATTCATATTACACCACACCAATCATGTATCCAAATGGGATAAAAGTTTGATTTGTTCATCTCACTAAAAGCAATATACATATATTTAAGGTAGTCCTTAAATATAAAGATTAAAACTTTCAATGAGCCACCATCAAATATTGTCTCAATCTATAAAAATAATTTGTGTGAAATTTTATACAGTTACTTAGTTAACTGTAAGCTGTGTTTCAAGAGGGTTGAAATTTCGACAAAAGGGTTGATTTTTTGTCGTTTTACATATATCACGGGAAATATTACAAACTATCGAAAAGTTTAAATGACATATTTTATAGAAAATTAAATTATTTAATTAAATGTATTCTTGAGTAATTTTATAACTAACTATTTCATGAAAAAAAATTAAAATAACGTCAATTTTATAGTTTTTTCCAAAAATCTTTATTTTTGATTACTTCTAAATTATTTCTATAAATAAATATATATTTTATATAGTACATTAAATTAAATTTGTTTATAGTTATTCTAAATAAAATAAAATAAATTTGACTACAATATTTTATTAGATATATGCATAGTGTATAGAAAGTTGGTTAGATATTTTGATATCTATCTATAATAATTGTAATTCATGGTATTTGTTGAAAACATTTCTAACTTTTTATATTATTATGTTGATTACAAAATATAAAATTGATCGCAAAATTAAATTTTCCTCAAGGTTCTTGAATGTATACAAACAATAATATTTGCATTAGTATTTTTGAAACTTACTTTATAAATAAGTCACGTTGGTTAATATAAAATTAGATACCTACGGCAGTATATGATTCATTTTTTTAAATTACCCAAAGTTGAACACTTAACTTGTGAGCACACTGTGAACACTAAACTTTCGTCTCTTCAGTTAAAATAAAACATATTTTTATTAAGTAATACTTTTGTGAATATTATATTATGATATTATTTGAACATGTTGTCAAGTTATAAATTATTTTATTTTTGAAAAGTGTTTACAAAAAATGTATATAGTTTACAGGCAAATTTAAGGTTACTATTTTTGTGGAACGCATTACACTCATTGTTATAGCCAATATAGAATATTTTCATGAATGCATTATATTAAAATATTAAAATAATCGTGATTTTATTTCCGATATTACTCATCATAAAATTCAGGTTTGAACACCCAGTCAATTAACGACACAATGGAATATTAAATATATTACGTTGGATTAAAAATAAAATCCAAATGTTTGCCTCCATATGCGTTTTAACACGCTTCACATTTATTTATTAATAAACTTATTGTGTGTACAATATTGTTGTATAATTGGACATGCTTTACACACATCATGGTATGATAATTTTCCAGTTCTACGGATTTCTTGACATGTACTTACGTCGTTATCGCTACATAAAAATCTTATAGAAGAAAACGAACCTCAACACAATTTAGAAAACAATTATTGCTATGAAGCATAGAATCCATTATGATTTCTTCTATAAATAATTTCTAATTAAAATAAATACATAAACTAATCTAAATAACTCTTTAACACAAAACAAACAATGAAATGAATTACGTAATCATATAAAAAATTATTACATTTACATTAACTTTGTTGATTACCAACCAAAATTGTTACCATACCATAAATCCATACTATTATTTTGTACCGACAATACTAGCAAATCTTCCATAAATGATATAATTTAATGATTATATATTGTAGAAATAGTTATGCAATTTATTTGGAATATTTTAAAATACTTACTGGGCCATTTATTAATACCAGATTTAGTATTGTAAATTTTTGTGATTAACTTGAACAAATTTTGACCAACCTGTGACATTTAGCATATTCTACAGTAATTTGAAAAATTGCTAATTACTTCTTACAAAATTATTTTTAATTAGTAATGTTAGAACCCAATTTTTTGTGATCGAACCTAATTAATAACTATCTAATTCAAACAATAATGAATCTGAACCAAACCAAACTTACGATTTTTTATTCGAATCCAGACTGCACATTATACATAAAAATAATTTAAACTAATTTGAAAGAATCTAAATCGTTTGATTTAAAAGTTGCTTAACCTAAATAATTAGTTATTTATTCATAAAATAAATAATATTGGTATTTAGTATTTTAAATTAAATTAATTTAAATTTTAGAAAACAATTGAGGATGATATTGTTATAAGATATACATTTATATAATATAGTTAATCCAAGAAACCAACTATTTTTGGTATATATTTTTTTTTAATAAGATTTTTATATCATTTTTAGTTTACTATCATCATATGTATTAATATGGATAAAGAGGTTAAAATAAATATAAATGTAAATGAATACTTACATAATATTTTAATCCATTGTCTAAGGAGCATGGATAACTTCTGTGAATAACATTTAGTAATCGCACAATAACACGAATAAACCTAAGATGAATACTAATTATATGACTACCACTATAACCAAAACAAACAAATCAAATGTTTTGTAACTAATTTACCAAGTATTACAATATTATCAATAAGAAGACGAAACAATATATTTTTGGATCTAAATATTACGAATATATATATTGAGAATGGGAAACTCAAAGTAAATACAGGGCCAATTTTAGTATAATCATATGTTACAAGGGCTAATTTTCAAATATTTAAAATCTATTGGGTCAGAGCATAAAAGCGAAAAAAATAAAGATCATTAAAAATAACTGTTTACAATTGGCATTTATTTTTATAATTCTTACAATTTTTTTAATTATGCGTTATGAGGATATATATAATAATGCAGCAAAATCAACTTCTATTTCTGAAGTAGAAACACGAAGCAGGTAACTTAATGTTTTATCTGTAAAACGATTTCTTTCTTTTGATTTGATATGCTATATATTAGAAAATGTACATTCACAAATGTAAGTCGTCCCAAACATACGAGTAGACAACATGTTCAATGCAAAATCTTATAAAAGTCAATAAATATGATTGTTATGTAGTTGTTACTTTTATCATCACATTCTGTTGGGATTGAAGTTTTTTTTTTAAATCAATCAAAACACTCTCCTTACAATACCGATGTATATTGCATATTTGAATGAATAATTTGTCATGTGATGTATTTTTTAATTATATTATTTTAGTACTGCAATAACATTTTAAACAAACTGAAAATTGAAGTTTTGTTTATCTGTTAATAATAAATAAATATTCATTCTTCCATGAGTTGTTAAAAGTTCTATTTTCATCGTCAATTTTACGCTTTTTAGCGGACTATTTTAAGCACTCTACAAAACATGAAAATAATAAAACCAACGCCTGCGCGACAAGACGAATACGATAAAAATGATATAACAAAATGAGCTGCAGTTCAATACCAGATAATAATTAATATCTAAATTATACGAACAAAGTAATTTATAAATACAGATAAACGTTAACATATTATTAAGTAGTTTCAAAATATAGAACGGGCCAGATAAAAAAAGTGCGCGGGCTGGATACAGCCCGGGAGGCGTTAGTTGCCCATTTCTAAATTATATGAACAATTTGTATTATTTTCCTTGCAGCTAACTTCTAACACCGTAAACTAGTCAGACTAATATATAATACTTTAAATTTTTGTAAACAATATATATCGCCTTTATTTAAAAGAAACTGATTTGTAAATAATAGCTATTACACAATATTACATTATTATATTGCTTAACGACAACGAAAATAGAAAAATACATCATTAATATTTGTGTTACTTTAAATTGCTGAAAAAATTATTATCCATTTTCAAAATCAAAGCGGTATTTGGGGAGGGGGGTCCATGGGATCTGGACTTCCCTTCTCCACCCGAAATTTGTCCAATATTATACGAGATATTAAATCATTTTTATCACTTTTAGCATAAATACCAATTTATTCTATAATAACGATTAGCAAATGAACCACAGAACAATAATTATTTAATAAATACATTTTAAAATATAAATTATAATAAAATAAAATTAAAAAAATATTATTGACCTCCCCCCCCCACGAAAAAAAATCTAGATACGGCCTTGCTTAAAATAGAGCAACCTAAAATTTATTTAAATCTTATTTATTTAAATATTTTTGATATTCTTTTTTTAACAAATTCAACTAACTCATTTTCATCTATAAAAATATAATTGTATATTAAATTTTGAGTATAAGCCATAGTCTTTTTATATAACCATTAATTTATAATTTATATCAACAATAGTATTTTAAATATAATTCTTGGTTTGTTCTATAAAATAAATTATATTCAAAGAATTATTAGACTAAAGACAAATATATATATATATCAAATTTTAGATACATTTTGTATAAACTATAGTTTTGTTGTTAAGATAAATGTTTAATTTAGAATATATGTATATCAAATATAAAAATTTCAATTACAATTCTTGGTTTATTCTATAAAAGAAAATATATTCAAAGACATTTTATTTTTTAGAATTAAAATTCAATTGTTAAATCAAATTAATTAATTCAAGTAATTTTTACAATTATCAAATATTAACAAATTATTAGACTTACATTTAATTACATAAATTCCACACGATTAAACTCAATAATTATATTGTTCACCAATCATGTAACCTTAAGACATGAACTTTCGTTTGTTCTATGATACAATATGTATACATAAGAAAACCTATGAATTATTAGTATATAGTATTTCTAAAAAAAAAAAAAAAAAAAACCTATGAAAATTATTACATTTAGAACTTAAATATTTTTACAATTTACATATTTCATTTTTTTGTAAAAAAATTGTATTCAAATGTCAAGATATTAAGATAAATTGCATACAACTCTGTTAATAAAATATACATGTTATGTGTTATGTATGACTATCCAGCCAGCAATGTCTGCGCACACTTATATGCATGAATAATAGATGAATAATTAATAGTTAGATCTACTTATGTATATATTATATGTATATTTAATTCTAATTACATTGTTTTAAATATTACACAATTAAATTGTGTAATATTGTGTTACAATTAACTTCTCAACATTTAGTTTTTAAACTCTACCTTGACTAATTTTTATACATACGTTCACTAAGTAAAGTAATACTAATAGTTTTCATTTCTTCAAGATATGTTTTCGATAACGTCCCATTATTGCATTGCGTACGTTTTGCAATACTACTAAAATAATATTTCAAAACTAATATTATCATAGCAAGAAAAATAATTATTAAATTGAATAAAGTACGTTTTGTAACCTACATAGTACATATTTTTCATATATATACATATATTTATTTATCTTATTATGTCATGTCTGTACTATTACACGTTTTCTCCGACAGCGAGTCCTGGTCTGCGATCTTTTATTTTCAAATATTACTTCTCAAACCCATATACCCATTTAAAATTTACATAAATATAATGTATACATATAAAATTTTGATTCTTATTTTGTTAGGACTATTGTAATGATATAGATTTTATAGGAATATCAAGTATTAAAATAATATTATAACTAAGATGTGATTAGTCCATTTTTAATTAAATTTATCACGATTCTTCTCATCATAACATCTTACAATATATATTTCATACGTTACAAACAAATTTAGTTAAAATATTTGAAAAATAAACAATTTATTCGTTGGTTTATTTGAAGATTCACGTTCTATATAAAATAAGAATAGAAAGAGAATATTCATGAGAATAAAAATAGTTACGCGTGTTTGATTTAATTGGTATAACACATGTAACAATCAAAATAGGTGTATAGAGTTTTATTTATTAAAAATCAAACTAGTATACTTGTATGAAGTTTCATTAAAATATTAAGTAGCTCATATAACAACGTTGCAAAATATCAAATATTACGTATTTGATCAATATGTAATTATAGTACTCATAATATTGCGCGCTACATAATATCCACACAATGAATTTGTTTATCTATTATTAATTGAAATTATTATAGTATTGTAGTACATTAATAATTGAATTACCATTAAATATTTAGTGCCTAGTCATTAAGTTTGACATTTACATAGGTAAAATGAACCATATGATAATCCATTTCCACGTGATTTAAATTAATAGTTATTAATTATTATAAGTCGGTATAGCTACGATTTTTGTTTTTAGTAAAAGAAAAATATAAATTAAAATTTTTTTAATGTCTACTAACAATATTAATAAACACATTTTTATACATAAATTATATATATATATATAATAAAGTCAATAATTAT
Source organism: Schlechtendalia chinensis (assembly GCA_019022885.1). NCBI lineage: Eukaryota > Metazoa > Arthropoda > Insecta > Hemiptera > Aphididae > Schlechtendalia > Schlechtendalia chinensis. Next base: position 64,051,134 of record CM032339.1, read on the forward strand.
TACAAAATAAAAAATATAGAATTGGTTAATAAAATGTGTTTATTTAATAACAGTTTCAACAAAAAGTCATCGTCAGTTATAAAAATAAAAGAAAATACAACAAAAGTGAAAAATAAAAATGAAAAATAAAAATGAATAAGAATACATACAAAAAATTATGATTGTTACAACAAAAATACATAGTAAAAAATAATAATAATCATAAAAATAATAGAAAATAATAAATAAAAACAAAAACATTATGTTTAACGTGAATTAAATTTTCATTTAATGTTATTAATATTATTTAGTAATGTTGGCAAAAAAAATTTTTTTAATTCTGTTTGTATATGTAAAATATTATTAAGTTTATTATTTTTAACTTCTTTATTGCTATTTAATTTTTCTAAAACTAAAGTTATATAAATATTATTATGTATGTTAAATAATTTTAAGACAATTTTTATTAAAAGTATTAATATGATTATTTTCAAAAACATATTTAACAAAATTTGAATTCAAATTAGTTCTTGTAAAATTTTATTTCAGAGATGTAATATTATATACGTATAATCTAATACATATCTTTTTATGTAGTTTTATAAATTTATAAATATAATAAAATAGTTATACATAAGAAAATTATATAATACATTTACTTACTATTACTTTTCAGTTTGAAAATTTCAGAATAATTAAATTTGTTATAATTATTATTTGAAAATTGTTTTAAATTATAGTTTTTTATTTGATTGAATTATTGTTAGTATTGGATGTGATTTTAATATTATTAATATTATTATTTAATGATTTATTTAGTTTTTACTGATAATAAATCTTGATATTTTATATTATAATTATTAATTACATTACTTATTTATTTAGGCTGTTTAATATTTTTTTATTATTTTTCTATTTAATTTATTTATTTTGTTGAAATTATATGTATATAAAGGAATACAATCAAATATATGAAATAAAGATTTAAAAAATGCAATTATGTGTAAAAGGATGATTGGGATCATAATGGATAATAGAGTTAGTTTGTGTAATTAACCTTAATAATATTATTATATTAAAATACATTTAAAAAATTTTCGATTTAATTTCCATGTCTGATCATTAAAATTTTGAATTAATACGGCAAATATTAAAACTCAAAATATTTTACTAATACTTTACCGACTTTCAAAAAAATTTATCATTAAATAATTTTTTTACGAAAAATATTGTTCTATCATGAATTTTGTTTAAGAAATTTAGGTAGGGACTTCTCAACTACCCATCAAGAATAAGACCTTATAAAAACGGCACTGAACGGGTATGAGGCAGACTATCGGATCCAATGCATAACTCGCTATATGATTAATTACTATAATTATTCGGTGACTTTGCGTGGGTGACGTGGGCACTTCAACAACGAACGCCTCAGATCTAGTACGATAGTATTATTTGATAACCCGCATTTCCGGGACGTATTCGTACACACCGCCGTGCCTGGCGAAACGGTTGACGTTGAATGACCTTACCTCGAAGACGGGGAAGGGGACGGTTCACGTCGTCTTCGAAGTGGGTTTCTTGGGTACAGCGATGAAATAGCGATCCCCTTCCCTCCTTCACTGCCACCGATCGTGACACCGATGTTCCCTCTACCTCTGTCGTTACGGACGGTCGTTGATCAAAATCTGCGTCGGTCGTTCGAGCCACCGTTAATTTTCCCGTACACGTCTCGGCGCGTGGTCCGTTTAGTTGAAGGGAAACATAGACGGTGTACTTCTATCTCGCGCGCGTGCGCGCGCGCGCAATAATCGCGGTAAGTCCGTGCGATGCCGATCGAAATGGTAACGGTCTTAATCGTTTAATGGACGACGTAAACACGATTTTATGAAAAGAAAAAGTTACGTATGGGTTACTGCGATTTTCGGTGAATTTTTTTCCTCAGTTCCTCTACGCGTATTCCGGACAGATCAGATCTCGCGACCGGCGACGCTCCAAAATCGATTGATTTTCCGCGACGAAGCCATCATGCGACCTGACACGTCGTTGACGGTTCTCCGCGTGTCACTGGCAACGTTAATGCTCGCTAACATCACGTACACAACGAGAAGAGTGAGTTTATTTATTATTGATCATCAAACTAATTTCTGTTTTACATTGATGCAGAATGTATTTGTACCGATCGCGGAATAACGTGCGTGTCTCTTTAACCAAACATAGAGCGAAATAATATTATCTCCAAAAAAATTTCACTTATCAAAATATGTTTTTCAACAAAAAACAAAACATTTAAATTACAATTTATAATATTAATTATTACTCTTACTGAAGTGAATGTCTATTATAAATACTGGAGTTTTATAATCTTAATGGCCATTTTATTGTTAGAATATTATGTATTAATAGATAAAATATAGTTTTGAACTGTATTTTTGGTTCATACTTTTAAAAATTAAATTATAGTTTATTAATAATTTGTTACGAAACATTGAGTTTATTAACATGGTTATAAAAAATTTTGAGTCCAAAGGGACCTAAAGAAATACGAACACCACGTGCTGAGCATAGAGACAGCGATCAACTAAATATTAGTATTTATTTAGTTTATAAAATAATAATATTATTATAACTATAACACTGCAGTTTATAAAATAATATATTATTTTGGAAATTCGGAAATTGTGTACGTGACACAATATAATACTAGTTTTAAACAATAATATTAATTTTAGATAACATCAGTTATTATAAATTTCGATGTTTGGTTTGGAAAATCTTTTTGCAGAATTTAAATTGAAGTTTTTTAAACGTGATCTGTGTTTATAGTTCAATCGAACAAATATGTTAAGGCCATAAACTACCTTCATTATGTATTAGTACGTTTAATCCATTCCACGATAGTGTAAGACAGGTAGTCGAATGATATGTACAATTATATTTTAAAAATAATGCTACTGTTGAATGTTACTATCATAAAATGTTGTCAAGCAATATAAACGACTTGCTGTTGTCGAAAATTCATATAATTAAAAACGTGATCCATACGGGAATTGTGTGCATTAAAGCTCAAACATAATATCGTCTTGCCAGCTTCAACAAATATTAGATAACAGTGTTTTACATAATATGTCAAACTAATCTAGAAATGGGTACAATATAAACAAAAGTTATCGAAACTATTTACAAAATGTTGATACAAAGCAATATTATTATTATTATTTTTAAAGACAACTAGCTTCTAGAAAAAATAGTGGAAATCAAAATGATACAAATGTATATTTTAATCCAAGTAATAATAATTCAAATTTAAATTTACACATAGCATTATAACTATTGTGCAATTTAAATAAGTGTTATTTTTAGAAAACAAAGACGTATAATTTTAAAAGTATTCAATATATTTTAATTCGCAAGTATAACAACGTTATTGTGTTGAACTTGGTTATTAACTTCATGATATATGTCATTAGTGAACATTAGATAAAACAACTTGAATCATTTGCAAAATATAATGAATATCTATCTATTTTGATAAATGTAAAAAAAATATACAACATGTTGAACATAGTATACAATCGATTGAAACGTGTAATACAAATTTCGTGTATATAATTGTATTTTTAAATAATAGTTCATTTTTAACATTGAAAATATGTTTCTTATGAATTTATGCTTACGTTTTCATTATTCATATAAAAATATGAGTCATTAAAATCTTATTTTTTATTTATACATATTTATCATGTAGGTAGAATAATATAATATATTAATATTTTAATCATACATAATACACTTTTCGAATATACACAAATATTTGTATTAAAATACGAAAGTGAAATACGAGAATTTGGAAAACATATAGTGATATTATAATATGATAAAAAAACGATAATCATGTAAACAATCTTAAACATTCATAATATTACAGTGTACACATAAGTGCAACGGTATTTATAAATTAATAACGTTATTTCAATCGTAATAACGTGTAACGTTACTTCTGTACGCTTCGGAAAATTGTATTTATTATTTTGAGTCACACGAGGAAAAAATTATAAATTTATCTCATATATTTATAAAAAAATAAAATCAGAGATTATCAATTTTGAAACTTTAATAATTTTTGCTCTCAACATATATTTAGAAAATTTCACTTGAAATTAATTGCTGAAAATTTGTGTATACTCATAAACATTTTAAATCGGATTATGAAGACTATTATTAACAGATAGTAAATATTAAATATGTATTTTACACATATGTAGAGTAACGGAATGTGTTTACCCGCTATAGCACGTCCAAGCAACCACCAAATTACACCAAGGTTAAAATATATATACCATACAGTTTAGCTTAAATCTGATTAGAATGTTTTAAATATAAATAAATGGTATTCGTCAACAATGTATGGAATATTAGGATTTAAATTAGGTAAACATGTTTTATTATTTAATATTCCAAATATTCAATTTATTTCTGGCAGGTAGTTGATTTGTTGGTTATACATTTGTTCAATACATAAAATATTGTCAATAAAATATAAATGTGTTTTATGGTTTTTAAAATAAACACAAAATATAATATGTTGTTACGTGTACACATTTTTAGTATATTTTTTACAAAACTAAACATTACCGACAATAATGGTGAGGTGTTTTCTGATTATGATAGGATACATAGTGACACATTTAGAAGTGCTATAAAAAGTACATATGACCTATCAAATGTCAGGAAATTTTATATAGATATCACTTTAAAAATATACTTAGTTTTCATAGTAGCTTTTTTTAACACTTAAAACGGTAAAACAGCAAAAAACAACCTACGAGTATATTTCCGCCAGAACTGTAATTGTTAGCATAATGTATTTTTGTTATTCGATTTCAGTAATTCAAAAAAATAATATAATCTTATAGATCGGAGACATTCATAGATTGTTCATTTTACTGTAACATAGACATGATATATTGAATTTCAAAATTTATATATAATTTTTTAATGGTTTAAGATATATATTGAATCAATTAAAATATATCGAAAACTTGGGAAATGTTTTTTGGTTTTTATCTCACAATGTTATATATTTATATATTTAGTTACAAAGACAAAAAAACCATAATACAACGTTAATCAAATAATATTATATCTATATAATAAGTACGAATATATATATATGAGATCTATATATGAAGTACGTTGAAAATTCAGATACAAATTATATTACATTTTAAATGTAAAAACCAACATTTACATAAAACTGTTTTTTGAATATTTTTGATTCTACATATAATTATTCACATCTAATACATTTGTCTGTAAAATCCCCAAAACATATACACGTTTTTTTTAAATGTAAGTTGTTAAAATAATATAATTAATTTTGAATTTCTATTAAATAATATTCGTTTGTTAAGTTATTCATTTAAACGGTTTTAATTATTTTTTATTTATTTTCCCATAATATTATTTTGTAATTAACACACTAAAGTTAATGCATTATATTATAATGAATAAATAATTAATAATATAAAATATTAATAATTAATATATTAAAAATAAATTAATAATTACCTAAAATGAAAAACAACAAAAGTTGGGCTGTTTGTATAGATTATTAAATGTTTGATATGTTAACATTGTAACATGTTTTATATGTTATACGATGATTTAAGATTTTTAATACCAATTACCTTTTTATTATTATAATTTAATTTTTTAATAAATATAATTATTATAATTATTATTATTGTTGTTGTTGTTGTTGTTTGTTGTTGTGTTGTTGTTATTGTTATTGTTGTTGTTGTTATTATTTTTATTATTATCAGTATTAAGTATAGTTACTTTTTAATATACTACACTTTTTGGGTTCCATAGTTAAAGGTTTACTTGAAGATAATTCAAAGTTAGTTTTCTATTCCAAACATGTATTGTATCATATATATTATAAGTAATCGTATTAAGCTATTATAATATTTTTCATAATTATAATTGTTATGATTATTCAAATACAGTAGTTGTTTTAAGTTATTAAATTTAACATCCCTAAATTTGTTGACACCATTCATTTAAATATTTAAACATTTACATCCGAGTTACATTTTGTGTTAATAAGCACGTCAAATATCAGAAACTAACGATAAACAGAAAATCAAATATTTACAAAATATGTTTTTTGGTTTTATTTTCTTTAATAATGTTAAAAAATGAATTTTTTTTCATTTCAAATAATGAAGTTATAATTTTTTTTTTCTATCATAAAAATTTAAGTTTATTATTTAACTGAAATATATAGGTACTACCTAAATTTCTTTAAACAAATATAATCATTAATAATTTTAAATGTTTTAACAATCTTAAAGAATATATATATATATATATATAATATATATATATATATATATATATTATACTTTATTATGTACTTTTTATCTACTTCATGTGAAAAATACAAAAAGTACGATAAATATTAATTTGAAAGATTAAGTACGATTTTATTATTGCGTTTATTTTTAGTTAGATTTTTAATAATTAATAAAATTAAAACGTTCTAGTTATTCGTTTGCGGTTCATATTTTTGTGTCGCTACGATATTTTTATTTAAATACGGGCACAATGAAGAAAGTTTTTTTTTAGATCTCAGTCGTTAGAAGTAAATTAAAATCTTCATTGTTTTTGTATGTATGACCAAACGTAGTGTATCTGACATTTACCTATTCAATACGGTATGTGATAACATTACAATAAAAATTTAACGGCATCATTCAATTATATAATTACTGGGTATTCTTTTGTCAAATGTCAATGTTAGTTGAACTCATAAAAAAAGTGATATTTGAAACACAATAGTAAACTTTTCGCACGACGACACGCTGTCATATAGGCGTTAACATTTTTTTTCACTCAAACGTAGTACACGATATTACACTGATTTAATAATAACACTAGTATTGTACATGTTACTTAAAGATAATGTTTTGATTTTTCTGTATATAAAAATGTTATTTGAAAAAAACACCGTGATTCGGGTCATTGGTATTACATAGTATAGTATTCCTCAATTGTGTCTAACATTTTAGACTACCAAAAATGTATACATCTTTCACGACAGGTGCATTTATATCACAAATCAAAAATACCTATTAATACCAACTGTACAAAATATACATTATGTTAATGTGACACATTCGGAATTGTGACTTACCAATGTATTTTGAAAGGTGATTTACGCGTTCGTGTGAGACGAGTCTAATCTTTTATATCTCATTTATTTACGGCCCTTAGATTAACACAATGTTTTTTCAACAATGTATATATATAGAATCACGTAAACAATTTATTGACGACCAATATTGTGTGTTTAAATTGTGAATTATTATAGATGGGAATTCATTCATGAAAACGTATAAAAATAAAAAAGTAACGCATTATTTTGAACAATTACCGTTAAACAGTAATTTGTTTACTTTTAAGTTATTTTAAATAAAATTTAATTCAATTACTACTACGTATTTTAGTTATTCAAGACGTAAATTTAAATTTAAAACTTAAGTTACGTGTTACTTTACAATACTATAATTTACTGCCGTCTGTCATTCGCGATTTAAAATACAAATTGTAAACCATGTATAATTTAAATGTATTAATTTTGCAATTCACATGTATAAATTCGTTATGTATTGTTATGTATAAGTCATAACATAACATAATAACAACGTATACCGTCCACAAATTTAAGTGTTTTAATTATTATTAATTAGCCATTTGTAATTATTAGGCACATATTTGCATAGAATTATATAAAACTCTCCTTGACTAGAAATTTCCGATGGATTTAGTCTTGTAGTTATAAGCGAACGATTTTAAAGGATTTCCCTGTAAAGATGTGAAACAAATATTAACTGTACATAAAATTATATATTTATATTATAACCTCAGAAACATAATTATTATCACGAGTATTAAATGATTACACGACTGTCAGATGCTTAAATTCAGGACAATAAGGCAGCCACAGTAATTTCATTATTTTCAATTATATGCGATTAATTTAGTGTAGCATGCCTGATATTTGCGCAATTGACCTATATTAATTTGTGATAAATGTACTGGTGCAGTCGAAGTATAACAATTTTTTTCCCTATCCGTTTTTTTTACCTGTCATAGATACAATTTTGGAACAATTAACGTATCTTCTCTCAGTATACAGAGTGATTATTTTATTATAAACCAACGATTATCTACCAAGATTTTAAATAAATTATATTTTATTTTTTTTATTTATTATGAAAGATTTAAGGATTATTTAAAAAGCAATTTTCAAAAATTAAATTTCTATTCCTTATAACTCAAACTTATAATTTTTAAATGGCAACCAAATTTTTTTTCCACGCTATCATATTGAACTAAACTAAATAAGTGAAAATTATTTTTCAGTATTTTGTTTATGAATTATTATTTAAACATTTGCTATTAGGAGTCGCGTTTTGCGTAATTAAGTGGAATCGGCAGTATCCGTGTCTTATTACAATAATAAATTTATATAGTTGCAAAAATATTTTAATTATGAAAACAAATAGAATCGAATGTGTTAAAACTTTTGAAAAATTATTTATATTTCCTATGATAAAGCCTAGGCGCCGAACTATTATAGAAAAATCAGCCTGTATAACTAATACTGCACTAGAAAGAAGGGAAAAATAACGAATATGGAGTTTCTATATAATTCAAAGTACACTTATAATTTACCCGCATCTATACTAACTCGCGTGACATTTTATTCCACGAACACTATTTCGGACACTTTTCGATTCAATTTACCGGTAGAATGATCTATCTAGAAAGTAATTTCGTTTCTTATTTTTCATTTGACGTTTCTCGGATTATTATATCACTTTTCAATTTATAGACTTCCTCTTTATACACAACTATCGTAAGTCTGCATCTGTCTGTATTTTTGTACATATGTATTACTAAATAATTGTTGACAGGTGGATGTCTAAGTCCTATGTTTGTGGTGATAATGAAACCGACGATAATGTACTCCATTACCCAACGAGCTATGAGATCTACGACTACTATAGACCGAAGTAAAACTCGTTTGAAACATAAATTATCCAAAATCAGCTACAAAGAAAAGCGAACAAAATTGTTAGGATTATTTAAATGAAAATCTCCGTTTTCGAATTATTTGCAAAATGCAATTCTATCGTGATTTTATACAGACAATTATTGTATATATTCTTCCATAAAATTGTATTAAAATAAATAATTCGTGCTTAAAATTGTATGTCAATTGCAAAACTCAACAACATTCAAGTTCGATAATTTGAGTTTTTGACATGTTCAATTATTATTGTTTGTAACTTAGTATAATAGACATTTGTAAAAAAGGAACTTATCTCCTTTGTAGTATAAATTTTGTATATGTTAATATTTTAAATTTTTGTCAGTTTTTTTTAATATTTATATAATTTCGATTATTTTCACAATGTTAATGTTTTGAATAATGTTTTTGTTCGCCAGCAAAAGCGTCAGCTTTTCCGTGAAAATGTGTTGCCATACTTTGGTGGTAAAATACCAGATTCTGCATTCCGAGCTGATCGCTTGGCGCTAAACATGTTAAATAAAGAAGGAATATCAGTACCCGATGGTATTCTGTTCGAAGCCAGGCCCAAAGAGTCGTTTCACCAAAATCCACGGAACGATCCAGAAATAACCAACTCAATAATAAAAATGATTCATACACCTGATGGCAGGTAAGTTGTAACATAATATTTCACTCACATAAAATAATGAATTCACGGAGTATTTAACTTAGTTATTATAGCCAAATTCATACACAAAATTATTTTTATCATCAACAAACATAAAAAAATCATTGTTACTGTAAAACAAAAATTTATCAATGACGAAGCAAAATATGTTTTAAATAAAATAAATACTAAATAAAGTACGAAACTCAAAACACGATTATTGATTTTAATATACTATATAATGAATACAAGTTTTCAACAAATTTCAATAAAAAAATTCATATTTTGTAATAATGTATTATCCAATTGAAAATATAGTAAATTCTCTATACACATTAAATACTAGAAAATTTAAAGATATTACGTTTATTTTAATCAAAAATATAATTAACATACGGCATATATAGAAAAATTTTTGACATTTTATGCGTATTAATAATCTTAAAATAGTACTTTTTTCGAACTCAGAATAATTAGAAAAATCATAAACTGTTTTAAGTAAAATTTTATGTTTTTAAATTAGGTTTGTCCCCTCAGAAGGCCAATACGAAGCTGAACACGAAGTTGATACCACGTACAAGATTTTAATACCAGGAAACATTCAAAATTATCAACTACCCAGGTTTACACCAGTATCAGAAACACTACAATTGCCAATCAGACAGGTATATGATAGCGAATTGTCAGTCACTCCCATTAGAGGACAATTGGGTTTTCCTTTCTATCCAAAACCGCAGGTAAGTTTTTCATCTTTGAAATAATCATCAATCAAATGTTAAACCGTGAAATTTGTTTTTATACAATTTTCATTGAAATATTATTGTATCCTTTTTCTTTTCTTTTTATTTCCCAACGTTTAACAACACAGCATCTGACATTTAATCGTCTAGGCACGTTTTTTTTACTTATCATTATTGTTATTATTATTTTACGTGAGTTACAATCCATTGAACTGCTTATCCACTTTTATCGTCCTCATTTCTTTAAAAAGTCACTGTTACACCATTATTATGATTTGGTTCTTTTGTGCAACCGCGTACGCTCAACATAGGATATATATTCTTCACGCATAATTGATATAGATTTTTTTAAATTTTAAATATTACATCACATTAATTAATTGCCAAATTTCAATATGAAAACATAATATAATATTATTTTTGGCCGATTTTCAATCGAATCTATATCATAAAATCGAATAAACACATGCGAATACAAATAATGAAATTTATGAATGAATATATATGCAGGTAACGAATAATACGACGTGCATACGCTCTTAGATAAACAATTAAATACAAATAAAATAATTTTCCAATTCATTTATTTATTATAAAGTATTAGATTATTGTTAAAATCCTTATACTAGTTCAGAACTATAGTAAGCTACTATTAATATTACTAAAATATGTTTTAGAAAGTAGGTAATTATGTCTTTTACAAATAAAGTCTAACGTGAAATGTGTTATTCATTATGTATCGCACAATTTAATATGAACAATATATAACAGCATATAGTAAATATAAAAACATAATAATATAAAAAACTGCATTTAATGTCACCTCGGTTATCTAAACATCTTGTGTCTTATACTTCCGACTGCACTACATTTTTCTTGATTACTCAGAAAGTTTTTTATGAAAATGAGTGCGCACTAACTATATTTATAACATTACGAAATCACACATTAACATTATTTTCATATTTCTGATTAATTTCATTCACATATTTTAACTAGAGATTAAGTGATTTATCATAATAATATGTTTCATGATGGTATCTTTGTGATTCGTCATTCGTATTTCGTAACTTATTTAATATATCACCTATTTAAAAATTAAAAATTAAAAAAGTAACTTATCCCTCTCATAGTATTTTCAAAACTGTCAACAAGTTAAGTTTATTTTTTCAAAATATATATTAGCACATTTATACAATTAAATAAATTATTAAAGCTTTGTATTAGTTTGTATGTAAATATAAAATATTAATACACAACACATTTATTACAATTAAAATTTTTCAATTATGTTTTACAAAAGAATGCAAATTTATAATAATTTCTTATAATTATTTTATTTTATTATTATCATTTTCATTTTTTTTATATATATTCTCAACATAGAAAAAAACGTATTAGTTACAGTGATTTGTGTTTTTCATTTATATATTTGGTCTGGTGAACACTTTATTAGGTGGGAATGCTCCGCTCTATATAACATTATGATCCCATTTTCAAATATCGTATTTTGCACAGATGGTATTTTATCCGACACGTTTTTCAATATTCCCAGTTCTTTTCTATACGTACAAAATAGAAAACCTAAAAATGTCAATACACAAATACGTTTTTAATACTAATAGTTTAAAATTAGTTTGAAAATTTTAATTCTTAATGTAAAGAAGATAACATAATTTGTTATGAAATTATAAAGATTTGTAATTCAATACAAATTTAAAACATTTATTTTATCTATTAAAATTTATATTTATGTCAATATAATTATATTATATTAAATCGAAAAATGAATTTAAGTTCGATATAATTATATATAGTGTAAACAGAATAAAAAACCATAGCTATAGTGGCGTATGCATATACATTTTTTATAAAACGTTTAGTTATAATAGTCAGTATCAATTATTAATTGTAATAAACTGAGCGTTCAAATTAGTAATTATAATATAACTCTAAACTAATTTTGTTTTAATGATCATCTTAAATCGCCATTCATAACACCCATGGCTTACTATATATATTTTTTTAATACTAATAATACTAATAATAATTATGTATCTATATCATGCAATTAAATAATATTTGTATAATTACTAACGTGTGCTGAATATACCCGTTGAATTTCTTTATCTTACAATAGCTCTCTGGATTAGTAATTGTACTATTTCCTTATAGATATTGTTTTAAATTTTCAGCTGATACTTCTCAACTATTAACAGCATCACTGTTAGCTTCTTTGTAAATGCGTACGAGTACATATTAAATGCATGATCGACACCGCTTTTGAAAATTTACTTACCGCGTTTTAATAGGTACAATATTTAAAATTTTTAAATTTGGCCAGAGTACAAAAGAAATTATTAAGGTTATTGAAACAAATGATTGAACATTCTGTCATCAATAACTATGTAGAGAAATTCTCTAAAAGAAATAAAGATAGATTTAATTTTTATGAATTTTAAAAAAAATATATTCAATTTTCAATATTGTAAAATATTGTAACTTATAAATATTTGTTAAAGAAATTGACCATTATAAACTATCGAAGGTAACATTAAACATTTTTAGAAATGCCAACAAGTACAAATATTTTAAAAATGATAAAATATGAGTCTTGACGGAACTAACATTTATAGGTGCCGTCTTTTTAATTATAAAATTTCAAGAGTGAAAAACATTTAATACAATGTCATAAAATGTGATAGACTCTATGTGACACTTTAGAGTTAAACAATTTAAATCAAATTAATTCATGTAGAAAAGTATTTTATAATTCTTACTACACTACTTATAATTGTTCAGAAACACGAAGTTATTCAATTATATTTAGTATTAAAGTAATCCAGAAATTAAGATCACTTCTTATATTTAGGAAAATTACTCGGAACAAAGAAAATATAGTTTTTATGTTCTTATTAAATATAAGTACAAAAACACACATTAAATATCTGATTGCTGTACTAATTGATGGGATTTCTTTTCTACTAGACAATACTTAAAACTGACCTTTGTGAAAAAATTATGATGCATCAACGTCTTCAATTTGTCGCAATGAAGACAGAAAGAAATAGAGAGGGGGTGAGAGGAGAGAGAGAGAGAAAATTAAGAGAGAGAGGCAAAGAAAGAGAGTCAAAGAGAGAGAGGCAAAGAGAGAAAGGCAAAAAGGGGAGAGAGAGTGTGAGAGAGAAAGAGAGAAAGAAATAGAGTGAGAGAGAGAGAGAGAGAACATAGAAATCCAGTACAACAACAACACTAATATTAATTAATTTATCGAGTACTCCAAATAATTAGAAAGCTTACACCGGAAAATTTAATAGTTAATTAAACTTTGAAATAACGACTGATTCGAATATTTAGATACCCATACCTATAAACCATGTCAAGGGAACTGCGGACGCGTTCAAAATTGCTGTGTGGTAATGGTTGGCTCTATTTATATAAAATCGATTCAATTTAGTCGTCCAACAGCTTACAATGTTTAGAACAAATTTCACTTTTAAATAAAGTATATTTTTACTGTAATGTCGAATTAAAAACAAAATTCAAAAGCTTCTACAACACAATTAGTCTTAGAACAAGAAAAAAGAACATCACACAATGACAGATGTATTATATTCGAAAATTTAAATGCATATTTATATATTCTTTTAATTTTTTTTTTTTTTTTTTTTGATATGAAAATGTTATAAAAGAGTTGATGTAGAAATATAAAAATTTGAAATCATTTAAATTATTTATGAAGCAAAGAAATATATATATAAGATTACTGTGTAAAGCAAATAAGTAATATAATACAAATTGAAGAGAACTACGAGTATATTAAAAAATAGTGTCATTTATGATATATACGTGTTAGTAAAAATTAAGAAAAACTTAAGCAAATATATCAACAATTTATCAAGGCAATAACTAATTTACATAATGTGTGATAAGTTAAATCATAGTGTACTTGTGTAACTTTTATTTAATGAGTAAGACAAGTTTGTTACAAAGGTACTTTTTATCAGTGTTTTTTTTCTAATTGTAAGATGTAATATTTTAAATATAAAAGTTAAATTCTCTAAGAGTATGATAATATTAAATACTAAAACAATTATTTTAGTTTAAAATGTTTAATCTTTTTTTTCTATTTTTTCTCCTTTTCCATTTTATTTTATAATTTATCAACAATTTTCATTTTTTTACACAAACTATATGTATTTGAATACAATTGTTAATCTCTGTTCTTTTAAAATATTTAAGATAATTTAAATTTATTATAATAATTTTAATGTTTAATATTCAATTACTTCAAATCACAAACACATATATATTTTTTAATTTAATATAAAAATAAAATTTTTAAGTAAAATATTCCATTAAATATTTAGAATTTTGATTTTATTGAAATTTGGAAAATTTTAAAGGGTTTTTAATTTATTTAATTTTCCATAATTTAATCAAGTTTTAAAAGCTATGAATAAAATATGTTTTTTTCTATAATAGATATTTAATATTGATATTTTTGGTTATAATGAACTATTCAATTTAAGAATAATAATTTGTTTTTAAATCGAACTCTAAAAAAATAATTTATTTACATCCCAATATATTTATTTTAAATTTGAGTTTTAAACAGAGACGTAAAACTAATCACTCTTTCTATAATTATGAACAAAAAATTAATTTTTATTTATTATAAATTTATTAAAATAATTTTATAAGTTTCCTTAGGCACACATAGAAAGAGATACGTCATTTTCAAAAAAATTGAGTTGACTATGAAATTCCTTAAATTTACAATTTAATTTTTATCGGTGGCTGTTTTAATATAATTTCGAGTTCATGAAACCTATATCTAGAACAACTGATGAAGAAACGGCTAAACCCCCTTCAAATCTGAATTAAAACTTCTCTTTCTACTCCTTTACTTATTGCTAGGTAATACGTTAAACTTTTAAATACAGTAACGATTTATTAGTTTTTATTAATACGAGTTTCATGAATTTAATTTCATTTTATGTACGGTATTTGATAAGATAAATTGTTGTAAACCTGATATGATGACTTAGCAGTGGGAACATCAAATTTTTGATTAACACAGAAACAAATTCAAAAATTGGAAATCATTATAATCATATTTATAACTATAACATGTATAACAATTATAACAGTTGTGAATATATTACTTAATTATATGCTATAATTATATATTAAACACATTTAATGGTATTTAATATTATATTGACGAAAATACTTTAGTCTAGTACTTCAGCTAAATAGCATAATGACTATTTTAAATCCCAATGGAAATATATTTTAGTAATATAAAATAAATAATAAATAGTAAATGTAAGCAAAAAATTAATATGAGCGTAATTGGCTTATCTCCATAATATATCAAATTCATTTTTTTTTGGAACATGATAAATTACAATACAGTTTTTTTAAACGTAGTTAGCAATATCATGTTTCTAAAAAATGTATTCATCTTCAACAACTAAGACGTAATATTAAAACCTACTGTATTTTTTTCAATTTCCATGTCTTAAATTGATTTAGATATTATTATATTGTAATATGCAGTAAATTGTGTATTTTTAATCGAAAAGATTATGTATAAGCATAAAATCGAAAAATAATATATAAAAACGTAATAATAGGCACTCGTCTAACTTCATTCACTTCCACGCCAACCATTGCAGTAAAATATAATTAATTTTAATTTTAACTAATTAGACTAATTTTCTTTATATAATTGCATTTTAAGAACTATTCTATATAGAGCTCGATTAATTATAAATCTAGTGTTTTATAGAAGGCTTTACACTTTTTATGTTTACATAAGATATAAAATGATATAAGTAATACGAGTATAATTTACCAAAAATTCACATATTGATTTTTTTTTTTTTTTATTAGATATAATTTTTGGCTAGTGTAATCATTAGACCCTGAATTTTAACATTTAAGGATAATTATACATACGAATTGTTTATTATTAGAATATTACAAAATTTACAGTTACAGATTTTTATGTATATTTACATTGGATTGTGCATTATATTTTTCTAAAAAGATCTTTCTTTATTAAAATGTCGAGGGTCTTGCGGATGTGGGGTTCGGTTTGAGAGTCTCCAAAATGTGGCAGGAGAGGCTTAACTCTAACATTTCGTTTTCGTACATCCAGCATTCTGTAATGATATGTTTGATGGTGAGTGTAGTCTCACGGCAGGTACATTTAGAGGGTCTCTATTTCATATTAAATGTTGATGTGAAACTTGTTCTTCAAATATTAGTTATAATTGTCATTAAGTCTTTCAATAATATTTCTGTATTGTGAATAATTTAAACGCTTGTCATTATAATAATTGGTTATTAAACTTCTAAAAACTAAATTAATTTTTTAAATGACAATATTAATTAATTTGTTGATTTCAGTGTTTATACTGATGTAATGTTAAGAGATAATTACATTTCGAAAAATACAATTTTAAAATATCGTTTTTTACAAACTCATTTTTTTAACTCATTGTTATGGTTTTTTACTTTACTATAAATTAAATTTATACATTCAAAAATATATTTATAATTTATTTAATATTTTTTAAATTCAACAATAAAAAGCTCAATACTTATTGAGTAAATAAATATAAATAAATATCAATTATTATACTAATATAATTTTTTGTTATAATCATTAAAAATTATTTTATTTATTTTTTGAATATATTTATTACAAAAATAAAAAATTGTAATTTATATTTATTTATCACTAATAATTTGTTTTTATTTTAAACCATATAATTTTATTAAAAACCCAAATTACGTCTAAACTATTTTTTATAGTATCTATGTACCATAATGACTTACAATGTATGTGAGCTTTAATTTTGTGGATAGAACTTGTTTATAAGCAGATTATAATTGTTGATCTGTACATTTTCAAATATAAAAGTGGACTTATACTATTGATAATACACACGAGTTATATAAATTTATTTATGTATAATTTGTGGTTTTTGTACATAGCAAATGTTAAGCAACGTTTCCATGAATGAATATAATTATAATATAATAAAAATAATTCACTACTTTTTGTATAATTGCATTATTTGTATATTTTAATTTTACAATGAATAGATGAAGTTAAATTTAAAATGTTTGAAATAAGTTTGGATTTCAGAGAGAAAAACGATTTGAGTAACTCAGATTTATACATAATTACTATGAGGTCCATGTTACATATTTCAAAAAAATTATTAACATATTTTATACATCATGAGTAAATTTTTTCAAATATTGTTTTCAATGAAATTTATTTAAACATGTTTTAAAGTACCTTTAACCTTTAATTAAATAATGAAACAAAAATTCTGTCATATTTAATTAAAAGAGAAAACATATGAATATAATTAGTAGACAAAAAATAATAATTATAATTGAGAAATTTATGGTTGTCAATAAATCGAATATCTTAAATGTATATATACATATATTAAAAGCTATTTTCTGATTTTTTTTTAATATTCCATTTTTGGTTTTGTTCATATAATCAATTACTTATATTAGAGATTTAAAATTTATGTTTCTGTAACATCAAGAAACAGAAAATTTTTCACAAGAAATAAATAGTTTATAATTTTCAGTGTTGTTATAATTAGTCTAATGACCGAGTTTCACACGGTAAATGAGGAGGAAAAAACAAGACAAGAAAGGAAAATCTAGATATATGTAATTCTTTTTTTTTACATTTCTTTACATTTCCAATAATTATAATAATTATTAAATTTAGGTAAACGAAATTAATAAATAATGTACAAAGTTAAAAACTAGTTATATATATTTCCTTTTTTTCGTTAAATAAATACCTACATATTTTTTTGATTTCTCAATCATTATATAGATGTCATATTAAAATTGAATTTAAAGATATGTAATACATGTATATATGTATTATACTGTAAACACTGCATTTTATATTTTATACGATATGAAATATAAAAATTAGGTTGAACCGTAGGTACCTTGAATCGAATACAACTATATTCACTAGTATGAAATCGATTCAATATATGAGAACAACACTAAGAAGTTTCAAAACTTTTACGACCCATTAAAAAAAAAATATGTCCAATTTACATATTAATTAAGAGATTAAATCGAGGTTTTTTGTGTTGAAATATCGAAATCATATCGTTTATTTTCTTTTAAGTGATATTTTGATAACTTTATTAGTTTATTATTTGATAGTTTATTAGGTTGACTGTGATATCTTCTTTGAAACTGACTTTTAATTTATGATCCCAACTCACTATAACTCAAAAAATAATGTATCTAATATAGGTTTTATATTAATAATTGGATCTTAATCGAAATGTTATCAAAAAACTAATTGCAATATTCCTGTTTAAACTTTTAATTTATAAAAATAAGAAACATTATTTTTGTATTTTTCCCCAGTATATCAAATATTGTAAAAATATCAATAGTTTCAAAGCATAATGCCGTATTTTGTATAATTAATATGTTTAGTTTTATTATTATTAATAATAAAATATAATTAGTAATATAATTTATTATTTTTAATATTAAAAATATTTTAATATAATTTTAAATTAGTTTATAAATAATAACTGAATATACCAACAGTTTATTAAAATTGAAATATGTCATATTTGAACAATAGATAATTAGATATTAATTTTATAATTTATTATTTGTTTACCCATTCAAAAAACTCACAAATCACTCGTTTATACATGTATATTGATACGTGTCATAACGAATCAAAAATTAGTATCAACCAAATTGAAAATAAAATTTTAGTGTAGCTAATGAATAACGAACCGTCGCGGGTTTTTTCTGTTTAGCCGGATACTGAAAATAATATGCACAAAATATTGCTTCAACCTTATCAAAATAGTGAAATTTTTATTATATCAAGACATATACTACGTAAGATATTTCGTAAATAATTACAGGATGTAGCGAGAGCTGAATCAAATTTCAATAGATTCGAATATTTTGATATGTATACCATTGAACACAATATATGTTATAATTAATATTACACCATTAATATTACACCATTATATATTTAATACACAATACGAGGATCGACTTAAAAGTTCCAGGCCTAACAAAGAAAACAACATTTTTTTTCAATTTTTTTTTTTATTTTTCAACATAATCTCCAGAAAGGCTAATGCATTTTTCATATCGGTGTTTTAATTTAATTAAACCATCTCTATAATGAGATTCGTCGAGTCCCTCAAAATATCTATTTACAACATCAATTACTTCCTCATTACTCTGAAATCTTTTTCCTCCAAGGTGTTTTTTGAGGTTACGAGATAGGTAGTAGTCACTTGGTGCTACGTCTGGCGAATAAGGTGGATGATCAAGCAATTCGAACTTTAATTCATAAATTTTCGCCATCACAACGATTAACGAATGTGCTGGAGCATTGTTATGGTAAAACAAGACTTTTTTCTTTGCCAGATGAGGTGATTTTATCTTTATTTCATGGCTCAAATGCTATAATAAATTCGCATAGTACTCACCAGTGAGTACCTTTTTCTCTTTTCTAGATAATCAATAAAAATAATTGCTTTTGCATCCCAGAAAATACTCGCCATGACCTTGTTAACTGACAAAATTGACTTTGCCTTTTTTGGAGCCGGTTTACTTGGTGCAATCCACTGTTTTTATTGTAAATTGTTTTCAGGAGTTTAGTGATGGATCCAAGTCTCATCCATTGTAATGAAACGTCTCAAAAATTCATTCGGATTTTTATGGTAAAGCGCCAAATTTCCACTTGAAACAATTTTTCATTTTAACATTTGGTCAGGTGTTCGCAAACGCGGCATCCATCTTGCACAGACCTTGCTAAAGCGCAAAATATTATTTAAAATATTACCCACAAGTTTTTTTAATTATTTTACAGTCTCTACTATCTCAAAAAATTTTAATCTGCGGTCTTCCAGCACGATTTGATGGATTTTTTCAATCATTTCAGGAGTTGTGACTTCCACAGAACGTTCGGATCGAGGCTCATCACTTATGCTTGTACGTCCCATTTTAAATTCTAAAACCCACCTTTTCACCATGGAATACGATGGAGTCTTGGAGTTTGTTATCCATTTCTTCCTTGATTTGCTTTGGCGTTAAACCCTTTAAATGGAAGTATTTAATGACCGCCCGTTTTTCCAAATCTTCCATTTTCATGAACAATTCAAAATTATCTTGATTAAAATGCTGTCCATCAAACACTAACCAAGATACTGACCTAAAACTACGAACACGAGGTAGTTAGAGATAGTACTGTATCACATAGTATGTGATACTAGCGCAGAATTGACCTAGTGGTGCAATCTCTGTGTCAGGCCCGGGACTTTCCAGCCGATCCTTGTATATTGAACAAAATATCGGGATTTCATTAAAAAAATATATTTTCTTCTAACGAATATTTTTTTTGGTTGATTTCTATTATTTTTGCGTTCAATGTATGTAAATTTTTAAATATTCTTGGTCAAACTAAAAATGTATTGAATTATAATTATACAATTTTAATAAATCAATTATTTTTCTTTTTTCTTTTTGGTCTGTAAATACTTTTTCATGAATTGTTGGTAATTAGAACTTAGTACTTAGTAGTGCTTAAATGATCTCTTCATATGTTACGTTTCATTAGTAAATATTATTTAATTGGTACTTTATTTGACATGTTTTTAAATTTTCCCAATAGCTTCCTGAAACAAAATTCATAGCAACACAAATATTGAATAAAATCCAGTAAAGTGATGGATATATTAGATTTGGACAAACATAATTTTTGCATTTTTCAAGAACTCAAAGTATTATATAAAAACATTCATAATAATTTAACAGTATTTATCATATTCATTAGTTATAATTAACTTTTATCGTTGTTCTGAATTATTTTTCGAATACAGTGACTTATTTTTGTTTTCAACTATGAAATAATAAAATTAGTTAGAAATCTCTATTTAAGCAACTTACTTAAATATTAGTAATGTTTTGATTCGCAAGGAATAATTATTCATTTACAATTTATAGATTAAATGGCAATTCAAATACGATAATTATAGGAAGTCTCTGTAATTCAATTAACATATTATTAATGATTTATACATTTTAATTGGTATTACGCTGTATTCAAGACTATGTTATTATATAGTACATAAGTAAATGAAAATATTATAACTTTGTTTTGAAATATATTGAGTTTCTAATAAGATATATTTTATTATTTCCATATAAGTATAATTACATTGAAATATCCCACCTAAAACTATTAATACAATTTGAACTTTAATATCGTATTTTTTTATTTTTTTTTTAAAGAGTAGTAACAACGGTTTATGAAAAATGGTATAAAATATTGCGAATTTTACTCAGAAAATCTAAAACATAATTATTTTATCAAACACATACATTTTTAATGGTATTTTGTAGTTTATTTTAAACAAATTTTGACATTCATTTTTGACAAAAAATATATTCTTAGTATCTAAATAAAATATAGACGTATAATACGTGTAAATCTGTTTAACTATTTAACTATTTCATTAATATATACTAGGATTACCAGCGGAATTTGCTTCAAAATTCAAAAATATTGTCCCCAATATTCCCAAAAAAACTTAGTTATCTAACTTAAAGCTTTCTAGATCTTCTATTGTCCACTTTAGTCGACTTCGCATGGGTCATACATTATTACCCGCTCATGCTCACAAACATAAGCTTAACAATCCTCCTTTATGCACTCTGCATGTCTCTGAAGTATTTGTGATCTCCCACATAAACTATTCGATTGTCCTACTCTGTAATCCAAACGTTTAATTTTACTTAATACCTTAAAATCCATAAGAATTCCATTTAACTTTTCCTCCATTTTAAACACTTACGCCGTGTCCAACGTAAATCCGAATTGCGTCCGATGCGACCGTTTACGCATCATACTCGCCGCACATTATTGCGGTAAACGCATGCATGTTTAATGTCAATTTGCGTCCGATGCGTCCGATGAGTACGAATGTACGATATTTATTTACTCTGTACTAGACGGTGGTTCACAATAAATGTGAACGTGAAGAAGTACGCTTGTGTTTTGTTTAAAATAATGCCTAGGCATAATATTATACAAAAAAGTATTATTCTCGCAGAAAGTATAGGTATAAAATACTATTTGTACAAAAAATACATAAAAAAAAAATTAATTCTATTTTGAAAAATCGTAAAATGTTTGGCGAATTTTATCATATGTATAGTGAATTAGGTGACGATGAAAATTTGTTTCGCGCATACAGGAGAATGTCTGCCAAAACGTTTAACTATATTGTTGAAAGTATAAAACCTGAGTTTAATCTCAAATTTCATAAACGGCTCGTTTTTGGATTTCCAAAATCAAACACTCCATTTTAGTATACGTCCATCCGTTATTGCGTCCGATGCGTCGAAAAACAAAATGATTTGTTTTTCAAATCGTGCGGCGAGTGCGTTCAATGCGACGTCGGACGCGTCGAACGCAAACACCATCCAGATTGGACAGGTCGTATCATGTGTAGAGGTTTGTTTTTAATTTCTGCCGCATCTGACGCAACGCACGTAACACGACGTGTTTGACGGATTTACGTTGGACACGGCGTAACTTGGAACTTGCTATAAAAATCATAATTACTCTTATTTTGAAAGCTGGTTTCATCATTTTATTTTTTATTTTTATTATTATTATCATTATTATTGCATATACTTTTGTAATTATTGAGCTATCATAGTTTTTGCTAGTAGCTATAAAAAAAAAATTAGGATAAAGGAATATGTAAAATATAACGAGCATTTACCTAAGTCCATATGTATCAAAACGCCTACTCAAACTGCTATAAATTAGATAAAATTTTTGGTTTAAAGCTTTTAATTTTTTATTTTATCATTGTCTTTATTATTTATCACATTTCTGCAAAAGCGATTAAAATATTTAGTTACATTAAATTCTGTACGTGTAAGTTAATATTTCTGAGAATAGATATGAATCGAATAGAGAAGTTTTTTTAGGTAGATTGTTAACTAAAAATTCTTATAAATTGTAGTACTACGCCGTTTTCTTTGAAATACTTTTTCAATTTAGTAATATATTGCGATACTTTTACTCTCGTTAAAACCATCTTACTTTGTTTCGAATAAATGAATGATCATCTGATGAAGTTCTCAGAAATTTAAGACTTAAATTCAGCCCATGATAGTGGTCATTAGTTTTATACACTATAAAAGCATTCCATGCAATCGCTGTATTTATTTATTTATTTATTCAATTATTTTAACACAATATAATTATTATTATTTTATCCATAATTATAATATTTTCAAGAATAGGGAAAGTTAAATAAATGATAATTTCATCACTATCATTAACAAATAACCATAAAATAATAATATATTTTTAAAACTGTTTACTTGGTATGTGTAGATAGTACAGTAAAAATGTAATAGATCTATAAATGTTTAATACTAAATTTAATTATCTTATAAACATTTATAGAAATTATTTTTCATAAAATAAATGCATAATGTATAGTTGGGAATTATAAATTATAAAACTTCGAGTATATTAATTTTAGACACTATTTATGATAGAAAAGTAAAAAAAAAAAGTAGCGGATTCTTGGATATTGTGCAATAATTACGTCTATTATTTCATGCTTAACAGATTAAACAATTAAAAAGTTTTGTCAGTTGAATAACAATTAATTCATTTACATTATATAGTACTTTATAGTATTGCATAAATCGTTGAGCATTATAATGTGTATTTTATTGTTTTGAGTTTTTTTTTTTTTTTATTATAAAATACTATATACTAATAAAATTGTTTTGAGTTATAATATATTATTATAATAGCATGATAAAATGTATATGCATGTTTTATATTCATTTAGGATTGGAATTTACAAGACGTACGTAGGCAACCCTATACGAACGCGTTTAACCAGAATGTTAATAAAATCATAAATTTCAACACCTTACACTTCACAACATTTGGATGCAATACTCCTGGAAAAATATACCCAGATCCAGGAACACAGTGTCAGGTAACGTAACATATATGTATTATATTTATGTTGTTGAAGTAAACTCATAACGTACAATTCGTAACTGAAACGATATTATTAAAAATAATCAAGGCATTAGTTGTATTGTCATGTCACAAATTTGTACGTTAGGTTTTTGAGGAAGATTTTTAAAAATTATTTTGTCTGAATATATAATTCTAGAAAAATGAAACGCGCGAAGATTTTTTTAAAGATTTGTTACGATGAACATTTGTTCGGTTTCCTTTCCGTTCGTCGGAGATTGAAGAAAACCAAAGGGGTTTTATTTTAAAACATTTATATATATATAAACTTGTGTTTGTGTATACATAAACACATATATTTATTATTAACAACCCATGAAGTCACGAATTATAAACTTTCAACATAATTTGTACATTTCATTTAACTCCTTTAACCTTACAAATTTTGGTTCACACATATCTATATTATGTTACAATTAATTAGATAACAGTGTGTTTAGCAATCATTGTGTCATTATGTAACATCGTGTCGTTACTTAACTTTTCGTCGTTAACAACGCACGCGCGTCAATAAATAAAACCACAGAGAAAACGAACTGGTATTGAACTTCAAAATATAAAACAATCGTGTCAAGATTTGAATAAAGATACAGATTTTGAATGATTAACAAGGACATAAAAAAAGTTCGTAAATGAATTAATTACTTCAACAAATAACACAGATGAAGATTTTTACAGATTAACTATTTTTGTACCATTCTTGGATAATTTTTTATCCCAAATACATGATCGATTTTTAAAATACAATAACCTATTACAGAATTTTAGTTGTATTCTACCTGGTTATAAAATTAATTCAGCAACTGGTCAAGATATTAAATATCTTATTGATACATATCAATAGGATTTGAATAACAATGATTTAGTTATAAATGAAGAAGTTTATTTATGGTAAGAAAAATGTAACAAGCTAGATGTTTCAAAAAGTGCTCTTGATGTATTTAGTGAATGTGAAATAATGATATTCCCACATAAACATAAGTAACTAAAAATTCTAATAACTCTACCACCAGTTACTATTGCAACTGGTGAATGGTCATTTTCGACCTTAAAGCGTTTGAAAATGTATATTAGAATTTCTATTGGATAAGCAAGATTGAATGGCTTAGATCTGATGAACATTCATCGACAAATTTAAATAAACACAGATATCGTCATAAATGAAATGAGTAGAAAAGCTAGGCGGTTGAATTTCCATTTGGAATAAGTAATCTGGTGTCTAAGTATTTTATTTTTTTTGTTTATTTTTAAAAATGCAATAATTTTTTCAGTTTAAAGGTGTTATGTTTATTGAACAACTTGGTATTAGTGTGTTATAACTTAAATTAATTTTAATTATAGAACAATTTACAAATGTACACAATTATATGCTAGAAATGATTTTGGAGAGCTTGAAACATAAACATTTGAGTTTTTGGTATTACCATGACAGTTCATTAAAATATATTATTATTATTTACTTATAACATCTACCCCACATTGAAAATTCCTGGGCACGCCACTGTCTGTCTTACTGTTTCTTTTATGCATTTGTGTTCAATATGTTTGGCTTGTTAGACCCCAAGTACTTATAAAGATTATTATCGTTCTGAGATTGTTCTGTAGTTTTCAATGATAAATCTACCTTTTCTGAGTTTCCCTTCATCAAAGTTGTACCATTTTACACTTGTCCAGGACGAATTTTTTGTGTATGTCTTTCGAAAAATTTCTGTGATATATATCAGTTATTGTAAACTTTGGCCTGTGTTTGCATATATTTTTATGTCATCCATATATAGTAGGTGTGATATATAATGTGTTTCATAGTTCTTTGTAAGTTTGTATCCGTATTGTGTGCTGTTTATTCTTTTTGATAATGGTTCAGGGTGAGGAAAAATCAGTGGGCTGAGGGAGCCCCCCTGGAATATACCTCTTCTTATATTATTTTTATTGTTATTTATGTTATTTATGTTTACATAAAGTGTTGTTCGCCAATGAACCACTATTGTCTTTAAAAAACGTATCAAAATTGGATGTACTTATTATATCTGTAAATTATGTACCAAATAGGTAAGAGAGACACTGGAAAATGCTTTTTTGTAATCAATATATGCTATGTGAAGGTATCTGCGTTTTTTTGTGTTTGTTGTAGAATAACTGAGTCTATAATTAGCAGCTCATTGCATCCCATATGTTGTCTACGGTACCATTTTTGTTATTCTGCGAGTATGTTGTTATGTGTTATGAGAGCATAAACCTTATCTGTGATGCATGGTGTAAATAATTTGTATGGTGGAAGACATGTTATGGGTATATATTGTGTAGGATTTTTAGTGTCTGATGTCTTCTGTTTCATATATATATAACTCCTTACGCAAAGGACCATGGTTCTTTACTGGTTTTCGACACTTATCATTAAACCATCGATTCCTTATCATTTTAGTGCATTTCCAATAACCACCGAGGCGCAGACTGTTATAATTTGTTTTATTCAACTCCATTAATTTTCTATATCCTCTATCAAGTTCTCCTCATTATTTTTCTGTATCTCATTCTGTATTAGTTTTTCATACTGTTTTGCTATCTCTTAGTCTCTTAATCTTTCAACATTGAATTTCAAATTATTCGTTTTTGATGTTCGTTTTCATTTCGATGATAGTCTTACCCTGAAATGAGCTATTATCAAATAATAGTCGGTATCCGCATCTGCACCTCTGTAACTTCTCGCGTTACTTATCCAACTCATATGTTTTTTACTGATCATTACATGACCTATTTGGGTTTTGGTTATTCCATTTGGAGATATCCATGTGCGCTTGTGTATATTCTTATGGGGAAAATAAGTACTACTGATCACTAACTCTTTTGACATTGCCATGTTTATTTATCGTGTTCCGTTGTCGTTACTATTTTTATGAAGACTGTCTTTACCTATAATTGGGCTATACATAGTCACCCGACCAACTTTAGCGTTAGAATCCCCTAAAAATATTTTAAAACTGTGTGTAGGTAGTCTGTCATAAACTTTTTCCAGTTCCTCATAAAATTTGTCTTTTTTTTCATCTTCCTATTCTTCGGTTGGACCATAACAGGATATTACTGCAATATCGAAAAATTTTTCCTTTAAGAGTATATATCATATTCTATCATTTACAGGTTCAAATACTTTAACATGTAGTAGTAAGCGTTCATGTACTATGATGCCCATACCATTTTCCTGTACACCATTATTTGTTCCCCTGTATAATAAGGTCATATTTTCTTTAGTTAGGTTTTCTTTATTAGACCATCTCACTTCTTAGTAAAGCTAATATTTGTATTTTATATGATTCAACTATACCTAAGACATATTTTAATGCACCCGGTGTGTTTAAAGTTCTAACGTTCCATGATCCCAATTTTATTCCGTTTCCTAGTTCCAGTTGTTTATCCATTTTACCAGTCCAGATACGAGGCTTGTTTTTTTTTTTTGGTTTCTTAACCAAGAGATCCTTCCATTAGATATGGAGTTGGCCCATCGCAGTAATCCCCAACCTGGAGGACCAGATCACCCCAGCCATTTAAGGCCAGAGTGATAGCTATTGCAGCACCCAATGATGGTACTGGGCGATGGGAGCGCCAATTTCCCTACGCCAATTTTATCAAATTATTATCTACATTATTATAATTTTTTTTTATTACTAATAAATATGTAATATATGACATACTGTTAAAACTAATTCATAATAACAAAAAGGTCATGGGGGATATATCCCTTCATCCCGCCCTCCGTTTGACCGCCACTGATTATGTGACTCTGAAATAAGTAATTGTGGTTATAAATCTCAGACGATTAGATACATCATCACTGAATGTCCGATTCGTGCATTTAAAGGCACCATAAATAATATCTACCTAGCGGGAGAAGAGATGGTAGAATGGATGAGAAACCTGAACGTGGTATTATAACATAATCTACAGTGACCGGAATTGTTGTGTTGCTCAAATGAAATAATAATAATAATAATAATAGTCTAATTTTACTACTAGTATATACTAATATATTAACAAATAATCAAGTACTTATGTTATTTATTACATTATTTTTTAAATATGTTGATAGAATAATAATAATAACATTATAAATACGTTTTGGGAACTGCGAGTTTGTTTCATTTTACAGATAAACTTTTAACCATTATTTGAAACTGATATCATGTTATATGTGGTCAGCTAAATAATATTATTATAACAAAAAATTTGGTGTATGTGCTCGTTTTTTGAAACAATCATCTCCATACGAATAACATGGAGACTTACATTAACGCGTTAACAATTATTTTTGGATTTATCAAATAAGTTTTTTTTTAATAATAGCCCAAATTCTTTACGTGTATTAATTATTATTACAAACAACTTATTGTTTTAGATTATAATGCATTTATTTAAATGTGTTTAGTACAACATAACTGAAAATTTTCAGGTTTTTCACTTATGTCATTACAATGGACTCAAAGAAACGTTTGTTTGTCCACAAGGAACCCGATATGATCCTACAGTACAGGAGTGTAAAATTTGGTACATAACGCCCTGTTTGAATGCGCATGAACCATATATTAAGTTAATATGATTGTAATAATTATTATAGTTATAACCGTTTTCAACTAACGTTAATGCATTTATCAATTACATTTTTCAATTGAAAAGAATAATTTGTTTGAAAAATATGTGTTCATGTCATAAATACTCAAATGACATGAATTATTATAATTATTTTAATTTTGTTTAATAATACTAAAAAAATTAAGATCATGTATTTTGTGCTATTAAATACAAATTAACATTTTAATGTATATATACTAAGTTTTTCAAAAATTGTTATACTTCTCAAAATTTAAAACAGCAAAATGACTGCATTTATTTACCATATTATTTAAAATGGTGTCATTTATTTGGTTAAGATATTATATTTATATGTTATTTTCTAAGTTATTTAACTAAATTATTTTATAAACGCCTTACTCAATTTTGTTTGATACAATATCGTAATCAAAATAGACTATATATACCTTTGAAAAAAAATTATTATGATTATACAAATAATAGTTTAATAAGTAAATGTTTCCCTTGCAATAGTATTATATAAATTAAAATAAATATTATTTTAATAAATTAATTTGTTATTTACATTAATTTGTTTTTAAATATTGGATTCTGACTAAAACACTTATAAATTCATTTTTCCTTTAATAAGACGTTTATGTTTTTACTACTTGATAGTTTTTGAGAATTGCTTCAACTTAGTGAACCAGTAATTAATAAAGCGTTCAAAATAAGAATCATTTGTGTTAATTTTTAAATCTATATATATATATAAATGAATTGTTGTCTGTATGTATGTTATTGATGCCTTGCCAAACCACTGGATAGATTTTAATAGGGATTTTTCCTACGTACTCAGCGTGGTCTCGGGATGGCTTTGTCTCTTAAAAGTTTTCAAAACCCGGCACCGTTAAACCGGTGGTCCTTCGCAACTACAAGTTGTTTACCTTTCGCTGTAACTAAGGGTGTGATGTCAGATGGTTACCAAGGGCAACCGTCATATGTTTTTTATAAAGTTTCTGGCGTGGTTTTTTACTAGTTTGTGATTAGAAAAACTCATTTCTAAGATATTGGCAAGTATACGATCACAGAAAAAAATAGCACTAGCAATTGTATCATCAGGAATTGCGACAATACTATTGGACGGTGGTCGTGTTCGACCATTGCGTATTTAGCACTGAAATTGCCGTTGAATTTGCAAACCACTGAGATGCCAACATGCAATATCAAAAAAAATTTTGGAATCAGCAAGGTTCTCCAAACATGTGAACTTATCATATGGGACGAATGTACAATGGCTCACAAAAAAGCTTTAGAAGTGCTTCATCGTACCCCTAAAGATTTGAGGGGTAATACACAACTTTTTGGTGAAGCACTCATTCTATTGTCAGGGGATTTTCGACAAACTCTGCCAATGATATCACGTTCAACACTCGCTGATAAACTTAATGCATGTCTCAAATCTTCATTTCTATGGCGACATGTCAACAAATTTACTTTGAAAACCAATATGCGTCTTCAACTACAAAATGATGCATTTGCTGAACATTTCGCAAAACAATTGCTGGACATTGGGAATGGGAAGTTAGCAATTGACTATTCTACACAACGCATCACATTGCCAACAAACTTTTGTAAGATGACATCTACCAAACACGAATTAATTAAAAACGTTTTCCCAAATATCACGTGGAATTATAAAAATCATCAGTGGCTTAGTGAACGTGCTATATTTGCAGCTACGAACAACTGATATCAATACCATCAATTTCAGCATTCAAGACGAAATACCAGGCGATGCGACAATGTACATGTCTATCGATACTGTGATGAATCAATATGAAGTTGTCAATTACCCCACAGAATTCTTGAATTCACTCAATTTGCCAGATATGCCACCTCACCTTCTGACATTGAAAATTGGCGTGCCTATTGTTCTTCTCCGAAACATCAATCCACCATGACTTTGCAACGGTACAAGACTTTTGGTGAAAAGGATTATGAATAATCTCATCGAAGCTACAATTTTGAATGTGAAATTCAAGGGAGAAGATGTACTGTAGCCACGTATTCCAATGATCCCAACTGATATGCCATTTGAATTCAAACGTTTTTAGTTTCCTGTCCGTCTTGCTTTTGCAATGACTATCAACAAAGCCCAGGGACAATCGCTGCAAGTGTGTGGGCTGGATTTGGGGAATCCGTGCTCCTCACATAAACAACTGTATGTGGCCTGCTCACACATCGGAAAACCTAATTTATTCATGTACGCACCAGACCAAAAAACGAAAAATATCGTATATCCAAAAAAACTCGAATAGCACTTTGAATATTGTTCCCCATAATGATTATTGGAATATCTTATAGTGTATCGTGAAATATTCTACATTTCCCCTTGCAACGCACGGGTATTCAGCTAGTACTTAATAAATTAAAGAAATTAAAAATAAATATATGTATTATGAATGATTAATTACACTTATGTAACTCGATGTCATTAAAGTTTGTCTTGTTACACAAATTATAATTTAAAAATAAATAGAACTATATAACTACATGTATATTATACATACATTTTTATTTATTTTCTATAAAATCTACTAAAATAAACATGTTAATTAAAATAACATAAAATCCCTTGGTGGACGCCAATTAAGACCCGGCATTTGCTGGAGAGTTGGGAGTAATGTTGAGCTTTAAACGATTTTTCTTTAGTATATTACTAGATAAATAGGTAATTTGGAGTAAGAAATATTTGTTTGAACTTGAATAAGAGGCTTTCGTATCATACAGTATCAAAATCTTTGGCAACTTCAAGAAGTACTCCTACGCAATATTTCTTGGTTTCAAAAGCTGAGACGATAGTATCTGTAATGCGATGTAATTGATGCGTTGTATCATGCTTAAAAAGGAAACTAAATTGAAAATCCGGAATTTTATTGAGTAGTAATAAAACTGAGTAATAGACATATAGGCATATATGATGATGGGTTTTACCGATGATGAGGTTTACCAGATTGGAAAACGTTGACTATGATTGATGCTTTCCAGATGATAGGAAAATACGAGAGCTTGAGAGCGGCATTATATATGTGAGTTTATAGAATAATTGTTTTTGAAGGAAGATTTTTAATTATTTTGTTGGTGATAAGATTGTTTCTGAGCATTGTATGTAAATTTTTTATTTTATATAAGATTTCGCCTTAGGTTTGGCAGGGATCGCCTTCAGAAAGGAAGACTGTAGAAACTATTCGATTGATTTGTGGTGATCCAAAAATCAATGGGGTAATATAATGAGATATGAAAGTGTTAATAATTTAATCTGCATGTAGGTCAATATTTTCTTGGTCCGAGATTCCAAGGGAAGGTTCAGATTGGCAAAGAGGATGAGAAATTTCTATTGTTCTAACAAGTGACTTCGTTTTCCTAATGAGTAACCCGTTGACAGGGGTTAGAGACTGAATGTGATTTTGGTAGCTGTCATCTGTCATTTTGTGAATCTTGATGAGTAACTTTAATGTTTTTAAGAGTGATTTATATCTGTGCTTGTCAACTAGGTAGTGTGATTGTTGCTATTTTGATTTAACACGACTTTTTTTCTACATTTAATTGCCAGAACATAGGTGTAAGGGAGTTTGATTGTTATGTGTAGAATAATTGGATAGATAAGAGTTTTGCTGCTTCTTAATTGTTGAAAATAAGTGAATAAGTAGTTATATCTATATCAGCCGCAGACTTAAGTCTAACGTCAAGTTCAGTTGAGGAGAACTTTAATTGACTAAATCGATTCCAATTTGTGAAACAAAGAGTGATTGTTGGCCGAAGTAATACAAAGACCAGTTGGACATCGATTTTAAGAAAAATAGGAGTGTAATCTGACGCTGAATCATTGAGGCTTACTGCTTTGGTCTGGAATCTATTTGATAAATCGGTGAGTAAAAAGTAAGTTAGTGAGTTTGATGCAGTTGTATTTATTTAATTAACATTAAGGTTTTTACGAAATAAAACCTAAACAAAATAACTTTAATAATTTTGCTCAAATACTTCATAACACGCTGCATATAAATCACAAGTTAATTATATTACACAAATTAAGTTTTTTTTAAATTTTTCAATAATTATAATTAATTCATTGATAATTTAATATATTTATTGTGAAATGTCATTTAATTTTGTGTGATATGCGTAAAATAAATGTGATGAAAAAGTGCCAATTTTTTTCGTAATTACTACATCACATTAATAACACTATTTTTAATTGCGATAATAGTTTTTAATTATAATAGTTCGAGTGTTAATTAGCACCTAAAAAATACAACAACAAAATTCTAAAGTAGAATACTCATTAATTGTAAAAAATTAAAAATTATCAAAAATTTCATTTTTAATAATGTTGTTTTTTTTACAAATAATTAAAAAATATTATATTTTACATATATATATAATTTTTATATTTAAAGACTACAATAGTTTTTTTAAATTTAATATAATAAATAAAGTATGAACTTTAATGCACTAATAATATATTAAATATAAGCTCTATACATTTTTAAAATATGCTTAATAATATGCCATTTAAAACATCATTATATGCCTACAAAATATTAAAATATGTATGATCATTTTAAAAACTTCAAATAAACAAAAAAAAATGTGCACTGAAACATTAAAATAAAATAGCATAAATAAAAAAAAATAGGTAGCTGTATGTGCTATGTATTAATAATTAAATATTATAAATTACAAGAAATTTGTTCTATTATTTTTTAGTTGATTTAAGTTGAAAACAAATTATAACACTACTAATAAACTGTCACAGTATTTTGGGCTCATACTTATTACCTGTACCACTTGTACCTATACATTGAAAAACTATCGATAGCGTTTCATTTAAACTTTATCAGTAAAGATAAAATATTTGAAATACCTATTGTAAGAAATACTCTAATAATTGACTGTCAGAATGTTTCTAAAAAAAGCGAAATATATTAAATACACATAAATATAGCATAAGTATATTTAATGTTACCTTGGTTTTATAAAAATATAGTTTATAAAATACATTTCTGTACTACTTTGCAACTTTTATTATTCAAGGAAAAATATGCAACTGTATTAACGTCCGTCTATTAATTACAAGAATATTTACCGTAAAATCTAACACAAATTTTATACATAACAAACAAATTTTTATTAAGGACATTGTTTTGACAGGCTTGAAATTACTAGCTCTTCATTCTTAAATTTAAGAGCATCGTAATATTCGCACATTTTTTCCATTTTTCCAATTACAACTCTTGTATAAATATTGTAGTTATAATGAACATCATAGTGGAATACAAAAAAATTTATTTAAGTATGAAATAACCGCATGTATCGTACAATGCGTATTCGATCAGTTTTCTGTCATTCATCATGTTTCCATTCTGTTTCAGACAATCGGGCTTGAGAATTGCAAACTCTGTTAGTTTTCAATCTTCCTTTTCTTTGTTTTTTTATTTCTGAATTTCGAGATGCTTTTTTTTCGTGCTTGAAGCGTTGATCATTAAATCGCTTTTCGTTTGGGGTGCATTATTGCACAACTGTTTGAAAAAATATGCTCACTAAAATATAATAATAAGTTTTAGAAGGTTATGTTTTAAACACAATAACAATTTAAATGATCGCCATTGTAATTGTTTAACGCCCAGAATCCTAAAATTTCTCATATTAGCTGCAACCGTTGATGGTCATATTTTAACGTTTATATTACAGAAATTTTCACGAGAGTATGCACAACAACTCATCAATGTTTCATTACAATCGACAGTTTAAGAACGCATGCGAGACATACAAACAGACATTCATTAATAGACACATAGAAGATAGAAAATATATATTTTAATAATTATTTGTTGAACATTCCCAACACGTTTTACTGTTTTTCGAAAAGTAGGAATACAAATTTGACAATTCTCCACTACGAGGTCGTAATATGAAATTGTTTAATATACTACCATCATTCCCGTACGTATTTATTTACTATAAATAAAAGTCAATCGAAGACAATAAACAAATTAAAACCACATTGATGTTTTTCTAGACAAACAAAATATATATATTCATTTATTTAGGTTATTAAATTATAGTCCACGTGGACTATCGGTGCACACTTGCGCACTGCCTCGGAGAAAGCCGAGCGGGTGATGTCTGCCCTGTCCGGACTCATGCCGAACGTCAGCAGCCCGCGGGCGGGCAATAAGCGTCTGCTCGTGAGCATCTTGCAATCGATATTACTGTAAGGCTCTCCGACGTGGGCGCCTACGTTGACTTACAACTCGCGGGACATCGAGACGTTGGCCAGGGTCCAGCGTCGGATGACCATCAGGAGTGCCTATGCGTACCGCACAGTCTCCTATGACGCCGTGCAGGTCGTCGCGTGGACGCTCCTGATCGACCTTCTTGGCTATCGAGGAAGCAAAGGAGGAAGCTGAGCGCAAGAGGCAGTCTCTGCTCAATTGCGGTGTTATAGGAGAGCGAGGTTGATAATGGCCAACCCTTACTTAAGATAAGGTTCTTTGTAAGAAGGGGTAGGGGAAGGCACTGATCTGCCGCTCTTCCCCATACGCGTGCATTGTGCAAAATTGTATATATACTTTTATAAGGGGTGGAGTGGCCGGTGGTTGTCCGGTTATCCACCCCAGTGTATAATTGTTTTTTTTATTAAATAAACGATGGCGACCCACTGCCCCAAGTACTGTTTAATAGGCTTTCAGGGCAGTGGGTGTTTGGTCGATTTAAAAAAAAAATGTCCACGTTAACCTAAGCCCATCTAAAAATTGATAACTATCACTTGTCAGTCAATATTATTATGTATTATAATTTTTTGGAGGGTTTTGAATTGGCATAAAAAAATCATAAGAGTGTTTGGAATAGATTTAGACTTCAGCCCCCTAATCTCAAACACTATTTGTTCCTTAGCTTCAAGCTATTTAATATAACTGCAAACATTGCAGTTGCATTGCATTGCATTGATTATGTTTTATCACGTTTACACGCGGTTTCTATTGGAAATTATACGTGAAATCGATAAACAAAACATAACCTAAGAATAGTTGAATCGAATATATATATTTTATCTAACAAGAAGATTAAATGATTTATTCAGCAGCACAATCGTTGCGCGAGTTCAGTAAAAAAAAAACAGTGGCACTACCGTAAATATTATATCGAATCACAAGTTTACATTTAAGACTAAATAATTTAACTAATAATCTACTAAATCAATTAATATAGAGTTTGCAGTGAAACTTTAAAAATAATGTGCAGATGATTCTTTTGCAAAAATCATTTCAATCATATAAGTATATTTGAAGTTATTACATAAAACGAGTAAATTTTTTAATAAAAAATATAATAAAATCGGAAATTGTGACTACAAAGGTCCCTCTACTCAACTACATTTATACAGTTCGTTGTTTAGGTGAAAGAACTCGACAGCGGATGGTGGCGGTTTCTCAGCTTTCACAGTGAGGTGTATTGGCGTGATAATTTTCTTTACTGTTTTCCATTTCAGTGTATATATGTGCTTGTCGCAGACTGAATACAGTTAGAATACTGAATACTGAATACACTGCCTCTCGCAGTGTGGTTATTTTCTACTCGCCTTTATCATGTGTAGACGAATACGTTGTATAATTTATTATATATTATACATTCATAATCATTTAGTATAATATGAAAGATGTAATGTTTTAAGAAAATTAACGAAATCGTATTCGTTGCAAGAGAACCCTCTTCACTGTTTTCCCTTAAGACAATTCTAACATTAAACATTCTTTTATACGAGTACTTCCTCAGCAACAAAATGCAACTGATATTATTAATGTCGTTTATTTTCAAAATGATACACTTCACACTGTACACTTATGAACCTTCTAAAACATGCACTTTTATCAACATTAATATGTTTAAATTGCAATGACATTAGAACTAATAGAGCAACTAATTATATTTTACCTCATTTAGTTCCAAAGAATAAAACTACTTTATCATTACTTAATCAATTTAATCAAAAAATAATATTAAACGAAATTATTTAAATCAACTGTAACGTAAAAGGAAACTATTCTCAAGTATCAAGCATAACACACACTAGCTAATATTTATATACCTAATTACAATTATGGAATGATTTACAAGAAAATATAAATAATATTACTCTTACATCTCTGACAAGAACAGCTTTAAACATTGATAGGAAAAGGTATA
Source organism: Schlechtendalia chinensis (assembly GCA_019022885.1). Taxonomy (NCBI): domain Eukaryota; kingdom Metazoa; phylum Arthropoda; class Insecta; order Hemiptera; family Aphididae; genus Schlechtendalia; species Schlechtendalia chinensis. The sequence continues at coordinate 64,088,549 of CM032339.1, forward strand.
TATATGTTCTATTATATACTACCACGGAGAATCATTATACACATGATACTACTATGATAAAAAGAATCGAATCTGTGGTTTAGATGTATTGAAATTATTTCTCCTTTAGAAGATTTTTTAGTAGTGTTAAAGATGTATATATAATAACTTTAGAAGAAATAAAAAATTGATGATATCACAACAAAAGCATTCAGTCTAAAAATGGCTAAGTAAAAAAGAAACTTAATTATTTATCAAGTCTTAAGCACTATAAATTTGTGATATCATGGATAAGTGTCAAGTAAATTAAATTTAAAATATACTTTTTTTATTAATTTATTTACTTGGCAAGGATTTATTTTGCCTATTATAAACTTCAGTGTCCATACTAATAATATTAATTTATAATAAATTCTTAATTTTTTCATGTATAATTGATACAATGAAAAATTATTCGTTGATTTTACTATTTTATACATCTTCTGTATGTGCAATAAAAATAACCATTCTAACTTGTGATAAAATACCCGTTACGTAAATAAATTAATTAAAGAAAAGAAGTAAATTTTAAATTTGATTTACTTAACATTTATCTATGATACTACAACTTTATAGTGTTTAAATACCTGATAGGTATTTAATTTTTTTTTTTACTTTGCTATTTTTACATGGAGACAAATTATTTTTATTGTAACATATATATAAATATATTTATTTATTTATTTACATATTTATAATTGGCTTAGTTCATTCATCCTTTAGAAAGTACAAAACAACAAATAAATTGAAATGAGTAAAACAAAAAACAAAGTAGCTTTTGGATTTTCCAATTTTAGATAGGTTTCTATACAATATTTTGCATATGTTTCGACAATCAAAACATAAATATTTCCTTAGACATTTGAAGGTTTGTATTTTTGGATTTATATCATATTATGTGATCATGAATGAAAGTTTTATAAAAAAATTAATGTGTGGTATAAAGGAAAATTCTTGTTTTTTGAGTTTGTTAAATAAAATACTAATGATGGGTTTTTTATTTTTTATCAGTTTTTTTCTGCCATTTTATATAGTTACAATTATTAAAATTTTCAGGGGAATTAAAATAAAATTCATGATCTAATTTAATTATTTTTCAAAATATTACTCATTTTATGTTAAAATTAGTTGAAGATAAGATTCAACAAAGTACTTCAACAAAATTTGGTTTAATTATGATATTATATTTATAATGAAATTATTTGAAACATAAAAAAATTACAAATAAAATTATCTAAGAATATTAAATAAATACATTTAAATATTAAATTGAATTGATAATTTTTTTTTTATAATACATTTTTTCTAAACATGTGAATATTTCGGTGAGGTGGGGGTCGTTCCTAACCTTTCTTCCGCTGTTACTTCACTTCTGTATATGTCTATATTATATATCATGACTACTCAAACATTTTTTTCTTACTTAATAAACACATTATTACAAACGTAACACATTATCACTTAAAAAATCTTCCTGAAAATTAATCTATAACAAAATATTGTTTGATCGCCTCATACTAAATTTATTTGTATGCCACTGCTTTTAAAATTAGATTTTTGTCATCGTACGTTTCATTAAAATATACTTCGAGTTCTGTAATATAACATATATTTTATTACAATTTACGATAATTAAAAACAACGTTTGACTTTAAAACAGAACAATTACATATAATTAAATGTATAAATAATATATTATAATGTTAAGATAATACAACTAACTATAATGTATTTACAATGTAAATTATAATATTCGGACGTCATATGATTTAATGAATTCGTTTAGTGATTCTGAAATGATAATATTATTCTATTCTTCATTTCATATAGAAAACTCCATTTCAAGTAGTACGTATTAATATAAAATTACAAGGTATGCTCCTCCTGATCGTCATCGAGTATAATTTCTTTTTGGAATCTATACTCAATAGAATATGTTATGTATTTATAATATTATATACTATATAAATATAATTTTGTAATAATAATAATATCATACGAAAATCAATATGACAAAATACGAGTATATACAGAGCGCATCAGATAAGATCTGATGTTTTAATATTATTTGATTTTTCGATGTGAAATTGCAAAAAATGAATACACTCCGTAACATTACATCGCGTTGTCTTAATGTCAATCAATGTGTGGGCAAGAGTCCCGCGTTTTTTAGTATGGAATAAATTTTCTCTCTTGGGATCTTCTCCGTGTCCCTGTTGACGGCATGCTCTTCACCAGGGCCGAACCAACTGTTTTGGGCCAAGCTCTCGGCTATCTTAGGGTTTCTGTAGAATGAGTTCTGCATGTGAGGTGGAAGTAGAGCGTCCCTCTGAAATGCGGCCACCACGATGGGGTTAGTCGGTTTGCCGATGGAGTTGATCTGCCAAACAAAAACAAAAATAATACAAATAATCAACGAATAATATGTATTATCAAAATGTTATGAAACTTCCAAAGGATTTATTTGAATTCGTTGGCCGAAATCTTTCCTCACTAGCAGTTACCATTAATTTCATAAAAAAATTGAACTTTAAAATAAAATATAAAATTTCATATTATCGAATTACTTTTTTATAATTATATTTTGCTCAAATATTGTAAAAATCAAATATAATTATTTTTGTAATTAAGTCAATAACTTGTTATATTTCAAGCGACTTCCAATGGTCTACGTTGTCATGCGTTATAAATAAATAAATTTTATGAAATTAACGTGATTTGTCTTTTTCGAAAATGTATCATGTCTTACTTAATGTATACTAAATTGTCATAAATTTTTATTTATCAATGGAATTAATAATATGGCAAATTAAGAGGGAACACATTAAAGATAAATGTGTTAATTATGTTATTATTCTATTTAATAAATATTGGTATTACGCGGTAATTAAAACATAAAAATTGAAATGAAAAAGCGGTTAAAATATCAGAAGAATCACATAATCTATATATGACAGATCGCGGAGAGAAGGGGGGCTGAAAAATCAATTTTTCTGGAAAACAAGTGACCGTAAGAAAATTTAAGAATTTAAGTGGACTTTTGCATTCCTACTGCCAACGAAGATTACAATCTTGAAATTAACTCGATTATGGTGTGGCGTGCAAACGTGCAGTTAGATATTAGTTCAAAAGAATTAATTAATATTAAGCATTATATTATGATATTACATTTACAAAATTGCAATAACATCAAAATTTCTTCCACTGTTTGTATAGATTTTTAACAACTTTAAAGTTACCAAAAAAGGTGATTTAATAAAAAAAGGTGAAAATATTTCAATATCTTTATTATATTTATTGTTTGAACGTAATTCGATTATTTTAAAAGTTATTATCAACTCTGTTTAAAATCCCATCTTCCCAGATTAGGAATTATCGAACGGTAAATGTAATTGTATACCATAATATATGAAATCATATAGAGACAAATTCACGAGATAATGAAGAATATTACTACTACATACTGTTTAAATCATTTCAATTTTCGATATGTTATCTAATGGAATTAATTATGATTATAGTACGCGCAACAATTTTAACTTGCATAGATTTAATACTTAGATTATGCTGACATACAGTTAACAATTATAATATAAAATTAAAACAATGATTACTGAAAAATGTTATTTAATAATACCAATACGATTATCATTCAGTAATATTCTTATTTTCAAATTTTAACAAACATCAATGGAAATTTAAAACATTCTAATGTCCAGCATTACTACTTGGTTATTTATATTAGAGAATTTTCTCATAAAATTTAAATGCAAAAATTGGGAAAAGTTATTGCTAAGATAATCAATTCGTAGTCACGTTGAATATAACGCATAATATAATATGAAGCGGATGGAAGACCATGAATTTATTTGTTAATATTCAGTGGTTCGAAATACCAAAATTAATTATTAACTTCAATCTGAAGACCTGAAATATATAATCATTTATTACTTATTCCTGTACTGAGTAGTTTTTAGCTACACAATATAATAATTAGTTTTTTAATTTTATATTATTAATAAAAAATTGGTCATCACTCTACTTTTCAAAAATATCTCAATTTTATTATACTTATGGATTCAGTAAGAACCATTAAAAAATAAAACTAATTTTTTTTTTATAAAAAAATTTTATAATTTTTATATTTGTATAAAAATTTCCATAGTTTTGTATGTTTCTAAAAAGTTATTATTGCTGTGTGAAAAGAAAATATAATACTAAATTTCTCATGAGTAATAACGTGCTATATAAATAATGTATTTTAATTAAATGTATCTATTATATAATTATGTTCCTTATAATATTGGATGTTATTTCATATAAATTGGAAATCATTTTGATCTTTATAGATCAAATCTGATTATTAATTTCAATGTCTAATGAAATTTTACGTTTTAATTTTTTTAAAGTTAAAAAGTTCACCTGTTTTTATATTTATTTTACAACATAAGTTATTAGATCGTGATTTTTGGAGCAAATGCTTAAATCTTGTACAAATAGTATTTCAAAGAACATTTCAATTGATCCAACAAATTTAAATGTAATGTTTATATTATATAATACTAAAGGATTTTTTTAGATTTTTGTATTGATATTTAATTGATTTCTTTGATGTTTTTTTTTTATTTAACATTATTTTTAATTAATATTATAATATAATGACACAATTATTAAAAGAAATTCTTTATATAAACTTTTGCAAATTTTAAACATTCAGACTTTAACCGGTCAGTTTCGTTTTTCGATAATTTCGATAATACGGTGGCACGTGCAGTCATTTCGACTGAATTAATAAAGATTGATAATCGTATTATAATTATTATAATTATTTAGGTCAATGAAATGTTATTATTTAATTACAAATATGCACTGTTCATTCAGCTACTAAATTGTATATGGCATTTTTTATATTTTTTATAATTTAATACTTTACTCAGTTTACGGTTCATTTATGATTTTTATTTGACGTCTAAATCTATTGAAATAAGGTCTTAGACTTACTTTCATTTTATTCCAAGGAAACAGTAAATATTAACGTATTTTCACCGTTAATCTCTGAAACGGCCATCAAAAATGTACGTTCAAATAGCCATGAATAGAAAATCAAATAGATATTTTCAAAAACAAATGAATTTGATAAAAATAAAAATCATATAATTAAATAAAAGTCTGTGTGCTTAAAATTTACCAAAATAACAATGATTAACAACAAAAATTACAGTTGTTTTTCGAGCACACATATAATAATCTGGTAATTAACGAATTTACAACAATGTACAAGTCATATCCAAAATTGTTGAAATAAAATGTAATAGTTTATAATTTTAAAATCAAAAAATTAAAAACTGTTATGATCTTATAAAAACTATACACAAAATAGCAAATGCAAGTTGCTTTAAACATTTAAATTTGAATAGCAATATATTGTTTCAGACATTCGTTTAAAAATGTTAATTTTGATTCAATTGACGATTTTTTGCATAAATATATTATTTATTTCCCAAATCAAATTTGACCATTATCAACAAATAACCTAGACACACAATTTAATATAGTGTATTAAATATATTAATAATACCTTTGCGTTACGCATCAATACTCGTGTTTGGTCAGTTTATTAGTATGTATGAGTAGTACCTAACGCAGTCGACACTAATCGAAACAAAATTTATAATCTCCAGCATTGAAAAAACCTTATATAATTTCCTCGGCACCTTTTTTTGCATTTAATTTTACCCATCCTCGTCTGTAATAATTCAATCAATTTGTTCAAACACCGTGAACACAGTTAATTGCTTTTGAAGGTTTTAATAATGTTTGTAATAGTAGTGTACAATGTTATTCCATTGTGTGTATTTTTATTTTTATTTTAATATTAATTTGACACAATATTCGACCAACAACATATCTGTCTTCGGATCGAACCCACAACTCGAGTGAGTGATTTATCGCGTGAACTTACTGATGGGCTTATGCCGATATTTTGCAGTGTTGGCGCTATGAAATCGTGTTGGACGATGGGCGGCATTAACGATAAAGACAATTGCTGTGGTCGTGCCAACGTGATCGCCACGCACGCAGTCATTGCGATCGCTGACCAAACGAAATTGATATACATACTGCGATATGAACAGGTGTGGTTTTTTTTTTTTTGATTTTCTGTGAATCAGAAAAATATGTACATACAAATATATTACAAATGAAATTTCAAACACATAACCACTGAATTAGGTTGATTATAATTATTATAATTTCTATACGTTGTTTCACAAAACTAGACATTCGATTTTCGGAGTTTAAGATTTCCTCGAATATAACAAATTTACGACTAACAGAAAACAATGTATTATTATCAAACATTTAAAATTGTACACCGTTCACATTTTTGTTGGTGCTTTGGATTATTTAGCATTCTCATATTTCTAAATGTCATAATCTCAATTTTTTTATTAACTCAAGTATGAGTAAAAAAGAAAATAATAATGATTTGTGTTATATTTAAAAGTAAGAATTTATTAAGTTTTTTTTACGTATAATAACGAAGATAATAAATATTTCAAGTGATTGGCCCAAATTAAATGCATTGCGTTAAAAGAACCAATGTAATAGTATAATTTTAACTGAAAATATGATTTTACTTTTGAAAAGTCAAGAAGAGATGTTTTTAAAACTTATTTAAAATAAAATAATAATATATTTTTAAATTAAACTATTTATCTTTGGATTTATAAGACATTATGACTATAACTACTACAAAAATTATATTTCGATTTTTTCAATTTGTTTTTCACTAACGCTAAATTTAATTTCGAATCTATGAAAAAATACTACTTAAATTACATCAATGCATATGATTAACCTCAATCATTGAACATTCCACTTTGTCATAAAAAATTTTTTTTTTATGTTTTACTTTATACTTTAAAGGAAAACTGATCAACGCTTGATCTGTCGGTACTATAGTATTTTATTCGACGTAGGGCAATGCGGAAACCCGTGGAATTAAGAAGAAATGATAAAAATAGAGTCAACATAATGTTTTAGAACTGTTAATCTAGAAAATACTATTATAAAATATAATATGACAAATCATTTAAAGTTTAACCATTCCACTACCGTGGGAATTAATACTGAATATTTCCAGAACCGATTTTAGGACAAATTCGATGAAAACCTAAGAATATATTCAATAATTAAAACAAAATAAGCATAAATAAAACCTTGAAAATGAAATCAATGTACTGGAACTAAACTAATATAATCGTATAGCAGATTCCAGTACATGAATTTTCAGACTAAACCTTGCCGAAATACTTTTGTTTAATCCATACCATTGACATAATACTATGAATAAGACTGGGCATTAACAAGTTAAAAATTAATGTCATGTTAGTTTTAAATAAGTTACATAACACACCACATTTTTTTGATATCAACTATCACCTCTTACAATTTTTTTAAACTTAACGCGTAAACGACTCAAAGGTCGTTTATTACAAGGGACGTACATGGGATAATGCCCGGCGAAATCGTTCACACTGGTTGAAATTCGGGATTACATTAAACACAGCATAACAGTGGCGAGTGATAATGCAAGACATTTTTTGGTCAGAGAAACTGCTATTACATAAGTATTTTTCAAAATTTCAAAATTTTATGTTTTTACCGACAGAAACAATATAAATATGAAATACGAACGTTTAATTAATTTTTTTTTTTTTTTTTGAAAACGACATCCGTCAATCGTTCACTCGAGAGTACACATCATATCGTCGTTGTCCTCGAATGTCAACCACTGTAGCGAACAAATACCTTTATAAAAAATAGTATATTTACTCGAATGGATGGATAACAGGATGACTTGCACGAATATAATAATAAACACATAATACTTATGTCATCTAATCTCGAATACACGATCGAGCTGCAGTAACGATGTGTCCGAAGTAGAACAACGTCACCTAGTTTGTATTATTATTATTATTATTATTATTATTATTATTACATTGTGTAAGAAAATGAAAAAGATAGTAAGCACATTATTAGTTGTAAATATACATTTAAATTGTTGTTGACGAAAACGTTTACGTAGAATTTGAGTGGACCAAAGACGAGCAACAACTAAAACAATACCTAACGTGCGGTTTAATGAACTATAATATTATTATTGTATAATTTTGTATAAAACAAAATCATACAGACAATATTATTTTCTTCATATGCTTGCAAATATTACTAATAACTCGCAATTTAGATTGTCGACACGTGTTATGAATATTTTTTAAATAAATATTAATTACTTAGGCTATTACTAAGACCGCCCGCAGGGGGGTGAGAGGAGCTATAGCCTCCCCGCTATCTTGTTTGATATTTGTTTGAATTGGCAATATAATTCCTTTCAAATGTCAAATCATTTTCAGTTTTTTTTTTTTACGAGTGATAAAATAATCAATTATTATTTCTATTAATCATGTCCAAAACAGTTACGACAATAGATTACCATATCCGTGGAAATAACTTTATAGAACAACTGTTGTAAACACGTGATAATTTGTACACTAGTGATTTATAATTTTCAGTTTTTATACTTAGAGTATATTTTAAAAAAAGTAGGGTGTTTATTTTTTATGGGCCCAAATTGATCCCTCGAAATATTTTCTGCAGGCGACCTTGGAAGATAATATTTTAATGATCGAAAATAAAATCAAAAGATCATCTCAGAAAAACATGAGCGTTTGCAATTTAAAGTCATAGTTGAGTAATATTATTATGATTTGGTTGATGTAACGATTTCTTTATTCTTGCAGTGGGTGATGGGTGAGGCGTGGTTGGTTGTTGTGGCATTTCTCGTGAGACATGTCTAGAAAAACACTGTATTATTAATAAATTTTTTTTTTTTTCAGATACAATATTCTAACCTTGATCGTAAACAGCGTGTATGTAATATAATATTATATATAAGTGGCTGTATCGAAATATAATCACATCTGAATTTAAATCGCACCAAATTCCAAGTAGTTTTTATCCGTTTATTGGGAATTTTGTAAAATGATAATTATCGCATATTATTTTCTGTCCTTCACATCTCGTCGGTGAGTTATTAGAGTGTTTTGCGCAACGCGAACGCCAATGTGATACGATTGTAGTTGTGTTTTTAGTTTTTAAATTCAACGCGATAATTTATTTTATTATGCGTTTCACAAATTTTACGATTTTAAAAATGCACGTTTAAAATTTATAACAACGTATATATTATGTAAAAATGTAATTTTTACAAATTAAATTTCGATAACGGTTAATAAATTTAAAATTAACAAAATTCAATAAGAGAAATTTAAAAACCTACTATAATACAAATTATCGTCTTACTAAAAAATAAAAATAGTTTAATAATTTCTTAACAATACGGAAAATGTTGGAATATAAAGTCTCAATCAGAAGAAATTTCCACTCACCGAATAATTTTGTTTTACTAGTATTACGAGTATACTACTATATCGTGTATAAGCGATGATTATAATATATTAAAGGTTTGAAAAATGTAAATCGTTTGAAAAATATCGAAATATGTTCATTGTAATATAAAAATGTATAGTATTTAAATTTAAAAAATAGCTAGTAAAAAGGCAATTTTAAAATATTATAGGACTTTTATTTATAAAGATTCGTGTAAACATAAAGATGTGAATGTCTTTAAACTTGTTTTTACGTCAACGAATAATAATATATTAGGCGGAAATGTACGAATGTTACTTAATTCATTAATTAATTTTAATTGTCTTCTTAATGTTAACGTGTAGTTCTAGAATCCTATATAGTTAATGGATTAAAACGGTAGTTTTGTACGGTAGTGTATGTACAAATATGGGTGCCAATAATGCACCGCACTCGTACCTATGTTATAACGAATCTACAAGATTGATGGTTTATAAAATCAATAATGATCGAATTCAAAATAAAAAAAAACAATGTAATCGGAATGAACTGAACCAAAAAGAAAGTAATTACTCATAAAGACATGCATCGGTTCATCATAAACTTCCTGTTAGACAACCGGTTTTTCATTGCTCGATATTGCTACGAAATGGACTCTGCTAAAAATGAATACGTAAGAGTATTTGTCGTAATGTTTTGACTGCCTATAATTGCTGATGTGTTTTTACGCGAACGAAAAAACAACACATACTTAATACATATCATATTATAACATTATGATGTGCACAAGAAACAAGCTCAAGTTTCATAATTTTTACTTATGCTGACTTAGTATATTGTAAAACAATATTTGTACACAATTAAAATCTAAACAAAGAATTAGATCCAAAAACTAATATTATATTTTACAAATTATTCGTAAAATATATTTAATTTGTAATATTTAATCACAGCATACATCACATCTTACATAATACGCAACTGTGTAAGTAAATAATAAATAATATTTACGAGTATATAATAGTAATAACATATTATTGAATATTACAGAAATGAGAATAATGTGTAAATCTCAATGTAATCACAAATTACCACATTATGTGTAATACGTTTTGTCTTCTATATCTATTATTACGTACGTGTACAATTTATTATAATTTTACTTACGTACTAAGTTATATTTTTAACATAACTCAAAATAATCATATTGTTACATGATTGCATGGACAGGAAATGCCTAACAAAATACTATGGGTCAATATTTTTTTCAAATTCTTTATTTGTTACTATTTGCACGTTTAGGTTTAATTTCGTACCGAACAAATTCATCATCGTCCTGCCTACTGGTTATCGAAACATGTGAATTATGCATACATAAATATTAAATTTACTTTTAATTGAAAGTAGAAAATTACACAATTTATTACTTATTTATTCTGAAAAATATTTTTTATTTACATAATAATTATTAAGATTAAAACTATTTTCGTAAATTGGGTACCCGCCAAAAATTCTATTCACTTTGCGGTGTTTTTAAATACGTGTCGCACACATTAAACTAATCGTTACTCCCCTAATTCTTATGGATATGCTATGTCGCTATCTTTATCGATGTGCACGTTGTCAAAAAAAAAGTTCGATACATCGAACTGACGTACATTTTCAATTTGTTATGATAGTAAATTTATGTTACACATTAAAATGTCTTTTACCTTATTTCTCTTTCTTTCATTAAATATTTATAAACGAAATAACATTACATATACACAATGCAATTAATTATATTAAATGTTGGGCACACGCATTAGTAATTATTCGAATATTTAAACAAACTTACCGTGGAATATGAAAGCTGCCGCGAGTAACTGGTGCGATTGTCAACCACCGACATACAAGGCGCAAAGCGTTACATCGGGTCCGCATACGGCACTTGGACGAACAATTACTTTCACTGTCGAAGGTTCAAATAGTTTTGCCAAGAACTGTCGTAGTGCAACATATAGAACCTTCGTCCTACTTTCCACCACTATACCACCACTAACAACTATAATGATCATAAATAAATAAAATATGCACCGTGGAGCATACGACGCCGTCGGTGTATTAAGTAACAGTTAATATATAAACATATGAAGGCAAGTGATGCCGAAGTTCGTTGAAATCATACGTGCGTGTCATTAAAGAATATTTTATACGACGAAAAAAAATGTTTTACGTTCATAAAATAATTTATAATTTAAAAACGTATATAAAAAATTTGAAGAAATAACAATATACTTACTTAAATCGGATATCTACTATAAGTATTATAGAGTATTATACCTTTTTCACGAGAAAGAAGAATAAAAAATAACCAGTATTTCCTTTTTTCCAGTATTTCTAATATTGATCATTATTAGGACTCTAAAGTGTTCGATTAACATGTTTTCTTCTATGCTCACAAACTACAAATCAGTAAAAGTTACATACTAATTTGTTTTACATAATGTTGTATAATTATAGTGAGAATAAATCAAAATTTTATCATGCATTTAGTTTTGCCCATTTCATTAGCTTTACAGTAAATTTTACACTTATTTGATTTTTAGCAATATATATAAGTACAACTTTAATATGTTTTCTTAATAAATTTATATATATATATATATATAATATATAATATATGTATATATAATATATATATGTATATATATACATATATATATATATGTGTGTGTGTGTGTGTGTCAAACGAAATTTATCACGATATAAAATCAAATTATTTTCAATGATTATTTGAATTTGCAACTTTTAATAAATTATTAAGAGTTAAAAATTATAACACACTTAAAATATATTTAGCTGAATTAGTATTAAATTATATTATCATAATATTTCGTTCAACTTAATAATAAATGATGACTAATGATTTAATGACAAGATTGATTTTAATTGTTTATTTTTAATTTTCTTAATTTGTATAAATATTTAATGCATAATTCTGGCTTAGTTTTTACTTTCCCATTCACATATTTAGTGCGTATATTTCTCTACTTTAACTAACCACTTTATTTTCCAATCTATTTGACATTAACAATGTAATTGATAGATTTCAAACTAGATTAATTAAAGCTATATTGATTTATCAATTAATCGCATCCATTGAAAGTGGCTGAACATATTTTTAACATTAAATAATACGTTTTATAAGTATACATTTTATAATTGACGTTCGTATCTAGAGGACGAATTATAATGTTATATAAAGCTTTTTCCAGTGAAATTTTTTTGAACGTGGGCTTAAACGTTTCAAAACCAATAAGATTTCTCGATAAATAAAATTGCAATAGTTATATATTTCTACTCAAACAATCAACAATATTTTTATGAAAAAAGTTTCAAAAAAAATTCTCGATGTGATAATGCTTTGTGTGCATACTAAATCGATTTAGAGTCTATTTATTATAGATAAGTATGTTAAAAACAGACATTTGTATTTGAAATTGTAATAACTAATTAGCTATTACAACATATAAATATCTACAATATAAATTTAGTTATATTTTCGTATTAAATATAAATAGATAAATTTAAGTTACGTAATTCATATTACTGTATATGTACATCGTAAAGCTATAACCATGATGAACCTTAGTATCACACAAATTCACAGATTTGTACACGTATATGTATAACCATGTACTTATATTTGCAATAAGTATCATTATATTTACAACTTCAATATGCAATTAAATCATTTTGTGTAGAATCTAAACCCATACTCATATTATATAATAATGTGCGTATACGACGAAATCCTTTATAAAACCTATTTTTTGTTTTAAATGATTTTTGTGATAACCTAAATAAAATTTATGCTAAAATTATATTAAAAATGAGATTTTAAAGACAATAATGATCACATTATATTATATACTAAAATGTAGATTTGTTGTTTTATTTAACATAATGGTTTAAATTATTATATTTTTCTTTCTGATTTAGTTTATATACTTGAACACTACATACATCGTAATTAAAGTTTCCTGAAGTTCAAAATGTCATACAAAAAATTAATAATATACATGCTTACACTTACTGTGTCACCACTTGATAGTAAACTCAACAAACCAGACATGATGTCACCCATTGCATTTTTTAAATGTTCTGTATCTACTTTACAATTATTATTTTTTAATTATTTTAACACTTGATACTTGACTGTTAAATTTTTAGATTTTTATTTTTTGAAATTGATTAGCTTATTATTAATCAATTTTATGACATTTTAATCGTCAAATAATCAAATTTATTGATAATTGTAGACAGTTTGAAGGCACAAAAAATAGTGGATTAGAATATACACAAGGTGCTTTTTCTCTCAAGATCTAACATAATTTTTATATTTTTATTCATATTAAAATTTGAAGTTATACGAGTAAATAAAATATTTAAGTTTTTGTTTTCCGCAAGCTCGTAAAAATATTAATTTTCAACTAAATTGAACTAGGTCACGCGATACTTAATTATTATAATAGAAATAAGGTAAATTTTTTGTTTTTAAATAGACAATATTAAATCTTCCCATCCCTCAAATAGCACTTATTGATGTACCTTACGTAATAAAGGTATAAACATAATTTTAGTTTTCAAAACAATATTATGTAAAAATAAAAAATATATTTAATAAGAACTTGTTTTTACGTTGGGATAAAACTAGTTTTTACTTTCGATAATTGTCTAGTTTTAATTAATTTTTAGTTGTTACCGCAATACATACATAATCGAACAACTTATATAAACTCTTCGTGTTTATAATATTTTTGTTATTTACTTTCCTTTCGAATATCCTCGTTTTTTTGTATTTCAAAACAACGGCGATCGTCGTAAGACCATGGTAAGATCTTAAATTATATTTTTATATCTCTAATTACCACTAAAACAAATTACTATATTATTCTTAATCGGTTTTCGGACCACTACGGTTTTCGGCCACTACGGTACTCTCCTACTGTCAATAAAAGTTTCTATAATAATTGGAATGTAACGACATAATCGCTTAAAATATATATATCATAGTTTCGTTATTATTTGTTTAAAGTATTACTATCATTTTCGCATTAATAAACTTACATAATTCAAATAATCTACTCGCAAAAAGTATAGAAATCAGTCGACATGAATGATGTGCCTGAATTGAAGAACTTTAAAAATATAGCTCCAAACAGTCATCGCCAATTAATTTTAAATTATTGCATAAAACAAGCTTCAAGCATAATTATAATTTTTAGGATTGATTATATAAAAATAATTTTTATCAGATTTTTTAAATATTAATTTAGAATAATGAATTATGTTTATGATTTGAGTACTTGTGGATTACTTTAATAGAAAGAAAAAACTCAATTCTATAAAAATATTTACAAATAAAAAGTGAATATTTTTGTGGAATTGAGTTTTTTCTTTCTATTAGAATAATGAAGTAACATTAAAACCAAATATAAGTGTACAACACATTACATAAATAAAAAATGACAGGATATTTACTTGATCTGTTCCAATGTATTACAAATACCTAAATTAACCTATGCAAACAATAATCATAATATGTTAGCGTGAGTTTAACATGAATATATATCCCACACACAGTATAGCGAATAATAAACATTAAATACCATTAGAGCATAAGGGATAATATGTACTATGGCCATACCTAAATACATAATATAATATTTTAAATATTTTTTAAAGCTGGAACTGAAACTTTAAACAGTACAAAAATCAAATATTTATACATTCTAGTACCAAAATCTAAACCCAAATAAAAAAGCCAATAGAGTACAGTTCTTATTTATACTCATGCGTGTGAAAAAAATGCACAAGTATGTCGGTCATGCAAGTATAAAAGGCATAATATTTTAAACGACTGAATACGCCAAGGTAGGTTTGGTAGTATAAAGTAAGAAGATTCAGTGATGCAGGTCCTTAAAAAACCATAAATGTAATATTAATGTATATGTAGATAAATTCCACCAATAAATTAGTTTTATATTAATATAGTTAAAACACATTAGTATATTTTTTAAAACAAAATATTAATCACGTCCGTTTTCCTTGCTTGTATATTTTAATTATCATCCGTTCTAATTGTATGAAATCTGATACCACGTAAGAGAGTTGCATTTGTATTTATTTGTTGTAAAAAATTTGTATTTGGGTAAAAATCTATAAAACATGAGAGAATTATCCTACTTATTGTATATATATTTAACCTGGAAGAACGTTATATCCATATAACGTGGTACAGATAGAAATCTTTAAGTGCATTAAAAGTTTGTTCGAGTGTGCTCACTCAAAAGTTTCAGAAAGATAGTAAAGTTGTGAATTTCAGTTAAAAGTATTAAAAAACTACTGAAAACAATTGTCGTAGTTAATACATACTATATTTAAATAATCAATTTGTTGTTACATAAATGATTATCGATTTTAATTCACTTTTCCGGTAATATTTTAATATTACTTCTATATGGACCGGAAATAAATAACTTTAATTTGTGGCCCCAGTTATCGAGTTCTAAGTGAATGTAAATATGTAAATGTGTAATAATAAGAATATAATAAATAAATAAAATTCAATAAAAATATTTTGATTAATTTAAATTTGTATAACTGGTAACATATATGTATACTAATAATTTAAGAAATTATATAAATAAATCTCAACAATACAAATAAATAAAGTAATAACACAATCAAATACTTACAATTTATTTTATACACAGGCACAATTAATGCACATACACATAAAATATGGTAGAACAATATAGGCTTGACATGGACGCGTGTGCGGTCACGTAATCTAAAGATATACTTTATTTTAAGAATAATAGACGGACGCGTGTGTGCGAAACCGATGATGTGTGCAAATAAAAAAATAAATAAGAACAAACTATACGGATGCGTATGTGTGGAGTCGATGAGAATGATGTAAACGAAAAACGATACTGACTATAATAATTATTTTACAAATAATAATTGTGTGTGTGTGTGTGTGTGTGTGTGTGTGTGTGTGTGAGTGTATTGTGTTAAGATGCCCAGCTTCCATGGTACTACAATAACGCGAATTTAAAAATGATAATTGCAAATTAAATTTATTTCGGCGTTGACAACTTAATCGATTTAATCAAAACTAACCAAATTGTATTACCTTATAACACTATTATACTCGTACCTACCGAATTTAGTTTCTGCAGGAATTAATATTAAAATAATAGATTATTTATTTAAATATTATAACATGAGAATCAAAGTAGATTAATAAATATAGATTCTTTAATGTTAAAATCTACACTCGTTTCTAAGCTATTCAAAATGATTATTAAAATAATATAAATATATTATAATATTTACAATTCCAGTGGTTTTAAGAAACGTAATCATAAATTGTTTTTTTAAGATATCATACAAAAAATATTAACGTTAAATTATTATTTAAGATAATAAATCTGCTAGAAACCCAAGCGGTGATTCAATATATTATGAAAAATCCCAATATATTTAAAGTAAGTAGTAAAATTTAAATAGTTAATAACAAGTATTAAACTAAATATTAATATTTTTTAGGCATATCTGACATTCCATAGTTATGGACAATATATCTTATACACATGGGGCTATTCCAATAGAGTACCATCAGATCATACATAAATTCACCGTGTTGGCGAGGTTATAGCCACAGCTATCAAAAAGGCTACATCAAAAGAGTATACAGTCGGAAATAGCGCAACACTCTTATATGCAGCAGCTGGTACATATATAATATAAATATTATCATATTATTATAATACAATTTTAAATATTAATATTATTTCATAATTATTTCAGGAGCATCTGATGATTGGGCTAAAGGAGTTGCAAAAATAAAATATACTTACACTATAGAATTAAGGGATATAGGAAAACATAGATTTATCCTACCATCGTCTGAGATTTTATGAACTAGAAAATAAGCTTTTGTAGCAATTTCAGCCAATGAAATAAGTGGCACAGGAAATAATAATAACAATAATAATAGTAAACAGTAGTAGTAGATAAAATCATAAACATACTTTAACTCAGGTGTTGTACAATTATTTAAAGATAAAAAACAATTTTTTTTCACTTTCCTCGTTTATGATATATTTATTTGTAGCTAGTTTTCATATAAATATAGTACATATTTATTAATTTAAACGTTTTTTCTATTTTATATCATAAGTATATTAAATATCCTAAAAAAGATTCATACCCGGATAAACAGATGAATGCAACAGTACACAATAGTTAGTATGCACAGTAGTTGGCATGCATACTAAACGTTGCAGCCAACCAGTAATGTTACATCTTCTCTTTGCATACTACTAACAGTTGGTAGGGTTGTAGAGGCGGTGAGGAATGCACAGCGTTGACCATTTTTGGTCCCACGGATGATTCATTAGGATCAGAATTTGAAGTCTTTGAAACGGTAATTGTATTTTTCAGTTTAAAAACCTTTAAAATCAAACTAGAACTCATTTTGACAAAACTTTCCAAATGTGTATAACCAAAAATTGCTGAAGATATAATGATTAAGTAATACACAGTTCAATAATTCAAATGTATATTATATCGTAAATTGCAATGAAACAACGATTAAATATAATATCCGTAATGGAATAAACGTATTGTACATAAAGTGTATAATATTCAATTACAGATAACAAATATTTCCGAAAATTCCAAATTTTCAACGTTAATAGTTAATGCGTAATTTGTTTTAATGTTCCAATGAATTTGAGCTACACAAGTTATATTAAATATATATATATATTTAATATTAATTAATGTTAATAGTTATGATATTTTATTGTATGAATTGAATTATTAAACGCATTTATTTTCGTATCTCAAAATTCAATGCAATAAGTCATTTATAAAAAAAAATTCAATGAAACATTTAGTGAATTATCGCGTCACACCAGTGTGCCGCGACACCCATTTGAAAACCACAGCTTTCGATGATCAAAGAAACACCTGTACTAGAATTTCCTACAACCATTTTTGACATACGCATGTGAAACATGGTAAACTATTAAAGGAGATGTGGAAATAATATTTTGGTTAGTATTTAAACAGATATATGGACTAAACTTAAAAAATGAAAGGTACAGAAGGAAAACAAATAAAAAAGTTTAACTGATCTACAAAAAATCTAATATAAATGTTTACCTTATGAACAAAGGACTCA
Organism: Schlechtendalia chinensis; assembly: GCA_019022885.1. NCBI lineage: Eukaryota > Metazoa > Arthropoda > Insecta > Hemiptera > Aphididae > Schlechtendalia > Schlechtendalia chinensis. The sequence continues at coordinate 64,107,246 of CM032339.1, forward strand.
AATGGGCAGGCCATTTCTGAAGTTCAAACGGCCTATTGACCAAATCCTTGGTAGGGATTAAACGAAAAAAGACCTAGGGGTTTCCATAGATAGCACTGGGCAGACCGAACCAAAAATGATTTAGTCAAATGTACTCAGGAGATAACAAAAGAAAATAGCGTGGATAGAGACAAATGAAAGAATTTTATAGAGACAGCGAAAATCCTTCAAGTAACTTAAACGCTTAAGAAAAAGAAGAAAGAAGAAGAAATTATGGTAATTATAAATAAACTATAAGACTATGATAATTTATCTGTCGGAAAATTAGGAAGATTTTTATTTCAATATATTTACTGTCAATGAATTTTTAATATCTAAAATAAATGATTTTACTTTAGTACCTGTCAATAGCCTATATATGCTTGTTAATTTGTGCTTACGCATAAGCCAACTCACGACACAGTTATAATCCTCTAAAGGGGAATATTATCCTACACGTTTATATTGTATGTTCATTACAGTGATGAGAGCATTTATACACTTAGAAGTGGCGATGACAGTTCCTTCAATCATTTAGTAGATTTGAATACTTTCGACAGTACTTCTTTTATGCCATTAGATTTACTAATTTTGTTATTGTTTTTGTAATTCTCATATCATGGCGTTAATAACATTTGACAGGCCCGAGTATATTATATATATTATATATATATATATATCAATTGTTTACATACGACTCTGGAAGCGAATAAGCAAATATTTCAGAAAAATTTGTTAAAAATCCCAACTTACTAACAGAACGTTGAAATTGAATGACGGGCATACAGGTCTTCACCATAGCTATGCTTCACGAGTCTTTGGATAGAAAACTGCAAATATCCGCATTGTCGTGTGGTCTGATTTAAGTTCACAAAAAATCTATTCATTTCTTAAATAAATTAAAGATATTGATGTACTATATGAAAGTCATAGTTACAAAAATATGGTACTAATTAAATGTTTGAAATGTCCGACCTATAGCTCGTCTCTTTGAATACGGTTATGAAATTTTTATAAGTTAAAATATTTTTTCTGTGAGTAAACATAAAATTAGGACATTCATACAACCATAAAAATGATAAATTGTCCTGAAATCTATTTAAATTAAAAAACACATTTTAACACCTAAGAATATGTCATAAGATATATTTACTGGCTTGTTAGATGGAAACTTAATTCGTTTCGTATCACACGTGACAAGTTACAAACGTAAAACCGTAGATGATAATAATAATAATAATGATAAAAATAATAATAATAATAATATTAATAAAAATAATAATAATAATAATAATAATAATAATAATAATAATAGTAATTAATATTCTAACATTATATTTACAATTTATTATTGTGTGTGTACACGACGTCGTAATGTTTTTACAATTACTTATCCGGCGGCAGTAAATAATTAGCCAAAACGAAGTTGGATGACTTGTTTTCTGGTCCAGAATTACGTGGCGCGTGGTCCCGTCGTAAGTCTGCCTGCCCATAGCTTTTATTGACAACTCGGAGGTCGGTCAGCGCTGACACCACTATCGGAGTTCTACCGAATGGATAATAGTTTACGTTGTCCACGACAACGGTATCGTCGTTACAAGAAGATTGCGTCGGAGACGGAGGCGTCGTGGTAGCTACCGGAGGTGTCGGAGGCGGGAGATAAGCTGGAGGATACCCATCGATCGCAACTGGGTGATCGTTGCACGGCTCTCGCGGGATTTTCGCGCCGCTTCTGCCGACTCTGTACGTTTCGTCGTCTACTGGCAAGTAATAATAAAGGAACACGTGATGATGATGATGGTGTACGTCAGTCGGAGTTGCCTGGCGTGGTAGCGTCTGATAAGTTAGCAGCCTTGTGGCCGGTGGTGGCTGATAAAACTGCAACGGTTGCCGGAACTGCTGTTCATGTGTGAAGTAACGAGACTGTATCGATGACGGGTCCTGATGATGGAATGGTCTGAATGGCGGTTGCAGCGGAGGGAACGCATGGAAAAACTGGGGAAACTGCGTCGACCATGCTGACGTCAATGGCAATATCATGGTGGTTATCAAAGCTAAACAAAACATCACATTGATTAATTAATCCAAAACATTAATACGATTATTCTACTATAGTGTCATTTAGTTTTATTGGTATTTCTTATAAGACATGTTTGATTTTCTTTTTTTATATAATACATTATAGTCTGATTCATATTATTGTTTTTATTATTATATGTAATGCATTGTCAATCCGAGAATGATGACTTCCGGTAAATATTTTACTAGTATATGTATAAAGCACGTGTTATAAACGCATATGAGGCTCATAATGGCTATCACATAATATAATATATACATATAATAGAATATATAACATACATAAATATGTTTATTATATTTATATACACACGCACAGAGGCGAACGCAGGGGGAGTTTTGGGGGTCAACCCCCTCCTTTCTCCCAAAATTTAGGATGTTATTTAAAATATGTACGTAATTTTAAATTACTTTACATGAAAGTAATACGACCAATGAACATTTATTATAATTTACGTATTTACTATTAACGCTGGAAATTTGGAATTGTCGGAAATATTTGTTATTTATTATTGAATATTATTCACTTTATATACAATACTTTATTCCATTACGGATATCGTATTTAATTATTGTTTAATGATGGCGATTTACGACATAATATACACGTGAATTATTGAACTATGTATTATTTAATCATTATATCTTTAATTATTGTGGATTATACACATTTGGAAAGTTTTGTTAAAATTTGTTCTAATTCGATTTTAAAGTGTTTTGGTTTAAAAATTTTTTTGAAAATATTTTTCGGTTTGAAAAATACTATCACCGTTTCAACGACTTCAAATTTTGATCCTGATGAATCATCCATGTGTAGTTTACCAATAAAAAAAGTTTAGATTTAGGTTCTAAACATAGCTGAGATTTAGGTTCAAAGCTAGTATAAAAATGATTAACGCATACGAGTCCGCGTTAAGTGAGACAGTTTGTCTTATGTGTGAAAATTTTTTTTTCAAATTCAAATTTAAATTTTTTCAAAACCAAACAATGGTTGCCATGGAAACAAACCATAAGGGAGATTTAGGTTTTTTTTCTGTAACGCTTTTTCGTGACAGTCCCCAGTGGGTATCTTAATTTAGGTAACGCTTTTCGTGGACACTTTTGTGGACACTTTAATGGACACTTTTTCATGACGGTTTTTTATTTTAATGTGCCAAAGTAAAGACATAAAATGTCAAAAGCAAAAACTTGATGATTCACAATCAACTGCAAACTATAATGTGAAAATTTATCCATTAATTTTATAATATCGAAATTGTACCAGAAAGAGTGTTTCGATCGCTACCAGTGGCGGCACCAGACATTTTTTCTAGGGGGCAAGATCATGGAATTTAGTGAAAACCCGTCTATACGGGTGTAATATAAATTATTGAAATACATGGAAAATACTGTATTATTAGCGTTTTCTGATAAAACATAATCAAAATTGAAATCAAATTAAATAGTGGTGTATTCTGTAATGTGTTATCGAAACGAATGCACATAAAAAAAATACGAGTTACACAGCGAAACATATAAAACACAGCAAACACATAAATACTTGAAATTTAAATTTTCGTTTGTTCTTCAACAAGTAGGGCAAAGGTGGGCAAAACCAAATTTAAGTAGGATGTCTGCCCTACCTTGCCCCTCTCTAGCGCCACCACTGATCGTTACAGTCATATCTTGTTTCCGATAGAAAATAGCATCTAGTTGGTACTTTAAAGAGATCATTTTTTAATTTGCTCAGAAGCGTCTAGGAAAAAAAATTCAAAAACTACCGAAAATTACATAAAAATCGTATAAACGTGAGTTCGTCGAAAACTATTATTGTTATTTCTTCATATTTTTGAAACTTATGGTTATAGAAACTCGAAATATTTATCAAAACTTAATATGTAAATTTATATTATATTTGGGAAAACAATTTTTTTAAATTTAGACGTACGTTATTTCAACTATATAAAAAAATCTTAAAAATCGTTAGTCACGATTTTCTTTTTTAAACATATCAAGTTTTTCTTGAATATGAATATTATTTACTCGTAATGTTTTTTTTTTCAAAACCCTACCAAATTTTTTTCCTACATTCGCCCCTGCGTGTTTTAATTATTGATAGTTCTTGAAGTTGGGTCAACCGATTTGATTTGTTTAACGATCAAGTTGAATTTTTTTTTATTTCAATTTCGAGAGATTGTTATGAAGTAAATTTGAATATGTTTTATCCGTACTCTTTGTTGGTTGAATCACAAATGATGTAATTTAAATATTTCAAGTTGTATAATGTTTTAACCTAACTGCATATGGTATTAGAACACACGTTTCAGCAACGAATTTTGTAAAAATCTGTCATATTTTAAAATATTTATGTTTCATGAATACTTAATTATAATTAATTAATAATTTTTATATTATGTTTAATATAGTTTAATTTAAAAATAGAGTTCATAAAAAGTTCTTAAAAACTGGATTGTAAATGAAAGTAATAAGCTTAAATGTCGTTTTCCTGTACTGATCACTAAAGAAGATGAATTTAATGAAGCTGTTAAAAATGCAGTAAATCCCTAAAAACCTTGGCCAATTTTCATATTAAAAAAAATATAGGTTCAAGTGGTTAGTTTTTATAAATAAATATATTTAAAATTAAAAATATAATACACTTATGAAAATAAAAATGGGATAAAAAATAACAATTATTATAATAAAATTAATAATATACCACAGAATCATTTGTCAGAGCTCACAAAAAATTACGAGATATAATTTTATATAACCTTCATGAATTAAATACGGACAACGAAAAATTACAAAAATTACTTAAAAAGAAACGAGCTAAAAATATTCAACAATCTTTTGAAGAATATTCACTTTCAGGTAAATTATTAGAAACGTCTACTACGTGATTATATTTTTATGAATCATATAAAAATTATGTACATATATTAATTAGTATGTAAATTAATAAATATGTATTCATCAGTATCCAGCAAACAAATTAAAATAAACAAGAAGATTGAGCGTAAAGATTCACAAATGTACAATTACTCAAGTCCGCTGTTATTTATCTGAACAACATTATTTTTCTAATATTATAGGTTAGCTCATATAACTATTTTATCTTTATACTATATATATGTAATACTAAAAACCTCAGTCTATACAATAGTATTATAATTTTATTTGTTTTAAATATGTATTAATTTTCATTGTATTTATTTACAACTATTTGTGATTTTCAAGTTCTTACACAAAAACTAAACACTGACACTGATAAAACGTTGTTTAGTTCATTGACGAATAGTCCTTATATCAAATAAGGTAATATCATATTTCTATAATTTTTATTTGGTTGATGCACATACACGAAATGTCAATATTCATGATCCTTTTAATTTTTTGTAAATTATAGATTTTAAATATTTGAATTAATTAGAAAAAAAATATTCATTATCATTTTTTCAATAGGTTTATTTAAATAAATATTACTATACATTTTATTATTTAAATTGTTTACTATTATAGCTAGTGGTTCAGTGTTTTCCATGTGTTCATTAGTAAAATCAACACCAACAATAAGCAATAATCTAGACACAAATCCAAATGATACAAATAATATAAGTGTAATTCTTTTGGTTTTTACAATATAATTCATTGTAACAAATATTATTTTTTTAGCTTTTTAAAAAGAAATTTTAAAAGACCAAGGAAAAATTATGGATAAAATTCAAGACATATGCGATTATCAAGTAAATACAGAAATGGAAAACAATAATATGTTTGAGGATAACAAATTCTTAGAAAAATTCAAATCCATGTTTCCTTGTAACAATAAAAAAGTACTTGAATGTTAATGAAGACACAATTAGAAATGTTCAAACTTTTAAAAAGTCTCTAGTTATAAAATTTAAATATATCTTATTAAGTTAACCTAATATAAATATTAAATTGTATTATAAATAGATTACAAGATTCTTGCATTTCGGTAGCTCAAATATTGAATATTTTATACTTACAATTATGGACAACATATTTATACGTAAATATGGTAACCAAATTAGTCGTATATGGAGGGAAAAAAGACGTAAAACCGAGTCTGAAAAAATAGATTTTATTCATTTAAAACTTTATTTTATTGTTGTTCGTAAGTATAATTATATTTTTTTTATATTATAAAATTATATTCCTTGAAAGTCATAAAATTATGATACACCAGTTATTAGAGAATTTTATATAAATAATTTTAATGATGTTAATCAAAAAATGAAAATCTAAAAATTTCAAATATCAAAAACATTTAAAAATTAGCTTATATTTTATAATTTGATGTCAGTACTATTTTTACTCTTTTGTCATCAGGAAATTTTGTTTAAAAATGTATTTTATGTGGGGAAATCTTATTTAAATTGTATTTATAGTAGAATTAATAACCACATTTAAGAATACAGATATAAATAATATTCTTCACATACAATAGAAATATGATAATTCTTACAAATACAAATACAATTTCTTAAATAAGTTTATTCCATATTTCCAAAGTTACTTAAATTACCAAGTACTTAGGGAAATATTTAAGAAAACCTAAACAATTTTATTTTAGTACCTGTTACTTTGATTAATTAAAAATGTTTCTTCTATCTTTTCATTAGTTGGATACATGAAATTATGATTAACGGCACCGTCATTTTATTTTATTATAATTTATTAAAAATTATATGATATTTTTCACTTATTGTTATAAAATGCTATGTAAAATTTTTAATTAAATATTTAAAATATTTAGTTTTTATTTTATAGATCATGTACTTGTCATGAAAAATTTTCACAACATCCAGATAAGAAATTAAATATCATTGTTTCAAGTTGACTTCGGCATTGTTCGGAAAGAACTAATAATGAAAATATTTAATAATTGCATTTCTCACAATAATTTATTCTTAAATGTATAATATATAAATATATATATATATATACTTATATATAATGTTTTTATATTCATATTGTTGTATATCTTCTACCTTGTAACAATTATATATATTAATATTAATATATGTAGGCATGTGGTCTATATGCATATGTATACAATATATAAATATCATACATCTTGCTGGAAAAAAGCATTAGTCTTCATTATAAACAATAAAAAATATTTAAAATATAAAAAATAATTCAACTCTAGCTTTAACAGAATTTAGGTTCCTAATGGAATTTTGAGAAGATTCCTAGGACAAAATATTCAATATCCAGCAGGATTCTATTAAGAGTCCCATTTACAAAACCCACTGTACCTGAGTCCTACTGTACTCGAGTAATTACCACGTGATTAATCAAATGTATCTGTATAAATACTTAAGTATCTAAGTATCTATAAATAATATATGAACTAAAACCAGCAATGATAAATACTAATTTTTTTGAACCCATATTATTAATTAAATATTTTCAAAAGAAATTGTTGTAATTTCCACGACAAAAAAGAACGAACGATTGTATTATTTATTTATTTAGTTTTTTACATTATTCATAATCCTTGTCGTTTTATTTTAAAACTCACGTTTTCATTGTCGATTTAATATAATTACAAAACTTTTCATCGTATTTTTGTTTGTTTTGCCTATCCCGTAAACCACCTTATAAATACAACTCTCAATGTATTGCTTAAAATATCATTGTGGCCAAAATTTTATACTAAATAAACAAAATTACACAAAGATGAAAAATAATAATATTATTATTGTTATTGATTAGTTAATTAACTTCTTGCATGAATACTATGACAGTACATGTATAATAATAATAACTATACTTCTTCCTCTAATCTTAGGAAATACACTTTTGATTCAAAATTTATAACATATTTTCATTTATTATTAATTTACAAAAAAAAAGTATATTCTAACTACAGACAAAGATTAAACACGAAATATTCCACAAACACAATCAATCATTATGTATCTATAAAAATACTCATAAATATCCGTAAAACGATATTATAGACTAAATATACTGCACTAAAAAACTTTAAAATGCATTCAAATTTCTAAAAAAGTATATTAAATATAAAACGATTATCTTAAATATAATATAAATGTTTTTTTTTAATAAAACAAATAATGTACGAAGTGTATATAAAATAATTTTATATAATTATTATATTATTTGTCAAATAAAAGTTATAAAACAGAATTTTTTCCCACCTGAATATTGTATGACTTTATCTAGTCTACATAGATTTAACTGGTAAATAATTTATATTAAGTATGTATCAATTGACGTATTTGTTACGATTCATTGACAAAATTAAGTTCAAGATAATTTTATCGTAACTTAGACTTGTTTTTTTTAAATTATCTAGTTGACAATGGAGGAAATCTATCTACTACATACAACCTATAAAATGTAATATTTTGAGATACTCCAAACATAAATTCCATTAATTAATATGAAACAAAAATCAGGTACAGAAAACTGCACACGCCTATCCATATTATAACATACTATGTATATTAACTGCATATATGAATATAATCATTTTAATTTCTGAATTAAAATGTATTCAAGATCTGAATAGTTATGATAATTACAAATTAAATATTGTTGTTATCATTTTCTTCTCTTAATTAATCGCATGCCAGTCTTTAATCCTGTCCATTGTCAAAATTATACATGATAATTCATAATATATTCCTCGCATATACCATACAATAATGATTATATTATTCAATCCTTCCTACATAATAATAATAATAACCACAGCTTCCGTGATCTCAACTTCTCGAGATTCATATTTTCGATGCGTATGCTCAAGGAAGATATTTCGTTTAGAATAATCAGTAGTGCATTGTATGAAATTAATGTATTAATACACAAAACGTACACCAAAGTGAATTTTAAGTTTATCAGAAAGTAATATTCGCCATATAGATTTTAAGATAATAAACTATTTCTTTATTCACAACACAAAATTCCATAAGTGACATTTGAATATTTTTGAACAAATAAAATGCTTTTTATAATATTATAACTACGGAATTTTTATTATTAATAAATCATAATACATCATACAATATGTATTTATTTAATTATTATACTTAATATATATTTCGATTTTATCGCACCCCAATCAAACTCATATTGGCACTACATAATATATTTATAATGGTACTATTTTATCAGTCGTGATTTTTTTTTTTTTTTAATTGGGTAATTCACGTTTTTCAAAATAGCAATGTTATTAATATTTAATTAAAGAAATTTTTATCATAAAACAAAATAGATTATTTTCAATTCAAAATTCTTTATTATAACCATTTACAAAATGAAAAAAATAAAATAAAATTTGAAATCAACAATAACAAAAAATTAGATTCATTGATGATTTTTATCACGTGGTTTATGTTAATTTTTTTTCTTTCAAATATTCCAGATTTAATGGGACATAGTATTTCTAAATATTAAGTTTTTCGATTGATGATTATTTTATTCGTTTCATATTTAATTCTTAATATTAAATTCTGTTGATGAAACTATTAATCACAAGGGTATTTTATAAAATTAAAAATTCAAGAATAGGAACTAATACAGATAACAGACAATACATAAATTGATTAAATAATTAATTATAAATTGTATAATTAATATACATCAGAATTTTGGATTCACTATTAATTTCAGTTTTTCAAAATTTACGATCAATATTTTCTATGAAAATTGTCTAATATTATTTTACGTAATTTAATTTACTTTAATCTATGTGTAAAAGTAAAAAGGAATGTTGCGTTGTACGAGTATATAACATTATATATTGACTCCAGAATAGCTATATCATAAACGAACACAAAGCATTAATTTAGAATATTTAGTTAAGCATATTATTTATAAGCACAAATCTACTAAAATTATTACTCAACATTAAATAAGGAGAAATGTACAAAAGCAAAAATTAATGAAGTAATTATATAAGTAATTATTTAAATAATTTTACAAATTACTAGAAGATTATCAAATTTTCGAGTGTTTTTAATTAAAATGATTTGAATTCATTTATATATACGAGTATGTATACAGTTTATAACTATTAATAAAATAAAATTTACAATTCGATATTTTTTTTTATTTATTGAATAAAAAAAAATAATGGTATGTATAAAAACAAGTACAATAGTTAAGATGACAATATTTATAATAACATGTAAGGAAGTCACCAACTGGTAATAATCCAAATAAAATCCAAAGTTAAGGATAAATAAAAGGATTTTCACATATTTTCATATTCTAAGTTAATAAATGGTCAAAGACATGATTTTCAAACATTTCAAACAGCTTTTAAATGTTTATTTTCTTTTTAATATATGAATTTGAAATATTGTTTTTTGAATTAATTGTAGTTCCATTAATGTGTTTGTAAAAAAAATAAAAATAAAATAATATTAATAATAATGTGTTTTAATTACGAAAAGCGTTTAGGTATTCTGTTTAAGTATGACTTTCGAGACAAAACATGCTGTATCAAAAATGGCGATTTTTAAAAACGAAACATTTTAAAATCACATTATATATAAAATATAGATCTGTATAACTACTTGATGTTGGTACTATTACAATGAATACCAATGCAGTATAAATTTTATGTACATACTGATTTTTAAAGAAAGACAATTTAAAAAAAATATATTTTTAAAATTCATCAACAAATTGACCACCAAATAAACCAGTGTATTACTACCACGAGGAGTTTAAATAGGGCAAAATGACTTTATATTACAAATAAAAATGTGTTATTTGAAACGTCTTGTCTAGTAAAACGCAAGTAGACACTCGAACGAATAACTATAAATTCGTAAATATCGTCCGTCACTCGCAACCTATCGTACACAACAGTGTAATTATTATAAACAGATAATATAATATAAAGTATACCAATATAAGTAACTATATAACTTATATAACTTATATGTATATAAGTTAATATATAAGTATAATTAAACAGTTTAATTATTATAATATGATATTATTATTATTATTATTATTATTATAACATACAATATAATGTGTAATATTATAATAAAAATACAAATAAAACGACTCACCGATTTTGAATAAAAACATCTCGTCGTGCAAACGTCGAAACAAAATGTGTACTGCAGAGTGGAGCTACAACTGATTGTAATTGTCGACAGGACAGGAACTCCACTGGAACCTAATTGATTATGCAAACCGCTTTTTATAGAAATCGTATTCAGTACGCTTTTAAGGACAAATATCGAACAAATAAATAAATAAATAACGTTCTTCTTTTGTTATGCAAACCGTCTCGTGACATACACGCAGTTCGTGATCCAAATATCGTCCGGGTGTCATATTTAACACCAGTCCGGTTTTAAGGAGAAATTCGTTGGAAGCCACGCCATGCTGAAGTGTCGTTAATGGACTAGAATGGAATTTTACGTGATTAATCACTTATTCAATATATGCACCAAGCGGCCGCTACACTTTCGTTGCACGATCTCTCAAAACACATAACATAATAATTAATTTATACATATATTATTATTATAAAAGATTTAAAACACTTCCAAAAATAATCAAATTAGTAACCACTCCGCTCCTATCTGCTTCTAAATTTAATATCATCTAAACAATGCACACAGTCTTGTCCATAATAAATATTCCATTAGATAATGTCTGTGTCTCCTCGTTACGTAAGAAAATCTCTTATTTTACGAAATTATTAAAACTAGACGAAAAATAATATATATATATGTATGTATTTACATTTATGAATGTATATTTAACTTAATTTTGAAAAATTGAATATTTTTATCACTTTTCTCGGGTAATATTTCAAACTTTAAGGTTTGAATTTATCGGTGTATTCAAAATTGACCTTCAGACCTGACGATAGGGGAAAGAGTATTTCTTTCAGATAAATCTAAATCAACATGAGAAAATGTATTACCTTTAAAAATACATAAAACTTGAATTTAATACCGAGTTTTACAAATTTTCGATAATTTTTTTTCAAAATGTACTGGCGAAATAAAGAAATTAAAAAAATGGATGACAAAAAGTGAATAAGCACGTATAAAAAAAATAAGTACAAGTGTCCACAAATAAAAAAAATGGCAAGAGTAGTACTAAAGATATATCCTTAATGTAGAAAACGATATACGTTTTCACCAGGGAAAAGGTATGATTAGCCTTCCAAGAGTAGATTTTTTCAAATTTTTTTTATCGTTATTTCTGAAATTAAATTCTATTTATACTAACTATAATTCACTAATAATAATATAGTCATTATTTTCGTTTCTTAATTTGTGTAACCGATGACTACAATAATATGATTAGTAGATGGTAGCTAACCATAATTATTTGATTTATTATTTATTCGAGTAAGCTGTTATTTACTTCCATATTTTATTATTTAACAATCGATGTTTGATAATTTATTTCTTAAACCCTCTGTGAATAAATTAAAAATACAATGGTGTTAACCTGATTGAAATCGAAAAGCACAAGAAAGTACTCTATATCAAAGAAAAAACACATATTTAAAAAAAAGTTAATATTAAATAATGTTACATTTGATTTTACAATTTTCATAAATAATAATTCATTTTTATATGTTATTTTCTCATGTTGTTTATTTTTTTAATTATATGCATTTTAAATTATCCGCAATTCTCAATTTCCGGTGGATGTCAAAAAAATTATAAAACACGCTATGGGAGGCGTTCTAAAATAATTGTGTGCTTAAAATGTCTTTCATTGGCACGGATTTATTATCAATGATCCTCGATATATTCTGTACATTCGATGTATTAATGACATAATTTATGTTTCATGACTTTCAAACAATATAATATTACACCGTTGTTGAAATAACATTATTATTTGAAAAAAAAATTACTATTTTTTAAATGTTTTAATTTGAGCAGTAATGAACAAGTATAATAATACATATAACAATAATATATAATAATTTATTATTGTTGTTATTATTATAATTATTATTATAATTATTATTATATTATTGAATAATAATAAAGCAAAGAACAAATTCATCAAATAATTTTTTTTCAAAAAACTATATAAATGATATAATAATAATGGTCTCAGTTATTAATAATATTAAATATAATTTCAAAAATAATTATATATCTTGTTATATAAAAAGTACTTTATAGTAGACATTTGAGCATCTTCAATTCAATTGATTAATATTATCAAAATTATGTGAAAACTATTTTGTTCATATTTTAAAACTCGACAATTCCATCGTCGTTTCTAGAGTTATGTAAATGACAAAATTGCACAATATAACTACATAACCAAATAATGGTATTTCTTTAATTTTCTAAAATATATATAAATAATTCATATTTTACAACAAGAATTCCGATATCATCGTAAATCAATCTATAAATTATCTAAAATACTTTAAATTGATAACGTGAATAAAAAAAAGAAATTAAACTAACACTATTGTTCTTAGTAGTGAAGCTTAAGTTCAAATTATTATAGTATTGTGAATTAATGTCGTTGTTCTGACAATATTTACATGACCGAAATGGTTATTAGAATTTTCAAGTATATGGGAAGTTATTGTTAAAAAAAGCCTATTTTTTTTCTAAAATGAACTATGCTATATGAATATTTAGTTTAACAAAATAATATCAAACAATAAGAAAATAAATGTAAATATAACTATTATATTATAATATATATACATTGAAAACAAAATAATTCGTAAGTACTAAATAAATGTATTTCAATTTGTTTCATATTTAGTTTCATAAATATTTTTATAAATGTAGATCTACTTTACAATCTTCTGTGAATGTTTGGCTTGTCTTCTTGATTAAATAAAATTAATATGTAAAATATTTTACGTAAACGTCTATGAATTGGATTTAAATTATTATATTTAGAGTATTACAATATGTAATGGAAAGTTTATATTACTTAAAAAAAAATTGGCAAGACGAAACCATATTAAACTACGAGTTAAGACATATACGTGTAAATACAATAAAAGTATTTCAAATATACGATAAATAGTTGTTTAGTAATTTATTCATGTAAACAAGGTTTCCACAGTACGAAATGAATAACCACATTATAGGGTGAAAGTGCAAGCTTGAATCTTAAATTATTTTTTGCTTGCTAATATGTCGTTTTCAGTAGTAATGTTACGAACTGTTCGATTTTTAAACCGAACCGAAACGAACCCGGGAGGTTCGGTTTGGTTTGAAAATCGAACTCATAATTAGAAATACTGGAACCGAGATTGTCCTCCAGTACCGAATTTTTTGTTATACCTCAAAAAATTTTGATTTTAAATACTAAATACCATTTCAATTAATTTATGAATTAATTATTTAATAAATAATTATTTAATAATTAATTATTTTATAAAACAATTATTTAGGTTTATCAACTTTTAAATCAAACGAGTACTTCTATGTTTTAAATTAATTTAAATCCTTTGAACTTTTTTTTAATGTTGACGTTCGAATTTGCCATTTAAATTGAATAGCTAGGTTCCGTTAAGGTTCGAATAAAAAATTCGATAAAAGGTTCGATTCGGTTCGGGTTCGTTATAATTTCAATAATTTCGGTTTGATCTCCAAAATCTGGGTTCGTAACATCACTAGTTATCAGATAATAATACTATCAGTAAAAACAATAAGAAAATGATTAATGTGTGTAAATTAGGATTTCCTAAAATATAAAGAAATTATATCAAACGTTGAATTGCATGAAAATAAAATTCAAATCTTTTATACAAATTGATCTCGGTATGAATTCAATTTAAAAACTCATATAAATTATAATAACACATAAGTTATTCGCAATTCTTGAAAACAATAAACTCAAAAAAATGTTTTTAATAGGCCACTTTACGTAATAAATCAGAAACTTAAACTAATAAGTATAAACAAGTTTATATAACTTGTTTTAGAGCAATAAATATATTACATTTATTAAACAAAATACAATTGTTTGAGTGATACTAACTAGTTCGTCTTTTCGTGGTAAACTCTGTGAAATACTATACTATGAATTAAGATACACTTCCGTTATGTCAAATAAAAATAATGATTTCATTATGGTTTGCACTCAAGTGTTCTCCATTCTAAGGACTGATTCTTTTTTTCTTTCTTTATTAACGTATACAAAAATTCATTAAACTATTTGTTGGATTTTCGTTTTTTAACAAATTAAACATTATTTTAATGAGATCTACTCATTGTTTATTGTGTTTTTACGATGCAATGATTTATTGTTACTTTCCAAATGCATAATGGCAACAAATATGGCCCAGTAGCCTACGCCACATCCAGCAAAACAGAATGACCTACACAACGCGCGTGGAACGATTATGTTTTGTAATCCATTAGCCATATATTATAATATTATATGCACACGACATGCATTATTTTATTGTGGAAATATTACATAACTAAACTAAACCGACATGAAGTGTTAAATAAATAATATTATAATATTTGAATACAAACCAAATTATAATTAGTGATAATACACATAGATAATATGAAATTCACAGGTGTGTATAAATATGTACAATATCTAGGGAATAAATTCTTATACTATATGATTTACAAAACGTTTAGGTATGAAATTTAAAATAGCGTATTAATGTTCTAAAAAAATACTCATGAAAGATTTATAAAAAAACTAAATTAATTATGTTAAATTAATTGTCAAATTGGAACAAATTATTTTTATCAAATCAAATACAATAATGAATGCAAATTAATATGAAAATATATACTATACATACACACTATAATATAATATATGTTATTTTAAGTAATTCTTAAATTTGTTTTAACTTTTTTCGATAAACATTAATTTTAAAAAATGTCTGCTACTATACATCATGAAATAATGAAACAACTATACTAATAAAATTATAAAATGACATGAAACCTTAAAAAATATGACATTTTTAGTTTTTTAACAAATAACAAAATAATTATGATGATGTTGATGATGATGATGATGATGATTATGATGATAATGATTATGATGATGATGAACAATAATAATAATATAATAATAAAAATAATAATATATTATTATTATTATTTTTATTATTATTATTATTATTTATGGTTAAACTATATTTATTATTTTTATTGTTAACAATGTTTGTACTTATTGTTATTGTTATAGTTCTTTTCAAAACATCAAATCATAAAAATCATATATTAAGTTAAATATATAAACGTTTAAACACTATATTCGGAAGGTATGCTACAAAGTAAATCGTAGTTACAGTTTTCTGAACTATTATAGACCGTTCCTTCAATATAAAACACAAATAATAAATATAAACGTAGCAAAAACTAAAAGTTTATTATTATCACCAAAAATGTTAATTCCTAAAAATCGTTTAACATGATAATTGTTAATGTTAACTAATGTCTTTAAAATTATAGTATAGTTAATATTCCTATAAAAAATACAACATGATAATAATACATAAACAACAATCACAATTAATTATTATTAATTACACACAATTTTTATATTTCAAATTGATATGTTGTAATATTATTATTTATAATTCACCTATTTTTTTAAATACATCATCCCTTACATAATTTTTGCCTCTCCTTGAAAAGCCCTCTCGCCTTAAAATTGTTATTACAATTAAACATTTGAATGTTAGACAAATTTAATTGCTATTTTTAAATAATATAATATTCTATTTCTTATTATTATTATAATATTTAAAACTTGACATTATTTTAAAGAGTATCAATTCATTATTATGACAGATCTTAAATTAAATTTTCACGTCTTAAGTCCTTTTTCAAAATTTCCAAAATTTATGAAATTATTTAAAAAAAATGTTTTTATGTGTATACTTAACATCAAAATAGAAAACATAACTAGATTTTGTGAAAATCGGACGTGTTTTTAGCCATTTCCCAGTATATTATAAAATTGATTGCAACATGTTCACTTCAATCATAATTTAAGAAAGAGAAAACTTAGTTGTCATCGCTTAACTATAGCTAATTAATCACATAATAATATCGTTTATACGTTTTGAGTTTTAACAACTGGAAGTATTATTGTTATAAATGACGATGTTTAAAATAGCAAATAACATTGAGGGCAATAAGTTCTCATACAAGTCAATTGCTATAATTACGCAGTTTTAGAATATTCATATGTAAATTGGGATTATCGATAAACGAAAATTTGTTTGAAATAAGTCAATATATTTTGGGTTAAATATAGCATTTTATAAATTTCTAAAATGTTTGGTTTTTTTTAATGTTTTATATGAATAAATTAAATAAAAATGTTAGAATCAAATACACATTTTATTCTAAACTTAGATTTGTAATATCGTAACACTTGTTAAAAAATTTCAAAAATCGATGGTCAATATTTTGTTTTTTTTTATTTAAGTTTTTATTACTAGACATTTGAAAAACTATAAAGAATTTTTTTTTTTTTTAAAGCAAATATTTTAAGTGAAATTATGAATTTTTATTTGACTAAATTTATGACACGAGCAATAAGAGAATTTTTGTATTTAGGAACTGAAAATATTTTTAATATATTAGGTTATACAACGCATTTTCCTACGTCATATACTTACATAAGGTATTTTCTTAAATTCGTAAAAACATACGTATTAAACGTAGACGTTGATTTTTCTAAGCGATTATTTTTGCAGTGTTGCAATTTGAACGAAACGTTTGAAAAGCTCAAAACTTTAACATCTGTAATAAGTATCTCGTCAAGAATAAGGTTTATGATCCAGGAAACTATGAACTTGCATTAACGTATCGTATTCATAAATTTCTCTAAATTCCTTTCATCCAAATATCATGTTTCTTCCAAATAACTTAGACTTTATCGTTACACGCAAGGATGGACTGGCAGAGCATGAAGGAGGTCATACCCGTCTAGGCCCTCTAGAAATTTAGTACTAGGGCCTCAAACTATATTTTTTATTATGGCCTATTAACCTACCTAAAATAGTAAAATACCTAAAAGAATAATTATTATGATGTTTTAAAAGATTTTTAATATTTGTTATCTTCCACATATCACACCGTAGGTAATCGTTGCCAATGTTTTTCATGGATATAACATTACATTTAAACAATCTGAATAAAGAACTATAAGGACATGGGAAGACAATTGAATTGATATTTGAACTAATAAAGGGATTTTTAATTAAATTAGATATTTTTAGTAAAGATAGTGAATCTGGCAAATTTGATTATTTTCCAAAACTAAAAAAAATATTGGACGAAGTAGAAATTAAAAAAAACGAATTGGGGTTTCACTTATGAATTTTAAAATATTATTGGTATTATTAAATAACAGTTTTCACAAAGATTTCATGAATTTAAAAAAATGGAAAAATTAATAAAAATTATTGGCTATCCAAATTTATTTTATATGCAGGATTTCGATAAAGACCTGCCTTATTAAATGCAATTAGATAATTTAGAAATGCAGATTATCGATTTACAATCTAATCCAATTTGTACACAAACATATGAATAAATTCGAAATCGTATCGAAGAATTGGAACGTCATCGATTTTCACAGAATAAGAAAATAGAATGCTTTGTTGAAACCACAATATTAAAAGTTTGGATAGCATTCCAGATACCTTTTATTCAATTTAAAAATTGACAATCTCATTGTAATTATAATTAATATTATTAATATTATTTAATATTTTCTTTTCAACTAACTCTTGCGAAAGTCTCTTCTCTATATTAAATCATGTACATTCAAAGACTAGAAACAGATTAACAGAACAAGATTCGGTAGCATGTATAATATTGCAATTAACAATGAACCAGCGCGATGCAATAAATAAAGTAATATGAAGCAAAAGTTTTATAGCAAAAATAAAGTAATAAAAATAAAATATAAAATAAATATAAAAAAATAAAATCGGATTTTTTTATAATTTCTTTCAATATTTATAACATATGTATTATTAACTTTTATACTTAAGTTTTGTAACATTTCTCTGTGTTCAATAAATATTATTACAAATTATCTTAAATAATAATAAATTGTCTTTATAAAAATAGTTAATGGCACGGGTGAAAAAAATGTGATTAAATTGTATATTATTTGACACATTAATAATATCCTATTTGCCATCCCTGCTACATACAATGTAAAAAAGTGTCATTAAATTATTATCAGTTATCGTATCGCTCCGGCACTGCTGTCAATAACTGAGACGGTTAAAGTTAAAGTGATTTAAGTCAATTTTTTGTTTGAAATTTTTAACGACTTAAGATTGATAAAAAATACACAAGTGTAATATAAAAAGCAATTTATAATCATTCTACCTAACACGGGGATGAACTACAACTTACATTACCATTTCTATCGACAGATATCATTCTCAAATAGTTTATAAAGCACTTAAGTATTGGAACTCCTAAAACTGGAAAACCTGACTGACACCACTTTAAATGCAACTTCTTAAATAATTATTAACGTTATAATAAAATTATTGGAAATTTCGAGGGAAACCACGAAGGTTCCGTAATTTGACGATGGCAATATAATCACAAAACGCTAGGAGCTACAATTAATAACGACAATAATGTCAAATTTTATTTGCTTCCCACAATTGCGGAAAACACAGCCGTTTTGTAAAAAAAATTATTTGTAAATTTTTCTGAAATTTTGTGGGAGAGAGGGTGATTTAAATCCATAAAACCCAGTCTTGCATACGCGCCTGCTGCCTGCGTTGAAGTCTCCGGACGACGAAGAATACACCACGATCTGACGTCCGCGACGTAGATCTGTAATTAACCAAACAATAAAAACGTGTTATTTCCCCCTCTCCGTTTATTTTATCCGTATATTTATATTATTATTTTAACCCAACGATAGACAGGCTTATATATTATATTTTTGCCGCCGAGTTAGCAAGTAGCAATGGTATCGCACCATGTCACGGGACAGTGCTTATTTACCATGCTCACAAATATTAGCAAATATCTCTGGTATTATATATAAATATAATATACAAATATATACTGGTAGAGTTATTAAAATTTTTAGTTACTTATGTATATATGGGAATATCATTATTTCACATTCACTAAATACATCAAGAGCACTTTTTGAAACATCTAGCTTGTTACATTTTTCTTGCCATAAATAAACTTCTACATTTATAACTAAATCACTGTTATTCAAATCATATTGATATGTATCAATAAGTTATTTAATATCTTGACCAGTTGCTGAATTAATTTTATAGCCAGGTAGAATACAACTAAAATTCTGTAATAGGTTATTGTGTTTTAAAAATCGATCATGTATTTGTGATAAAAATTATCCAAGAATAGTACAAAAATAGTTAATCTGTAAAAATCTTCAGCTGTGTTATTTGTTGAAGTAATTAATTCATCTACAAACTTTTTTATGTCCTTGTTAATCATTCAAAATCTGTATCTATATTCAAATCTTGGTTTGATTGTTTTATATTTTGAAGTTCAATACCAAAATCATTAACTACATATACTCTAAATCTTTGTAAAATCTATTGAACATCTCTTGCTACTTTTAATGATTTTACTAAATCAATATTTTCTGTCTGAGGTTGGTGACTGAGAGGCATACTTACAGTAAAATATTTTCCTATGATGTGTGTTGTTATAATAAATTCGGATTGTTCAATAATTATCATAAGTCATTTTGCTTTAGACGATATATCGATATATCCATTCACTTATTTCATCTAATGCTACCAAAATAGCTTTATACAACTCAATGAGTACTAGAATGGCATCATGGCGTTCAACCCCTCTAGTAGGACACATCATTTTTAAACGTTTCTTATTATTTATTGGCAAGAATTTATTAATAGTTTTCTCGAGCACATGTTGACGTTCTAGAGTTCTAAAAGGATACATATTTTTTGAATACTTCCCATAGTGTTCCGTACACTTTTCACAGAACAAGCATTAGAGACTGCTAGATTTAAGCTATATGAAGTACAGTGTACATAGAACACCAGTGGATGATTTTCAAGAATGTGTGCTTTTACACCATTAAAACTACCAATCAATAATGCTACACCATTCTTAACTTCTCTAACTTACTTTCTAACTAATTAACTAACGCTAAATTAATAAACGCTAACTTAATTTGCTTTGCTTAACTTCGTAATTGTTTTATAATAAAAAAATATGTAAAAGTAAAAATATGTTTGTAAGTAAGCTGCAATTAATTAAAAAAGCAGTAAAAGCCAATACTAATTTATTAACTAGGTATTAATATATGTGTAGCATTAATGTATAATAAGTGATAGCTACTAAAGAAAGTAATAAATACTGTAAGAATATGAATATTAAAAATATAGCCATTAATATTCAAATATATATATTATATACTTAACACTTGTACAGTTTTAACTGTGATATGTGTATCTCATTTAAACTATCTATTCTTCATCTTTATTGAACATATTAATGTTTAAATCGTTATAGTATTTTTTAAATAAAAATAATTTATAAACCAGAATTAACAGAATATTCATTTTAATATATTTTAAAGTAGAGTAGGTATATATTAAAATAAATGTATAAAATACTTTGCAACAATATAAAATTATAAAAATATAAAATATAAAATATAAAATAAAGAATATTTTGTTAAAATAAGTCCAATTATTATATTTTGACATGCAATCCACATCATATAAATTAACATTAACATATACCATAAATACACAAATAATTCCATTGGTGTTCTGTAAAAATAAAAATAAAATTTATTCAATAAAAAAATTTATTTAAATTATAAAGAAATTCAATATTATTTTGTAATAATTAAAGATGATTTTAATTGAAATGTAGATATGTGAAAGCTCTTAGGTATATTATCTTAATATTTTTGGATATTGAATCAACAACATAAAAAAGTCTGATGTATCTATTGTTGTGTTAGTATCAGTAGTCATAATTGTCATGATGTGATTATCCAAAAATGTAATAATTAAATTACATTATATAATATATTACATAGTAGACACCTTAACTGATGACGACATGGAAAAGTTACCCTTAGCATTAATTTTAATTTTAAGATTTAATATTTTTTGTGTATTATATAACTGTATTTAGTTTGTAAAGCTTGCATATCACACCATACAATAATATTATAATAATAATAATATTATATTATTAACATTCTTAATATTTTAATATCTACTTACCTTATGATCAACTTTAGGTTTTTAAAATAAAAATGAAGTTATGGATCCGTCACGTTTATCCATATTAAAAATAATAAACATAAAAATAATTAAATAAATCTTAAAACAAAAAAAAAACATTTGTGTAGGTAATACTATCACTGAATTTGATTTAGTTTATAATTTTGGATTACAATTGTATTTATTTTCATAATTTCATTCAGTATTTTTGCGGATGGACCACAGTTTGATGTAGCACTTGATACCCCATAACCTGTGTGCGTGATCTGCCAATACAAATAATTGTATACATACTATTGCAGAGTAAGAATATATTATATTATAGTCAGTACTCTGTATAGTGAATATTTATTGTCATAAGTAATAACTTTTTGCTAATAACTAATAAAAAGTATTAAGTAATGACTCTAAAACAGCTCTTATAACAACTAATAAGTTGTTTTCTGAAGGTCGGCAAAAAAGACAACGGGGGGATATAACCCCTAACCTCCCCACCACCTGAGCATGCCACTGGTGACAATAAAAAATTACAAGTTGTTTTTCTGAAACTGATTTCGAATCCCTACAAGCGTTGTTGTGTTTGAGGTATGATTTAAACGAAACCGAATTTAAAAGGAGAACTGACAGTTTAAGTGCAGTAATATAAAAAAATTAAATATTATAAATATAAAAAATTAGCATTTAAAAAATATTTTTTGTGTTTTTTATTTTGGTACCATGCTGTGCATTGTTTGTACTTACTACTAAAAAAAACTGTCAAATTACATTAAATGAAAACCGATCAGTGATTATGTTGTGATTTAAACAATATTAAACAAAGTCGGCTATCTAGGCTAATATATCTGCAGAGAACTAAGTGTAACTGAAATACTTAAAATGTTTCATTACCGCTATCAACCAATAACTTTTTGTTTTCTTGATTTTTAATCCAATATTATTTTTAACAATTAATACGTTCTTTTCAAATAAAGTTGTACAATTATATTTGTTAAAAAAATGAAAAAGTAGTAAATACTAGCAATCAAGACTATAATATTTAAAAAAAATATATTTTTAATTTAAAAAATAACACACATAATTTAATATAAATAGATACTTTTTTTGAAAAACATTGTTATCAACTAATGCGTAGTTTTTTCACGGTTCTTTTTGTCCGGTATGGTTAGGTCGGTTATCCAGGGCCAATACGTACGTTAGCGGCAACACGTTACCAGACTGATCATAGTCCACCCGGTACAAATGGCGAATACCCTGAGCCGCCAGGAACTGACGCTGTTGTTCGTTGAGCTGGACGTGCATGGGAACAGGACGGTTGTTGCCGTGAAGGTGACGCCATGATTCGTGGAGTTCTTCGAATTCGGCAGGAACCGGTATTGAGGTGGCGACAATAGCGTCATTTTCGTCGAGCGTGGTGGCAACGGTAGTAGTGGTTTGAACTGGTCTATTCTTGAGCAACTGCTTTTGTCGGCCAAACACCGACCTGTCGTTCGCGTCGGCGATCTGCACGCTGGCTTCTTCCAGCGCTTTGAGTTCTGTGGTGCTCAACGACTTCAGCTCGTATGGAAACTGCAATAACTGCAGCTGACTACTATCAGGCAAGTACTTGGACGCGCCCGAACGATTACCGCTCTTCGACCTTTGACCGCCTCTTGCTTTGGGAACAGTGGAAACGGTGGTCACTTGCTGTTGCCGCTGTGTCTGTAACCCAGAAAGGAGCGAGGCAAGAAAATCGTCCGGTTCTATTTCAGACGACTGCTCTTGTTGTTGCTGTTGAATTGGATACTGAGGTTGTTGTAACATGTTGGTTTTCGCCAATTGCTGTGTTCTGCCGGATTTCCGGCCTTCGTGTCTTGACCTTTGATTATCAAGTTTCTTCGGACGGGGAATCAACACCACCTGTTCTTCTTCAGCCGTGTCAGCAGCAGCAGTGGTCGTGGACGTGGAAGAGGCACCGGTCGTAGGACCATCGGAAATTATCGGCCATTGCTGCTGTGGGTAGCGATTCTTCCGCGGGATATGCACGACCGACTCTGTGTCTTCAACCGGTTTGTACATCTGACCGTTCGGTTGGACATAAACCACGTTTTGCAACAGACGGACGCTAAACTGTTCCGGGTGGAGAGGAGCAGACGGATAGTCGACAGTTTGTTGGACGATCGGCTCCACGACGACTTGATTGTTCCTGGGCCTAGAAACGGACCTCTGACCTTTGGGCCTACTGGCTGTCATCGCCGAACCGAATTGAATCTGAGCGTATGAAAATGCTTCTTCGGGATACATCTGTGCAACGTCTTGTCGTTGTGGTAACGTCATGAAATCTTGCTGTTGTGACATGACGTCTTGCTGTTGTGGTACAAGGTCTTGCTGTTGTAGCGCAAAATTTTGTTGTTGAGGTACCAAGTTTTGTTGGCGCACCTGTCCATCTATATCTAAAAACCGTAGTGATTGTGGCTGTTGTGATTGCTGTGGTGATTGTTGACGAGGAACGGACAAAAGTTGGTCTTGAAGTTCAAGTGGAAGCTGTTGAGCAGCAAAAGTAGTCTGGTGTGGTCGGGTCAACGCCGTTTGTTGTTTAGCCAACGTCCGTCTTGCATATTCTTCTTGGAGTTGAACTTGCTGAGTGGCGAACGGCGACAAGGTCGTCGTAGTCATCGGTGGAAATACATCCGATGATAACCTAAATTACGAGTATATGATTTTCATTATTATTATTGTATGTACTTATGACAGTTTTATGAAAGAATAATTTATTTGAATATATATATATATATATTAATTTTTGATACTAATTTACAGTACTTTACCATTCATAATATATTTACATATTTTCTATTAACTATGTTAAAATAGATAACAAATGTTTGCATATAGAAATTTTAAAAAAAATATATGAGCTTAATTATTTGATACATATATTACTGGGACGAGACGAAGCTTTAAAATGTGTTTGGCACGTGATCATAATAGACCAATACCAAACATTTTGTATTCTTACACTGGCGCAAAAATGTCTTGTGCGTTTTGTTTTCTGAACGGCGGTGGTCGCGGTACTACATTACCCGTAGCGTCCGTCTGTTGGATAAAATCGAAATATTCTTGAGAAATCTGTGGTCAAATTATAAGAAAAAAAAAGTATCAATTATCTATTATTATTATCACTAAAACATTTTACTTGTTGTGGATTATAATTTTGATTTTGGAAGTTTGCCTGTCTTTTTATCGCAGTAGGTACATTTTCTGTTGTCACTTCTTCTTCATTGTGATTTTTTCCTGTTGATACTGACAACGCTACTGAAAAAATAGTGTTATATTAGTAATATATAATAACGAATATTTATATTAAATCCTGTTTTTATAATAGTCAATAATAACTAAATATTTATAATTTAAAATTTCATACAGAAACAGTTCAATATTTTAATACATTTTAAATACAGCCAAATAAAACCATCTAAATTTCATAGTGACAGATATTTCATTTTTGGAATGTCTCATACCATAAAAAATAATAATTATTAAATTTTCAAATAACAATATTAGTTATAATTTATAAGTATAAAATATGTAAGCAAATAAATAAAAATCGTTCATTATTTTTCTCAGATCTGAACAAATAAAATACATTTTCCACAAGCACTACCAGTCAATGCATTCAAATTTCAATTTAAAATGTAATTTAAATACTTATTTAATATGAAACGTACAACTATATGAGTAAGTTGTGTATGACAAACATCGAAGATATTTTTAATTTATACACGTGTATATATATATATATATATATTAACACTTTAATTAAAACTCTTCATTAAAATATAACAACGTCTAAATTACCATTGTTAGAGTTGGTAGAGAAGAAATACAAAATAATAGTAATGAAAATATGAACATCGTAGGCAAAACACTTTATTTTACCACCAGCCAGTTTAATAATAAAACGCACTTGTTACATTTCAATATTTTTCAGAAAATTAATCACCTGGAAAACGCTCTAGTCTCACCATTTTAAAATACTACTAAATATTGTTCGGTATAATTTCATAGAAAATCATATATATTGGATGATACTACGCAATAACATTGATGTGACAAAATTAAATTAAACTGAAATTTTTCTGTAAACGCGCGTTTTGTAATTTACCGTAAAAATTTGTGTAATTACATAAATATTTGTGAGTATCATAACCAATGGTCAAAAATTCCATTTTCATTTCCAAAATTTGTTGCTTTAATACTACATATTACATTATAATTTTAAAACGATAGGTTTTTATTTAGAAGTACAAGAAAATACTGAATATTTTTTTTTTTACAAATCTATTTTCTATGTTTCAAAACTAGTATGAAAACGTAATTATTCCTGAAGTATGTTTTTAAAAAAAAGTATATTCATTCTATATTTATTTTGAAGATATAAATTTTATTTACATTACAAGAATACTTTTGTTTCATATAAATAAAAATAAATAAATTTAATAATAATATATATAATATAATAAATAAAATTTTTTATTATATTAAGTTTAGAGTAATTGTACATACGAGATTCAATAATTTTTTTTCTATTTGCTTGTTTGTTTTATTCAATCACAATTAAGACAGTTATAAAAAAATAAGCAACTAGTTATATTAACAAATATCCAATACGGAAACGACATGAAATTGTTAGACGTATAGACATATACTGAAAAGCCCGACGAAATATATATGTGAAGAACGAAACCTCCTGAACTCTACAGATCTGTAGGTATTCTATAGATTTCAAGCACTAGACAGGATGAAAATGTCCTATGACCATTCTTTCACTAAGTTTGATCCATATCAGTCACTGTTCTAATCTGGCCGTCCGATATCAACCGAGAATCACTCGAAGTATACATCAATACTGATGCATGTATATAACATACATGACTGTGAAACGCGCGCTTCATATGTAATATAAGGCATTTCAGATGAATCGGTTTTTGGTAAATTTTCGTTCTGGCCGAAATGATTAGAAAATCCGAACGCGTCATTAAAGTAATTTGTTAATCTACCGTGTAGAACGACACGCCGTTATTAATTAGTCGTCAAATTTAGAGCGCAGTTGGCCAACTGTTTTGTAATATCTTAGCCAACGCGGACGAATTTATCAAATCGTTATAAGTGCTTTTTTATGAACCAGTTTTTTTTCGGTCATTTGCTCTTCGTAGATACGCGTTCAAATTTTTCTTCACTCGTTCTTTCTCTAATACTGTTTACATATATATAAATCGTCAGTCTATTTCGTTTTTTACGCATTCGCGTTCAGCGAAACTAATCGCGTGACAATGACACACAAACGCCGCCGGCGTGACGCGGTAGTACGTAAAATATAATTGAACGAGTCCCAGTTTTTGATTTTATGTAAATATATGATTTTTGTTTTCAATTTAGCCATCGACCGAGAACAAAAAAGGTCTTATATTACATATCAGTTTCAATATTACGAAAAATGAATTTTACATTTCGAAAAAAAATGTTTTGAATTTTCATAGTGTTATTTAGGTATCATTGTAAAATGATATTGAACTCGCCCAATGGCATAATCCACGTATATAGTAAACATTGTTGTAAACTTAAGTTTTATACGATTTTAAGCAGTATTCTATCAGTAAATTGAATAATCAAAAACCTTAAGTAAGTGAAAATACTATTGTAACAATTTATGTAGATATTTATAGATCAAAAATTAAATCATCGATAATTATGTGTTTAAAAATTCACTATGAATTTGTTCAAAACAATCTTTATCAATCTACTACATATTATATATATATATATATATATATATAAATAGAAAATTGTTTATTTTATATATATAGACATTTGTATATATGGTTCGACGTTCAACCTATCAACTCCAAATTTTGCACAGTGTTCTGTAATATTATGATAAAATTAATTGATATACATTTCTTTTGGGAACTTTTGTAAATATCCTTGTTTTTTTTTTATTTTATCAAAATTTGTTTGGTTAAAAATCTATATTTGCATTCGACGGTTTCAGTTCATTCCGAAAAAAATAAATTTTAATGAAAATCCTACGATGAAATGGGAAAAAAAAAAATCTTTATTTAATTATCGGACGGAGCCGAACGAGGCAGCTATACCATTGCATAGTAGTATATAGTGCATTACAATAATACAAACGTACACAGGGACGACGACCTAGTTACTTAGTTCTTCCGCGGGAGATCGTACACTATACAGTTTTTCTTCGAAACAACATTGGACACCGAACAACGATGAAACAAACCAATACACGCGTACGTTCCCTCGTGTCCGCCTTCTGCGCCGTCAAAACGCTCGCGCGTCTATGTATACACGCCGACGATGACGACGGCGGCGGGCGCTGTGTGTGACACTTGACCCGCTCGACATTTCGGCCGGAGACGTTATAAACATAAACACACACTACGCGCGTCTATCGCTATCATTATACACGCGCCCGTTTTTGCCTCGAGAGCTTTTTAGCGTTCGCTCCGGACAAGTGTCCTCGTCATAATAACGTTGTACGTATCGTGTATAGAAACCGGTATGTGCGTATGCGCGTATGTTATATGAAAGCCGTTCCGTTTCTCTGACGGCAATCAAATCTCCCCCGTGCAAGCTACAGACGGGCACGCGTTTGTTTTTAACGATTTATTTAACCCAAGCCGTGCACGACGATGTGTGACGATGGTAACGGCGTTCGTCTTCTCTGCGCGCACGCACACGTACCACGGTTATTTGTCTCTGACGTAAGCTCTTTTTCTTTCCTTTCGAAACGCATATTATTATTACAGTAGTGCATGTATATATATATAGTTTAATCGTTTAGGCTTGTAGCATGTCGTATATAACGTCCTCACACACGAAATTGTCAACCAACGATTTTGAGTTTTTCACGAATAAAATCCACATGTGTTAGCGATATTGTATATATTCAATATAGCATGTTAATCAATTGAAATATAAAAGTGTTACGTTTCTGTAAGAACTGAAAATGTCATTACTGCGCTCGGTTGCCCTGCGAATAATGTTGTTATCTATTTTGTGTGAAAATGTATTCCTTGTTATGATGGTATCATTTCGAGTTAATTCCACGCAAAACGATTGTACGATGAAAATTTCTAAGTATTTTATTTTCCGTAACTTGTTTTCTGCAATTTTAATTATTGAATTTAAGTAAATGAAACTACAACATATAGCAATAAAACGTT
The DNA here is from genome assembly GCA_019022885.1 of Schlechtendalia chinensis. Taxonomy (NCBI): domain Eukaryota; kingdom Metazoa; phylum Arthropoda; class Insecta; order Hemiptera; family Aphididae; genus Schlechtendalia; species Schlechtendalia chinensis. The sequence continues at coordinate 64,136,805 of CM032339.1, forward strand.
AAACAATACATTTTCTTAACCTCTAGAATTCTTTGACTATTTTTATGGTACTCTCAAAAAAAATAATATTACTTTAAAATTTTAAATTAAATCAAATAACATATTTTTGTTGCGAATTTTAACTATTTAAGTCCATAATAACACACGTATTTCAGTTATATCTAATACATTAATTTTGAGGTCTAAATTATGAAAAAAAAAAAACGAAAATAACTATTACAATCATTGAGCAAAAATATAAGTTTTTCGGACACTTATACTAGCAATTTTTGAATCATTGAAAATAATATAATACATAAATATATTATTGAGATGATAATACATAAATGTTAAAGCTTCAAGAAAGTGGCGAGAAAAACAATTTGGAACAAAATAAACTTAAGCTTATTATAAATAATACAAATTATATATACACTATGTATATAGGTCGAATATTATTGATACTTCAAATACTACACAATTATTAAATTTTTTGTATTTTTCAACAACGTTTAAAAAAAGAACTACACAATCACAACCGTACATTAGACATCAAATCCTTTAACAATTATTTTGGAGAATAAAAAAGTAATTATAAAGTAAAAACTATTCAAGAATTTCAAACTGTATATAGTTACTAAATGCATATTTTCAAACTCAAAGTTACACATATAATCTAAAAAACAAACAATTTCAACCAAAATATTATAATAAATTCATAATATACTAATGTTTTTCTATGAACTTTTTGTCAATTCTGTTTTTTTAATGTATTTACTAAATATTCTATTATTATTATTATTATTATTCTCCATATTAAATATAAAACGAAAACAAAATATAAATCTTTTCATCTTACAAAATATTCCTTTTATTCCAAACAAAATAAATAAATGTGTATTGTTATGCCGATTAAATATTCATATTAACTTAATAAATTTATAAGATCTATAATTTGAAAAATCAATTAAATTTATTAAGAGTACAATTTGTTTTAAATATAATTGATAAATGGAAATGATTATATACAAACAGCTATAATCCGAATAATATTATCGAATCTGTAGCTAATTCAGTTACCCAAAATAGTAATTTGTACTCAAATTGTGAAATACTTTCGTTTTTTAACAATATCATATAGATTTGCAGAATACGTGAAACATGACTTCGTGTCTAATTTCTATAATGAACGTGTGTCATTTAGATTGTCTAATAAAAAAAACTGTTTATATGATAAGTTACTATTTAAAATGTGTATATCTACTTCATTGCAAATAAAAATTTTTTTTTAAACATATCTACTATTTCAACATTTAAAAATTGTAATAAACAATATTATCTTTGATTTTTACATTTGAAGAAATAACTTATTATCTTGTTATACTCCCTTTAATCCATGTATAAAAAAAACAAATCATATACAAATATACTTAGTATATATTATTCCAGCAGTATTTTTGTGAATATTACTACGTGTTCACTTCTCCTTCCCCTTCCTCCCCACCAATTAGTTAAAAAATAAATTGTTTTCAAAAAAATAATTAAATGTTTTATTTATTTGTTATTTGAATTAATTTCCATACAAATTACAAAATATGAATACATAGTAACTGTTAAAAAAAAAAATGAGTGTTTTTGCTTTTTTAATTAATAAAACAATGACCATTCAACAAAACTGATTCTCATTCAAAAAAAAATCATATCGACTACATTTCTAATTACATACAGTTCTTAAAAATATTCATGTTTATATGATAAAACTTTGTAATTCAAATAACTTAAATAGAGATAAATAGGTACATTTAAAACTTTTATTCTAACTAAATATTTTAATAAAAATTAATTTCTCCTCGAATTACAAAGAAAAAAAACGTCTATAATTCTTTTTATTATTTTTCATAAAAAAATCAAAAAATGTATACCAACAAAATGAATTATGAACCAGGAAAGTTAAATATTTGTTAAATAAGTTGATGTAGTATTAATTCTAAGGAACTAAATAATTATTAATTCTTCAAAACCACTAAATAACAAAATGTGAAAAAAATTTAATCTAGCTTACTAGCGGATACGACACTCTAACTTCAGTTGATTTCAGAAGATTTAATTTTTGAAGAAGCTTATTTATTCAAAGCAATTCTAAGACGCACAATTGTTCTCCGTAGTTTTAGATATATTTAATCGATTTTTTTGTCTTACCAGTATCTTAAAATAAACGATTTTTATTAAATAAACTCCAGATTATTCGTTTCATTATTATTATTGTTATTATTATCATAATTATTGATGTTGTTCTTATTGTTTTCGACTAGGTGCATGTGGACAGTTTGTTTCAATAATGTTATTTCGGCGATCCCCAGTAAATATAATGTTTCTTGATTGTGAGATACAGAAAACGTACTTGAAAATGGCCTGCTGTCGTCGGCGTTATAAACTATTGTATATTATTTATGAAAATCGCGTGCGGACTTACCTTCATGAAGGACGGCTACAAGCACCAAACAACCATAGTAGGCGTACTGCATGGTTTTAACTATACGTAGTACGTAATGCGCTACGTGTGTACTTTGTTCCGGCCCGTTTGGTTCACGTCGTGGCTGATCACTGCGTCTCGCACGGGACTCTGGAGCTGTCGTCATCAAGACAGCGGTTAAGAGAGCACCAACACGATCTCCAACCTGGCCGCCTATGGGAACATACTAGTCGAAAGATTATTGCATAATCCCGACGCTGGAAACCAGTTACGTTTTTACGCACGAAGTCCAAAATGCGCGGAGGAAAGTGAAAGCCATCGCACGGTGTGCGACTGTACCTACTCCGGTTCTCACGACGACGACGCCGATGGGGTTAATCGGGACGAAAACAAAACACACCGATTGTGATTACACTGACCCCACCCAATCGGCTTTGGTGTTGATACATGTGCACGTGACTAATATTTTATAATGTGGTTCTGTGCGTGCACGCGTGAAGCTAATTTTAATACGCCTTTTTTAGCGAATTAACTATATACTATACAATCTGGCCTAATCTGACTTCGTTAAGAGTGAGTCTTATTAATAAGTGTATATGCCACCTTATTTGAACATTAAAGTTTTTAATGAAAATTTCGAGCATTTTAATAACAAATTACATCCATAACAATAATATTGTTTACATAATTCGCAAGACATTTAGGTCCTATAGTGTAATTTTTCTAAAACTATAAACATTTAATATTAATTATAAATGAATGCCTGCGTTTTGTTATAGTTTATCATTTATAACTATCTAACCTAACCTCACCTAATTTACTCCGACTGTCATCACTTAACACTGTGACAGTCTTCTTTCCAAAAATACTGCAAGAATACATTTGGATAAGTAAATATTTTTCATTGCACAATCGTTGAGTAAGAAGTTTTGACATTTCAACTTCTCGGTAGACACTTAACATTTTCCATGTGAAAAACAATATATTCTTATAAAATGATATGTTCAACTTAGTGATTTAATTAATTTGTTGTAATTCCGAAAGATACTTTCAGAAGAATATTCTAATGTTTGAATTGAAAGTATAAGTCGGGCAGGATTATAGATGTATGCGGTATAAAGACAAATTTTGTTCTGGAAGCTTCCAGAGTTCGAGTTTCCAGAAAACGATTTTATATTAAAAACAATAATTTGTGATCATATTATTCATTAAATCCATTGCCAATATTATTTATTAACAATGATCAGAATAACAAGCAAGTATAATATGTAGCCACATTTTTTTTTTTTTAATTTATATTTTTAATAAAAAGAAAACTCTCATTTACGTTTTTAATCAAGACATTATCCGTGCATTACTTTAGTAATGTATTACTAATAACTTAAGTAATATAATAATTTAGTAAAATACGTCCTCGAACTTGTGTAGACATTAGTACACGTATTAAATATATTTAATACTCACAAATTTAAGATTGAGAACAACTAATAGTGTTAAAATAAATACTAGTGAATGACTGAACGTGTTTGTTGAACGACGTTGTACAATCGATCATTTTCCGAAGAAATACCAAAACGTCGTTGTTCAAACATGGTTTTCAAAGAAATTCGTTAGGTGAATAATTATCGTAATATACGAAAAAATATTTCACGTTACAAACTTCAAAAATCAGTCAAATAACTTTCTCTGCGTCATCGTCAATGTCAAGGTAAGTATATACATTGATACGTTATATAATATATACATGTACCAACGAATTTATTAATTAAGAACAATTGAAATTAGGTTTTGTTCATCGCGTTTCAAATAAAAACACTTATGACGTATACATACAAGGGTCACGACGTAATAATATATGTTGACAGCTATTTAGTTGTTTGTATTTCGGTTTTCTAAAAATTGAATACGAAAATCAATTTTAAATCGAAGGTATCCGTATATTATAATTTACAATATATACTAATATAAACTAATTAAAACGATAAAAAGCGCATAAATATTAAGATCCATAATTTGAATACCTCATAAAAAAATATTTTGTGTAATATCATATTTGTTGGTATGTACAATAAATGTACAAAATATGTCATATATTACATAATTATTAATACTAAAAATATTATAAAAAAAATCGAATTTTGATTATACTATATATTATTTATGGGACACTAAATAAATCAACCGAATTAATTTTCGATTTGAATTAATAAGGAACATGTAAAACGAAAAACGACGTAATCATCAACGTAAATAATAATTTTAGATTCTGAGCAAAAAATATTTTTATATTTATATTTTCCTCTGAAGTATAATTTTACTATAGTTTTCCATTCAATTATTATTTCTTTAATATAATTTATAATATTTTTGCATTTCGATCAAAAATAATTTTAGTTCAGGGACGTGAATTACAGAATTTTTAGTTTAAAAGATCAGCAAGGATAAAATATATTTTCACATCGTTAATGCAAAATTATACATAACTGTTACCTTCAGCATTGATACATTATAGTTAAGTAATAATTGTAAATTAATTAACATATATAAAGTACAAAAATTCTACATTTTATTTTATCTATGATGCAATATTAAATATACACATTTATAAAATTACGTCTTTCATAAATATTTTAGCGTGGGAAATATTCGATTTATTGAATTAAAACAAAAAACTAAATACTAACCTGAGAACCTAATTGATTGCAAAAGTTATTAATTTAAAATTTAAATAGGACGAATAGATGATCAACCTGGACTTAAGTTGACAATAAAAAATAAAAATACGACTATATTATGTACCTAAAGTGCGTATTAAATGTCTTAAATTTAATTAAAAATTTCACTCTTCGGTTTATTGAATTGTCTAAAATCAACATAATTTATAAATAATAAGTTTTATTTAATACTATTCTTTTTCACAACTAGGACTCAGATTGAGTCACCTTTTCTCTTACTTCTTGTGTTCGTTTTTAATTAATGGTTGTGATATTTTAACTAATTAAATAAGAAGAATGCATTTTCATTAGTTAGTTTTATTATAATCCAAAACCTCACTAATGTCACCTGTGTCCAATTTTGTTAATGTAGATTGTAATGAACAACTGCAGTATTTTTAACTCATATTTTCCCTCTACCTTCCATTCTAATCATTATAATAAAATGTCTACGTTTATTTATTTTAATATTTATTGAATTTATAACATTTAAATAATAACTATTATATCGTTTATTTTATAAATAAGTAAAAACTATAGGTAGTTATATAAAGTTGATAACAGTCAAACAATATAACAAATTATTAAAGGAAAAAGTAACCTAATAAATAATGACCTAAAGCTATTCATCAAAGTGTTTAACTATAAACGTTTTGCACACTTTCATAACAGAAGAAATTGTATACGTGATGCCCAAAATGTATTTTAAACTGTTTTTAGTTTAAAATAATATATTTTCTACATACACATCATAGTAAATATTCAAGAACCAGTGGCGGCGTGAACAATTTTTAATTATGAGGCAACTATAAATATTTTGCTACAACTACCATTACCTAAATTGTATCAAACCAACCCATTATGGCATTATCTAATAAGTTAGTTACGTTATACGTCTTTCACGGCTCAATAGCAGATTAGCAGAGTGCAAATGTATAATATGAGTATATGATCAAAATATCATCTTTAGTGATCAATACTCAAGTCTCAAGAGACCAAAGTCAAAAAACCAAAAGGTACCACCACCTAATTGGTCATGAGGCCATGGCCTCATGAAACACTGTATCACGCCGTCACTGATCAAGATACTTTCAACAAATGGAACATTGTAAGGTTAGGCGAGAACAAATGTTTAATTTCACAAATATTTAAATAATTTAAGCTACAATTTAACATGTAAATAAGCTTTAATCTCTTAAATATAATTAACATATTATTTTAATGAACATTTGTCTTATTAGCTAATATTACTCGTAAGTAAAGTTAAAATATGTACAATCAAAATATAATAATTTTCATAGTACACAGTATATTCAATGTGAATCTAATTATATGATATATTTGTAATTATTTGTACATTGCATACATAATTCATATATTATAGACGATAGTTGTAGGTAGGTTAGGTACCTTTAAACAATTTACAGTTAGAACGTAATATAACGGACATTTAGCTCTTAGCAAAATATTGTAATATATATATGCTCCCCCGGAAATAAGTTAAATTTTCACCACTCTTGTTACATATAGATATAAACGAATAGTTGTATTAGTCATATCCACACACTTATAAATATAATGACATGAAAAATTGGAAAACAGTTATGTAGTATTGTGTACAATCTAAGAATTACAGGTAACTCAGTGAAGAGAATGCGAGTGAAATTATCGAGATTCTGTTGTTAGGTAATACGTATATTAAATATAAAAACTTGATTCATACATTCTAACAGATTTTTTTTAATGGCGTGAGATGCCGTTATAGAATAACAAACATACAAACACGTTATACATCAAACTTCTTGGTTTGTAAAAATATTATCTTCCGCAAAGTATTCGATTGAGTCGGAAGTAAAAAGTTCCGCGTGCATTTTTGCAATTTATATCTATGCTTAGAATATATATACATATAATACTCATGTTACGCAGTAACCTCTTAATAGTCTAATCAAAACAACTGAAAAATATTCACACCCACTTTTAAAGCATAGCTCATTTCTTTATTATACAATGAACATAAGATCATATATAGAATGTGTATAAATTAACTACATATTAAAGTGCCAGCACATGATTTTGTTCTCAACCCATACCATTATAAAATGGCACACAAAAACTTTGTGTCACTATTATTTTCCGTGAGAAATTGTAAACATAATCGTAATACAAATATTTAATGATTACATAATTTTAAACATTTACAATTGTCTCTTTCGCATGAACATATTCTATTAAAGAATCAAGTAATATAATAGTATTGTGTATAATATAAATCCAGTTTTATATTTCTAATTATTTAAATCGCGAAAATTAATAGGAAGTATATGAATTTACTATGACTATAAAGAATATTGATAATAATTTATAACTATAATATAAATATATATATATATATATATTATTCTTTAAATAATGAACTTAAATCGATTATTTTCATATAACACATTATTATATAATAGATTACTGTCCGAGGAAAAGTGTTGAGACAAAATAAGTGAACATTTATCTAAATAAAGATAAAAAATTGTTTGCCAAAAATGATCTAAATACAGATAAAACAGACATATACTTAAATCACCTTAGATAAGATAATAGATAAGTGAATTTTATCTAGATAAAATATAAGATAAAAATTATAAATTATTTAAATAATCGTGTTATAAGTTATTGCAAGGCGTATATAATATACAGGTATACATTATTACACACACACACACACACACACACACACACACACACACACACACACACACACAAATATATATATATATATATTTATATACATATACATGTACATATGCGTGTGTGTTCGAATCCCCTGGAAACATTCCCAGGTCATTTTTTCTCATTTATTGCAAAAATACAAAAAAAACTAAGAAGAATTTTAAATATTACACAAATATATAATACTACTTTCGACTTTTAACCATAAGTGAAACTTATTATTTACTAACATAGGAAAAATATGTTTAATTGTAAATAAAATTAAAAGTTTTCTCTATAGAATAGTTAACCACAACTGTTTTCTGCAGTTTTTCCATTCATTAATTCAATTAAATCATTCTTAAGAATGAGAAAAATAAACAATTTATGCATGAGCAATCATTAAGAATTGACTATTCAATTAATTTCCTGATAAAAAATAAAAATTGAAATAAAAAATTAATTACTTTCAACAACAAGATTTAAGTGTTTTAATAATTAAACTTTTACAATGGGCGTAATGTCATATTTATTATCAATTAATTTTTAAATCACACTTAGTGTGGTAAGCCATCAGCTTTATGTTGGATGTTTCCATACATTTGATTTTGATTTGTTCACAGTTTGGTAAATATCAAGTACTAGGTACTATTTTATACATTAAAATATATTAATATAAATATATTTAATTGTAAAGTTCCTTTTAATTGTGATGGCAGCTATGAATCTTGCTTATTGGATATTGCTTTTCGAATAAACCATTCATTTGACATTTTCTTTTTAATTTTGGAATATTATTAATAAATAATTTAGTTTATTTGGGTTTTGCTTTGGGTTATTTTTAGTAAGACAATAATTATTTTTTCACAGACCGTCAAGGACAATAATAATAACGACACTTATAACATTATAATGGGAATAATGTATAAATACGTATTTATACGCATTATTGACGACTGATTTTTATAGAACATAATACATTTATTCACGTAAATTAGTAAACTGGTTAAAAAAATTTTTGAAATATTTTATCTAGTTAATTACAAGAAAGATAATGATTTTTTTTATCTAAGATAACCTTCAGATAAGTAAAAAAAAATTATCTAGATGAGATAAAAGATAAAAAATTATTATCTCGATGAATTATTTAGATAAGTCTCAAAATTCTTGAGGAATAAATTGTTCTTTACATTTGATAATATGAAAAACAATTCATTTCCTTGCAAGCAAATTACATTTTTGAAAATACTACAGAGGTAGATACCAAAACTAAATTAAAAATATCCCAAGAAAATATTCTTGATTTTTAAAAATTTTAAAAATTTTACAAAAATAAAATAAGGAATATGACGTATTTCCAATCGGAACTACGCGGTTTCTCCCAGTTACATACTCAACTTAACATTTTAATAAACGTATAAATATGTATATTTTATATCTATCACATTTTTAGTTGACAACGGTGTTAAAATACACAAAATACATTTTCATTAAGTACACCAAATATCCGTTGACAGAAAAGAATAATTCAAATGTTTAAGTTAAATAAGAAAATATCTGTAACATAGTTAATATTAATTAATTGATTAATATGTACAAAAAATGTATTCGTTGGGTATTTTTTTGTATATATATTATATGATCTACTTATTAAATTTAACATATAAAATTATGTCCAATTACACCTGCAAAAATATAAATTTTTCTGAAAAAATGCATGTGTTTTTTAAAAATGTAATTTATTTTAAATGTATTCATACGATATGAAAATATTGTATCATTTTTTTTCTATGCAAAAATAATATTGTAAAATTGAATAGGTCTTGTGACAAAATAAAAACAGGTATTAGCTAAAATTATGATATGCACACGGTAGAGCTCAGCGCAATTTGGTCTAGACCGGTCTTTTTCGGTCTTTTTATATTATAATTCATAGAGATTCGTTCCGGTCCGGTGCGATTGCTAAAGTTAATAATCATCATTTTCAATAGTCTATTTGAATACATTTAGTCTAGTCTTGTCCGATCCTGATTTAAATTTTTGACGCTAATATGAAAAATGATAATATAATTGTACATTTACATGTCATGTGAGAAAATAAAAAACATAATATTATGTAATTTTTAACTCGTCCGTACAAATCCGTCACAAATCTATATAATTTGATTATTGATGTACTCAGCGACTTGTGGTCGCTGATGGGGTGAGCGTGACTTTAAGTATGAAATACTCCTCTCCCGTCGAATTTAAAAAAAAAAACGAAATAGCTAATCATTTAGCAGCAATCTCCCAATCTTTCTCCTATCGCATGACCGGAAATAATGTTCTACGTGCTTATGAACCATACAGATTGGTAAAAAAAAAAATTATCGTTAATATTAATAATATTATATTATGATTTTTTTGTTTGGATTAGAAAGTAATTTGTGTGTAACCGCACGCACATTACACACATATGATATACAATGCATATCTTTCTAGCTGGAACGATGTTATACACTTTATGCGTATTCGGCTATGGCACTCCCAAAAAACAATAAATTACAACATCAAAAAATGAATGAAATTTAAGAAATTATTTTTCTTGATCTAATTTTAATAATATTTGAATTAGCAATTTAATTATTTGTACATTTAAAAATAAAATAATTTTTCCTTTCCTTTGAATTTTAATATCGTGGGTGCGCTCGCCTTGTTGTTCAAGCTAAAAGCCGCCACTGGATATAATATAAGATAAATAGAAATAAAATTAATTTCTCAAAATTATTTAAATAACAAAGTAATAACTGAAATATTCCCTCATTACTGATCTATAAACAAAACGAGGTATGAACCTGTGCTGACCAACGCGGATGAATTAGCTGTGATTATTTTCAAATGTATTAGTGTGGTCGATTTTGGAAAATAATCATTTATTTTAATATTGAACGTCTTCAAATATTGCCTGGTACTTCATACACCGTTAATATTCACCTTTCTGTAAATAATTATTTTTAATTAAATATTCACTTTTCATACAAGAAATATTATTTAATTATAAATAACTATTTTATAACCTGGGGAGTGCAGTCTGCTGTGTTTTAATAATAAAAATATGGATAAACATAAACTTATTTGAGTTAGTAGTTAATGTATACAAATTAAATCCATATTATACATTCGTATATGCGTAGTTTAAAAATAAAACAATTTTATTAGTTTCTGTTATTGATTAAAGGTTTTATTGAATTTCCAATTATAAAATTACATATTGGAATTTTTTTCTTTTTGACCAACTACCGAAAATCAAGTACACGTAAATATAATATTACGATTAGTATTAATATTCGTATTTTTAATGTTTATGATTGGATGCAATTTAATTATTCGATAATAATTGTTTTATTTAAATAATAGTTTTTAAAACATTTTAATCTATTTTTCAACAGTATTCCTTATGTAATTAAAATATTTTTATTTAATGTTCCGATTTCTAATATGAAGAAAATGCATACTAATTCCTTCATACTGAAGGAAATACATTGGATCATGAACATGTCTTTTGGCGTAAAACATATAATATAGTACATACGTAATACTGAGAAAAAACATAACCACTAAAATGGCTTATGGTACTGAAGTATGAAATATTATTTACAATATGAAAAAGATTGACGTGGCGAGGAAATACTGCACGATACACATTTTATTTTATAAAAATTATTATAATGTATTTTATTATCTGCGTAAAATTCAGAAATAACCATGTCGTTGCCACAACATGGATATTTCCGAAAATCACACAGATAATAAATTTTCAATCCATGAAAGCTTCAATAAACTCATAATGTATTTTATCAAAATAATTCATTAATATCAATTTAAAAACAAATATTTGTACATTTAAAATTTATAATTTAAAATTTTAATTTAGAAAAAGTTCTGTAGTGAACGCGGTTCGATACACACGTATGTTTTCGTTCCTGTGTCCGCCATACTAATTAGTGTGCTTAATTATTATCGAATGCATTTATATATTCTTGTTTTTTTTTTTCGTTTTTTTTTTTTTGTTATTTAAAAATTACCTTCAATCTCAAGATTACGTCGTCCGTTGCGGGGAAAACAAACTATTTTGATTATCAAATTTTGCGTGTAGTGCAGATGATTTCACCAGCACCGCACCGCACGTAGATGTATTAGGACACTATTTATATTTCCACATTTGTTTGGTGCACACCGCATCACAGGGATTCAATTAGGACATAGCGTTAAGTTATTAACAAATTATAGTTTTGCATTGTTGGTTTGCCAGGATTTATGGCACTACCTTTTTTTCTTTATAATGTAAATTTAATTGCACCTTTATTTGAGAGTATATGGCCGGGTTTCATACCAAAAAAAAAAATGTGTTCACTATAATTTCACTACATTCACTGCAAATTTGTTGACTAATGGAAAAATAGCACATTTGGCTTTAAAGCTACCATTAAATATACAGACCAACGAAAATACCGTATGTTATATTTAGAAACACTGAGGAATTGCTAAAGTCCTGCAAATATGTCATATTATTATCTGCAATAAATATACAATGTCCTAAAACATTCATTGGAAAGATTAAATCAAACTCTTAAAAGTTTGAAACGTAATGACAAACTTTTTAGCAGTTCTCTAATTTTATTCTCAGGTAATTTTAGACAAATATTACCAATTATTCCATGTACAACATATGCGGATGAAATCAACGCATGTTTAAAATCATCTATTTTATGGTAACATTATAACTCACAAAAAAAAATGCGTTTTACATAACAAAATTATTTAATACCGTTGAAGTATTCTCTAAACATTTGCTAAATATTAATAATAGAAAAAAAGAGTTTCATGAAAATTCACAATTAATTAAATTGCCTGAAAATTTTTGCGACATTATCTACTTAAAAAGTGCATTAATAGAAAGTGTATTTCTAAATATACGCGTCAATTAAAGTAACCATCAATGGCTCTGTAACGAACGATTTTGAATGCTAAAAATGTCCATGTTGACGAAATCAACTTTACAATACAAGAAACATTGCCTGGGAAATTAATTTCATTTAAATTAATCGATACAGTGACAAATGAAAATGGAATTATAAATTATCCTCTGAATCCTTAAATTTACTCTGTATACCAAGATTTCCACCACATAACTTACGTTTGAAAATTGTTTCACCTATAGTTTTGCTTTGAAACATAAATGCACCAAAACTTTGCAATGAAACGAAATTAGTTATTAAAAAGATTATGGAAAATGTAATTGATGCGACAATATTAAATGGAAAGTTCAGAAGAGACAATGTTTCACTGTCCCACATTCCAATGATATCCAGCGACGCATCAATTCAGTTCAAACGCTTACAATTTCTAATACGTTTCAATACATTTGCGATGACTAGAAATTAGTCGCAAGGATAAACAATGGTCATATGCGGATTAGATCTTGAATATCCATGTTTTTCATATGGACAATTATATGTTGCATACTCGTGTGCTGGAAACACATCAATTATTTTTATTTGGGCACCTGATAGACTTACAAGAAATATTGTTCATGAGCTAGCATTAAAACGATAAAAAAAACATTTTATTAACATTTTTGTTTGTTAACACCTGACGTACATAAAATTTCGTATTCAAATTAATTAAATTATTTTTTTGATATTATAAACTTTTGATAAAAAGTTTATAATATCAAAGAGATATGTATTGTAAACTTATTTTGTATATTATTGACCAACATTATCACACACCCAAGGTCATATCTAGATTTATTTTTCAGAAGAAGTCCGTAATATATTTTATAACTTTTCAGTCTTTATTATACTAAATTTATATTTAACATTTCTTTATTAAATAAGTATTTAAGCAGGACACGTTTGCCAGATCAGTTATATTCTTATATATACTTTTATAAAATATAATGTAATATATTAAAAAAGAAAAACTTTTCCGTTATCGTGAGGCCCAAAATGGTTGAGGCCTCTAGTCAGTCACCTACTCTGCCTAACAGGTAATCAGGTAATTGGTTATTGACAATTATTTTTCTCGTGTAAATTATACGAAATAATAAAAAATCAACAGTTTTACATCCTCTTATTTCCAAAACACTAATATGCTCAAAGATTGCACCCTTCATATATTAGAGGAGTCGAAGATGGTTCTCGGCCAAGCACAAAAATGAACAGATGGATAAATATGGTCGGCATACACCAGAGACCTGGCGCCACCCAACGCGAAAAATCTCGTTGGCAACCCTCGGGATCTAACTGCAAACCTCGTATGCCGAAACGTATGCTTCTACCAACTTCACCACAACTGATCCCTTAAATTATACAAAATAATAACAATCAAAATCCTAACAGTAATAATTGCGAAGAAAGTTAAATTGTTCCTTATCTAATACTTATCATCAGATACTAAATCATGATAAGTATTTGTGAGCATATTGGTATAGAAGAAGTATATTGTTAAATGTCACAAATGACTACCAAAAATTCTTAAAAAAACAATAAATTTCAATTTTTTTTATATTTTTCTATTTCAATATATACTTTTATAGTTTGATTAAACGTATAAGTTAAGGTTTCGAATAAAAAACCTGATGATTGTGTCTGAAGTGTATATAATCTCTATATTATAAGATATATTGTTCTTAATTACAAAGTTCATCTTGATAAAATTGATAATAATATGAATTAAAATGTTAAATTTATATAAATTGTATACAAATATGCAGTAATTGGCAATATTCGCATTATCTAGTTGATGAATTATATAATATTATTATAGTTATTATTATATTATAATATAATATAATTAATATCTGGATTTATTTTTCTTTACACAATATACTCTGAGAAACTCAATACAAATAGAGAAGTTTCATCAAAAACCATAAAAAAACTGTTTTTCAGTCTCTAAAGTTTTAAAAATATTATATTAAGATATGAGAATTAGTATTAAAGCAATTGAAATTTTCGAATAAAAAAATTAACGATTGTACCTTAAAAAACCTCTGTTTATATTAAACATTTAATTTGCTGGGGTACAAGGAAGAAACCTCTACACGGTGTACCCTAGGCAACAGTGGATCTAACAGTCTACTGGCCAATTCTTCCACATCCAGGCTAGCCCAGTAAATGGGCAAATGAATACATCTAGTCGAAACTTACCCTACCATATTTTATTTTTTTATTATTATATTTGATTGTATTATAAATATATAATATAATATATATATATATATATATATATATACATATACGTTAAAGTGTAAACCAGTTATATAAACTAGTCTAGCTTACTAACTTAAAGTTATGTATGAAAGTACAGTATGATGCCTGACAAGAGAAAAAAAAAATGTAATTTGCTTATTTTCTAGAATCAAATAGCAAATTATTTTTATTGTTTTAATTTAAATATATTTAAATAAACAAAAACGTCGTTTTGAGGTTCAGCAATATTAATAAGATAAATCAAAAATAAATATAGTAAAATAAAATATTAATTGGTGATAATTTAATTATAATGATTAATATTCAACTCTTATATATGTATCAATTTTAAATAAAATATAGGAATAAAATACACATTGTACATAGCTACATATATTAAGATAATTGATGATTGATTTTATGAGATTGTGAATAAGTAAATACAGTATAACTAAATAAAGGACCAACGATTATATGGTATTTATGGGCATACTCTGCGGTGTAATACCCTCCGTATATGTGGGTATTCGTCGTATAACCAAATGCCTATTTTTAAGTTTTTGTACTCTTTAAAAAAAAAACATTTAAAAGGTGTAAAAGAATATTTTTGTTGTGTATTTATTATACTCATATAATTGTAAAATTTTGTATATTTATCAAAAAAAACTTATAAACATAAACTCAAAAAGACAAATATATCATTATAAAAATGCATGGGTGTCTTCAAAAATGTTATATGTTTAAAATGTACATATATATATAATAATATTATATAATTTGACTATAAATTGAATACAATAAGATTTAAATGTAGGGGAACATTGAAAAACAAATACCTTTAACTATTTTTTTTTTTATTTATTAATTTATTTATTCATTAGAACTTATTATTAAGAACAAATATTTATTTCTATAAATAAATATAATGTATCCTTATCCCTAAAAAAAAAAACCCCAACTAAACATTTTGTTATTAAAATACAATTTAAAAAGGTGTGTTAAATATACTAACGTTTTGAAGCACAAATGTTTTAAGTACCTACGTGTTATGAATTTATTTTATATTCTATGGTGACTGTTTTACAATTTATGCTTTCATGGGACACAATATGGATTGTATTAAAATGGAGAAATGTCATTAAAGCTAGTTTTTATTTATTTTCAACTGAAGGTCATTCATTTAGGTTAATGATATTTTATGTAGAAATAACATATAACCACACAAGTAGGGTCAATTACAATATTTAAAATCAAAAGCAGTAATAAAAAAACAAAATATATTTTCATTCGAATATAATGAATCACATTGAACAAAAAAAGATTATTCAAATTTTAAAATTAAACAACATCTATAAGATGCATAGGAAGTTCATTTTCAGTTAATATGTAAAATAATATATTTCATTCGTATTATACAATTATAAACGTTGTTTCTCCAATTAAACTTATAGAAAACTAATTTCTCGCTAAAAAAAATTGTATGTATAGCTTTCAAAAATATAATATATTTAAGACGTTTTTTTTCATTTTAATATTGATAAAATATAGTACAATTGTAATGTTCTCATTAAAATACTAAAGTCTACAATTGTTTTAAAAGTTATATCTTCTTTGGGCAATATATTGATATTTTTACAACACGTGTCTTCATTAAAAAAAATTTTTATTCATCTTCTTCTGGAGGTAAATTGTTTAAGTCGAAGATCAGCTTTTTTCGTTTACCTATATTTGATGTAGATTGAGATGGTTGGTTTGAATATAAATTAGGTTCTTCAGTAGGCGGTTGTATATATGCAGGCTGTTGGTTTAAATCGAATAAAAAATGTCCATTTTGACCAACCAGAATTTGATCTGCAGGTGATTCTTTATTGTTGCAATAATCCGACGGGCTTCTAGCGTCGGTGAATTCTACAAAAATATAAAATAAAGCAAATAACAAACTTTCATAATGTCAATAAACTACTCATATAAATATGAAAACTAAGAGGAATAGAAATCATGTATCATTTTGTCACTTTGTTGATGGTAAACCAGTTTCCAAAAATTAAAATACTCTTGAATTTAATACTATTTTACAATATTTATAACTTAATATAGTTTAATTATTCAATAGTATGTAATTAATATAATTAATCATAATTTTAAATACATACTAAACCATTTTCCGACAGTATTTCTTATGTAAATGAAGTATCCATATGCCAAAGCTTTTTTAATACAAATAATTTTATTTTATTTAATCATTGATACAAATATCACATATGTAGTATGTCCGATAAATACGCGAACTGATTATCTACAGCGGTCTATAGGTCAAAGTAAGACATCGTACTATTTTGGGCATACTTTACAACTACTGATAAAGCGACAGTTACTGTCCGACCGTCGAGATTATTATACAAAAAGCACACGTGCAGTTTAAGTGTTTAGGTTTTTTTTGTTTTGTCGAAATGGAAATAGACGGTTTAACCGAGCAACGAGTAATCATCAAATTTTTAGCGAAACTTGAAAAACCCCGCTTCAAATTCATCAAATGTTAAGTATTGTTTATGGAGATGATGCTCTGATGAAAACAGCTCTTTTTAAGTGGATTAAGCGTTTCCAAGAGGGCCGTGAAAACTGCAAAGACGATACGAGACCAGGACGTCCTTCAACCACTTGTAACGACCAAAACATCGAACGTGTGCAGTCTCTCGTGCTCTCCGATCGAAGAATGACAATCCGGATGTTGGTTGATATACTGAGTATTGGAAAATCATATGTGCACACAATTTTGACGGAAAATTTAGTTTTGAAAAAAATTGTGTGTGAAAATTGTCCCAAAGCTTCTAACACAGGACCTAAAGTTGAGGCGAAAAGAGTGCTGCATTGACTGGACAAATTCGACGCACACTCCTAATTTTCTTAAAAGGATTATCACTGGTGACGAGTTATAGTTTTACGAGTACAATCTAAAACTTAAAACTCAGAGCATGGGGTGGAAGTCAAACAATTATCCCCGAACGAAAAAATGTCGTAAAAGCCGGTCAAAAATCAAGATCATGTTAATCGTTTTTATTACTACCGTGGTTATGTGCATCATGAATATCTTCCTGAAGGACAATCTGTAAATGCTATTTTCTATGTGGAAGTGCTTAAGCGCTTACGAGATCATGTGCGACTTGTACGACCAAATTTGCTAGGAGAAGACGGATGGATTCTACATCACGATAATGCGCCAGCTCATTTGTCATTGCTGGTCTTAGAATTTTTGGCCCGAAATTCAATCACAACACTCAACCATCTCCCATATTCTCCTGATTTAGCCCCCTGTGATTTTTTTTTATTCCCAAAATGTAAAATGGTTATGAGGGGGCAGCATTGGGACGATGTAGAAACCATAAAGCGCAAAACGACAAAATAGCTGAGAAGCCTAATTTCTGAAGACTTTGAGGGATGTTTCGAACAATGGAAACGAAGATAGGATAAATGCATTACTACGAACGTATACTGTTTTGAAGGGGATAAAACTGATTTATAATAAATTATGACAAATAAAAGTTTTATTTTAAAAGTTCGCATATTTATTGGACATAATACGTATATTAAACTTGAAATACCCTCATGATATTAATTTGGTTTTAATTGGTATGTCTAAATTATTTTTTTCATTTTTGTAAATTGCGTGTTTTATTATGTCAAATCCAATTTAAAAATGTATTGGATTAAATATTAAATATTAAAAAATATTAAAATATTAAATATTAATAGGATTATTTATTAAATTATATTGTTATTTATTTTCTAATATTTTATAAATTTTCAAGTTAAAAAAATGTAATATATTAATTCATTCAATATAAATTAACTATTTATATCAAGTAACAGTAATATTCCGATTCCTTATAAAAAAAATATATTTTACTTTTCTCCTTATTCTGTACATATTAACAATTCAAACCACACAATGGTTTTTATACACCAGTAAATAAACTGAGGTATTATATTCAGAAGCAGAATAGTTATTTTTTCAAAGCAAAATATTTAAAAAAATATAACTTACGTTTAAATTTTTTACTTGAATCTATTTCATATTTAAGACAAACGAATAAAATATTTTATAGCTATATAGTAAAATATACGTATATTCAAATTGTATTGTATTTGTTTCATTGAAATGTGTTATATTTTAGCCACCACAAACTTTTTTTTAATTTTTATTATCCAAAAATTGGACTGCCGTAAGCAATGTTTCCTGAAGGCGTAACATTACTATTACACTCTCGGCCAGCTGATCGTTATCATCGTTTATTGTTCAAATTACAATATATATAACGTTATTTGTCATCCCATTGCATTCTCAGGTTATGTGATTAACTTATTTGTCATTTAATATTTCTTCATTCTGACTCCATTTTCCCGGCTCGGTTTTTTGGACTAGTCTCCCTGGAGTCAACCTGAAGTCAGCCTCCATAAACTTACGAGAAAGAGTTATGTACTTGATTTTAAAATCGAGTAATGAAATACACATAATATAGTCAGTTCGACACATCTGTACAACGATTTTTTTAGATATTTTATTTTACTCAAATCAAAGTTTTTAATAAATTTTACTTTGAAGTTAACTTTATTAACTTCGTTTAAGTGAAAAACAAATATATTTTAATAAATATTCATTTAAAACTATATAAAGTAATTTTGTCTGACTACACATTTATATTCCAAAAATATAAGACATAATTTGTTATATTTTTACTTATCTTGTTAGGTTTTTAATTTTTTACAGTAATGTTTAAATATTTAGGAAAAGGAACGTATACAATAATTATTATTTATTTACTTTTATTGTAAAATGTTGTTTTTAGAGCATCTAGGGCTGTGCCTTTAAAAAAGATAAGTTATTGTTTTTAATGCAATTAAATATTGATATTTAATTGTAATTCTATAAATAACATTTATTAAAGACATATTTTAACATTATACTTTCCCATTAAAATGTTCTTAATTTGTATTATTGTTTAAAAAAAAGTTACTCTCTGAGAACAATTGTCAGCATATACTATAATGTATAAAAAAATTACTTACTTTTAAAACCAGAAGTTCCCATTTCCTCTAAATATAGTAATCCGATTATTTAAGTAATATTAGAATAATACAAGTTTTTCACATTCATAATATCAACGAGTGTTAAATATAATTTAAGTTGGGAAACAAATTATGTAACATAATATTTTATCAATGATCAAAAATTTTTTTCCAAATAATAAATTTTCAAAATTATGAATATGGCTTGAATAAATAACAAGTAACAACTATATTTTGTTAAATATTATCATAAATATTTCACGCATTGCATACGTAATGATCTTTTAAAAATGTTCTATATTATCAAATATATTACAATATAAATCTAATAAATAAGTAATCTTACTTTGACAATCCTTGGAAATATCACAATTCTTGCCAACTACTCTATAAACTAAAATCATTTACTATGTTATCTTCAATCGAGTTATTTTAATTTAAAAAAAAAAATGTTGAAGTTTTATATAAACGCTCTTTGAGCTGTCTTTAGGAGAGGGCGAATAAGTCCTGAGCCTAACGTATTCAAATTTTAATGGCCTTGAGTTTGAAAAAAAAATTAAAATAATTTTGTCGCCTAATAAAATGCAAAACTTATTTTCTATCCTTACTTTAATACTTTTAGAAATATAATAAGTATAACATGATTAATAATTTCTGTAATTGCAACTAAACAACAACTGTGGATTACAACTGTGTGTTGTATTCTAACACACTAAAAGAGTGTAAAGGTTTTTTTTTATATGAATAATATTAGATGTAAAATGTATGTGTTTTTAATAATATATTAATACCAATAATATATTTAAATTTCAAAATGATTTGGTTTTTAATTATTTAACTATAATGTTATTAGATGGAAACATTTATATAATTTTTATAATACTTCAATAAACAACAAAACTGAGTTATTAAAAATTAATACAAACGATGTATGTTTTCCGAACACCAATCCACTGGATTTTGAAGTAAATCATATTGTATGCTAACTGTAAATCAGACTTTTGTAAATAAATACAATTAATTGTACTATATATCTGTTTATTTCATAATCAGAAAATTAATTATTTGCATACTATTATCACATATTTTATCAAAATCGTCCAATCGTTGATTAACCTAATACTATGTACTATAATTTATTCACAATAATGATACATACTGCTATAAGCTGCATCGTAAAGATGGTCTAGATAACTAAATAAAATCTCTAAAAATAATCATATTTTAATGTTTAGATAATTTTATCTGCACGAGTATACGGTATAATAAATTATTTAACATTTTTAGTAATATCTCATTTTTAACATATAATATATTATTATTTTAATCATTTATTTGAATTTTTAATTAATTATTTAAATTTATAAAAGTAATAATAACATAAAACACAATCGGTATAACTGCAGAAGCTTTTCAATATTATAAAGAAATACCTTTTTTACTCCGAAAGTAATTAGGAAGAGCTAATAAAAATGTATATGTTAAAATATATAGATATATTTTTAGTTTTAAGATATCAATAATGAAACACCAACTAGATAATAATCAAAGTAAATAAATATAGGTATCTTAAATTAACTAGTTAATTTAATGTTCTATTTATAATAATAATTAGGAAGTTGATTTACATGCTATAATAAATTTATAAATATGCTCCAAAAAATAGATGTATAAACACCAAAATTTCTCAAATATATTCTTAAAATTCTATAAAAATTCTTTTTTGATATTTAAAACATCATCATTTGTTCTAGTTAAACATTTGAAATAATATGAAATGCTTGTAACCCATTATTTATTTTATTAAAGTTAAAATTTTATTTTGTATTAACTTCTCAACATTTCCTGGAGTCTCGAAAATTCTTTGTTTTGTATTTGTATTTAAATTTATTAAACTTATTAATAACACATCTTGTTTTTCTACTTTCTATCATAAATCCGAAGTAAAATTATGTACTAAATACATTTCTTAAAGTGGATCTGATTGCATTTATTGTATCATTTCAATTAATTATGCATTATCTTAATTAAATTTAAAATTTGTTTTCAATAATGAATGAAATCCGGACGCAATTTAGATTTTTATTTTATGATAATAGTCAACTTGTGAAGTCAGAAGGTATATTTGAATATATAACTGTATTAAATCATATTATTCTTAAATAATATTTTTTCTAGCTCCAAAAATGACTGAGTTTTTAAAATAGCAAACGTATTATAAAAATTGTGTAGGCTTTTAAACGATGTTTAAGTTGAGAAAATATTGTGTCATAATTATATATAAAAAACATTTATTAGAAAATCTTGCGTGATATTTATCCTACGGCAACCATTTACTTCATCAAAAAATCATCTTGTTATTGTTTGACGTGTTACTTTATTATCTATAGGAATCACTCAAACAATTGATAGACTATTTGCATGTTTAACAATACAATTATAGGAATTTTCTGAAAACTGCATAAAAGAATAAGCGTCAGTTAATCTATCCAGTGCCTACGAAAGGTTTAAATTTTATTACTATAAAAGTTTTGATACTCTGTAAAGGACGTAATAATCTTTCCCAAAAACACAACATAAGTAAAAAATTAATAATTTAATTCATTATTTTGACAATGCCATATGTTTTTCATCTGTTATCTTACTTAATGTAATTATATGATAATAATTTGACCACCTTAATTTTCCTGTCTTTCAATGCACATATTGATGCATGCTTAGCCTCTCAGCGAGTAGAACACACTTCCTGTAAAATTTTAAGTTGAATAGTTTTAGCTATTTCTTGACCAAATGCAATCGACGCCCATATAGCACTGTTGGAACTAAAAAATTGTGATCAAATAATAAGCAACTTCCGTCGACATGACAAAGTACCAAACTAAGGTAATATGTGCAGCAATATATATACAAGGCGTGTTTGGATTTTCTTTGCTAGACTTCTGAATAAACTTTACTCATCACTGAGATACCATCGTAACCCTGACCTCGACAGTTCCGGATGTCTAACTTGAAAGGTTTAAGTACGATAAATACGATTTTTATTGTCATATGCACCATGTTTCGTTAATTCAAAAAAATAAACAAAAAAGATTTTTAATTTCAACAGACTTGTTTTCATAATTTAACACGTTCAACAGTCAGTTGCTGCTATAGCAGTAATTTATTAAATTTATTAAATTGATGTAATTGGTCATAACTGCTGTAGCAGTATTGTAAAAAACGTACAAAACTGGACATTACTGCATTAACGGCACTAAACAAAACTAGAGATAAGACTGGCCTATTATTATGTATATTTATATAATCGGGCACGTAATAATATCACGCAATATATAACATTACGGTTACTGACGCCCTTGTTAACTTTGGGATCGCTAACCTAAATCCGTATAATACGAATTGTGCCGGAGACTTCGGATTTATTTTAATGAGAAATTAAATAATGTTGTTTAATATCTTTTTGTATAATGTGAAAGATAAAATAATCACACACAATAAATAATAAAATAATTCAAAATACAATTAGCAACATAAATTAAATAATACAATATAGAAAAAAATTACCTGACCGGCCAAAGCATAGTACAAAAAAAATAAACATACCCGATTCAAAATGTATAAGGAGTGAAATATTCATCTCCTTCTTGCCCGTATACCACATCGTTTGGGAAAGATCTCTTCCCGAATTTACTCCATCCTTTTTAAATTACAAAAAAGTTCACAGGAAAAAAAATATAAAGAAAATGTATACAATATTAATTTGGTGTTGTTCGCTGAACGTACAGGCTGAAGAGTAGGAGGAAATAAAACTTTTATTGATTCGCCGGGCCGGCATTTACAAATAATCGATATGAAATCGCGTATGAGAAGGGGAGCTATCGGTTGACATTCCGACCGGTTTTGTAGGAACGTCGAATGTCCCATACGCGCAATATATCGATATACTCGTTACGTTACAGAAACCCCCCTTTATAAATATGAACAATTTTTGGTGACATTTATAAATACAAAAGTAATGAGTGAAAAATAAAAAAAACCTATTAATATATATATAATAAAACTATGTTGCTAAACGTTTATCATACGTTTAACCATATTTTCATTTATTTTTATGTTAAATCCCGTAACAACATTCAATATAAGTTTGAAGATATCTTCATTATGGCATCTGATATGCCGTCAATAATTATTTCATTTGAAATTTCATATTGTTCAACCTTACCCAGTTTTTTTTTGAGCATACACGCTTCATTTTTTCATCGTATTGCCTAAGAATATTTCATCTAACTCATCTAATATTCAAAATAAATTTAGTTTATATCGAATCAGATTTCAGTTATTTGTCACATAAAATAACAAAATTTGAAAAACAAGACACGTTATTAATATAGTCTATACATTTAATTGAAAATACAAAACAACGAATTTTCGAGGCTTCATGAAATATTGAAAAGTTAATACAAAATAAAATTACGACTTAATAAAAAGGAGGCTGCAAACATTGCATAGTATTTTAAGTGTTTAACTGTAACAAATGATAAATTTTTAATTATTGAAAAAGACCTAAAACCAACAGACTTGGCACTATTTAAATATCCTCCACTATCTTCGGTAAGTGTCGAAAGAAGTTTTTCGAAATCTAAAATTTGAATAGCAGATAACCGTCGAAACATTTAATAATTTGGAAATTATATTAATTATGCAATTTAATTTCTACTTGTTTAGTAAGCATTATGTCGGGCTTTGGAAATTATATATTAACTGTAAATTATTTTGTTTTGTTTCAGATTAAATCGATGTTGCCAATTACAACAAATTTCAAAATATATTTCAAATTTCAGCGACATTTAAATTATAATATTTGTACTTAAAAAAATGTTAATTGAGTTCATATTATAATATTTTAAGGAATGCATTTACATTTTTAAAGCATATTTAAGAGTATTGGTGCATATACGTATATTTTTTTGAACATATTTCTAAATTTAGATTTATTTAAAATTATTATAACATATAAATCCACTTTATCATAACTTCAATCATAACTGAAAATATATAATATACTAATATATACATATAGACGTGCTGTTAAAATATGAAATTCCATCGGCCATACAAGAACTCACATACCCATAATAACAACTTTTCTCATTTTTAATAATTAGTAGTAAACCGCAGTGATAGAATAACGCTATGGAAATTAAGCATGGCATCGTGTTTATGTACAATTGGAATTCTTCTTCGTTGGATTAACCATGTATACGTGTTGCGTGTGTATTAGGTTTACGTGTTAGTGATATATTATTATTTTAGAAAATGGATCTCATTTGACTTAGTAGATAATGTGACGACACCTATGTGTATAAAATGTCAGCCTAGGAGATCACGTAAGCCGAAAACGTAGACTTAACCACGGACTACCACATGGCTCTGTACTAGCCCCGTCCTTTTTAACCTATATATAATCGACATCCCTCCGACTAGCTGTAAAAAGTTTATATACGCAAATGATACAACACTAGCGGTCCAATTTAATAACCTTAGCAGATGCCAAGAATTATTGACGTCTGGCCTTACCTTTTTAGAAAAGTACCTAACATGGATACTTCAGTCGAACCCTACAAAATCCATTACCTTCAACTTTTCACTTGAATAACCGGATGGCTAACTGCTCAGTAAAGGTCAGTTTTAATAGACAAACACTACAACATCCGATAAAACCCCAAATACCTAGGTATCACATTAAATTGAATGCTGATATACAAGGAGCACATAAGAAAGACATCAGAAAAACTTAAAACCCGGTTTAATATCATCCAAAAACTTGCAAGCATGTGCTGGGGTGCTGACATGAACACACTTTGTATTTCTACAATAGCTCTAACATATTTAGTCGCGGAGTATTGCGCCCTAGCGTGGTTAAACAGTGCTCACACATATAAAATATACGTTAAACTAAATAGTGCTATGCGATTAATCTCAAGAACCATTAAGACTACACGTACATAATGGCCGTCTGTGCTAACTAACAGTCCACCCCCGGACCTTAGAAGACAAGATGCCCTTCTTTAGTGCATGGGCTAACTTCGAACTGAACAAGAATCGTCCAATACAACACGATATAACAAACAGCCGCCCACAAAAAAGATTGAAATCGCACAAACCAGCTTGGCATACAGTGAAACACCTACACAAAACGAACTTCCATTTAATAGAACAGAACACAGGCCATACAACCAGATACTGCACAGATGAGGCTTAGCCGAATCACCTGCATGCGATTGCGGAGCAAATTATCAGTCCATCAGTCACATTATATTAGACTGCCTTATTCGCGCGTTCCAAGGCACCATAAGGATTTCCTGCTGCATAGTACAGAAGCTATCCACTGGATCAAAATATTAGATATAGATCTATAATACCTGAGTCAATAGTATCTCTTATTAATAATACCATTTGATCTACTGGTGTTTCATTTGATATGTTTATCGGTTTTTCAAAAGTAATTTTAAACATAAAGAAAATAGTTTGATTAATTGTGCAAGTTAAGGTTACAAATCGTAAGAACATAATGAATGTGTGTGTAATGTTTGTAAATAAAATCTTTTTAAATAGATAATTAATTATAATAATTGATAATTAATAAATAATTAATTTATCAACATAACATTGAGAATAATATAAATTTAAATTTGAAAATTATATAAAATTGTAACAGAATGCAGTATTGGGTAACAGTCGCATTTGCGAGTTGACGCGGAAATGTTTTTTTTTTCTTTACGTAAATGGTTTGAGAAACCCAATATAAATAAAGACACTTTGTGTAAATAGTGTTCATTAAGCTAGCGAGTTCTTAAATCATTTAAATACTTAAAATTGTCAAACATATTTTTTTTACATTATAAGCCAATTGAAACTATTAAACAGCAGTTTTGACGATTTTATTTATTAATTGAAAAAATTTAATTTTCTAAGTTTTTAATTAAATTCGGTGACTTTTACACAGGTTAACTGCGGTCGAACGACTTTCGCCAAAACTATATAAGGTTTAAATATTATATAAGTATAAATATATATAATAGTATAACCATTTCTTTGCGACATTGTAGTCAACCTTTTTAATATGTGTTGGAGTATTATTAATTTCTTATTTGTTATTTAAAGAAACGTTTAAGTTAAAAATAAAAATATAAAAAATAAAAATAAAAACATCGTCGTATAAGTATAATTCATTCATAGTCAACCGTTTCATAAAATGCTCAATCCATTATTATTTTACGTCACTAAAAATTTGTATATTTTTTATATTAATGATCGAATTACTGAAATTGATCAAATGTAGAGTGCTTTTCAACTTCTTTTCAACTTATAATAATATAATAATATAAATATTATTCTTTGAATGATTTTTTTTTCTATGTTATTTGACTATTTCTAATTATTTTCCAATATATAATTTTATAAGAATTGTCATCGCATTTCTGTACGTTATTAATAATATTAATTTAATTTAATAATATAAACAAATTTAACACTAAACTTGTAGAGACTGAATATTTTTTATTTTTTTAATATTAAAGACTAAATAAAATATAAATTAAAATTAAAATTAAATATTAATTATTTAATAACCTAAATTCAATACCTCAAGATGAAAATAGATAGATATATATCTATAATTGTGTCTCAAATACATGTATTTTAAATTTAAGAATATTTTGTAATTATGTAACTCACCTAACGTATCAAATGCATGTGTAAATGCATCAAATTTAGTATGATGTTCTACGAGATAAATGTACAATTGTTTTTAGAAACTTTAAAGTATATTATTATGTATACCTATAATATATATTAAAAACATTAATAATAGTTGTACAAGTCGGTTAAATATATAAATAAAGCTAAATGTATCAACAATGTATATGTACATGATATACATTTAAAATGTTTATTTTATATGACATGATATTGGTGAAAATAATTGAGGGAGTCACATAACTACCATTAATATAAAATTTAAAAATTGTCAGTAAACTAAAGCAAACTAAACTAAAATATAACCTGTAATATATGTATAATTATATAATAAAGGGTCTATATCTAAAGACAGACCTCAAGGATGCACAGCAAATTTGTTACCACTACATCAACATTTTGCAGTCTATTTATACTTCCCTCATATCTTGTTCTATGACATTTCTCAACAATGTATCTAACGATTTGAGTTTGCCCGCTGTCATAATATAGTGTATCATTCATTCTCCACTCATGTAGGAGATAATTAGATTTACCTGTTCTGATACTATTAAAAGAACTCCATATAACTCTCGGACAGTTGAAACCTGGGTTTCTTAGAGTAGGATTGCTAATTTAAAATACATATAGCTTATAGTTTGTAGAATGATATAAGATAACTGAAATGAAATATTCAATATTACTCTCTTTCGATAACAAACAAATGTTATACATAATACAGCAAGAACGGTATTACTTACTCTCAAATGACCCATCATTGATGAGCTGGTCTAAATGATTATTAAATAAACCATTAAAATGTAATAACATCAATTATGTTTATTACATAAAATAAATGAAATATCAATATTAATTTACTTCATCGTTAGGTGATATAAGGGAAAGAATGAAATTAATACTGCTCTTTATGGAAAATTTAATATGATTTGGTCATTATAAATAATGAGAATATGTTTATATCCTCAGACGTTAATATACATTTTAAAATATATTATCGACTTAAATTCTAAATTAAATTAAAAATGTATTGGTTTTATAAAAAAAAAGCGGTTTTATTGTCTGTGTACATTTTCTTATTTCTAAACATTACGTTCTAATAATAAATTCAATAACAATATCTGTACTTAATTATACACGTTTTTTGATGTTCTTATAATTTCATTAACGTAATATGAAACAACACAAAAATAGCAAAAAAAAACCTTGGTAGGTTAACAACACATTCGTTTTGAACGTCAATTATTTTCGTATCATTAAAAAGCTCGAAATGATATATAAGCTTAGATAAATATATAAATATATGTATGTATTATTTGAATAAATTTTTCATATTCATTAGTTATAATAAACTATTAGCCTCACCCTGAATCGTTTCCCAATTACAATGATTGATCATTGCTTTTAAATTAAAAATAACACACTTACCAAAACAATCTTAGATGAAAGAACAATATAATTTATATATTACAAGTAATTAATGTCTGTATCAATTTCTTTTGCATTTACATTTTTAGTCATGACTGAATAGAGAATATAGCTACGCACATTAGTAACCAAATGATTAATTCACTAAACAATCGGTTTTTATATTTTTTTAATATCATAAAATAATAATCTTCTTAAAACATAATCGATCAATATGAATATTTTATTTAAAATAGAAATATTTAATTAAGAAAATTCTGAAAAAACATACCTAATATCGTCCAATCTATTTAATAAAAAACTATAGATTGATGTTCATGACATAATAAAATTAAGTACAATAATATAATTTTTGTATAGAAGTTATTGTAATATTCCATATACTGTTCTTTTTATTTATATTATACTTACTTGCATCAACATTTTCGAAAATAATTGTAACAATTACAACAATTACAACAATAAACATAAATTTTTTGGAACACATGATTATTTCGTTTTTGTTATAGTTAAACTTATCCAAATATCTACGTTAGATACAATGAGCAACTACATGCAACCTAAAAAATACATAACAATTTAACTCAAGCAAATAATGAATAAATGATATATTACTATTTATTCAGAAATAAAAGCATATTTTGTTGACAAAGTTAAATGTAAAGATTTCATTGAAATTGATTAATATTCAAATATATAACTAGTCAAAATCTTATAATATACTGTATATATATCATGAGTTAGACGAAATCTAATATATTATTACAATTGCTATTATTTTATTACCCAAATGTATTTATTATTTATTAACATTTTTATTGGAGGTTCGAAAATTTAACAAGAGTAACAGTTATGGATACATCGCAAAGATATAAAAATATTTAAAAACCAATGTACATGTTATGACTATTTATATTTGCAGTAAAAATAACTTACTGTACCTTTATTAAGTTTATACTTGAAATATAATCGGCTAATATATATATTTATATACTAGGGTATCCGTTAATTTACAAATATTTTCGGACTAACTTCGTAATGCCCTAAATTGTTTCCTTTTTATAAAGGAATACTTGTCCTAAAATTTCAAACGTTTGTGTTTACTTTAACCCATGCCACCGACCCTCTTAATTTTGAAAATTCGTGTTTTTTTGTAAATTTTACTTATTTTTCTATTTTTTTAACTACACACAATCTACAAAAAAAATAATATATTAAAATTACCATTAAATTATGTTCTATAAAAAAGGTTCTTTATGATTTTTACCCCCTACCCATTTTAAATATACAAAATAACATAAATATAAACAAAATACAAAATAATACGTATTTTTGAAAAACATCATATTCCTTAAAAATGTATATTTCATGTATTGTAAAGCATAATTAACTATTTGGTTATATTAATTATATAAATATATAGTATGAAACTAAGTGTGATAATCATGTACTAAATTATTATTGTTGCTGACTAAATTTCTTTATGAACACAAATGTCAACATGTTACGACAGGTCGCTACAAACACAAAAATTGAAAATGCTCAAAGAAATATTGTTATATATCATTAAATAATCAGTACAGTATTCGAGTTTTCGTGCACATTACATATTGTAACATTATTCCTTCATTAAAAATTAATATTACTCTTTTTTATTATATACTTATACTCTTACTCGCGCATTACTTTTTCTTTAAAATGACTGTGTGCCTTAGAAGTGACGACCGAATTTTTGTAGTTGGTAATATTGAGTCACAAATTCTCGGAGCAATACTACCATCATAACGTCAAGTTTTTCAGGTATTATTTTTTAATACTCGTCGTGTTAAATTATCTGTTCGAGAAGCCGCGAATCTAACCATACAAGAATATATAAGTTTTTTGATTAAGGCTAGAATTCCAACAAGATATGAGTCACATTGCGTCAACAAACTATTAAATTTATATGAGGAATGACGTTCTCTTCAAAAAAATGCAAACAGAGTAGAAAAGGTGTTTCGTGAACGAGAAAATAAATTTGTTAATGAATTAAACAATCTTTTTGATATTGTACTTGTAGACGCAATTGAGAGCATTAAAATAGAGGAAGATAGACAATTTTTAATATAACAACGACAACCTGGTCGACTAGATTCTTTTGGGAACATTGATATCAAAACATCACAGAAGGAAAATCAATCTCGAAAACGAAAAATTGTAGAGGACGAAAGACGATCCCATGCCTCAATTAAAACTATACCAAAAATTAAGCCTAAAAACAGCCGACCTGGAAATGAATTGATTTCAGACATTATAATAAAACGACGTGGAAAAAAAATTTCAAACCGAAAAATTAGTTGATGTTTAGATCGATGCCAATTGAGTGTATGAGACGCCGTATTTGTAATAGAAGCAGTAGCTGAAGTATCAGGACATGATATCGATGATCTAGTTATTAATCGGTCATCAATTTATAAATATCGTAAAATATTATGTAAGAATATTTCAGAATGAATAAAAACTCAGTTTTGTGGAAACATGCCAAATTTTGCTGTCGTCCATTAAGATGGAAAACTATTACCATCTAATAATAATACAAACAATCAAGTAGAAGGTTTACCAATTGTTGTTAAAAGTAAAAATTTGGAACAGTTAATTGCTGTTCCTAAACTCGAACGTTCAACAGGTAAATAACAAGCATTGGCGGTTTGTAATGCGTTACAAGATTGGGGTTTACCAACTATTGTGGAAGCATTATGTTGCGATAATACTGCTTCGAATACGGGACGATTTAATGGTACTTGTGTTCTTATTAAAATGACTTTGGAGAAGAATCCCCTCTAACTTCCTTGTAGGCACCACATTTTTTAGCTTGTCCTACGGACTGTGTTTGATTTAAAAATAAAACAAATTACTACTAGTCCAGATATCCCAATGTTTAAAAAATTTAAAGAAAATTGGAGTACAATTAATCCAAAAAAATGTATAAGTGGATTTATTAACCATAAATATCGGGTTGATCTTGAAGAAAAGAAAGAAGATATTTTAAATTTTTTAAGCTCAAAATTACAGACTAAATAAGTTCGTGATGACTACAGAGAATTACTAGAATTTTATGTTTTGTTTTTGGGTGGTGATGATTTGGCACAAATGTATAGCATAAAGATTCGTCCACCCAGAGCAATTCATCAGACAAGGTGAATGGCGCGTGCTATATATTGTTTAAAAATGTTCGTGTTGTAGGATCAATTTTAATTTTCAAAAATATCCAAAACATCTCTTGGTTATTTATGTGTATTTATTGTTCGTTTGTACATAAAAGTGTGGTTTGAATATATATCAGCAAAAGATACACCGTATAACGATTTACAATTTTTAAGAGATTTAAAATTATATGAAAGTATAGATCAATCAATTTCAAAAGAAGCTTTCGTAAAATTTGCACACCATTTATGATATTTGTCAAAAGAGGCGGTTGGATTTGCTTTTTTTGATGACAATATTCCAGTTGTTGTAAAGGAAAAAATGGTACAAAAATGGTATAAAAATAGTGGAAACATTTCGATATTCATCAAATACAAATTATTCCAAAAGATTTGTTGCCAAAGAAATTGACTATAAATTTATAGGTTTGTCTATTATTTTACCTAATATTGAAAATGAAAATTTAATTTTTTTTAGAATGTTGTTTTTATTAATTTTCAGAAAATGAAATAAATTACTTCGCATCAGATGCCAGTTTAAATATTTTTAACAGGATAAAAACCTATAAAGAATTTTTTGTAAAGAATAATTTGTATTCGCTGGATATCGCGATGTTTCCACCATTTTTATACAATTTTTTCCTTTACAACAACTGGAATATTGTAATCAAAAAAAGCAAATCCAACCGCCTCTTTTGACAAATATCATAAATGGTGTGCAAATTTTACGAAAGCTTCTTTTGAAATTGATTGATCTATACTTTCATATAATTTTAAATCTCTTAAAAATTGTAAATCGTTATACGGTGTATCTTTTGCTGATATATATTCAAACCACACTTTTATGTACAAACGAACAATAAATACACATAAATAACCAAGAGATGTTTTGGATATTTTTGAAAATTAAAATTGATCCTACAACACGAACATTTTTAAACAATATATAGCACGCGCCATTCACCTTGTCTGATGAATTGCTCTGGGTGGACGAATCTTTATGCTATACATTTGTGCCAAATCATCACCACCCAAAAACAAAACATAAAATTCTAGTAATTCTCTGTAGTCATCACGAACTTATTTAGTCTGTAATTTTGAGCTTAAAAAATTTAAAATATCTTCTTTCTTTTCTTCAAGATCAACCCGATATTTATGGTTAATAAATCCACTTATACATTTTTTTGGATTAATTGTACTCCAATTTTCTTTAATATTACTTCTTTAAAACTTCTTTAATATTAGTCGATGAATCGACTATGCGAAAAAACTATGTTCCATTATATTACGAAGATGTGTTATGTAAGATCAGGAAAAAATAGGGAATAGTTCTATTTGGGTATCAATAGACGAAACTATTGATGTCCAAGGACGATATATCGCAAGTGTAGTAATTGGTTTTCTATCTTCCGAAAATTCAACAAAACCGATAGTTTTAACTGTTGAAAATTTAGAAAAGACAAATTTTCAAACAATTTCGAAATTATTCAATGATTCAATGAGTATATTATGGCCTGAAAAAGTATTGTATAACAAAGTGTTATTGTATGTCACAGACGCCGCTCCTTATATGGTAAAATCTGGACATGCGCTTAAGGTATTTTATCCTAAACTTATTCATATTACTTGTATGGCTCATGGGCTTCATAGATTATCAGAAGCTATTAGGGATAAATTCTCAAATGTTGATTTGTTGATATCTAATACAAAAAATTTTTTTTTAAAAGCACCTACTCGGGTACCTAGGTACTTTTAAAGAAAAATGTCCAAACTTAAGTTTACCACCACAACCTATTATTACCCGATGGGGAACGTGGCTAGATGCTGCCTTTTATTATGGTAAAAATTTCGACAAAGTCAAAGAAGTGGTCGATACATTTAACCCAAATGATGCAAAGTCTATTCAAAATGCACAACAATTATTTAATGATAACTCGATCAAAAATGAACTTTCGGTAATTTTATCAAATTTCCAATGCATAACAGACACTATCACGTGCTTAGAAAAATCGGGTGTTAATCTTGGAAAAAGTCTAAAATTGGTTCAAAATGTTGAAAATAAATTGAGTGAAGGAGGACGAGGTATTGAATTTGCTAAAGTTAAACTATCGGAAATATTATCAAAAAATCCCGGATTATCACAAATAAAAAAAATTTCTGGAATTATAAGCGGAGAAATAAGAAACGATGATGAAGACCTTGCAGAGTTGTCACCAGAAGATATTTCTTGTTTCAAATACGCACCCATTGTGTCAGCAGACGTGGAAAGAAGTTTTTCGAAATACAAGGGTATGCTACGTGACAATCATAGAAGTTTTCAATTTGAATAATTTAAAAGCACATTTTGTTACATCATGTTGGTACTCATTCAATAATTAATACACTTTTTTATGCTAGACCTAAACACATTTTAAATACTTATATTTAAATTGTATTTTTTTTTCGCTTTATACAATATTTTTAATTTTTTTTAAATGTTTGGTTTTTAACACACAATAATTTTTTTTTCACTTAATACAATATGTTTTAATTTTTTTTAAATATTTGGTTTTTTAACACACAATAAATTTTTTTTGCATATTTTTGAATTTTTGAGTGCATAAATATGTGCATATTTAACAATAATTTTTGCATAAAAATCCGGGCCTTAGTAATGAGGAAGAGGGTAGAACAACAGTGAAGACCTGATTATGATAGCGGCTCCCGCATGTGCTGTGCCATCTGGGTGATTAGTTCTGAAAATTTGAAATCCAGGTAGATTAAAATGTGTGGAGTTGGTAAAGTGAGTTTTAGAGATAAGTGAGACGTCAATTCTATTATTTTGAAGCGTGGCTAAAATTTCATTTTTGTGGTTTGCTAAGCCGTTCGAATTCCAAGTTAGGATGAGGAGAGAATTTGATGTAGCAATATTAGTTAACATTATTGATTTTGATGAGATTTGAAAGAACAGTGGTAAGGAGGGCTATAAGAGGACTTAAGATGGATTTGAATTCATCAAGAAACTTAAGGAATGAGTTTTCGTTGTTGTTAACAGGTATATAATTTGGTTTAGATGATTGGTGACCCTCAGTTACATTTGCATACGACATTGGTTTTGTCGAATATTCAGAGGCTGGCTGTTTACGGTGATGTTCGGTATTAATGGTGAAGTTGGATGGGGCTGGTTATTGATGTTTTTTTGCTTGGGATGTTGTTGTGTTTGCGACTTAGTTGCCTGTAAATCGTACATCCTTTGTAGTTGACTGGATGCGCTCCTTCACAGTGAGCACATTTTGCTGGATGTTCTGGTGATTTTGTGCAAGAAGGGTGATTTCCCACACATTTGACACACATAGGGTGATACGCGCAATAAGATCGGGTGTGATCATAACTTTGGCAGTTTGGCACTGTGATATTTATCGCTTTTTGTAGGGTTCTTCTACCAAAGTAGAAGTATCTTCGTGTGTAGAAGAGAGATTGTGGAGAAAATATCACGAGAGCTTCAGCTTCAGCTTTCTTATAATGCTGAAACGATATCAGCCTTTAGGGTAGGGAGGGATGAAGGTTCCTAATAACAACTCTTATAGGTTTATCAGATTGTAGCTGATAGGTATGGTACTGAGCGTTGTTTTCTTTTAAGTATTGGATTATTTTCCTGTAGTTGTCAGGGGTGTTTGTCTAGATTTTGAGATGAGTAAAAGTTCATTTGCAGGAGAAACTGTCTGGGCCAGTAATATCCTTGAGGTGGTTACGTAGCTCAATGTAGTCAAGGACGCCTTTAATAAATATAGGTGGAGGTAAAATGCTTTTTAATGTATCATTAGTGGTATTTAGTTGTCCTTGATTTTAAGTCTTTGTTGAGTCGTCAATATTGATAATATTGTCGACGATAACATAGTCATCCGTGGAATGAAGGGAAAACCGGTTTGGCTTAAAGAAGAGTTTTGTTTTCTTTGAATTTACGATTGTTGGTGATTGTGACGGCGAAGATGATGACGATAAAGAACGTTTATTTTCGTTGTTACCATTATTATTTTGTTTCTTGATGGAGATAATTTTATAATTCACGATTTCAATCGGGGAAACAGTTTTATTCGACATAATGCCAATATTATGTTATCTATAGTACAAAGGTGGACGAGGCGATCGCCGACGCCACCGTTTAATTAACAAGTTTTCTTACCAACTAAATAAAATGTCTGGATTTTTTGTGTTTCGAAGAAAATTGTTCTACTCAGGGGTATAAAAAAATTGTACACGAATAGGTGGTAGTTAGCCGGTTATTTTTAGTATACATTTCGACTGGTGGAATGGTTATAAAAGAGCAAAAACAATAAAATGAATCGGATCAACGAAGCACAAGCGCACGTGATGACTGTTGTAGAACGACTTGCCATAGATTATAATTTTTTTTAATTGTAAAAAGATTTGGACCTTTTTTAGAGGATATATGATGAGAATAAACTTTTTAAACTTATATTAGCTACCGTGTTATTGTTATGTAATCGGGTAAATACTAATATATGTGTTTATGCAGGGTTGTAGTTTTTAGACCCGGCCACCGGTTTCTTCGGGTGTGTAAATGTTTAATAAAATAATATAATAATATATAATTTTAGTTATATCTGTATTGTTACTAATATACGATAATAATTTAACAACTAATATACATAACTTATAACAATACAAACAAATTAAGATAATAAAATTCGTAATAATTCAATATACAACTCACAATATTTGGTGTGCAAAGTTTTGGCCAGAGCTGCATACCTAGCCTCCATAATACAAAAAACAAACTGTATAGCTACGTATGGATACGGCTGTATGTTCAATATAAAAAATTATAATGTTATTGTAAAACAGTTTACGGACGCGTATGTATAGGCAACGAGATTGTACATCGAAAAAACAACAAAACTTTAAGGCATGTACACACTAGCGTAACAAAACGGCGAACAAGTAGGTAACGCATAGCGTCCGTCAAACTGTTACAATAAATACAATAGAATTTTAAACCTGTAGCGTGTATCTGTAGTATTTAACATTTTAATTTTTCCACTTTAAATTTAAATGAAAATTTCAGTGCTACTTACACAGTGTCAGAGTATAGACCAAACCATGAACCTACAAATAACTGCTGCTGCGTATAATTATGTTCATCTCATTCAGGAAAATAATAGCAAACGACGAACACAATGGTGGACAACGTATTTATATACTCGATGGACAGAAGTTAGAGGAAATACTCTATTAAACGATTTTATTTTATTTAATATTTAATATTTAATTATTGAAGTTTCGAGCGATAAAACAATTAAACAACCTATATAGCTTCATGGATCGTGATCATTTAGTGAATATACATTGAGATAATAATCGAATTTGTCTTAAACGATTTGAATCGTTACTATCATGTTTCACAACAGTTCGTCGTGACTCATAAATCGTGATTAAACAAAAGTCGATACAACCTCTAGTAGTTATAATCTGATAATGCCAAGTTAAATTAAAAATCAGCATTAAAATTTATATTGAGTATATTGAAATATGTTTTCAAAAGAAATAACTACTAAACTTAATGTATTGGCGTAACAATACAAATAACAAAGCAACGCTAAACTACACTCCATAAAACTCAAACACTATTGCGATATTATAAAACATAATAAATGAGTACACGTCGAAGGTCTTTGAATCAAAATTTTTATTCAAACAACATAACTTGTAGTAAAATAAAAACTATGTTTTTACTCGCAAAATATTGAATCTTATCTAAAAAGTTCAAGGTTTTAGTAATTTTTAAGTATCCTCAAGAATGCTTTTATAACTATAAATTGTATAAATCAAGTTGTTCCAAACATTTCATGCAGTTTTAGTATGCAGTTTTATAGTAGTGTATTTTGTATTTATTGAAATGTAAAAAACCGTCAGCAATAGTAGAAATATAAAGATAAAATATGTTAGCCAAATTTGATTTAAAACAATTTTAAAACTGTAGGAAAAAACCATATAATACTATACGAATTCCCATTTAAACAAAATAATTTTAACTGGAAATATGACTGAAATATTGTGAAATTTGAAACCAATAATAAAATATTATAAGAATATATGCAATATAAAGGCAACTATAGTTCATAGAGTCATTATATACACGACATTTTTATTTATTCTGTATGACCATCAAATAAAAGATTATTATTAAATAAAGTTATTAAGATACTATTAAATTATAATTTATCAATAACAAATCATTGATTTGTCTTATTATAAAATAAATTACTAATAAATAAAATTTCGATGATTTTATGTAATGTACTTCTGATATCAATTTATAGATCAAACTGCATATTGACTGTTTACACGCACAAATTTTCTTGTGGCAACAAAATAAACGCTTTAGGAGAAAATTGTTCGATGCGAAACTAAAAGGTACAAAAAAAGGAAACTAACAAAAATATAATACTTTTAAGTTCAGTACAAGAGAAAATTGGACTATATTTAACAAATTAATAATAAAACTCAATGAAACAACGAATAAATGATCTTTAAAGGAAAAGGATTCAGTGGATATTAAATATAATAGGTACATAAAATTCTATACAAAATTATTTACTAATAAAATTATTACACAATAACAAATACATAAGTGTAAGAATCAAAAAACTAAATCTGATCCTCGAACAACAAAGTTTTCTCGCGCAAAACGCCACTAAGAGTTTTCTTGAGCGAAATTCAAATAATAATTTTATGTAAAAAAAATAATGAAATGGTATAAATTTCGCGACAGCGAATTACAAAAACAAATATCTGCGACGATAATACCGACAGTACTCGTCTTAAAATATCAATATTAATAATATTAATAATAATGATGATACGAGGCGTATATAGTTTCTTAATTATAACAGGGTAACGTATCGATAGGAAAATAACGCCACACAAAAGTATAATAATTTATTTATAATAATACGAGTAGCAATCATAATATGTAAAATTCAACAAAAAAGAAATGTGCCTTGATTACTGTAACGCGAACATTGACATTCACACAAGAATACAGGACATTATAAATACGATAACGGCAATTATAGTATGATATTTAAATAAAGTTTTTTGTTGTATTCAAAAATGTCTATTTATTTATTATTTCTAATTATATGAATTACAAGCTAATATGTCCAGCTTTAACTATGTGTATTTTTTTCGTATTTTTAATATTATTTTTTTAGAATTAAAGTTGACAGTAATTATGTGCAAAACAGTTTTTGTCTAGTCAGTCTTATGCTTTTTTTATAATACCTCCTTGTATACAATGTTTTTGGTTCTTTCTTCAGACTGCAGTATTACCAAACTGTCAAAAGAGCTTAAACGCAAACAAGCAACATACAATTGGCCATAGGAGAAACTCTCATTCCTTAAATCCACTCCTATCACTTTCAAAGACCGCCCTGGCGCTTTGTTAATTGTCATGGCGAAATAGACCTTGACGGGAAACTAGCTGTTTGAATTGAAAGTGGTAGTCAGATGGAATCAAAGGTATTCTTAATAGAAAACTGTTTCTCCCATACCACAGCATGCAAAGATAGTTGCTTCAATTACATTTTTATGTAAGACGTTAATCTGAAGTCGTCTAAACAAAATTTTGCCGATATGAGGTTACGCAAAAGCATTATTTTAAAACATAGATTATGAGGTGGAATCCCTGGTGGATTTAAAGGAATAATATATAGATATATTAATATATATATAAATGAATTGGTGTCTGTATGTTATCGATGCCTGGCCAAACCGCTGGATGGATTTTAATAGGGTTTTTTCCTACGTACTCAGCGTGAACCCGGGATAGTTTTTGTCTCTTAAAAGTTTTCAAAACCCAACTCCTTAAAGGTCTCAAAACCCGGCACCGGTAAACCGGTAATCCTTCGCAACTAACGAGTTGTTTACCTTTCGCCGTAACTAAGGGTGTGACGTCAGATAGTTTCCAAGGACAACTGTCATATGTTTTTTATAAAGATTCTGGGGTGGTTTTTTATTAGTTTGTCATTAGAAAATACAATTTCTCAGTTTTCGTAGGTAATTAGTAATGTTGAGCCTTGCAAATGTGTAGGTAGTTTGTGTGTAGTAGCAATGTTAATGTAGCATTTATCGACCTTTATCGTCAACGTTTTAGCGTCGTACGTGAGAATTACATGCCAACTTTCAAAATCCAAGGGCAAACCGTGCTTCTACATATGTCAGATCGTTGGAAAAAATACAAAGATGACATGAGTGAAGACATCCTACGTCGTTTGCAAGCAACAAATATCAACTTGTAATTCACACCAAACGTTAATGAGGCGTTACTTTTGATCGAGGATGTATGTTTGGCAATCGCTAACAAAGGATTGGTGCGATTAGAAATGTGTGCACCAATCCGACCTATTAATACCGCATATGATCATGATTTGTAACGTGAAACACAATTTGATATCCATGACTTGGGTAAATTTGTTGAATGTATCCATAACAAAAAAGCTTTAGAAGCGCTTCATCGTACACTGCAAGATTTGAGGGGTAATAGACAGCCTTTTGGTGGGACCACTCATTCTATTGTCAGGAGATTTTCGACAAACTCTGCCAGTGATACTACGTTCAACACCCGCTGATGAACTTAATGGATGTCTCAAATCTTCAGTTCTATGGTGACATGTCAACAAATTGACTTTGAAAAACAATATGCGTGTTCATTTACAAAATGATGCATTCGCCTAACGTTTCGCAAAACAATTGCTGGATATTGGGAATGGGAAGTAAGCAATGGACTATTCTACACAATGTATTACATTGCTAACAAACTTTTGTAAGATGACATCTACCAAACACGAATTAATTCAAAACGTTTTCCCAAACATCGCGCGAAAATTTAAAAATCATCAGTGGCA
Source organism: Schlechtendalia chinensis (assembly GCA_019022885.1). Lineage (NCBI taxonomy): Eukaryota > Metazoa > Arthropoda > Insecta > Hemiptera > Aphididae > Schlechtendalia > Schlechtendalia chinensis. Next base: position 64,178,244 of record CM032339.1, read on the forward strand.
GAAATATAAATATACAAATTTACATTTGCCCCTTGCAACGCACGGGTATTCAGCTAGTTATATATAATATATACATAGAAATTAGATTATTTATTAGTGATAAACTAGAAATGTCTATGGACTTTGATATAATATAGTATGAAGATGAACGCCATAGAATTGCCTTATAATCCGTGTCCGATATGATAGATTGATAAAATACAAAATACCACAAAAACATAGGATATAAGTGCTTTTTGATGATTCCAAATTATAATCAGTATTGAATTAATAAACATTGATTTTGCATTCATCAAATATATTTTTAAAAAAATAATTTTTAGTATATAAGTACAGTAAATGAGGAGAGCTCGGGCCCGGTGTGCCCCCCTTAAATACGCCATTGATAATATACTTATTAATAATGTCACTTAATAGTAATTTGTGTATGACTATACAACGTAAGATATTATTACGAACTATTTTTATTTTTTCATAAATAAATATAAACAATTTTTATTTATTTTATATTCTTCGATAAACTTTTAGCATAACAAAGCTGGGTTAGAAGGAACGGGTTTTGGCATTCACAAAGAAATACCTTTTAACCTAATACCGACAAATTTTTATATCATAATTAACTTGACTTAAACATGTTAAAATTAAAATTATTAACTTTTAAAACTTTGCTTTTCAAAATATAATAAGATGTTCCTATTTTTGTAACTGATATTTTTTTTTACCGAAAATGTAAGTAGAAAGTTAATGGTTGCATGTGAAAGATTTCTATTTATACTATATTGCATTAAATCGACCGCGACGTTTAAAATCTCCTGTAAGTCGTTCAAATCCTTTTCGAAATGGTCGACATCCGATTCTACACGTACGTTTCCCCGAGTGATTTGTCCATCTCCGTCGTCCAACACCATATTATTATCTTCGTTCACCCTGGTATGATTTTATTCAATTATTACAATTATCAACACAATCTATTATATGCGAACAATGGAGTGAATATTTATTACACTGTATATACCTTATTGTAACATCGCTCGAATCCCCTCAAAAATCAATAATGTTCGCCGGCGATTCGATAGACAGCTCTAATACGACATCGAGTCTATTTATTTGACGGATTTACTTTTCTACGTAGAGTTTAATTACGCATCAACAATTATTATCCCTTTTGAAGAGAAAGAAAAATAATCTTATAACGTTAATTATACTAAAATCTGTACACACCACGATTTTTTAATATTCAAATGGAATAGGAATAATAATATATATATATTTAAATAAATAAATTCATTAACAAATAAATAAATATATATATATATACATATAAATGTACACATAAATATACAAAAAAGTCAATGAGTATTACGTTGATTAAAAAAATATATATAAAAGTATAAAATATAAAAATATAATGTTGTATATATATGTTTGTTACTATCGGTTGCGACAAAATGTCATCATCAGGTTTAATGCAAATAAAATACAACAACTGAGAAATAAATTAAAAGTAAAATTAATTAGAAAAAATTGCATAGAGAAATTAGCTTGAAATTACATATATAATTTTATATTTTAATATATTTTATGTTTCATAAATTTTATATTTTCTTTTTTCTTTAATCAACATAATACTCATTGTCTTTTTTGTATATATATGTATACATATATATAAATATTTATTTATTTTAATATACATATTTTTATTTTATTTACGAGTATTAATTTATAATTTTTATTTTATTTCTATTCGTTAATTCTTTTATTTCTCTTCTTTTTTTATTTTTTTATTTTTAATTTTTTTTTTTTTTTTGCATATATTTTTTACTCTTTATTTTATTTTCTCTTTTATTTTCACTACTTTATTAAGAATATAAATGATTGAATAAACACATTTATCCATTGGGTATACTCTTTAACAGTTTGATGTAAGCAATTCATGTTATTATAGTCATAACAACTTAAATCCAATGGAAACGAATGTATGCATAAAATAATTTTTATCGATAATTTTTTTTAAATAATTTGTCAGTTTGGTTATCAATTTTTCTCATGAAGTCAATCTACAAAAATTTGTGATCTAGGTCCGAAAATAGTAAAAGAGACCCAGCACGATGGTAAATTTTCCCATGCACTTTGAATGTGGCATGTAATTTTTTCGCACGAATTTGTCGCACCAAATAATGTCATTTGGAAACAAATTACATTTTCGTATGTTGGAGAAGAAATGATTTGATAGGCTAGTATCACCTGATAACAACGTTGATAATGGTTTAGGTGGTGAATGTAATCAGACAATTTTACTTTTCCACCCACGCAACACATTTCTAGCGCTTCAATCTTAAATTCAAGGGCATCGCAATATTTGCACATTTTATTCATTTTTTCAATCACAACACTTTGATGAAGACTGAAGTTATAATGAACATCATAGTGGAATGCAGCAAAATTGATTTCTGCGTGTAATTATCTCATGAATCGTGCAGTACCTACTCGATCGATTTTCCATCTTTCATCGCGTTTCTGTTCCGTTTCAGACAAACAAACTTGAGAAATACGAACTCGATTAGTTTCCAATCTTTGTTTCAATTAATCTAAGATAATAACTCACTTTGAATTCATCTATATAAGATAAAAGATCAAAAAAAAATTATCTAGATAATATACAACACTGATTATGAATAATAACGTAATTATTATTGTTTTAAAATATATTTATAAGTAATTTTCGCAATATAAAAAAGTATAACTATTTTATTCCCACAATTAAATGAAAATTCTATATTTCGTGTTTTTTATTTTTATTTTTTCTGAAATAATGATTAGTGAGCTTAATATAATTTAAAATTAAAATAAAATACAATATTTTTATATAACTATTTATTTATTTGTTTTAATTATGTTGGATGTGAAAATAATTATCTAAATATATATATATATATACTAAAAATATTTTTAATGCATAAAAATCAAACCTAAATATTATTTTCTAAAATATAGTTTATGATTTCTTAAAATTAATTTTTGTATAATTTATTGTCATCGTCATTAAAACAGTACTATTTTATACCTTTATTTTAATTTGGTTTTTAATCGTAAATAATATTATTTGTAATGACTTTAGATTTACTTTTTAAAAATGTAATAAGACGCAACAAAAATAATTTTTAGAATTTTCATTGCTAAATGAGCAGTGGTATACACCACTTAGTATACACTAACCACCATAATTTTACTCTAAAAAAGCAGTGATAAATATAGCAACTACCAAATAAGCTACCAAACCCCCAAACGAATGGCAGTTTTTAAAAAATTATATTTTTACTTCTCATGTATATAATTTAAGAGAAATACCAAATGGCGACGCAAAATTTGAAAATTTAATTATGCCCTTTAAAGGGTTAAGTAAATACACTTTAAGTATAGTAAAAATAATATATTAAATATCCATGTAAAATTAAGTATAATAAAAAATAATTATTAAATGTATATGTTCTTATGTGCCTACTTATGCAGTCTGAAATATAAAAGAAATATTAAAATATTGGTTATGATAACATGAGATGTTTTGTTAAAAAAAAAAAATTATTCAATAGATAATTGGTTAGGGGGTCCGCAGTTTGGAAAAGTCTTTTATTATAAATATACAACTACAAAAGATTAAGAAACGCTGGTTTAGACTACAAAATTCAAAATAAAATTACAAATATTATTGAGAATGAAATTAAAAAAAAATATAGAAATGTTATCCCGAGTTGAATTTTTAACTAACAAGTGACAAGACGACTAATCGTCCGATTTCTCCCATTATCTATGAACATTTGTCAGATTGGCAAACATTCGTAAATAGTAAGTATACGCAATTTCTAAGGGGAATGCAAATTCGCGTTACCTAACAATGTAAATAATATACAATGTAAAATATTACAACTATACCGTTGTCCATTTCTACAACATAACATTTTCAAATGAAATAATTGAATAAAACATGAAATCGAAGTCGGAGTGGTACGTAGTATGGAAAGAGCTTTGGAACTCGCTCTTTGAGTTCAAAAACGGGTATTTGAATTTTGTTAACGATTTTTTCGACCGTATAAAAAATGTACAGATTGTGAAGTGGACAACGTCCGTTTATCGCGTATAAGCGTAGGTGATTTATGACCTAGATAATGCCAATCCAATATAGCTTCAGACTAGATGTCTGAATTTTTTGACAAAATGATATCGTCGCGTTTCCGTACCTTCATTAATCGCATTTACGACGACGGCGTGATTCGCATGAACAATACAATGGACCCCAAAAGCAATACGACCACTACGTTAATTTGCTACGTGACCCGAACGCTGATATAGTGCCGTGGTTAAATAATTATCACGATTTTGGATTTCACTCCGGGTCATGTTCTAACCCTTGCTGAATTTATTACAGTTGGCACGAACACCGTTGGCTGTGACGACTAAGTTAAACGCATTTCGACTCTTAAAATGTGTGTTATTGAATTATTTATTTATTCTATTTTTTTAAGTGGTCTGTCTATCACACAGTTCACGAAATTCGGCAATAGTATAATATATCATAGCATGAGGTCTTGTCAATGAATGGTTAAGTTTTAAGAAGTCGCCAACAATTTTTAATTAAATATAGAAAGCCGTCACCATTGACCACCGCAATTGACAGTATGTTGATAGGTATCCAAAAATACCTTAGATATGCATTTTTAATTCATTTCTATCTTGTATTTTTGAATATTTTTCAAAATTATCTAATAGACACTTTATATACTATTTTATACTTTATATATCTTGTAACTTTTTTGATGTTGAAACGCATAAAACATTTATTTAATATCAAGCACAATATTCGATACGGAAGAAAGTTTCTTCCGTGATATACCAGATTTTAATATTGTAACACTAATCTCCTTTAAAAGGAATACATTATTTTTAAAACAATTCTAATTATTATTATTATTATTATTATTATTATTATTATTATTACTATTAATTTCAATACGTACAAAATAATTGTGATTAACCCTTTCTCTTTGTGAAATGGTGAACGTTTACAAGTTCCATCACACCAATTTCAACTCTACGACGATTAACAATAAATATAGGTGCGCGTTTGGTTTTAGCTGCGTTTTAGGTCGTGAGCTTTTGCGATAATGTGAAATCAACGATATTTATTATTTATTGCCTATGACGCTTGTACGATCGCGTCGTATAACACGTAACAATTAATAATATGAGGTAAACGGACGTGGTTGGCTTATTTTTAATGTAAAACTCGAGTAAAAAACAAGGGAAATGACTTATTATATTTTATAGTATCGGTCTGATCTAACGGTCTGACCCGGACCCAACCATAAAAATGGGCATATGTATACCTGTGATCATGATGGAACGATACTAGTGCGTTTTTTAAATGGCGATCATCCATTTCTAAACTAAACCTTTAAAAAAAACATCAATAAAACTGTAAACTTTATATAAAATTAGAATTGTATGCAGAATGGGTTGAACGTCTTTCTATAGAATTTTGTTTTGTATTTTTTATCAGTTTAGAAAAAAATATGTCTGTTATAATTGTTAATATAATACATTTTAGTGCATATTACGTGAATAAAGAATCTATGCGACTAGGTTATTTTTTTATAACCACTTTGCACTAGAAAATTGAATTACAATAAAACAAAATACAAATAAATTTTAAAAAACAATTTTATAACGCAATTTATAATGTAATATGTAATAATGTAAATATAAATGATATTTTGTGAATTTTATGAACTTTGAATATTAGTCCAATAGTCAATACGATTTGAAATGTATACAGTAAGTATGTAAAAATAAGTATACAATTTTTATATATCAATTTTATTATTAATATTATCTTTACGATTCACTAAGTAGTTAATATGCACGAGATAATATAATATACAGGCAATGCGATTTGTTACACAAAATAAATATAACTTTATTATTTATTTTTATAAATATAGGATACAAATTTCAATACATAAAACCTAAATCTCATATTTGCGATTACAAATGTTTCCATTAGACAAGGACAATAAACACATAAATATTATTGTCAAAATAGCACATACCTAATTACTTAATTAATTTAATGTGAACATAATATTATGTATAAACGTATAATACATGTATTTTATACACTAAATACTTTTTTTTTTTTAATAATATCATTAGACACGTTATTTCACACGCATACACATAATCTAGTGTTTAGTTTATTATAGTATTTAAACGTACATACAGTATATGAGTTTTAATTTCTATAAAAAATATTGAAATTTATTTGGTAATAATAATAAATCAAAATCAAACATACGTAATATGTGATATTAACATAACGCACACACTATCATAAATTAAATTAACCTCCATTAGAATAACATAACAATTTATTACATTTTATTTTGTACAGATAACATATTAAACGCACCTTTTTAATAAATACGATTAATGTTCATTGTGAATTTTGTTTAGTTTTAAAAATGTGGCTTACACCAAATACTATTGAGGGGTCTAGGTTATTTTCTGTGCGTTTATTTTGTTTCATTCTTACCGTTACTCCGGGTTCTCACGCAAATAGCGTAGAAAATATAAACATAAATAAAAAAAACCAAGAAAATTTAAATTCATTAAATGAACAGCAAAATATTATTAACTCTCAAAGTCAACCAACTGTTACAAATTATATTTCTCCTTTTTCCATGACGCCAATTTTTAACAGATTATTTGAATATAACTCTAAAAAAAATCCGCAAGAACAGAAAAATGATTCAACTACGGATATTGGAAATACAAATGATCCTCAACAGTTGGAAAATACTAGGATATGTATAGAAACTGACGAGAATGAAGTACATACTGATGCAGAATATACGTATCATGGAACAAGTAATGAAGAGGATAACTCTTTAAATCATACGACACTTTTCTCACCTGATAATGATCAAGAAACTGAGATACTAGATTCTATTGATATTAGTCCAGAACTGAAACAAGAAAAGACTTCAACAAATCCTAATGAAAGTATCGAGATGGATCATGTCGAAATCAACAAAAGTTTTAACTCTATTAATCATGTACCACAAGTTATTATTGTTAGTGATAGCAAACAAGAAATACATCAAATGCAAGAACAAATGAATATCCAAACGACTATTATAAAAAATACCAAGCAATTGAAGAAAAATAATGAAAACAATAAAATAAAACACGGTACGTATGATTGGTATGATTTTTGTTACTGTCATAAAAAATAGCAGTGATTAAATAATGGATGATACATTATTATTTCGTCTATGGAAATTATAAGCCTAATATTAACAGAAAAAATGTTAATACTATTACGTGTTTAATCATTTCTTGGTAAAATACATAATATTACAATAATATTGTAATGTTAAAAACGTAAATATATTTATTTTTTTAAATTATACATATAATCATTGCATAAAATTGTGTTTATTACAACTGGTTTCGATTAAAAGTCATCATTTATACAATTACATTTATATTTATATTATTACACAATTTACATATTTAATAAAATTAAAATTTTATTTAAAATTTTAAAAAGAATTACGGGCCTACGACCAAACACTCTCCAAACTAGCTCCTTTTTTTTTGAAAAGCCCGTCTTTCTTGGCTAATTTTACGTTTCGTCGGTTTAATACACGACATTTTAACGAACAAATTACACTTAAACACTTAAATTAAAAACTACACTGAGTAATGAGTACATAACATACACAGTCTCAATCAAAGTATAGACAAGACTGCTATTTATCTTTGTAGATTAGTTTAACCACATTTCGAATATTATGACGGAAATTTCCATACGATTTAAAGAGAACACTATAAACATCAAATAATAATTATTAAAGTATAGTTTAAAAAAATTATTATTCTATGATATTAACGTTAAAAAATTCATTAACATTTTTACAATTTTTTTGTATATTTTTGTACAAAATACATTTTTATTGCGGGCCACATGTTTAAGTCTGATGTATACGTTTTGGTATTATCCAGTCGTTGAGAAGACAAGCAGAATCACCTTTACATCTTCCAACTCCTGCACCCTTTTTGTTTTTTGTTGTAACACACAATATTTTCGTTATTTTTTCGCAATAGTTTCTATCATATTATATGTACTCGTATTGAAAACACTATATGTATCTAACGCTACATCCATTTTGAACACATTCCTTTTTTCCTTGTTCCATAACACTGGTCAAGTGGTTTCTACTACTCTATCAGTTATAATTTTTCTGTCGTAATATAGCTTATAACTCTTTATTTCTAGAACAGATGTTGTTTCTAGAACAGAAGCTTGTATGTATTAATATTATTATTATTATTATTATTATTATTATTATTATTATTACATACTATTCGAGTTATTGTGTAACATTAATTTTACTATTTACTTATTTTTAACTTAAATAATATTGTGTTCTAGTACCTTTTGAATTCGACAAACCTATTGATTCACATTTATTTTGTACATTTTCGGATAATGTAGGAAATATGTACAAAATAATAAAGAACGTTTTTGAAGAAGATCTATGCCGTGCCATCGTGTTTGGGACACCGTTGACTGTAAATAAAAATGGCATTCAAATAAACAAAAAAATAAAACGTATTTCAAATTCATAGTATTTATATGTATTTAAAATTAAGCGAAACATAAAAATTATATAATTATATAAATACAGGTATAATTATATAATTTGTTTTTTATCCATTCAGGTGAACTGAAAAACATTCATACGTACAAAAGTACCAAAATTCTTCTTATTGTTATAATGCAATATGCTAACTACCACAAATGGTCAACAGCATTAAATAACAGAGATATAGAAATTAGTCGTATAATGAAATTTGTGAAAGCATATAGAATCGATGGAATACAGTTTTCGAATTTGCAGCCTACGGTATGAAATAACTAATTTTATTGATAATTATTATAACGAACACAAAACGAATATGGTCGATGAATATTCTAATCGTTTTTATAAAAAGGGGCTTATCTATTCGACAAAATTATTAAATATATATCATTATATATACACGACACACTTACTTTCAATGAAATATTTGATACACTACATTTTTATGTACTCAAAATTTACGTTTTTTTTATAACTTGAATTATAAGTTCGATAACCAGTTCGAAATGTAATGTATACATGATTCATAATTTAAACATAAAGTATTGACTTTTATGAATTATAACATAACCTATTGCTACTGCTAATTAAGCAGAAAATTATTCCATACGTCATTTTTTGTAAATAAGTTTTGATTATTCAAACATTAAAAGCTGTGTTAAATATGCGCATAACCGAAAAGTATAATATGATCATAAAATGAATCAGTCACTGTAAAAATTATTTAGGTATAGATTATAAGTCGGTTTTTTTAATACTTGTATAAATAAATAATATATTACCTTCATATAATCTTTGAACTTATTAACTACTTCTAATACTATACATATAATACGTATGTATGTGACAATCTTATTAACTTTTATTTTTTTATATTCGAATACTATTCTAAATATGTTTTCTCTATTTCTTTAAATAAATATATATATATATTCTGAATGGTACTTTTCATAATTATTCTTTACAATACTGTGTGTAAATGTAATTTTAATAATTTTGGTATTACAATATATTTAAATTTTTGATTATGTGTAATATATATATATATATATATATGTATATTTAAGTCAGATATTTTTCCTACTCCCTTACTCGGAAATCAAAAGTCATACATCTCCAATATAAAAAACAAACTTCTTGATATTATTTATCAAATGAATGTAGAATATCCAAATCATATTGAAATAATTTACAATACATTGAATAAATATACAATATGTAAATATTAAATTTTATTAAATGTATTCGAATACGTATTCTAAATACATTTTTCTATTTATTTTAATACATATAATGAATACATTTTAAATGCGTTCTTTACAAGACTGATATATAAGTTCTATACATATTACAAATACAAGAAACAGGATGTCTAAAAATTCAGAAATTCTTCTATGCTTGTTGTATTGATGAATAATATAAAATAATTAAACTTATAATAAGTCTCATATTATATTATATATTTTGTAGTATAATGTGTAGCTTCCCTTCATTTTTTTAATAACGACATATTTTAAACATCTATTAAAGTTAAGTGTTAAAAAAAGTTTTGGAAAATATTTCAGGCAAAAGATCAATTGGATACAAATATTTTGTGTAAAATAATAATATTCTTCTATGAACTCATCAAATCATCACAATCACATGACCACAGATTAATGATTGGTTTAACTATCAATTCGTACAGTCAATCAATTTCTTCAAGTAAAAACAATATAATGAATATTATATTAAATATAAATTTAAATATATTTTTAAAATATATCAAGGATTTCCTACAGATCGATTCATATTAAATTTATTTGAAAATTTAAACGAGACACGACACGTCTTGTTTTTTATGTATTGTTTTTTTAATAATCTTGTTTTTTAAAACTTAATTATACTGACACCAAACCTCGGGTTAATGAACATTGAATGGATTAGATAAAGTATTAAATTTTAAATTAACAATATAATAAACTAGATATTTCATATTTGCAGCTCTTGGATTCGAAATAATACTGGTGTGTTATTCATGAAAAGATAAAAAATATTCACTAAATAATCTTGTAACTACTTGCATGCGAAATACAAAATAAAACTGTAATACAATATTCTAAATACACAGAAAACTAAAGTATAAAAAATACATTTGAACATTTTATTTTGTATGGAGTACTGTTATGAAATGTATGGTGAAATATAATTCGATCATATTATGATCATTTTCGAAATACTTATTTAAAATGCATTATCGATTTACAAATCCACCATATTAAAAACAAACTTCAAATTATAGAATATGCTGTATATGCTTCTGCATTTTTTTTAATTTTTTCACCACACTTAGTTTTAAAATTTTATAGAACACCTATTAGGTACTGACTCAGTAATTACTACAAAGCTTAAAGTTGAATATAAACTGACGTTAGTACATTTGGTGCAAAACAATGTAGTATAATCATTTAAAATTTTAAATCAATACATAATTAATGTAAATCAATTTGGATCTACGAATTTGAGTAAATATAACCAAGTTTCTCACAAAATGTATATATGTAAGATTTAAGAGTTGTAGATATTTTCCAAAAATCTTAATACATTTATAAGTTTTCGAAATAAATATCCTTTAAAAATATTTGAAGTCTCTAAATACTCTTCTCATAGTAGTTATAGCTAATTGTTGCACATATCAAAAATGAATGGTAATTTTTGAAACGTATATTATATTTAATTTCAATATTTTAAAACCATAATACTTACATAATTATTTGTACAATATAAAAAACAAAAAGATACGTACTACATACAATGTATTATGAACTCATATATGTCAAGTGAAAAAATTATTATCATTTTTAATTATTCACAAAATTATAAAGATAACCAATTAGAAAATATATCAAATTTGTGGGTAAAATATTTTTAAATTATCGAAAATAAGAAAACAGATCAATTCGGAGGACTAAGTATTCTTAACTAAGTACTCTTTACGAAATTTTAATAATTATAAATAATAAACTATTGATTCAAAACTCAATATTTATATATCAAAGTTGTCAAAAACGTTCCATAAAGTTAAAAACGTCTAAATGTGGCAATTAAAAATAACAACAATAATTAAATGAATTTATTTTATTTTGTAAATGTAATATTATAATTACTTAAAAATGAAATTTTACCCTTGGTTCAACAATCTCAACCTATCTAGAAAATCCATATCTTCCTTCTCTCAACTTCGCTTTGTCCACTCTCTACTTCCTTCTCATTAATTTAAATTCTCATTGAACGATCCTGCCCTCTACACCCTCCACAATAACCCCTCAATCTGCAACATTTCTCACATTTTCTTCGACTGTCTTAAATGATCACTCAAACGTGCCTTACCTGACCTCCCTTTTTAATTCTTTCCTCCTTTAATTTAATCCTTTAATTTAATCCTTTAATTCCTTTCAATACCAAACATATTTTCTCTTCCCGACAACCAATTATCATTCTTTCCGTATTATCATTTTTTTAACCATTCAGGTTTTTTAGTTTTATTTTATATTGTACCCCCAATCATGTAATCCCTAAAATAATCGTTGATGTTAATTGTAATATCAAAATCTAAATAAAAAATAAAAAATAAAAATTTTTTAAATAATATTTGTGAAACACAAAAATCGCCTGATAAAATAAATATTTAATATTAAAAATATAAAGATAAAAAAATTTAAATGGATAAATAGAAATACCCTAAAAATTAAATACATTTTGGAAACCATTACTCATCGATTTCAATTTTAAATTTAAAAATACGTCTGCATCATTTTTATATTTAAATAATATGGTTGTCGTTATGTTTTACATTTTAAATTTAATTGTACAGATATTTACGTACACTACATTTAATTTAAAATAAAATTTAACAACTTATGGAAAATAAATTTATTATTAATATTTATTATTAATAATAAATTTATATTAAACATAATTTAATTAACACTGTTAAATTATATACGCGATATGTACAGGTTTTGAATCGTTTGAAGTTTTAAACAAATTGGTCGATTGGTATTCTATTCATACGATTTCCATGCTGAAATGTAATCAGAATCATGTGACGGGTACGTCTCCACTAAAAGGAAATATTGGCTTAGTACGTATAATCATATGTAATTTATTTTATTTTATTGTCATAATTTTTTTTTCTTACGTAATTAATAGTTAAATAGTTATATTCTTCCCGTAAAAAGTGTTGTAACGACAATTAGACAATAACAGCGTACTTGTGCTTATCAGTACACAATAATATACAATATTATATATATATACTCGTATATATGTTAGAATAATTAATAATTCTTGAATCCAAGAAGTCGAACAGTTCTCCTATCTGGGAAGTATAATAACATACAATAATACATCCACTATTGACATAAAAAAAAGAATAATTTTAGCCAAACAAACATTAATAAAGAAAAACATTCTATTAACTAGCAAACACCTTAACATCGAAACGAAGAAAAAATTCATTAAAACATTTGTGTGGAGTGTGTTACTATATGGATGTGAAACTTTGACTATCAGGAAAAATGAAAAGGACCGCTTAGAAGCAATGGAAATGTGGATTTGGAGAAAAATGAACAGAACATCATGGGTTGAAAGGAAAACAAATGAGCAAGTGTTAAAAGATGTAAAAGAAGAAAGAAATATAATTTAACACATATTAAAAAGGAAAACGAAATTAATAGGGCACCTATTTAGACATAACACATTTATGAAAAATATCTTCGAAGGAAAGATCTTGGGGAAAAGATCTAGAGGACGCCCAAGAACATATTTCCAGGACCTCAAACGTCTCATGGAGGTCACAACATATTCAAAATTGAAAAATATGGCAAATGACAGAGACTTATGGCTATCACGACAAGGCAAGGCCTTTAGATGATGATGATGATGAAATAATATATACCGCTTGCTTTGGCAATATTATAAACTGATCGAAAATTTCCGTTTCTAAAACCATCAGTAAAAAAAAAACTTCTCTATTCAAAACAGAAGCCTTTAAACTTATATGAATTAATTATTTTAAAATAATTCATATATCCGAAAACTAAGGCAGAAACTTTTCATTTCTCGTGATTCAGTATATTTAGATTAAAAGTCCAAAACGTTGTTTAGATAACACAATTTCGTCTTAATTGTATTTATAACATATATGCATTACGATAAATATGTTTTCAATGTCATTTAGTAATTTTAAAAACGTTGGTTTCAGATGCATTCAATAGATGAGTTGATGAAAACCGACATTGAAATGAAAAAAGTCATGGTTGGTATACAGTTATACCCAAATAAATTCGATGTCTTAAATCATTTATCGTATGGTGAGGTGAGTTGAAACATAAACAAATATCATTCTATTTCATTTTATAACGTTACATAGAAACATTTATTAATGATGAATTAATGAGAATTAATTCTAATAAATAAATAAGTAACCATCAAAAAGTAAAATCATAAATTACGTATTGAATAATTGATTCTACCTGGGCATTTCATATTGAACAAATATTTCATACATAATATATTTATACACGTTATATTGTTTATATCTATATATAAACAAAGAAAATCTGTAATTAATTGTATATATTTTTTTTTTTTAATCTCAATTATCAAACTTAGCAATCCATTTTACAGTTTGCTTTTTATTATTTTTATTATTATTATTATTATTATTTGTTAAATTACTGTGAGTAAATATTAATTAGTAAATAATTATGATGAACATGTTTTTTTTGTTTTAAATTATTATTAAACACGGGTATGTGTTTCACAAAAAAGAATTATACGAGCACATAGATAATGTTGATTGAGTATTGTAATGATATTATATTATGTTATGTTAGACATATGTTGATATACTCGTATGTTAGTATAACACAATCATGTGTTATACTAAACGAGTTAAAATTATTGAATCCAAAAACTACTTCTTTATAATATTTATTATAATGCTGATAATAGATTGGTCCAATATTCAATCCACCAACTTTATTTTAAAAGAATATTTTACTTGACGTGGTTTGTGATAACACGTCGGAAATTTTAAATATCCTGGTTTTTATCTCAAGATGAAAATATTCCAGATTAAAATATCCCACGATCGTCCACATGATAAAATATCCTGAAAGTACCAAAATAGGTTTTTATTATAAAAATACAGGATACAAATCTAAATATGTAATATGCAATCGATTCAATATAGATTACCTTTAGTATACTCGTATATAATCTATATATTAAATATAAATCACACGTTTCATTTTGACGTAACGTAACAACAAGTGACGTAACGAATGATCATTTGAGAAGCAATCTCTATTCTGAGATTCTCCAAGGAGGATGCCCCGTGATAACAAAGTACATTTTATGGTACAGGAGATAGATCAGTAAAAAATAGATTTACCTTTCCAAATTTAAGTTCAAAATTAATTTTGAAATACATTTTTATAATAACAAATAAACATTTAATTACTTATACCAATATCACTAAATCTTTATATTATATATATAATTATATATATTATTCTCTTTTTATTGTGTTCCTCCAACTGCATCTATAACTCCAATTTTCGTAAATTACTGCAGTGAATATATTTATTTTATTAAGTAATAAAATGTATTTAATAAGTAATAAAATTTACTTACTTATCATGTTTGTAAACTTTTACACATTCGCAGAGTAGCTACTTGAGCTGAGGTAAATGCTCTGTTTCATATCTTCTACGATCAAAACTTTTGATAGTTTACTACAAAAGTTTTGAGTACAATTTATGTGGGATATTTTGTCACAAAACCAGTTTTATTTTACAGTAAAATATGCCTAATATATTAAAACAGTAGGAACGTGCATTATTTATTTGCTGTGTCTATCTTACATACATACGTAAATAAATAACTGTAAATAAAAATCACATTAATAATATTTATGCAATAAATATTATTTATTTGTTTCTCCTTGCATATATTATAGTCAGTCGTGTAGATACGGGGGGATGCAAGGGGATTACACCCCCCCAGCACTCTAAAAAAGCTTGTTCTTTTCCTTTAAAATTTTGAAATATAATTTCATTGATTTTGTGCACACGAAGCCAAAATTTAATATTCATAAATACCTTTATTGTAAAAATAAATTATTATTATAAAATATTTACTATTTATTTATTAAAAATTTCATTTATTCAATAGTATTCTAATTTTTAAAAGTTCCTTTGAAAAACTACCCCTAGAAAAAAATCGTATCTACGCCACTGATTATAGTTATGAAAACTTACCACTTATGATTTTAATTTTGAAAAAATAATAACTTAATAATTTGAAAATCATTATAAGATTGAAATTAGTAAGAAAAATTTGATTAAAAAATGTAATAAATAAAGGAATCAATTAAAATGTATATAGTATAGTTAAAAAATAACCATTGCTAATATAGTGGAAAGCATTGTTCCATCAAATATCAACAAAATAATGGTTGAATTTTCTTATGGAAAAGGTACGAAAAAAATATAACGTAAGGCTTTTACTTTTAATATTTATTTGGTTGAGTTATTTTAATTAAAAATAAGTGATAACACAAAAAAATAATATAGTATACATATACAAGGTGATTCAAAAGTCTTCATACGATTTCAAAAGTTCATATTTATTTTAAATGTATATTTACCATTTAAGAGGAATATGCATAGGTGTGTGTCGAACGGCCAGCAGAATCATAATGAACACTTATTAACACATGCCATTCTAAAAATTAAAATTTGAAACTATGAAATTTTGAAATCGAATAAAGACTTTTGAATCACATTATCATATAATCATTGTGGTCGCTATAAAACTATTATAGATTTGTATTTAAGAAAATCTGGCGATTTATGTGTTTGTTTAGATGTGCTCAACACATAAAAGCAATTGGACTAGATGGTGTGCATCGCGACCTGAAAATTTTCATGAGACGGTAATAAAATATCATTGATATATAACACAAGAAACTGTATTAGGTATGTAACGAAATATAACGCATATAATAGATCAAAACGATGACAAAAATCGATATATATCATATATAAGAATTGTTAATGTTAGTTTATTGCTATGTGAAAACAATAGTTAATACCATCAGCAATAAACAACGATTTATACCGGTATACTATACTTACCAGTACGAATGGTACAATTATGGTAAATTCCTTCATCGAACAATTTTCGTGCCAAGACCTTACTCAATATCTAAATGTTTAATATTTCTGTTGTACCTAGTAATATGTTTTGAATTGATTTAATTTTATTATTATTAAATGATTAAATACTATAAAAAAACCAATAAATTATAATCGATTAAATAAAATGTCTTATACAATAATAATAGTAGTACGTAATATATACTGTATATAATGAATAACAACTAACTATAATAGTATTTAATTAAAAAACAACAATCGAATGATTCTAATATACAATAATTAGAAAAAAAAACTAATAATTTCATTTAAAACGGATATCCTAATTATCTATGATATACAGCTAAATCGAACAATTTGTTTGTAGGACCTTTGAAAAATCAATACATTGACCTTAAAAGCATTCCAATCCAGTCAGTCACTGTTTCAACATGCACACTATTGATACGATTATGCTCGATGAAAATGTTCCGATAGACTACAAATGTCCCAATTACATAATTCGTAACGATCATATTAAACGTGAACCAGAATTGTCGTGTAAAATGGATTGTATATCGAAATCCGAAGCCTATAATTTAATAATATATTATATCGCTATATAACATATCGTATTGTAAACATGATGTTACAAAATCGTCTGTCGTGACTCGCGTGACTACGTTTATTTGTCTCTCCCGTCAAAATCTCGATTTACAACAAACATAATGTTATAATATCCTATGACTAGTGTTTCTCAACCCTTGTACCGCTAATAATTGCGGATGGATCGAAATTATAATCATTAGGTAATATTTCTATTTTAGACTTGTTCGTGATAGTTGGAGAAAACGTTAATAAAATATTTTCGCATCCGTTCTATAAGTAATTTTGATATTAAAAATGAATTGGAAGTTCTGAAATAAGTTTTGACAATATGTTAAATGTATGTATTGGTGGTAATCGACACAGTAACTAAAACGTTCCTTAAAGGCTGTTTTTATGCTTCATCCGACTCGTCGAGACATCACAAAATTGTCCGTAACAGGGCGAGAATTTTTTAATCGTTTTCAACGCCATCGGTATATTTATATTAAAAATATACCGTGTAAGTTATTTTGTTAATAATTGGCTGATTGAACTATAAGAACGGAAATTTTACATTGCCGTTTTCTTAACGAACATAACTAAGCGTTTAAAATCACCGATCAGTTAACAAAAGTACACATTGCTGCATCACCAGATTCAAATATTTATTTATTTTACATTAATTCGTCGAATTTTACAAGTTTTGATATAAATAGTAGTCCAAATAAAATTTGATATTTTGAAAACAAATACTTGTAATATATTGTTATACACAACATTCTAAAATGTCGTCCAGTATATTTATAGTTAAATATGTAGGTATGTAGAAAATCACTTATAAGGTTAATCAAAACGTTGAATCCCTTACACGCTAACAACAATATTTAATATTATTATTTATTTATTATTACTTAATAGTTATACATTTAATATAAAAAGTTTGATGTCGTGTTTAAACATTTTTTTGGAAAACATATCCGAGTACCGTTCAATTTCATTTTACAACTGTTAAACACAACGCTTATCTCGAACGTAAGTAATGCCCAGAATGAGTAGAGACAAACAATTTCAGATTTCATTTAAATTGATGAAAAATGTATAAAATTTAATTAATGATTAATTTTTCAAACAAAAAAATTGGTGATTTAACGATTAAAAAAAACCAAAATTAATTGTAACTAAGTTAACAGTATTATGTTAATTAACTGATATATTTAAATATTGAATCAATTTTTTTTTTTTATAATCTAGAAAATTCCAAAAATAACATTTTTCTTCGGACTTTCAACCGATTTTCAATTTGACTATCTATATTATACTTAAAAATCATTGTATCTTTCCAGCCAAAAATATTATCATGCAGGCACAGACGTTCTTAAAAGAAAAAGAAGAGTGCAAGAAGTACTTACAGTTATTGTTTGGATATTAATTATCCTTAATTATATTATTATGTTAGATTTAAGTGGAATAGAAAATCATTATATTTTAAAAATGACAATAAGAAAAATATTAAAAACGTCTCTTTGACAATAAATATAATTTTTTAGAATCAAAATATGCTATGTAAGTACTTAGCACTTTTTGTCCTTTACCTTATCTTGATGTATTTTCTTCTTCGATGTTCAACCCTAAGGTTTTTTATTTTTGCTGTATCTTAAATTTTCTCCACTCTTCACTAATACTAGCTAGCCTCTTCAGTTTTGTCTAATTCGTCAATTCGGTGCTGGAAATCATCTGTTAGATAAATGACGTTCTTGGTCGTCCTTTGCCTTCGATTTTATCTTTCACTATTATATATTGTAATTCATCTGTGTGTCTTATAATATGCTCATTCATGCTCCATCTCCTTCTTCAAATGTTTCAGAGTTTTTACCTTACTTTATTGTGTAGGTATGCTGTAATTTTTTCATTGTTTCATTCAGTTTACTTGTAATATTCTTCGCCAACACTAAATCCCGAAACTTTCAAGGAAATATATTGTTCTGGCATAACGTTTTCTACAGAACATAATACACTGCTCTGCCGACTCCTCAACCTTATTTGCCAAGTTTAATAATTTCCGTATATTGTATTTAAATATGCACACCATTAAATATGTCGTTATTTTACATTTTCCTATTTCTACCATCAATTATGTACGTAACAACCTTCTCACTAGATTAACAGCTCTTCCTAATAAAGACTTCTCGTTTCTCAACCAACTCAACAATTATTCTTTCGTACACATTTATATACGTATTCATTTTTGTATTCTTATTATACTACTATTATATTTCCTTATTTTGCCGAACTATTTGATATTTTAATATTCTAATTAGGTACATGTTCATTGTTTTTTTTGTCATATGTCAATGATTATTATTATTTGGGTCGTGCTCGTTATGTAATTAAAATAAAATCAAGTGTATAAAACATTATCGTTTTAACTCATTTAACTTTTATAATATATCTAATTTAATACTTACCGTGCAGATGTCAACGCACGCGTCATACCCACCAACTGTTTAAACCAAATTGCCAGTGTTCTGATGATAAAATTCTAAAACGGTTTCATCAATATAAACCTACTACCTACCTGCAATAATAAACTTAATTATATAATAAATCTCCATAGGTTTTATTCTACTGGTTTGAAAAAACTGAATCGAAATAATAATTGTCATCGTCGGTCCAAAATGTTGAAAAAATCCAGGTATGGGTACGACTGCGCAACAAAAAAAAACCAAAATATAATTATCGTACATATTATAAAGGTATTTCTTCTTATTATTCATTGATCGCTGTCTGCCTATATACGGGCTATATATAATACATAATTATTTTTAAACAAAAATCGTTTTAAATATTCGATGTAGAGCAAACAAATATTTGTAAACCGGTAAATTTATATATCTTATAGAACTTTTCGAACGCACCCAATATTGATTTCAGTGGTAAAATTCGTGCCAAATCATGAAGTTTATTGAAATATTAAGACGTTTAATTGTATTATTATGTTCAATTAGACTTTAAAGAAAAATTAAAATCAAACAAATTAATTTTGTTTAAAATTACGTTTTTAAAGTAACTTACAAAATGTCCACTGAGTAGTCTCACATTTCAATAATAGTCAATAAAATTAGTTTGAATGCAAATTATGTTTAATGAATAATAATAACAATAATAATTGAATAGGATTGAAAACTTGAAACCAACCCTGTTCGGATTACATTCTTAATGGGTTCAAATGACCAAATGTTTACAATAAATATATAATATACAGTGCTGGACAAAATAAAGTACGCACTTCGAATAATTTCACATTTATGTAAATAACTCGCTAATCCTAACAAATAGGATAAAATAAATTCCAACAAAAACAAAGTTTCTATACCTACTTTTAATTTTTGATTAAAAAAATTACAAAAACATTCAAAATCTTATATAATTTATTTATTTTTAATAAATGTCACATTTACCTTGGACAAAATACAGTACGCATGGGAGTATTTATTTATTTTTAGTAATAATAATACATTCATATACTTATTTGTACCCAAATAGTAAAAATAGACTGCCTGTATGGTAGACTACCCACGGCACAACTAGAAAAAATACAGTTATTATAATAGTACAGCTCTCAATTATCAATAAATTAGGATAACATGGTAACTGCGAATAAGCGAATTTCGCGATAAATTCGATAAAATACTGAAATAGACACAAATTATTACGAAAATGCTTTTATACACATTAAAAACATTTATGAACTGCTAGTCAACATTTACATACAGTTAAAATCTGAGTTAATCATTCATTATCGATTGGCAAACATCTATAATTAACGTAAAATCCGCGTTATTACAACCTAATTCGTGAAACCGTAATTAGCGAATTATTTACGCAAATGTAAAATTATTCGAAGTGCGTACTTTATTTGGTCCAGCACTGCATATTATATCATCATCGCGTGTCGGGTTTATGTTTTCGATAACATAATTTATAAATTTGAACACAATAATTTGCTAATTCGCAACGAACCGGTTTTGTGACAGGGCAAATATTTGCGGAAATTAGAAATTCGGGGTGTCCAACTGTACTACATGGAGTCGGACGACTTCCAGGCTACATGCCAGTGTGGCAAGTTTCCAATGACCCGAGCCTTACTCCGGGGCTTGGCCGACAAGGAACAACTGAACTGCTCTTACATATACCCAGCCGCCACCACCAACCAATCGTCCACATGCACGTACGACTATATATTGAACGTCCTAACACCCGACGACGACGACTACGAGGTCGACGATAACGTCAAGGCCGACGAGGTTGACGAGAACTTCAAGACCGACGAGGTCGACGAAAACGTCAAGGACAACGAGGTTGATGAGGTCGATGAGGTCGATGAAGTCGACAATAACGAAGAAGACAACATATGAACAAGACGTGTATTAGTAAATTATAATAGAGTTTATAAATATTACATATATAATTGACATAAGTGCAAAATTGTAATAATAACCTTCAAAATGTATAAGCGTATAAAACCCTCTACATTTCATGCAAATAAAAAATTATTATATTATTTAATTAACAAAATACATTTTTACAATTAATTTCAAATACAAAATATTTTATGACTTGCATTACAAATTATAGGTGAATAATATAATCTAAAGGTACATTCAAAATATACGATTTTATCTACATTTCTATAAGCAATATAAAAATACCTTATTTATAAACATAGAAAAAACTCAAAAATCAATCCATAAAATGTTAAAAAGAACACGTGGTAAAATAAGAATATAAAGAATAAAGTAAAAAAATCTTCATAAAAATTATAGTTATCATTTTCAATGAGTAATACTTACTTTCAATTTCATTCTTCAATGTTTTTAAACATCAATAAAATACTACATTTTCATTTATAATATCAATGAGTTCCAAAATTTGGTGTCTTGTTTACTTATTTCAAAAATACACAATATATTTAATACATTAAAGTTCCAATGGCAATTTTTTTTTTAATATACATTACATGTTACTGTATACTTATGTTAGCAATAAAATATTGCAAACATATAAGTACATTACGGTTTCAAAAACCAAATGAATTGATGATTGCAGAAACAGCACAAGTCAATTGTTATAAAATTGTAAATAATTGATAAGAACTGTGTAATATAAATAATTAAAAAAAAAAAGGAATTATGAATGAATAATTATAGAGACATGTTATATAGTGATTATATATAACAAATGTGTAAAATTAATTATTATAGAATAATTATTGATTTTCAAAGTTTGTTAGTTCAAAGTTGAAAAATGTCATTCGTGTCATTTCTTAAATTATCGATTCAAATATAAAAAAGAAAATTTTTAAAAAAAGCATCGTGCTACTTAGGCTTTTAGTAGAATTGATTAAAACTTTAGATATGGTTTAAAACAAATGTATTACATGTGTTACACTGTACTTGGGATTAGCGAAAAAAGATAATTTGATATCCAATCAGGAAGAGCTGTTGCAGCAACAGATACCTGTAGCAGAAATCTAACCAAGCTAAATACAAATATTTGACCACTGTCTTAACAACAACCAGATATATTATATATTTATAATTTAATTATATGTTATAGATTAATTTAATTTATAAAAAAAAAAATGTCACAAATTGATTAATTTAAATTGTATTTTTAATGTTTATATGATACATAGTTTCTCAATAATGGTCAGCATAATATAAAAAATTATCACCTCTATCTAATCTAACCTCAGCATACATACAAAATAACATTAAATTAAATTAAAAATTGTAAAAATGTTCGAAACACTGTATTGTAATTCCAAAAATTCAAAATAGAAATTAAAATAATATATAAATCAATTGCATTACATTATTTATCATTTTGTTTACTAAGATGCAACACTCACAATTGTCACCTTTATTTAATATAAGTATAAAATATCAAGTCAGATTTATATACAGCATTCTTCTCATAGTTAATATTAACTATTGTCAATGTCAAACAAATAAAATGAACAATAATAGGGAAACAGATTTTTTTGCTTTTAGTTTAAACTTTAAAACTAGTTTTAAAGTATTTATAAAAATATATAATTTAACTATTTTTTTTTCAGTGTCCACACACATCTATAGATTTAGTTATAGATCATTTTTATAATAAAACTTTAACTATTGTTATATATCCAATATTATGCAAATATAAACCGTTCCAACGATGGAAAACATTTTTAAAATGCAATGAAAAAAATATAAACTTTTGAGTAGAAAATAAATAGTAAATATATATGAAACACAAAAGGCATTTATAAAAACACTAATTTGCAAACTATATTAGGATAACCAAAAGTCAGTTGTCCAATATGCACAGCAAAATTGTTTTTGGTTTAAAAAAAAAACTTTAAAGTTAGTTTTTATACATTTATTACGAATAAAATGACAAACAAAATTGGAAAAAAACAGAGTAGATTCTGAAAATACTAATATAATAGTATAAAATAATAGTCGACTAGAACCTAAGCTACAAAAAAAAAGAATGTAAAGTGCACGCTAAATTTCGATAGTGACAAGTGACATTTGGCCACCCCATTATATTGTATTTAAATGTTGACTATACCATAAATTGTTATTTAAAGCCATAAGAAGTACAGAATTCACTCTATATATTTTATATGACATGATATACGTAGTCCACCTAAAGCAGGGATAGCCGACTGGTGAATCTAAACATAATTTTGAGTCGATTGCAAATCCTTTTCTTCTTTCCTCAAATTTTCTATTAAATCTAATAAAATATATATCGTTATATAAAATCTAAAATTGTAATTATTATTTCTATTTCCAACCCATTTCATCTTACCGTGTAATAAATATTTGCAAGACCAAAGAAAACAAAGATTACCAGGGAATCGCAATAATATCAACTTAAAAACTTATATTAACTCAAAAGTCAATCACAAATCCAATAAAGTTGGCCTAGGGTATACTGTTGTATCATGTACTGTGTATAAGACAAATGCAAATATTATGTTTTCTTAAAAATTGTATAATGACTTACATTTTCCACCAATAAATAAATTGATTTAAGTATTTAAAACTATCTTGAAACTGTCCAAAAATAAGTTTTTTTTTGCTTTTGCTAAGAACTTAAGTATAAGAATACTTACACATTATATGTTTAGAAAACTGGTTTTTAGGTTTTGAATAAATTTATTTCAGTTTTTTTCATGTGAATTCACCATATTTTCCCATAATTTTTCATATTCATTCTTAATTTCTGAAATAAATAAATTGTTAATGTATTATTATTATGTATTTATTATTATTATATTATATTATAATTATTATTTAAGTATATATGGTTCTTAAAAATATTAATGTAAATAGATATAAATATGTAAATTATTTTATAGCTAAATTTATTCATATTTAAAAAATTAAATACTAAATAAAAACTATGATAAAAATATGTAATAATATTTGTTACTTTTTTCATTTTCTTCTCTAAGCTTTTTGAAATGTTGTTCTATGCTTGAATTTGAATAATTCTATAAACATAAAATAATTTATTAAATACTATAAATACAAAGTAAAATATATTTTCACAACCATCCAATTCAAGACTTCAATAATTCTAAAAGAACTTTTTTAGAAGAGTAATTACAAAAAGTATTATCTAACTATGCAAACATAAAAATTTATTAAACAAAAAAGTGGTCTCTAGTGATCAATAATTTATTTAAATCATTGAAGTCTTAAACTGAATGATCGAATTTAGAAAGTTCAATAAATTCATTCAGATATTTCTAAATACAAAAATAATTGTAAAATAACATCTAAATTAAAAAATATATATATTTATGGATTTGTTCAATATAAGAATAAGTCTAAAACATATCCAAACGATTAAAGAGCTATAACCAAAATTGAACCACATATATTACAGTAGTAGGTAGGTACATACATATAAATAATTTTGGTTATTCTAATTTTCTGCTATTTTGCTACTAAAAAATAAAAAATTGTAGTGAAATTTACAATATAACTCATTGAAAAACTACTTCTATTGTGAACAAAGTATAAATCTAATTCAAATTTAAAAGTTTAATTATTTAAAAAAACCCCTATTATAATATTATATAAAATACTCAATATTTGTATGAACTATACAAATTATTTATACAAACCAAGTTTGAAGTCTTCAAGCAGGTATTAATAGTTGTAATAGATTCTGTTACTTGTTTAATGGCCATTCCTCTACTACCACATTTAGGTAGGTTTAAATCAGAAATCAGTTTTGCCTGCGTTTGTTTAAATCCATCATAAAAATAAGTAATAAATACATTAAGACAATAAATTTGATTTTTCACTTAAAAAAAATTGTGAATACCTGTAATAATCAATTAAATTTTAAATCTGATAAATAAATTTACTTTTATCCATCAAAAAAGTATACTATACTGAATCTTATACCTGTTCATTGGAAAAATCATTCTGCCGATTGTCAAAATTGGTATAAGATTGATATTGAGAACAATGTTTCAACTTTTCAGTTCCTCTTAACTTAGTAGTACTAGATTTTTGATCCATGTTTGACATTCTAAAAAAAAAATCAGTAACTAGATAGTATTATACCATATTATATATATGTTATAGGTAAAGTCCAAGCTGTAACTAATGTTAACATTATATGCAATTCACAATACAGTATAAATAAACTTTATTTAGACTTAGCCATACACTACTGACAAATATTAGTAGAGTTCAGAAATTAAAGAAAAACAAATAAAACAACAAACTTTATATGCAATATGAATGGTCAAATCATTTTTACAAATTTAGCTATGCCTACGATTTTTGTTTAAAAACACATATCATAGTTAAACTATAAAAATAATTGTAAAGTATAAATAATAAATGATATAGAGTTGTTTTGTTACTTAAATTTTAAACTTTTTATTATGCTTTAAACCGATAATACTTGTTCTGTCATATTATCATTTTGGATATGAGTATGACTAAATTGTTGTATATAATAATAAATAATAATCTGATACTTAGTAGTAATAATATTTAGTATAAATTATTATATTATATTATATTAATGAAATTATCCACAGTTGGGAATAAAACTAATACAATCTGTCTACTATTAATTAAGATTAAACTAGTGCAATGTTTCTCAAATTGTTTCGCCAACCATTGGTGGGTTACAAAATGTTTTTTTAATTATATAGATTCTAAGAAATGTATATCTTTTAAACATGTTTATCCTGTCAATGTAAAACCATGTGGGTAGTGATAGATTTTCGAGGAAGAACATGAATCATAATCCTAAAAAGATTCAGAACCACTGATCTAATGTGAACACTATCCAATTCTATCATTGCCCATAAAACACATAATAACTCAACAGAACAAATACAGTCAATAGTGTGTTACACGGTCATTAGTATCCATTTGTTTAAATAACTTTACCTAGGTGATACATATGCGTATATTAGTATTCAAATTACAAATACTTACATACAGTTTAGGTATATTAATTGACAGAAGGGAGAAAATCAATGTTGATGGAATAGACAAGAATTCGAACTGTTAATGGTTGTTTAAAATCTGAATCGACAATGACATAGACACCCATACAAGGCCATGACAATTTTTATAGAAACTCATTAATTAATAGGTAAGATAACGTCAATAAAGCCAGAGATACAAGTAATGGGTCGTAAAAAATGCGTCCGAAAAGTAATGATAAGAGATCAATGACTGATAAGAGCACAGAATATACTCTATGATAAGAGTTCGAAAATAAACAAGTGCTCCAAACCATTATAGTCACAAAAGTAGGCAATTTTAAATATAATCAACTATATATTTTGATACATCAAGTTTGTCCCTAAGTTTGTCCGGTCTCACGCTGGGACCAACTACGTGCGACTGCCGACTATATACGACTTGAGCTGTCACATTGGAGCAATATTTATCGGAAACATTGTCCAATGTGGTGCCCGCGAACTTGATTTAATACTTTAATATTCTTGATATTGTTTTTTTTTGTAATATGAACATTTTGATAACATA
Source organism: Schlechtendalia chinensis (assembly GCA_019022885.1). Taxonomy (NCBI): domain Eukaryota; kingdom Metazoa; phylum Arthropoda; class Insecta; order Hemiptera; family Aphididae; genus Schlechtendalia; species Schlechtendalia chinensis. Next base: position 64,205,805 of record CM032339.1, read on the forward strand.
AATGAGTTGTTTTATCTTCTGGTTGAAAATAGTTATTTGTTTAAAAGGCGAAGAAAAGAACAGAATGGGCTAACTAGAAGAGTTTCACCATTTAATGAACAATTTGAAGAAAGATCACGATGAAATTATTTGACTAATTTCAATTGAGTTTGAACACGTTCATGTATATTTTGGATGGTGTCAAACCTGAGCTGACAAAACACAGCAATTGTTGTCTTATGCTATCACTTGAAGAGCGGTAGACTATTATACTGAGGTGAGTAGTCATTAAAAAACATTTATTGAAACGAAATTCCAAACTTGTAATTTATTTCAAAAAATCAAAAAATAATTATACTTTCAATTTGCGAAAAAAAATCGAACTCTTTTTACATGTTACAAACCTAACTTTTTTATTTATCACATTTTCCAACTTATACTTAATTTAAAAAAAACTTGATAAACCACACTTACAAATTTGGTCAAGCTTTTAATTGTTTAAGGAGTTTTTAAAATCTATAAAAATACTAATGCTGTTAAAGTAGTATAAACCTTTGAGAAGTTTACGTTGCATCAGACTGTGAAATTGAACATTCACTTTGCCATTTGTCACTCTGACTGGTTTGATGAGCTCGGATTCAGTGAATATTGTGGAGTGACCTCATTCGTCAAAGACTACATTTTATTTATTCGCATTTCCAACTGATAAAAAAGGGTATTTATTTTAGTAAAGGTTAATAATATATAAATAAAACTTATTAAAAATTGAATTTCACTATCCTGTATATTCCCATTGAACAGATACTTTTCTCAACTATTTGATTGTCTTCTTAACTGGTGACTTGAAAACTCAAGGGGTTGACTTTTACTTATATTAAACTTATACATATACTTGCTAGGTGTGTGGTGTACAGGATTTTTGAAGTGGTTTCATTAGCATTTTCTGTGGTAGAATTGTGTACATGCTCAAGGTCTGACTCATTAGCCTCCCTTTTGTCAACTATAGATGGACGTTACCTTTCAAGTATTACATATCTCTTAGACCTCTCCATTTCTTCAACTAAAAAAAAATTAAAATTTCCAATAGTATTTTATATAATTAATTTGTATATTAATTAAATAACAGTAATAAAATTCTATATAAGACAAAACATATTTTCATGATATAGGTAATATTTTATTTTATTTACTGTTTTGTCTAATTATTAAATTCAAACAAAGAATGTTTCTAATCCAAAAAATCTTGTTTCAGGTTACTGACCATGGGATCATCTTTCAAGACTCTTGGATATTCTTTCCGAGTCGCTAATAATACAGTTGGTGGCATTTTACATAAAAAATACATAAAATTCCCATTAAATGAAGATACTAACAACATCACAGAAGGGTCTGACGATGATGGAAACTTCTGCCTTGTATAGGTTCCATCGACAGATCGTGGAATGTATATTTGACATAAAAACTAACAAATGAATATTGTTAACTAAAGCTATAAAAGTTGAGCCCATTCTATTATCAAATGTATATGTCTACTTCATAACCTTGTTTTTGATAGGAGTGTGTACGTTTGAATTCTGAGTCCATAACCAGTGGCTCTCAACAGAACATAGTCACTAATTTTCTTTACAAAACTAATCTTTTATAATTTTAGCTATGTTAATCAGAAAATTATTAAATTATTATTTAATTTGAAGCTCTTCAATTCTTTGACTACTTTATTCTTAAATATGTCATTGTACATCTGACAATCTGGAATTGTAATGTTGCTTTTTTGGTTACACAAAAATTTTCTTTCTTGAATTTAAATAATTAAATTATTGGAATCAGTGATTTGAATCACATCCCTTGCTCATGATTTCACTCACTTTTAAAAAAAAATTGTATAAAGTCATACGTCCTGCAAATGAAAATCCAAGCCTGTTGGGATTGCGTAGCAGGTTGGAACTAAATGCACGTTGTTGCATAACTAAGTCGGGCTCAGTGTGAAAGTTCTGATTACATTCCTGAGGTTAGGAAAGTTTGTGCGTAATCAGTTTCAGTGTGAGAATAGTGTTTCTGTTTTTACCGACATTTTTCATGAAAAAATTTAAATTTTTTTTTTAAATTACACAGTATAATAAAAACTTCGATTTAATGGTAATACTATATTAATACATATTATCATTACAATTCTTATTTAAGAAATCTATAATTTGTATTATTCTTAAAATCATGATAAATATTCAAGGTTAACTCATGTTGATCTTAAGAATCTTAAATTGGGATAAGAATATGAAATACTATGAGATTTAATGAGAACAACAATGTTTGCGCTTTTCTGGCTAGTTGCGACATCATATATACATATTTTTATCGATAGATACATTTTAAATAAAAATTACTTAATTTTATATTAATAAGAAAAAAAGTTTTATATTTTAATAAGTTTAAAATTCAAAATTCAAAAAACAATCAGTACCCAAGTGCTGGCTCTTGTGGAGAGAGGGGAGGTGAAGGATGCGATCATACCAGGACCTGCACAAATGCATGGCCGGCATGCTGTTTAACTGCACTTCACATCATAACAAAAATTATTGTTTAAGTTCTTTCTCATGTGCAAATTGCGATTTATGATGTCTATCATATAATTTTCTATAAAATTTAAACAAAATTAATAAAGTTATACGGGGCTCCACAAATTGTGCATTGGACCCCAAAATGCATCGGACCTACACTGTCGGTAGTTCAGTTAATCTACTCCAAAATTCGAATCTAAACAAAAACTAGTTTTGATATTTTAAATTATTGCGTAACGTGTTCAATAAAGATATAAAGCACCAATTGTGTTCCTACAAGTCTCTTTCATTACTAAAAGTAGCGCCAATACTTTTTGAATTCATATTGTATGAACGTCGTCGTCACGGAAAGTGTTTAATGTTCGTACAGATAAATAAATAAACAGCATATAATATTGTAAAAATATATTAATAAATTTCACGATTTTTCGAAAAACTATTTACTAGATAAGTTCTCATGATCAAAAACGTGTTTTACAGTAAAGAAAATGTATTCAACTTAAACAGTGTAAAGAATAATAGACATGTACCAAAATATATTTTATGTCCTCGGTAGTCTCGAACTGGATTGTCGTTGCGAACCTGGTTATCTGCAGTTTGGTGGGTGCCTTCATATTTTTATTTTTTTTCGCTGAAAAAAAAATTACAAATACGTAACGTTTACTATTGTTTATAAATATAAATAATGATTTCCGTTCACACTCGGATCAACCCCGTGCTGGATTTTTCGTTTTCAAGTTAGTGTGTGAAGAACGAGTAAAAAAAAAACTTCATCAAAATCAGTGGTTTTCGTATTAGTGTGTTATATCAACGATTTCACAAAAACAAAACGCGGCGATTCAAATTAATCATTATATCTCGAGACGGTGTTTTATTGAAAATTGAGAAACGATAAGCTTGTAATTGTGCGTAAGGTGTACTGTAACGTTTAAATAAAAACCATGGCGATACAAAGACGTCGAAGATATCACGTTAATTGGACCGCCGTCATACGAAACGATTATGATGTGTTATTACATTCATAATCGTGAACAAATTACCCGTGTATGTTCGATTGTTAGTGGTATATTATGTTATGTTTAACTACAGAAGCGTTGTGTATTTAGTTGATAATTTCGACACGTGTAATACTCACAACATTAATCGAGTAGTCTGTCTATCGGCGAAGAAATACGTACGGCGAGTTGTAGTAAGGACAACGGATAGTTATAGCCATACGACGGGTACGTGTAGATCGGTGCATAGGTTTGTGGGTAAGTGTAAATTACTTGAGCTGAGACGACGGCGATCAGAGCCAAAGCGGCGACGATCAATAACTGCAAGACATATACGAATATAATGGATGCATGTTTGTAGACCTAAAGTATACTCGAGAAAATGGCTATATATATTATACATTTTATTACTTAATGATTAATTGTATATCTTTTATGGAAATTATTAGTATCTTTGCGTATATGAATTCGTTCTTTTAATGTCAATATCAACAAAATACGTGTTTTATGTTATATATTGAAAAATTATTCGCCGTTTCTCAAGCTAAATCTGCTTTGAACGAGAACAATTTTATAATATAAATCATTACTGTTATAGATAATTGATATCATCAATTTCAAATTACAAAATCGAAAACGAAATAATTGATAATTACCTATTGTTAAAACGGATTGATATACATACTCGTATGTATATATAAACACGATATTTGAATTTAATAAATTCAAATCGTTTCATACAGCTAATGTAAAAAAATTAAAAGCGTAAACATTAAGCGTACTCACCGTTAACTTGTACATGGTTAGTTTTGGAAGCGAGTTCTGGTGAGCTTGTAGAATGAAATTCGGATCTATCGGACTCGACGATTGTGGATCACTGATGTCGTCTCCGAAGATTTGATCAGTATTTATATCAGACCATCTGACGAAATGTTCTTCGACGTGATCCCACTTAAATACTACACATTAACATAAAATCGTACTTTAGCAACACCAACAATATATACATATGTATATTGTGTGTTTACGTTTTATTGTTTTTTCGATATTATCGGAAACCTGTTTCGGGCGTTCGGTAAAGAAACACGAACGTCGGTAAGCGGCGAATCCCCATCCGCGGCGTTATTGAGAAACGCACAACAACAACAAAAAACCATTCCGACATCTCCATCACGGCGTGGATTACTTGTAACATTTACAATAATACGTCCGAGACGACCGGAGGACCGTGACCGTCGACTAGAATTGTCCGGCGCAGTATTCTCCTCGCTGTCGGTCGACCGCGTGTCACGAACGGCGGTGTCCGGTGGTGGACATTCCAAATGTCAAGCGTAACGATTTGTTTTTTTTTTTTATTTATTTTTTTTTGTTTTTTTTTTTTTATACAACTTTACAACGACTGCAGTTGACCGTTACTACGTGTCGACCGTCAATCGTCGCCGTCCAAGGCCGATAAGATAATAGTCGCGACGATTTCTCTGAAACCGACTGTATTTTAAAATGTGTCGTACATTATTCCTTACAAGTGGGTGCCACGCAGCGCCAACGAAGAATTACTTTAATTCTAATCTCGAACCTGGACGACGTTATTACTAACTTACAATTGGACAATCCGTAACGTCATCAATTATGCTTACGCCGATAGTTTTAATATGTGTGTTATTAAGTTATAACAAAAAGTGTTAAAAAAACAAAAATATTATAAATAAAACAATAAGAGCTGACGGGGTTTAATTTAGCAATTGAATTTCTTTATTTTATCACTTATTTTCAAATATTGTAACTTGTATATACGATTGCACGACGGTATTCTATTTTTAAGTGGTTTTTTTTACGTAATTTCATATGTAAATAATTTTTAATAACATTTTAAGGGTAATGAAAATATTGAAACATATTTTAGTATTTTACGTTTAAAGTATCCATGCTTCTAAATTAATGTTAGGTAATCTAATAATATTACTATTTATTTTCTCTGAAATCACAAAATTGTTTAAAGCAACTTTCCAACTTGTTGAGATTTTTTTCCACATTTGACATTTCTTGTGTTTCGACATTTTCAATTTCAACCTTTTTGTTTTATTTTTTAATTTCTACTTTTTTGCGGCTCCCGATAAAATAATAATAATAAATATTGAAATTTCTTTTGTACATCATGAAAGATTCAATCATTTACCCATGATATTATTTGTATATTTTATTTTTTAAACGCCAGACGACAACTGATACAACGCTTAAACTAGAATTAAAATAATAATAAAACAGTGTCTAACGATAAAATATTCAAATGAACCCAATTAGGATTTCAAAAGATATTATTTCTAACTAATATTTCTTTTTAAAACTTAGCGAGTAATAAAACGTTCACAAAAAGTATATTGCGATTTGTATAAAAATAAAAACAAAGTAAATTATTATTATTTTAATTAGGTTTTTTTTCGTCATAGTTTCAAGTACATTTGCTAATTTTTTTTATTTATTTTTAGTGCATATAGTAAGTAAGATGTAAACGTATAAATAATGAAATAAAAATTGACTTATTTTTATAATTTATCATATTAATTTGACATAATATGTTGAATATATATTCTACAGATTTGAAATGATTTTTCATTTATATATTTTCTCGTATAAAAGAACAAAACAGGGAGATAATACCCATAAAAGAGTACTGCTTTGAAAACATGTATGTTATAGTATAGTATTGTATTGCTTGAAGTTAGAGTACATTTGACTAGGATTGCGAATGAAAAACTACTGTCGATCTTATAGAACAAGTATAATGGCTCGGGATTATAACAATGCAACTAATTCTTATGTTTATGATTTGAGTACTTGTGGATTACTTTAATAGAAAGAAAAAACTCAATTCCACAAAAATATTCACTTTTTATTTATAAATACGTATTTCGATAACGATGTTACCATCTTCAGTACATAAAAACGACTATTTTTATGTACTGAAGTCGTTTTTATGTACTGAAGTCGTTTTTATGTACTGAAGATGGTAACATCGTTATCAAAATACGTATTTACAAATAAAAAGTGAATATTTTTGTGGAATTGAGTTTTATCTTTCTATTAACTAATTCTTATAGAGCGTCGAGAACAATAAACAACGGGGTAATCCAAAGACACTCGAAAATAAAACTTGTCAGCGGCGGGAACATCGTTTTTATGCGACGGAATGATAATCCCAAAAAAACCAAAAATACAAAACGCGTTTGTTTTTTAAATCGCGTCGCCGGTGTAGGTCAACCGCTATTTTATTTGTATTTTGTCGAATCTTTCGATGAAGGGAACATACCGAAATATCGGCGGCCGTCGTCTGGAAGGACGCGTGTAATCGATTAAGCCGGTCGGATGATTTGACTTGCAAAACGCGTACGCGTACGCGGTAAGTACGTGAGAAACGAGTGCGTCCGTTGAGTTCAACAAAACTCGCGTGCAAGCGCGTAAAACATGACGTCGAACTTCGTTTCCGATTTGTACATCGAATAGATACATTTTATAAAAGTGTTTCGCTGTGTTATTATATTTTAATTACGTTTTGTAATTGACAACATATTAGACTTGTTTTCATCGAGTCCATCATTTGTTCGTCTATCACGCCAAATTACCAATATACGAATAAATATTTGTTTTTAAAAATTATTTTGTACATACCAATGGTTCTCAACCTGGGGGGCGCGCTCCCCTAGGGAAGCGTGATATTTCATAGGAAACGTTATTTCTAATTATTTATATTTTATCGGGCATTATTGAGTAATTACGTTATCTTCAATAATTCAGAAAATACTATTGGGTCATAAACATCGATATGTATTATGTACTATATATATATATATATTATATACATATAATATATATATATATTACGATTACAAATTTGTATTTAATAGATATAAAATTTAATATTTAAGAAAGAAAATTAATATAATATTATAATATACTTTGTTTTAAATACTTTCAATTGTATTTTTTTTTTCCTACACAAATAAATTCATTAAATATTAAAAACCACATTGATGTTGTATTTATACTGATCCAATAACCAACATAAATCATGACGTATATATATATCCTATATTAATCGTACTTCAATGTTATAGTAGTGAGAGGGACGTGACTGCATACAATAGTATGAAAGGTGACATGGATCTCAAAAGGTCAAGACCTATGTCACATACAATTATGCAGATGCTCGGAGATCTGCCAACGAAATCGGTTTGAATTAAATATCAAATATTTCCGAGCACAACACATATCCACTAAATAATACACAGATATCGAAAAACATGTTACCATATCACCAGCCGGTTCAATTACTTCGTTCGTATTTAAATAATATACCAACCGCACCCCATTTTATTCGGCATGTAATTGTCACATTCCGTTGAAGCTCGATTTATTTAAAAACAATATTGATTTTATTCTTTGTGCCGGTTACAGCTGTAAGAAAGTAAGAACCCGACTTTTGGTCGTAATGTTTTTATAAAAAAACAATCATTGAAAACTGGACGTTGAATATTGTCATTAGTTGCATGTGTTTTGCGATTCGTTAGCGTGATCATCAAAAGTCATTGTCAATTAATTTTTGATTTACTAAGAAAACGTTGACGATCCACCAGTATTCACTTACTTGCCAGACTTGCAGAACGCCCTAACTCCTGCAGTGTTTTCTCTCCGAGTTACCAAATGCAGGGTCGCAAATTACTCATTTCTTTTTATATATATATAACATATTCAAAGTCGATCTAGTTCGTTATGCTATTGATGGCTGGACATTAACGATTTAAGAAGTCAAGTCCATTGTGGTTAAGTTAAATTTTTTTTTTATAAATTAACTTTTATGCGTGAATACAATACACAATATGTTAGTGACAGCTGTTAATAGTTAATTGTCATTTGTGTCAGACTTGTGTAAAAGGCCACAGGATATTTATTGTAATATAATGAACATATATTATATGTATTATATATATATAATATATGTAACATTTATGGAGATTTGCTAGATGAGAAAGATGATTGTTTAATCATTAATCATGATTTTAGAAAAAATTTAACGTATCATCGCCACAGAATAGGGAGATTACTGTAATTGTAGGAACTTCTGTAATTTTGTATTATATAGAAACTAATTGAAAATGATATTTTGATGTTAAACATCTATATACATATATATATATATTTATTGATTAAATTATGAATATATATGTATAAAAACCATAAAGTGGTGATTTTTGCAAATAGAACGAAAAACATATGAAATGAGAACTCTGAATGTTATATTTATACGGAGCTTATGTTTACTATGGTCAATTATTTTCATGATCAAATAATTAATGTAAATTAATAAAAAGTAGCTCAACAATTTTATTATTTCAATGTGGAATATTTTTATTTTATCCTCTCATTCTATGCAGCTAGATGTTTACACATAGCGTTGCAAGTACTAACTAAACTTGCTGATTTTTTTGTATTATTTCATTTGTATTTTTAACAAACATTATTATGTCCTGCTTAATGTAGGATTCAAAATTCAATTATATAAGAAACTTTGAATAATAAAATATTATTTTTCAGCAACTACTGTGATTATATCTCAATTAATTCAAAATATTATATTCAGAAAACTTATGATGTTACATTTATTATAATAATAACTTATAGATAAATAATAACCAGAATTAAAAATGTAGAATTCATTATGTATTCTGTATGAATGTTTTAAAATCTATAATGGCGAGAATAAAGACTTGTAATTTATATAAACTGCTAGAAAATGTATTATGCAAGGAAATAAATATATTATTTAGATGTTAGAACCCATACAAAGTAAAAAGTAAAATATATGAAAATAATTTGTAAAATCGTTTATGCATAGTAATTTAAGTTGGATTTCTTTTTGGCTTGCACTTCCATTATAGCGTCCATAAAATCTTCATGAGTAACAGTCGAAGCACCTCTCCTCAAAGCAATCATACCCTGAAAAAAAAATTTATTTCAAACATTATACTTTTAAAATAACTTTACAGGAATTACGTAAACAAAATAAGTTAAAAGAAATTTTAATACAAATTGGATAATAATCAAACCATTAAAAATGTAATTATTACACATACAAATAATATAATATAAAATTGTAGGTGTGTAATCAACATTTAATGTTATGTAATTTTCAAACTTTGAAATTATGGTTCTAAAGAAATTCGCTCAAAATGAACCTGAAGATTTAGTTAATATTTTTACAATAACAAATATAATAAAGTGTTTATATCATATTATGTTGGATGATAAAAAAAATAGCTTGTAATATTAAAATGAAAATCATTGTCTTCAAATATACTTGATACAATTTGATTTAATTTATTAGAGATTTTCAAAAGAATATTATTTAAATAAAATGTTTCATGGGATACATTTCTCTTAAAATTACCATACTTTATACAACTTTCAACCAAGTAAAATTTAATTTACATTTTAAACTTGCCAAGAGTACATCAAATAAAAATAATACCAACATAATACTCAATTTATGTATATGAATCAACTTACAGCTTCAACACAAACTGCCTTGCACTGGGCTCCATTAAAATCATCTGTAGACCTTGAGAGTTCTTCAAAGTTTACATCAAATTTATTCATTTTTCTTGAATGAATCTGCATAATACGAGCACGAGCTTCTTGATTGGGATGTGGAAACTCAATTTTTCTATCTAACCTACCAGATCTCAACAAGGCCGGATCCAAAATATCTACTCTGTTAGTAGCAGCAATTACTTTTATATCAGCAGTTGAACTGAAACCATCTAATTGATTAAGAAGTTCCAACATAGTTCTCTGAACTTCTCGATCACCAGCTTTCTCAGAATCAAAACGTTTAGTACCGATAGCATCCAGTTCATCAATAAATATGACTGCAGGAGCTTTTTCTTTAGCAAGAGCAAATGCATCACGTACCAATTTTGCTCCATCACCAATAAACATCTGTACCAGTTGTGGTCCAGCGAGTTTTAAAAACGTTGATTTCGTCTGAGCAGCACATGCTCGAGCTAAAAGAGTTTTTCCAGTACCTGGTGGACCGTACAACAGAACTCCTTTTGGTGGTTGTATACCAAGATTAAGGAATTTTTCTTTGTGTGTCATAGGGAGCACTACAGCTTCTATAAGCTAAAATAATATAATTTTAATAATTAATATACACTAATGAAACAGAATTATAATATACCTCTTGAATTTGTTTATCCAAACCACCGATATCTACATATTGTTCGGTTGGTCTTTCATCGACTTCCATTGCTTTAACACGTGCATCATATTCAGCTGGTAATGTTTCTAATACTAAATACGAGTCTTTGTTAACACCAACTAGATCACCTGGTTTTAGTTGTTCTGGATCCACTAGACCAATAACAGGTAGGAAATAAGTCTGAAAAAAAAGTTTGGTAAATATACAATTTTGTATATAAAAAAATGAATTAAAAGCAACAGCATGATATTTCTAACATTTATAAATGTCTACTAACCTGTCTTGTGGATGTCTTTATTACTGCACATTTCCCTTTTCTCTGACTGTCTAAATCAACCACAGCACCATCTTCCTCAGTATCTTGTGGGTCGACGTCTAATAATTCGATGACATTAGACACCAAATACGGCAATGTCTTGTTAACTTTAATTTTTTCGGTGTTTTCTTTAATTTTGTCGGCTTGTGACTGTAGTTCATGCGATATGCGCATAACATCACTCTTCATTACTTTGATGTCGTTGTCCAACAGACGCGTCCGTGACGTTATTTCTTCATTGGACATAAGCAAAATCTCATCTTCCACTCGATCCTATAAAACACACACGCAAACAAACGTTATTGTTATTTGCATCAATAATAGTTGCTGATCATTCGCTTATTTAATATTACAATAATAAAAAAATAAAATATTTACACTGTCCTCCCACACCGAAGGATCTTCCAACGTCTTACTGGTTCCCTCTTCAGTCATATTGTAATTGTAAATTGAAACGTTACAAAAAGAGTTTTAACAAACGACGAATATATATTTTACACGGATGAGTTATATAAAGTCGTAAATAAGACACCGAAGATATTTTCGATTTCTCATTTACAATGATTGTTGATTTTATGTTGATATTGCTCGACTAAACATCATAACCTCAAAATATCGTTATCACTTAATTATGGTTGAATGATTTAGGTATAAATAGGATAAGAAGCAATTTATACAATATTTTTTTTCTTACACATAGTCATACTACAGTTCGCTAATTTGTCTAACTGTGGCCATCCCTTAGATTGAATCGCAGTGGGCATAGGTACTAGGAGAAACTATAAATTGTAATCATAATAACATTGTTCCGCAGTCCTTATCAATTATCAAATTGTCAAATACAAATTTATTTACAAATAGGCAAATTTGTATACATTTCTTATCACTTGCTGGGAACCTCTTGCTAACTTCCACTCGTAAAAAAAAAGATAAAAAATTGAAAAACTTAGTCAAAGAAATTCTTATTATAAAACATTTCCAAGTCGTCAATTATGGTTGTCCATTATAAATTGTTTCAATAATTTGATGTTAATGTATTAAATAATGCTCCCTGGACGTGGAGTAGGATGTTTGCCAGGTGTGTTTTCTTTTTTTTTTTGTAAAACGTATGTCCTTTACATTAGTATTTTGCTTATCCTAGCATACTTATTTTGATATTACTTTTCCACGCAAATTTACATGTACTTGCTGTCTATTGTTGTTGTATTTCAGATAATCCTCTGGGTCTATCATGGCATGATAGTAATTGGATTCCAATGCTCAATTCGAGCAATATACTCGACTACTTTTCAGAACGCAGTAATCCATTCTATGATCGTAGTTGTAACAATGAAGCAATTAAAATGCAACGGCTCAGCATGGATCAGTTGAGGTATGTAACTGAAATCTTGTATTTCCATAATATACAGTGTTAAGTCACTTTTAAAATGTAATTATGTTATGTTGAAAAATATATTATTGTAGTTAGAGCCATAAACTTTTTTTTTTATCGTTAGATTTACATATATATTATTAGTTTATTATATATATATATATATTAGTGTATATTGTTTTGCAGATGCTTACCATTAGAATAAACAGCGTCATCATTGTACATTAAAATTTAAAGGGATATTAAAGATGATATATTTTATACTTAATTACTTAATAGTTATTTGTATTATTATTTAATTAATTTTTTTAATTTTTCTGTATGGAGCAATACCTATTTATATTATGAATAAGAAAAATATAAAATTTTTCTATAAAAATCTGTTAACATATTTGTTGTGACCTACCACCTATAATGTGTCATATTTATTCAAATTTCAATTTATTTTATTTTATTAAACATTTGAATGTTTAAATGTTTTAAATGTTACAAATACAACTTACTTCAAATAATAATTATAGTTAATCTAATATGATGTGTAACATTTTTACTTGTCAAATATATGATTAAATTGCAGTTGTTATAGCTAAATAATGTTGGTTTCACACAAAGAGTTACACGTTAATAAAATATCCATTTATGAAATAACATCTGCAATGGCTTATTAATATTACAACTAATTATTATTATTTATTTATTCATAAGTTAAAAAAAACCTTTTTGAAACTGTTTTATTTTGATTATTACCAATATACAAAGTTGTTGACATATAACATTTTTATTATATACAGTATTTCTTATTTTTTAGTAATATGCTTGGACTCGAGTACTGCCTTCTTCACGTACAAGAACCTATTTTGTATGTGGTACGTAAACAACACAGACATTCCCCTACGCATTCTACACCAATTGCTGATTTTTACATTGTTGCTGGAATAGTATATCAAGCACCAGACCTTCTTTCAATTATTAACTCTCACATGGTAAGTAATATTTAAAATTGTATATTTGAGAATTGATAATTGTATTATATAGTTACATATGTATATTTTGTAATAGTAATTAAAGTATTAGAGTTTTGAAGGAAATCATTTACTAATTATTTAGTAAATAATATTTACATCCATAATTTATCTTTATAATATATGATTATTGATTATGTTTAAGATGTCTTCAGCATACCATTTAGAAACTGCATTTGAAGAACTGAACTCATTAGCTAGATTTCATCCCTCTAAAGGTTATTCATGGGAAAATCGTAGACCTGGTCAATCAACTGTAACAGCACCTCCTCCTTCTCCGGTCAAAATTCCTGGCAAGAGAGATACAGAAGAAGCCTGTTCTCAGTTTCAAAGACTACGAGTAGATATGTTATTAGTTGAATTAACAAGAAAATTTCCTTTGCCTTTGCCTCAAGCGCTTGCAGTAACATCTCAAAATACTACAAATAATCAACAAACAAGTAATTGCGTTTTATTGTATTAAAATAAGTCACTTTTTAAAATAGAAACTTATTGCATTTTAGTTTAAACTATTCACCATATTTTAATATTTTCTTGCATTGAAAATTCTCTAAAATATAATAATATTGCTCAAAAAAATGATTATTTTTTATTTATACATATAGATATTATCGATATCTAAAAAATATAATAAACATGTATATCATAATCATTATAAAAAAAACTCAACATTTATAGAGTTTTATATAAGATCCTTTGTGTTTTCTATTATGAAAAATAATCAATTTTGATATATCCTACTTTATATTTTGCTTTTATAGATGAAGTGATTAAAAAGGAATTGAAACAAGAAATAAAACAAGAAATGATTCAAGAAATAAATATTAAACAAGATGTACAGCCAACTAATTCTTTATCACCGCCTATGAGACCACCTCCAGAGAAAAAGTTCAAACCTGCATGATGGATTTCTTCTGTAAAACATTATACTATACATTATTAAGTGTTTATAGTTATTCATTTATATTTACTGCATTGGATATAAAGCGAATATATATACACTTATTATTAATTAAAACTGTTTATTGAAATATATTTTAAACACCAGATGTCTGAATCGAGCCTTGGACTCTTGTAATTTAAACACATAATATTATTTGTTATGGGTACCTGCATGATTTTTACAATATAATTTCGATGAAGTTTTCCTATACAACAAATTTAAATTTCAATATAATAATTTGCGTCCAATAACTTTCATCCTTGTACATATACATATATTTAAAATTATCATACTTTATAATCAGTGTATAGTGTAAAATGGATTTATTAACATTGTTATTTTAAATGCAGATTTTACATTAGATTTTGAATAAAAGTTCGCCAAATATGAATTATATTGACCATGTAAAATAGGCTTATAATAATACGTTTATACAAAGTTAGATTTTTTTTTGGGTGGGGACCTCGTGCCTCCACATTATGAGATTTCTTCTCACATTCTAGTTTAAAACACATTTTAACAGAAAATATTATTTTTAATACAGATTAAAATCATAATATTTGAATCAAAATATTAAATTGTCAATGTTGTTAAATTTAATTAATGATAATAAAATACATAAAAGTAAAAATATGCATTTTTAACAATAGTTACTTGTTGATAAACTATAGGTAAAAAATATTATGATTTTAACAAAAGAAATAAGTTGTGTGTAAGTCTTTACCACTTAAGAATAAACTTATATAAATGTTTAGCTGTTGCAGAAATATAGACCCAATAAATATAAATATAAATTGTATGATATTTTGATAACAATTTCATTTGTACTTTGATGCAGGAGACAACTTGATGTTTACTTTATACAATTGTCAATTACACAGAATTAATAAATATTAAATTGATCTGATAATTATCCTGGTTAGTATTATTAATATTATATTAACTATTTTATCAGAAAAATAAATATTAAATTGATCTGATAATTATCCTGGTTAGTATTATTAATATTATATTAACTATTTTATCAAAAGAAAAAAGAATGTATATATATATATATATATATATATATATATATACAAATGCATACTTAAGTATACAAAAAGCCAATGAGTATTACGACGATTAAAGAAAAAAGATAGAAAATATAAAAGTTGTATGTGTGTTTATTACT
This sequence comes from Schlechtendalia chinensis, assembly GCA_019022885.1. Classification (NCBI taxonomy): domain Eukaryota; kingdom Metazoa; phylum Arthropoda; class Insecta; order Hemiptera; family Aphididae; genus Schlechtendalia; species Schlechtendalia chinensis. The sequence goes on from CM032339.1 coordinate 64,221,413, forward strand.
ATCGGTTTCGACAAAATGTCATCATCAGGTTAATACAAATAAAATACAACAACTGAGGAATAAATTAAACACAATTCATCCAATACTTCATTTGTGGCAGGGTTGGAGGAGGTTAACCACCTCCTTCCAGTAATTGAAGATGATACATAAAATATGTACGTAATTTTGAATTACTATACATGAAAGCAATACGACCAATGAACATTTATTTTTATTTATGTATTAACTATTAACGTTGGAAATTTGGAATTTTCGGAAATATTTGTTATTTATTATTGAATATTATTCACTTTATTCCATTACGGATATCGTATTTAATTATTGTTTAATGATGGCGATTTCCGACATAATATACATGTGAATTATGAAACTGTTTATTATTTAATCATTATATCTTCAATTATTGTGGATTATAAAAATCTGGAAAGTCTTGTCAAAATGAGTTCTGGTTTGATTTTAAAGTTTTTTAAACCGAAAAATACCATCACCGTTCCAACGACATCAAATTCTGATCCTGACGAATCATCAATTGGTAGTTTACCAATAAAAAAAGCAAAAACTTGATGAGTCACAATCAACTGCAAATTATAATGTGAGTTTTACCAATTAATTTTATAATATTAAAATTCAACCAGGAGTGTTTCGATCGTTACAGTCATATCTTGTTTCCGATAGTAAATAGCATCTAGTTGGTACTTTAGAAAGGTCATTTTTCGATTTTCTCAAAAGTGCCTAGACAAAACTGCATAGAAACAATTAAAGACGTTTGAAATGTTTTTCGCATATCCAATAAAGCAGGTCAGGTTTTAAAGAACCATATAATATTATCAAGCGCGAGTACAAAACAAACACGACTTCTTAAATTCTGTGAAACACGTTGGGTAGAGCTTTTGGATTCTCTCAATTTATTTTATGATGTATACGAATATATTTGTTCATCGTTGGAGATTTGAATGAAAAAAATATTAAATTTGTTGGAGTGAAACCTCACATCCTGCTAGTTAATATAGAAATATAATAACTAAATGAAAACCATAATTTTGAAATAGCTGTAGCTGTAAGTTGGCAATTAATTATTTTTATCATCACAAAAATAAATTGATATCAAAATTTGTGATTAGAGTTATTAGATTATTTTAAACAAAAATTATTTACACTAATATAATTTTTTTTTATTATTAATAAATATATAATAAACGGCATACTGTTAAAACTAATACATAATAACAAAAAGGTCATGGGGGGATATGTCCCCCCCCTCCGTTTGACCTCCACTGTCGGGTGATCAGCGTTATATCAATAATAATAATAATAATATTATTATAATAATAATAACGATGATAGGTGAAGAATGCAGTGAACGATTGACTCAAAGAAATAGACGCAGAATGGTACGGTAGCGGAATAAAAAAATTATTTTCACCGTATCAAAAACATATTGATCGTAATGCTGATTATATCGAACAATAAAGATGTATTTGATTGTTAAAATAATTTTTTTTCAATATGTTTATACCTATTTTTTATTTTTCCCTGAGGGAGGAAACTTACTTTTGGACTAATTATCGTACATCAAATGCACTTGTAATGTACTAATATTATATATATATATAATAATAATAATAAATGGTGCCACCACATTTATATATCAGGCACTGCGTAAATATATATATAGATGTGGATTAATGACTTGAAATTAGATTTGTTGAATAATTGTATTCAAACTTTGTTTCAACAAAATATAATATTAAATTAAATAAATTAATGTTTGTAATAAATTCTTGTGGCTTGTAATATTATATACAGTAAGTACTATATACGTTTAAATACATTCAATCACTATACCTATTTATAATATACGATAATTGTATTTGGATCGAAACGGGATTTATAACAATATTAGACATCTAATATAAATAATAAATTACTAAATATATAACATAGACAAAAGTAACGGTAGGTAGTAGGTACCTTTAATAGATATTTGTATACAGGTTTCCCAGTGGGGCGTACTTACGAGGTGAATTTCAAATTAAAAATTTTAAAATTATGATTGTGTACCGGAATATAAAATGCGTATTTATTATTATTGTAATAGAATGCTGTAGATTACAGTGACTGTTTGGGAAATAAGTAAACAGACGATACGAAAAAAGTAATCACATTATCATTGAATACAAGTAATACTTTTAAGATTCTATATTACCTATGTACAATGCGTTTTACAAATCGACAAAAATGCATCCCTGTCGGCGTTTTAAAAAATACACGACGGTTGTAAACAGAAAACAAAACGTATAGTTCCGGTATTGTTGACACAATTTTATTCAGGTGCATAACGTTTTATTCAATTTTTAACTAGAAAACATTCGATTTCGAAAATCGTATTAAAATGTTAATTACGTGTCGGCGAAAACTGTAGTAAAAATATAAGCGTTTACTTTTTTTGTATTTTTTGTTTTTTGTTTTTTTTGCTTTTTTCAAACCCTCCCCGGATATTTGAAGTTCACGCCGCTGAGGTTTCCCGGATTATGTACCGAGATGTTTTCAACAACATCGTCCGGTCGAAACCGGTCTCGTGTCGATCGATCTTTGGCGGTACGGCGCGCCCAACGTTCCGGTACGATGATCGTTTACGTGTGTACGAGAAGGGCAGGCGCGTGCGTCGAAGACGTGGTGGAACGCACTTAACTACGACGACGGTGACAACGACGGTTTCGCGGGTGCCGTCGTGATCTTCTTGAAACCGTACACCAGCAGTACCGTGTACAGGACGAAAGCAAACGATATGGTGATCATCACGTACATGAACAGATTGAGCTCGGGCTCGCGGAAACGGGTCTTCTTCAGCCATTCCAGCACCTCGAGTTCGGTCTCTAGACTGCCTGTTGTATACACACGCGCGCGCGCGCGCGGATGTACCGATCAATAAACGCCAATAAATAATCTAAATAGACACTGAATTAGACACAAAAATAGTTCGGCTCGAATATCGAACCAAGGAAAATGGAATCCGATCCCAATTGTTTATTTTGACTCAAAAAACAATCGATTTCCTATATATCTATATTATTGATTTTATGAATTAGTAATTAATTGTTTAGGTTATTCAACGTTGGAATCAAACAAGTACTTGGATGTTTTAAATCAATTAAAACCCTTTGAACTTTTTATAGAGTTCGAGTTCGTTATGATTTGAACAGAAGTTTGGTTCGATGTCAAAAATCTGGGTTCGTAACATCACTAGAATATATATTACGTATAAATCCAGTCGAGGCGACTCGAATTTTTTTTTTTTTTGGTTTCCGTATTCCTAGAAATAAGTAACAAAAAAAAAAATGCTTGATCTACATCCTTTCGCCATCTCTGTACGTCGGTACAATACGTCTTTTCGAGTCTTTCGTTTTTAATGTACCATTGCTTATGTACACCGACGACAGACCCGGCTCAAGGGGAAGGCAACATAGGCACACGCCTAGGACGGTATTTCAAGATTTGATATTATACGTGATTTTTATAAAAATTATTACATATTACATTGTGTAATAAAAACTACGAATCTAAAAATGATTATGCTATAATATTTGTATCAAATGACTTATTGACCTTGTATAATATGCTTTTTGATTTTATATTCCCATAATAAATTACTAGAAGCCCCCTCATTTACGCCTAAGAGAAAATATTGTGTTCATGAACATGTGAGGTAATGGCAAATCTAAATTCGCCTAGGTGTGTTTAAACGCTCGAGCCGGGCCTGACCGACGATATATGACATACTATCCGAATGTGTTCATTATCATTATTTTCAAGATGTTGTATTTTCCGTATCTATTGCGTGTCTATCATAAACATCACGATCGAATAATGAAACCCTTTACCTCTGTACACGCTGGGGAACTTGTTACGGAAATATACTACGGCCGGCAGTTTGGTGACACCCCATTTTCGCGCGTACCGAGGATCCGCCATTTTGACGAACGTGATGTCCATGCTGTTGGTCTCGTCGTCTATTTTCTCCAGCCTCTCCAGTACCTCCGCACTCTCTGGCACATCGTTCTCGTCTGTCGCAAAAACACGTATGCCTTAAACTCTGTTGCGTGCGTTTTGCACTAGATAGGCATGCACGCTAAACACCGTTATAACACACAAGCGTATACTTACAGAAAAAAACCGTCACGAACTCGTTTTCGTTAAGTAATTTTGTCAACATTTTCTTGTTCACCTCGTCTATTTCGTTTTTTATTTCAAAAACGTCTTGTGACGTCAACCACGACAGTACTTTGTCTTCGTCGTTCAAATCCCCTACGACAATTTTATGCCGCGATACATTAGACACAATATATGTATTTCTTTTTACTCTACACGATCGTTCGTCATATTTTTACATATTTACCGTCAAATATCTCAGGTACTCTTTTTCTGAAATATACCAAAGATGGTAAACTTATGATGTTATATTTTGACGCGACCTCTTGGTCTGATATTTTAACCATGTCGATGCCAAACAAATCTGCTTCGCCGTCAATTATTTCCAATTCCTCTAAGATACTGGCGCAATCCTCGCAACTCTCGTCGTCTAGACATTGTCAAATTTATTATTCCGTTATATCCGTGTTACTTTATCAATATTATTATTATTATTATTATTATTATTATTATTATCATCATCATCATCATCATCATCATCATCATTATTATTCTCCCTCGCCTCTATCCCACCTATTTGGGGCCGATCATCTGTGTCCTTAACCTCCACTTGACACGATCTCCCATATCATCTATGCATACACCAGCAGTCCCCATATCACACCCAATCGCATCCAACCACTTCTTCTTCGGTCTTCCTCTTTCTCTTCTTTCTTCAACGTTTATTTTCATAATAATCCTTACTGCTTCCGAATTTTCCCTCCTCATAACATGAACAACCTATCTAAGTATATTTTCTCTCAAATTATTTACGATCGACGCTACTCCTACGCTTCCTCTTACATATTCATTCCTTATCCTATCTTCTTTTGTCATTCCACTCATTCATCTTCGCATTCTCATCTCTGCTACATTCATTTTCTGCTCTATTTTCTTGTCAACCACGCAACAATCCAAACTATACAACATAGTTGGTCTCACTACACTCATAAAACTTACCTTCCAGCCTAATTTAAATTCTCTTATTCCACAAAACACCAGACACTACTCTCCACTTGATCCAGTCGCACTTAATCCTATGTTTCACATTCTCGTCAAAACTACCGTTCTTTTGTACAAAGAACCCTATACTATAAGGACATATACTTAAAACTTTTAACCTCACTTACCTTGTCCTCGCTTATTGTCATTACACTCCTCGTTTCATTGACTTGTTCTCTTTTATCAAACTTATACTGCATAAACTCTTTCTTACTTTTACTAATCCTTAATCCATTACTACAGAAAACAAATAAGGGCTTAAAGCAGATCCTTCGTGCTCTATTATTATTAATTATTATTATATAATTACAGAAAAATACTGCCAACAGTAACGACTCGTCCAACAGTCGTTCAAGCATTCGGCTGTTTACTTCTTCGATTTCGTCAGCTAGTTCGCGGTTGTCGTCGTCTATTAACCATTCAAGCACTGATTCTTCGTTTTGTAAATCGCCTATAAATACGTCGTTCAATTCAATAAAGACATTGTGCGATAATGGTAAAAATTCTCGATCCGACCTTCGTACAGTAGAGGATTTCCGTTTCTAAAGTATACGAGTGCTGGAAATGTCTTAATGGAATACCTTTTGGCTAACTGCGGGTCTTGAATCTTTACCATGTGTATACCATATAAATCGCATTCGTCGTCTACTTGTTCTAAATCCTCGAGAATTTGGTCGCATACATGGCACGCCTGTTTATCTGTGATAATATTAATACAATATTTTATAGTATATACCATATTGAATTAAATGCATATACAATAATATACAACCGACCGAAAAATTAATTTACGAATAAAAAGTTTAATTCGAACGGTTGTTGAAAACATATATATATAGGTGATAAGTAGGGTTCGGATTTTGAGGCAATATAAATGATGAAAAAAGTACTTAAAATGTGAAAAAAGGCAAAAAAAGGCATTTAAAAGTTGTAAAAAGCAAAAAAAAAAGGCATTTAAAAAAAGATGTATTGTTTAAAAATTAAAAACTTATTATTAAAAAAAAATCAACAACCATGAAAGTATTAAAAATAAAATAAGGCATTTAAAAAATATCGATTATTAAATATATAATGTATAAAAAAATTATTGTGTGTTAAAAAAATAATTGACAACCATATATTTTGGTAAACTGTCTTCCGTAAATTTTTGACGGTTCGGACTTAAAATATTTTTGTATATTGAAAACAATGACATGTGTCAAATGTCATGTGGGAACTTTATAGCCATTATTGGATAAGGTCTTATCAATTTGTACCATAGAATTATTAAAATAATAATTGTAATAAATTGATAATTTAACAAAAAATATAAAAAAGGCAAAAAAAGGCATTTATAGGGGAAAAAAGCAAAAAAAAGCAAAAATAATGTTTATTTATTAGCATAGAAATTAAATGAAGCACATTTTTATATAATAACTGTCTTTCTATCATTTCCCCAAAAAAAAAGGCATTTGCCACAAAATCCGAACCCTATTTATTTTTACTAAAAGTAATAAAAGTTAGTAAAATAGACAAATAAGTGATATCTATCTTACATAATTGGTGTTTTTTAAGAGACAGTAATACATTTCAATGTGAAAAGTTATTGTAAATAAATGACATATATTCCGATGACTAACATTTCTAAGATTTTAAAATTCACAAAATAATAAGAAAAAATATATAAAGGAGTGTAAGCAAAATATATAAAAATGGGCGGTGTATTCAAAAGTTAAAAGGTTTTAACGCTTCAGAAATTTCTGATTAAGGGCTGTAATAAATATTAAACCTATATAGAGCCTCGATAAATCAAAATTTTAATATAAAATAAAATATATCTGTTAAAAAAATCTGGATTTTGACAGAATCTTTTTTATTGATATTTTTAATAGTTTAAAATATATAAAAGAACTAGTATAATACAAAGTAAGTACCTAATAATAGAATTATAAAATTAATCTAGTAATAAATTGTCAAATCTTAAACATAAACATTCCAAATTATAACTACAAAATAAAAATGACAATTGGCTTTTTTATTGACATACATACTTGTATTTAAAAATGTTGAGGAATAGGTATTGTAATTCAATAAATACTTAACATAATTATTTTCTAAGTTGCAATATGATAATTAAAATTAATTTTATTTAAGACGGGTACATTTTATATTTTTGTTTGTTTTTTCGTAATTGTTCGTCATTTTCTCGAAAAATATTGAGAAATTCTCAGCCTTGAATTGTAAAATAATTAGAAAAAAAAATGTACGAAATTTAATTTTTTGAAATAGTCATTTTATTAATCTTATTTTGTTACTTGATTTAATCTAACTATTCGAATTGAGTAAATTGATCAAATAAATCATGTTAAATTCAAGATTTTTGATACGTATTAGCAAAAATACATTTCATGTTCCCCAATTTTTCCCTTATCAATGTTTCAGAATAATTCATTTTTTATTAACTATATTAGGTGCGAACTAGAAATTTTCAAAAATGGAATTATTTTAAAATGTATTTAAACTTACACCAAAAGGCATATATATACATATTTTTATGGATTATAAAAACAATATATTTTATTTTGTATTGATAAATGAAAACACTTTTTAATCTCTGGTTAATATACATTGTAAATGTCTAATATTATAATGTATACACTGGATAGACACAATCATATGCGTTTAACAGAAAACATTTAGCGTAACGAAAAGAATTTATTTATTTCATAACGTCGTTCGGTCTTGAATGGGTTTAACTACAATTTAATTTCTCTTAAGTTTTTTTGTATTTATTATTGTTTATTAACTTAAAATGAAACTGATAATAATGAGAATGTTCACTGTTGGTGGGAAGACACTCAGAAGCAATGACTTCAATTCTTAATTTAAATTTTTTTATATATTTTGTAAATCACTTACTCATTAAGTTTTTTGTTTTGCAGTATAAATAATAAGTATGGTCTTAAAAATGTTTGAACAGTAACATTATATTTAAAGTTTTTTTGATGTTTTAACAGACCGTAATACACATACTATACACAGCTATATTATTCCCGTGTTTGAGAAGATCAGAATATATTTTTCAAAAGTGTTCATTAAATGTTTAAGTTCTACCAAACTACGATGAAGATAAAAATGTGGAGCTAATGAAGTCAATCATCAAGTATACAATTGTATTTTCGATATATTTATGTTTATGCTATTAGTCAGCAATAGTTTTACATATTGTATGCGTTTTCTGAAAGTATTTATAATTATTATGTATTATGATTAGCTCTAAGTTCTAATAGATTTAAGTTCTTGTACGTGTGTTGTTTATTTTTAAATAAAGAAAAGTGAATTATGCCTATAGGGAGACAAACTATAAAATAAACGCGCTGTGTGTAATATCTCAATGATTTAAAATAGCATCTAGTCTCCAGAACTATATACGAAATATGTTATTTAATAATATTTCAGGTGGTGCGGAAACTTACACGATTCCCCTATAAAATATATGTACTTAGGTATTACTGTATTAGTTCTAAGTTTATGTAACTCGTTTCATTTTTGACGTCAATCTATTGGAATATAATATTTTATAAGACGGAATGTCTGCGTTATGAAATAAAATTACAATGGACAAAAATCTACCTACCCATTTCATGAATAATTATAAATTCAATTATTATTTCCTTCAATCATTATACCTAATTTAAATCATTGAATTATTGAATGTCCGCGTAACGCTGCAACTACAATTAATAATTTTAATCTAATCGGTGGAAAACACCAAACAATTTACCAATATAAACAATTTATATTTAACAGCTAATAATAAATTGTAAGTTAAGTTCGAGAATGTTCGCAAGTTATTGGTATCTGTGGAAAATCCAGAATTATCTATTATGTTCTAAAACGCTAGCATCTCTATATACAGCCATCGACCGCCGTGAAAAATGTGTAAAAGTGATTGAAACGTGGCAAATAACTGTTAAAAACAGTCCACTCACTTTAACTGTTGAAGTGCGGTCAGTGTCAATTGACAATTTGTTTTCCGGATTCGTTTTGTGTGTTGTGAGAAAAATTATTTTCATACATTTTCAACGAAAGTAGGTAATACAAATTCCATTAAATTTAAAAAATAAAATACTAAAATTGTATTTCCTTCTAATTTTTAGTATGATTATGAGAGAAGATTGGGTAGAGTACAAAAGCTTGTGTAAGGAAGCAAAGAGAACAGTAAACAAAGCAAAGTTTGAGTTAGTTGGTATGATGCGTTGTATAAGTTGGAAACAAAGGAAGGTGAAAAAGAAATTTGTAGATTGGCTAAGGTTAGAGAAAAACAAATCAAGGATATTCAAAAGGTATGGTGTAAAAAAGTGATATTAAAAGGGTGCTATCAAATGATGAGGATGACGAGATGGAAAGAGTATTTTGAGGTTAGGTAAAGAATATTTCGTGGAACGGAGGTCTAATAGATTTAATTAGTGAGTAGGAAGTATGAGAGGCTATGAGAGTGATGAAAAAGAAAAAAGCGGTAGGACCAGATGAAGTGCCAGTAAAAGTGTGGAAGATGTTACATAAGGTAGTTGAAAGATCTTTTAATAAAGTGCTAGTAGAGGGTAAAATGCCATAAGAGTGGAGAAAGAATGTTGTAGTACCTATATTTAAAGGCAAAGGAGACATACAAGAATTTGGTTATTTTAGAAGTATAAAACTTATGAGTCATAGTTGAAGACTTGGGAAAAGATTATAGATAAGAGAATAAGATATAAGTAATTAAAACCAGTTTGGTTTTATCCCTGGAAAGTCAAAGTTAAACTGTTATTTTGTGTGAGACCGCTTGTAGAGAAGTATAGGGAAAATAAAAAGCTTTGTATGGTGTTTATAGATTTAGATAAAACGTATGACAAAGTGCCGAGATAAGTTTTAAAGTGGGCGTTAATGAGAAAATGATATAGTTTTGGTAGGAGAAAATAGGAAAGAAGATACCAAAGGCTTGATATGTGGAGATTAGCTTTTGAAGGAAAGGTATTAAGAATTCGTAGAAGTAAGACAGAGGATATAAAGTATTAGTTTGATGAAAGAGAACAAGTAAATAAAACGAGGAGTGTAATAACAATAAGCGAGGACGAGGTAAGTGAGGTTGAAAGTTTTAAGTATATGTCCTTATAGTATAGGGTCCTTTGTGCAAAAGAACGGCGGGTTTGACGAGAATGTGAAACATAGGATTAAGTGTGACTGGATCAAGTGGAGAGAAGTGTCTGGTGTTTTGTGGAATAAGAGAATTTAAATTAGGCTAGAAGGTAAGTTTTATAAGAGCGTAGTGAGACCAATTATGTCGTATAGTTTGGATTGTTGCGTGGTTGACAAGAAAATAGAGCAGAAAATGAGTGTAGCAGAGATGAGAATGCGTAGATGGATGAGTGGAATGACAAAAGAAGATAGGATAAGGAATGAATATGTAAGAGGAAGTATAGAAGTAGTGTCGATTGTGGATAAGATGAGAGAGAATAGACTTAGATGGTTTGAGGAGAGAAAATTCGGAAGCTATAAGGATTGTTATGAAAATGAACGTTGAACAAAGAAGAGAAAGAGGAAGACCGAAGAAGAAGTGGTTGGATACGATTGGATGTGATATGAAGACTATTAGTGTGTGCGTAGATGATGTTGGAGATTGTGTCAAGTGGAGGTTTAGGACACAGGTGGTTGGCCCCAAATAACTGGGATAGAGGCGAGGGAGAAAAAAAACTTAGACAGTTAGAGTCGTTTCACTAATTTAGACAAATACAACAAAATATTTAAATATATTAATCTTCCTTTCATTTTAATGTCCAGTCGGCTCAAGAATATCTCCTAAGGGAACTGATTATCTTACAATGCAATAATGAATTAAAACACATTTTTGAAACATCAGAATTAAAAATAGACTTTTATAACATTTTTGTCACAAAAGATTTTCAAATTTAAGAAATCTGGCACAAAAAGTTGTAAGTAGTTTTGGATTATCTTACACTTGCGCATAGTTTTTTTCGAAAATGAAATTCACCAAACATAAATCATGCTCAAGCTTAACAAACGAAAACCTACAACACCAGTTACGATAGCAAATACACGCATAGATATAGATTTGCAAAAGTTAAGTAAAAGAGTTGAGATATGAATATCTCACTAATTAAATTAATTATAACTATTGTTAATCATTTCATTATTATAATTATTAAATTATCTACGTTTATGTATAATATCTTTGAGTAATAATAAAAACAATAATATTAATACACTTTTAAATTTTTACTCCAATTTTTTTTATTGGGTCCAAATCTAATATGGGAATTTATAATTTTTTATGCAGCCCGCGGGATTATAATGAATTTTCAATGTGGCCCACAAGATTATTTGGGTTGGCCACCACTAATCTAGATCATGAAAAGAATGGTTTTATTGTAAGTGGATACGATATATATATATATATCGTATATATATATTATCACCAGACCAGTAATCGAAAAAATTGTTTAATCTAACAAAATAGTGTTTTTAGAGCCAAAAAACGTTGTGGTATACATATAACAGTGCAGAGTAATCAGAACTTCGAAGGAAGAACTTCCCCCCCACCATTTGTTTTTACTGGGTCACCGAGAAAAAATATTTGTATAACAAAAATTTGTAAAAATTATTTATTCAAATTAAACTCATGTACTAAAAAGTAGCACTGAATACTTTACTAAGACATTGGGTACTTGACCGGTTCATCAAGTTTTCTAACTCATCGAGTTAGTTCAGCCTTGGAGATTTCAATGATTTGTTTAAAAATTCCATATGTATTCGGTATGATGAGATATTCAATATTACTTGTGGAACACATCTTCACCAAAAACAGGTGATAAATGATAACAATAATAATAAATCACCATATCAAAACCATTTCACTCAAAATCGAAAATAACATACAAAATGTTCAAATAATCTTTAACTAAACGTGATGGCCACCAATGAAAACAATAAAGTAATGTGTTCGTACATTTTTGGGAAAACGAACGGGAACTGTTTCCATTGATTTTATATTATCGAAGATGCTGACTGCTGTGTGTTCCATACAAGTGAACTAAAATGAAAATTATTCAACTTACAAAAATATACTGCTAAATACTGCGTTTCTTGAATAATTGTCTCTAACATTGATCTTGTGACTAATTCAATTCTATCTTCGGTTCGTTGTGTTATTAACCACTGAAGAACTTCTTCTTCTTCTTTCAGATCACCTATGATTTTACAATTAAACTTTATATCAAATTAAACTTATGTTATACATTTGTACGTTACCTCCAAATAGATTTGGTACTGAATGTTCAAAGTAAACCAACGCTGGCAATTTCGATACGCCGTATTGTTTAGCAACGTCAGTATCCTAAAATATTCAGTGAATAACAAAATACAAAAAATAAAAAATAAAAAATTGATGATTTTCGATTTTATTTGTTTGCAGTTTTATATCGAGTAACGTAAAAAATAATAATGTAACACTTTATATTTAATAATAAATTTACTCGAGTTTTAATAAAAATGATTCCATGTCGTTCACAGTCGTCATCTATGTTTTCTAATTCCTCTAAAATACTTGTACATTTATCGCATTCGTCTTCACTATCTGTAAACGTACATCTCATAATAAGAATATACATATATTATTTAAGAGTATTACATATACGTTATAAGTAAATTATGACGTACAGTGTTGTATTTATATCTAAGTTTAGCTGTGTTAATTTTTTTTTATGATCTATATATATGCATGCAGAAATAAACCATCTAGTCTAGGTCAAATATAACAAAACAGACTGACTTCTTTATAATTTTAAAATTTAGTAATCTATTTATATACTACATAATTATAGTGGTCATGACGGGAAGGGATATCAGCAAAATCCCGCCGCCTCGCTTAACCTATTTACCCATTTATTTCTGGTTCGTTAGGAATATAAATATTCGTCACTATTTAATGATTCTCTAGAATATATATTCTTTGTGTTAAAAATATATATATATATATGTTATCAAGTGTACATTTTAAATTCATTCGATTTATTTTTACGAAAGTATCTTAAAATACAATAGTAAATTACGTATAGGCAAATGTAACTATGATTTAAACTGACTGCATTAATAAACGAAAATATTGTATTTATTTTCAAAATTTAAATATAAAAAATGTTTTTTATTATTATAAGTTCAGAAAATTCAATTAAATCTTCAAGAATAAAGCTATATTATGTATCATGTTTATAGATTATATTCACTTTTTTGAATAATCTATTTACAAAATATAAAATTATAATTGTTTTAGAAGTGTAAAGATTTTTCTTTTTTCTTTTTTTAAATATGGACGTTTTACTATGTAATTTGAATTATATGGGCAGATTTGCGTAATTACTGATATTAACAAAATAAAAAATGTATAATCTACTTATAATATTTTATCATACAATGTAATAATGAAGGTTGTGAGTAAATGATGCACTGAAAAACGTAATGAAAACTACAAAAAGTGTTGAAAGAGTGAATTTTAAAATCCTTTAAAATTAGATTAAATACAAGTCAAAAATAACTAAAAATCAATATTTTTAAAAACTGTACATTAAATTTTCTCACACAAAATTATTTATAAGTAAAAATCTGGTTATAAAAAATGATTTAATATTTTACACTTTTAGGAGATAAAAATTAACAATAAATAATGAATGTCTGTGTAAAATATTTAAAAAGACAAAAAACGTAAAAAAAAAAATAAAAACATAAAAATTCAGATAAATGCAAAATAAAAGTTTCAAAACAGAATATTTGATTACGTGATTCGAAATGTTTATTGAGAAAGTTATGTAAAAAAATGTGCATTAGTTTTAAACTCACAACTCTAAACAGCCTAAGAATTTCGTCTTGGTATTATTTTTTTCACTTATACATAATATCACGTAATCCATTATACACAGACATGCACGTACGTACGTATTATTAGCTGTAACGGAAGTCGGTCTACAATCATAGGCGTACGCACGAGGCTCGATCAAAGAAATTTAAAGGGGCCCCTAAATAAATATATATATATACATATACATTATACAAGTATTCACGAACTCCAAAATGTGATGGGGAATATTCATTATAGAAAAAAATGATGAAGGGGCTCTGCTCAAGGAAAAGAGCCAAAAAATGTTTCGGGCTCTACCGGAGATTGATGTTTACGCACGCCTATGTCTACAACATATTAAATCGGAAAATGCTATAAAATTATGTACAAAGTAAAGATAATTCGGAGTAAGAGAAGTATACGATTTTTTTTAATGCAATAGTATGGTTTTTTAAATAATCAAAGCGTGTAGATATTAAATGCATACATGCATGTTCACTGCATCGAAAACTAAAAAGCCAAATACGATTCGCAGTCTCGAGTGCGTTTTATTTGCAAGGCCCCAAAATCGTTTCTCGGGCGAGATACCATTGTTATTGTTTCCTTGAGCTTTTTTATTTTCATCATCATCATCATCATCATCATCATCATCATCAATATCGTCATCGTCGTCATCATCATCACCACTATCACCACCATCACCACTACCACCACCACCACCAATACCATGACCACCAATGCCACCTTCACCACCGTCTTTGCCGTGATCGTTTTTGTCGTCTTTGTCGTCGTCGTCGTCGTCATCAACGGCGTTTTTGCTGTTGATTTTATTACTATTTTCTACGATGATCGGTTTAGTTTCCTTTTTTTTAACATCACTATGGACGTCGTTCTGCTGTTGCGACTTATGGTGTCTACGTGACGTTTTGGTGTTGGAAGCCTTACAGCGTTCGCACAGCGTTCCGTTCCCTATATGCCGGACAACACACTCATATTTGACATCATAAACACAGTACATTTAACGTTATGGTATAATATATATTAATATTATTATTATTATTATTATTATTATTATTATTATTATTATTATTATTATTAATTATTATCGGTACAAGTACGAGTCAATAGTACAGGCATTTGATTAGATGGGATATCGAACACTCACAGAAAAACACCGCGATTGATTCCGAAGAGTCAACGGTGTCCTTCAGATCTTGACCACTCATTTCTTCGATTATTTCGCCGTGTGGGTTTTTTTGTACCAGAAGCCAGTTCAGAATATCCGCTTCTTCGTGTAGATTTCCTGAAAAACGCGTTCCGTGGTCAATTTCGCTTTAAACAGTCCGTAATGTATTTAAATCGAACGCAAAAACAATCTCCAAAGATAACTTCCAATTAAACATGTGCCTGACCGGACCTAATCGTATTGATTAGCCAACTGAAGACGTGACTTTCTCGTGGGTTAGTCTCGAGATATTTCTCCTTAACTATTGTGCTAAATAATACGGTTTCGGAGGTTTTGTTTTTCTTCAGACCGGCAGCTAATATTCGTGTAATTTATGGTTTATTTTTCATCCCAAGGATGCGGTTCTAAACACGATCTACCTGTGATATGTGACTTATGCTGTATGTCTGTATCCGGAGACAGTGGCGTTGCGAAAGAGTAATTTTGGAGCGGCCGTTCCTAGTTCAAATTAGGTGGGTGGGTGGTAGTCGGTGGATGACATGTAGTAAATGTAAATACAAAAGCCAATAGCTAGCTTGGCTGTTCATGTAGGGAAGGGGGAAGGTATGACGGTAATAAAATGTATGGTTCAGGGAAAATTGCAAATGACTTCTTTTTTTTACCTTTTTTGTCGTTTTTATAGAGGAGGTGGGTATTAGGAAAATTAATCCGCTTCTTCTCTTTAAAATGTTCGTCACGCCACTGTCCGAAGATCACAAAACAGATCCATATTCAACTATTAGCGCACTAACGACAATTAGAATGCTAATAAATATATTATTTACATATTGACCCAGTACGTCACTCGAAAAATCCTAGTATTCGCAATGCTTAACGTATTTAAAGGTTTACGCGAACCATAAAAAATAATATTCAAAACTTCTATCCTATTTATACGCTCTAAGCCAATAGAACCAATAGAATAATCAAATTTTATTACAGAATATGTACTATGGAAAGAAATAATTTTAAATTTGTTAGTACGACCTAGATTAAACAAATTACAATAATAATAAAAACAATCACCACTATACAAAAAAATTAATTTAAACCCTATTACAAAAAAATATTTTAAACAAATTTAGTTGAACGATTTTTAATATATTTTTTTATTAAGTTTTTAATTTAATTAAGAATTCTTCCATTTCCCTGAAGATTAGAAATCTAAACATTTCTAAACATTCATAAATTACTGCACGATTCTGTATTATTTATTGCATAAATCCTGTATTAAATGTTCAAGTATAATTTTTTCATATATTAAAATATATAATCGACGAGATGTTAAAATCGTTGTTATTCTTTGAAATGCCATAAAATGTTGAATTCGATTTTGTTAAAATTAAAGATAATTTCATTTATTTATTTTTTAATTTTTCGGTAGTTTTATCTCATGTTTAAGAAAACTAGTGCGAAAATCAAAAAACATATTTGGATTAAATCTAGAAGACATAACAATTGAACTTCATTATACGAGTTATATAAATTTCATTATTCATTCTCGTACGATAAACACTTCGTTTAATTACATTAGGGACATAAATAAATCAGAAAAATTTCGACTGTTGGACAATACCTTCGTTAGTATTTAAAGAAGACATTTTGTCTTTTATAAAGTCATTATAACTATTATTAGTGATATATCCACAAAAACCACATTTCTTCTGTTATACCTGCATAAATTGTTGGTTCTTTAGACCCAAGTTTGAAGAAGACTATAGCCGGTAACGCGAATACCCCACATTCTTTAGCCATCATTTTGTCGTCGATTTTGACAAAGTCTATTCCTGCGGCGTCTGCGTCGTCGTCTATGTGTTCGATCTCCAGCAATACTTGTTTGCACTGTTTGCAATCGTCACTGTCTGTAAAAAACGAAACACTGTTGGTAATTACGTCTAATACATTAACAATACAATCGATAAATAATAGCATGTGCTCACAAAAGAACACCGCCACGTTTTCCGAACTTTGCCTAATTTTTGAAAACATCTTTCTGTTCACTTTTTCTATATGTTCGGTTAGTTCCATGTTTGACGGGTCGGTGAGCCAGTCCAAAATTTCTTCATCA
Organism: Schlechtendalia chinensis; assembly: GCA_019022885.1. Classification (NCBI taxonomy): domain Eukaryota; kingdom Metazoa; phylum Arthropoda; class Insecta; order Hemiptera; family Aphididae; genus Schlechtendalia; species Schlechtendalia chinensis. The sequence goes on from CM032339.1 coordinate 64,238,765, forward strand.
TCGTCTATGTCACCTAAGAAGTATAATAAAATTTAAGATAATAGTGACGATAATAATGTATTCACATTTAAGTAGTCCATTTATAATTTATAATACAAACAGTATATACAATTATTTTCACAGTGACTAACCGTCGTAGTTTATGTATTTGCCCTTTCGGAAATAGCTGATACCGGGCGGACTTCGAAATCCATGTTTTTTCGCCATTAATCGGTCACTACATTTAACCACTTTTATACCATACTCCGCAGCTTCGTCGTCAATTAATTCAATATGTCGTAAAATTCTTGGTACTCTAGTATCGCCCTCTATGTCTAAACGTACGTGGGTAATTGACTATACATATATATATATATACATATTTTACGGTCTTATAGTTGTTTTATTTACTTACACCAGACAACTGCTAAAAAGTCTTGAATGTCGATATATTTAAATAATTGCTCTCTATTTATATGTTCAATACTTTCGTCTGTCTTTTGCTTTATCATCCATCGAAGTACTTCGTCTTCGTTAGCAATGTTTCCTTAAATATAAATGTCAAAGAGTGGTACAAAACTTTATTCAAAGCAATATAATTGTTTAACTATTTATTTATAAACTTGAATTGGATATCGAACCATTTTATTGGTTATATATACACATATACATTATAAATTATGTCCGCAGAACTGAATAAATTTCAAGAATTAAAAAGAAATACATATATTTAGACTTCAACAACAATAATGATTTTATTAATACAATTAGGTATTTTGTACATATTAAATTTGTGGATAAAACTTAAACATAACAATTATAACATACTTATCAGTATAAACATAAATGTTGGTTTAAAAAAATAATTAACAATGTTAAGAGTATGATGTTAAAATTAATGTGAGAAAATCAAGCTAATCAAAATATTGTCCTAAATTTAGTTTCTACATGAGCAAAATCAAAGAAAACATCACGTATTTACATGGGACAAATAACAGCCTTTTTCAAATTGCATTTAATATTAGGTAAATATTATAAAATTACATTTTTAAATTAATATTTATATATTCCTGTTAATATAATACATAATTTCAACAGAACAGAATACGATCATTGCATAAAGTAAATAATAACTAAACTATAATGAGCAATTTTATTGAATAATACATTTCAATAAAGTTAATCACAAACATTGAACAAATTATTGTCAGCATAATTATTAAATACGTAATAAATTAGTGTTTATGTACACGAATATATTATAATATACAATATATTTAAATACATAATCGAATAAGATGTTATGTCTGTAAAATTTTAAGTATGATGGAAAATATTTATAAATTTGACGGCTATTGAACAAAAAATCATTGTATAACTTAACGATTTTAATACACTAAGTCCGTTAACTTTTAGCTTTACGGTATCTAACTTTATACTTATGTAGTATTTATTGAATATAAATTAACATATACGTTTGGGATAATTTATATTTTTACAAGGAATTTTTTACATTCAATATATAAATATTTTGATACAAACAAAATTCATTATTCGTTAGTAAATAATGTTGTTTTAAGAAAAAATAATCCATAATAATGTTCGTGTAATTGGTAGTAAAAAAATAACATTTGGCTTTAATTATATGAATAATAGTATAAATAGCTATTAAAACAAAATGTCATAAAATATCAACATTTCAAAAATCTAAATGCATTTAAAAACTGCAGAGTTCTAAGATCATCAATCTACATTAAGTTGTGGAATTGTATATGTGTTAAATAATATTGCTATTTTAAATATATTCCATATTTAAAACGTAGGTATATATGTATCTGCTAAAATTAAATGTTTAGAGATTAAATAATTATAATGGTCAATGTTCTTGGTACCACAATTACTGTTTTAAATCAATAGTTAAAAAATTAGTTTAATTGTCATTGTTAATGACATTTAAAAAAATATGAAGTTGCATTTTATTTCTCTATTACACCTGTATCGATACGAGTATTATATTTTTTTGTCAAATGACATGACGAGAAATGAATGATTGGTATGTTTAGTAAAAATTAAATATCAAAAAAAAAAAAAGTTAATAAATTAGATTGTGAGATAATGTTATACGTGTTTAAAACATAATAATAGATATTATAATATATCATAATTGATAATATATCCTTAAATAAATAATATTATCTTTTCGAAAATTTGAAACTCCAATCAATTATATTATTATATAGTTTTTTCTTAAAGTAGGTGTTTTGGTATTTGAATAGCTTAATAAATTAACTGTTAAAAAACGAATAACATTTTTTAAATGTGTATTTTACATTATGAATATCATTCATGTTTATTTTTATTTTTTCCTATGCAGATACAAGTTTAATGTTTTACCACCACCAAGAACCTTTTCCGTTACCATCTTTCTTGTTCCTCTTTTCCTTTTTCCTATTATTATTATTATTATTATTATCATCGTGCTTGCCGTTGGTTTTCGGTTCGTCGACCTTTTTTTCTTTTTTAGCTGACTTCCCTGATTGTTTTTCCTTTCCGGCTTGTGGTTGAGGTTTTGCAAGTTTTGGACAACATTGGTATGGCTCAAACGTTGGTGTATTGGTCTTAGTGTTTCCCAGACCGATGTAAAAACAGCTGTCGCCTGCAGCAAAATCCAAATTATATTAGCAATTTTTTTTTTTTTTTTTATAATATGTGAACTAATTATTGACGAAAAAAGTGAACAATTCGTAAAAATGAATTTCAAATTATAAATGCTGAACAAAAGCTTTAATATATCAAGGATATGATGGAACAAAATGCTGCAGACGACAAGCTGTTAGTAAAAATAAAAACGACATTTACAAAATTATACTAAACACAATAGCATATAGATACTAGGTGTATTTTAATAATTAAATAATCGGAAAAATGTTATTTTTGGTTTGGTTATAATTAGAAATAAAAATATCAAAATATATAACTGGACGAAATTTAATTTATTTTACAACTTTGTCATTTTATCATAAAGTTAATTTAAATATGTATTTAAAATTATATTATTGAAGGTGAAATGTAAAGTATACAATTTTATTTATTTGTTATTTACGTATACTTGTGTTTCTAAATGTATTTTAATAAAATAATATGTAATCATAAAATTATTTATTTAACATTACATGATAATTAAATGAAAATGAATGAGTTTTAATTTACGCCAAAATCTTAGCTGTAAACAAAGTTTGTATAAAAATGGTTGACGTAATAAATACATATGATTTAAGTTGTAGACGCAATAGTTATTTTATTTCCGTAAATTTACATTAATTTGAACGATCAACAAAGTATTTTATTATACTTACGAGTATATAAACGTACTTTTATAGAGTGCTAATTGAAATGTGCTACTGACGTGTTATATTTTTAAATAATTTGTAATTGATTTAAACTGTAAAGAGAATTGTATTTCGAGTACTATATATGAGTAAACGAATATATTACGCAATATATAGTTAAAATCGTATTATTTTGTTATTCGATAAAAAAATATATAGATTATATAATAAATTATAGGATACTATTTAATTAATTAATTTTTTGTATTCTGTTAATTATAAATTAATATGTTATACCGTAAGAAATAAAATAAAACCTTTACGAATTCATTGTTTAAAAAAATAATCGAGGACGTCTTGATAGGAAGAGAGAAACCACGTTAAAAACAATTTGTTATTATAATTAGCTACTGGAAATCTGCCGACTTATATTTTTAGAAAATCGGCATCTGATATATAAATCGGCATTAAAACGTTTCTACATCATCAAACACACGAGGTATTCTAAGTTTATATACCTGAGTGCTCTATTTTTTGTAAATATTTAGTAGGTTTTGGATCTTGAGTTTTTTTTTTACCACCTAGATCACGATCAAGATTATTAGGACAAATTCCGTAAATTTATTAAGATCAATTAAATACATTAACATGTATTGCTTACTTTTTTGATCAATTAGCCAATTTAACACTTTTCCGCTATTCTTAAGGTTACCTAAGTACAATATAATATAACTATATATATATATTTATAAATAATGTCTTAGACGAAAATTATTTTGATACATAAATAAAAATATATTGGCACATGCACATTGGACGTACACACAAATATACTTTAATGTATTGATACACAAAATATATTTATACAAGATAATTTTACACGATTAATAATAAGTAAATATCGAATTAATTGATAAAAAAAGGAATCATTCATTCATATATATATTCACATTAATTTAAAGAATAAAGTCTAAAGTTCGGTAACCCTAACACATTTTTCAGCCGTTTAGCAATAAAATATGTCTCCAAATACGTAAGAAATGAAAGAAATAAAGCAATTAGTATTCCCCGTGTTTCCAATATTACCATAATTATATGGTGTCTGATTCATATAATATTAAATAACCATTATCTCTGTATTATTAGAAAATTTAATTAACAACGTAGGCCCAGGCCCGGATTAAAGCGTAAACTTCGTAAACTACAGCACCGCGCCGGGAAAATGGTGAGGATAGGCACAGTGAATTTAATTTCATTTCAATTGTCATTCAAATATCAACATAAAAAAAAAATTTCTCACCAAAATATATTGTTAGGTTACGTGTAAAAAAACAAGAGAATCCTATGGTAAATGCATTTTTTGTATATGTTATATAGCTTTACATTATACAGATGCTTAAAAACTTACTTATTAGTTTAAACATATGTATGCACTCAAAGTGTCTAAAAATTTCTACGTAAAATATCGACTAGAAAGTAAATTTTTTTGGTAATAATAGCGTAAATAATTTTTTGTATTGAATATAATTTTTAGTATGAATATAATATGATGCTATCATTTTGCTATTCTATACATTAAACAATTTTTATTTCATCGGTATAGTAATTTCAACTAAAATTATATTAACGTTTAACTTATGATTGCAACACGTACTTAAGCCGTTAAACCTGTTTCGATTTTCATTCTAAATTGTAATTAAATACGTAATATAAACTTTATATGTTTAGTTTACTAGTAAAATACTTAAATATTAAACAAGGAACTCGATTATCATTGTACATTTGTACTTTTATAATTTCATAAATAATATATAATAATTATATACAATTAGTTTTATCAACTAGTATTACGGAAAGTTTTAAAAGTATTATTATTTTATAAAATTATATTTATTTTCGTTCATAACTTACCGTCATACATTATTGGAACTCCTGTTTCGTAATAAACCAATGCGGGAAAACTGAAAATACCAATTTCTGACGCTAATTTCGAATCAATTGACTTGACGAATTGAATGCCTTCCTTATCGGTGTCATCATCTATAGTTTCTAATTCTTCTAGTATACTAGGACAAGCTTCACATTTATCATCATCTAAAAACATATGCATTAATTTTTAGTTATGCATAGTGGCACTGAAAATTAATTTTGTGTTTAATTAGGAATGATAAATAAAAATATTTTAAAAATAACAAATTATTAATTGTATATTTATAATATACATATAACATACATCCTGTTATTGAATTATGATATATTTTATACTTACAAAAGAAGACTGCTAAATGTTCTACGTCATTAATTAAAGTTTGCAGCGTTTTTCTATCAACACTCTCAATGAAATCGGGTTCAGACTCATGCAAGTCGAGAACCCATTCTAAAATGGCTTCTTCGTGCATTAAATCTCCTGACAAATATAATTTGTATTTCGCATTATTATATTATTTAGTAATTCTCGCAGGCCTTTTTAATAAGTCACCTGTGTAAATTTTCCGGAATTTTTCTCTGTAAAATAATAACGATGGCAGACCAGGTAAATCGTATTCTTTTTCAATTCCTTCATCGGAAGTCTTTAAAAACTGTATGTTTTTTTCTTCACATTCATCGTCAATATTTTCTAGCTCCGCAATTATTTTTTGACTTTTTTTGTCTCCTTCTTTATCTAAACACAGTTTATAAGAAAATCTTTAAATGACTGATTACTAATGAATTTCAAAAATACTTACAGAAAAATACGACAGCAAAATTCTTTTCGTTTAATATTTTGTCTAACATCTTAGTATTGACCTCTTCAATACGTCCAGGCACCTTAAGAGTCTCTTCATCAATTAGCCAGGTTAATACTTCATCTTCATCTTCTAAATCACCTGTATATACTAGTGGTTCTTTGTTTCTAAAGAATACTAATGACGGGAATGTTTTAAGTCCATATTCTCTAGCAATCGATGCGTCTTCTGTAGTTACAAAAACTATTCCAGTTTCATCCAATTCATCATCGATGTTTTCAAAACCATCTAGTATGCTATCACATTCTTCGCCTTCTTCACACCTTCCACCTAAATCAAATATTTAAATTTAATAATAAAATTCATATTTTTATTATATTTATAAACCCACTAAAGTAAACCAAAACGTATTCATGGTCAACAATAAGGGTTTTGAGTATCTCGTCGGTTACTTCTTCGATGGTAGCCGTAGTCTTTTGTTCTATGAGCCATTTTAATACTAGGTCCTCGTTTATTAGATCACCTAAAATTAATGCTTGGTCAATTCTGTAGTTTTAAAAAATCAGTTTGCAAGAAAATAAAATGTACCTTCATAAATAGCTGGAATTTTGTTTTCAAAATATACTAACGTAGGCAAATGATCAATGCCATACTCTTTTGCCTCTTTTTCATCATCTAAGCGTACAATAACAATACCTTCTTTATTTAATTCATCGTCAATATTTTCTAATTCATTTAATATACGAATGTCTTCTTTGTCATCCTTGTCATCTATTGAAAACACATAACTAGTGTTAAAATATTAACAATAAATTATAGCAAATAGAATTCATGTTATCATTTTTGTATTATTTAATTGTTTTGTCTATTATTTTTTTTTCTTTTCGTACTTTTAATATTTAGTTAGGAAAGTATTGCTGGCTACCATTTTTCAAACTACGTCTAGTGTCCTTGAGATAGATTAGAAATGCGAGCGAGTAAATATCGAATCGGTAAATAATATAATTATGATAGCTTCATGTTTTTTATTTCTCAGAAACCATTATGATATGTATTCAATTTTTAATGGGTAGTATATATAAAAAAATAATACTTACAAAATAATACTGCCAAGTAAGGTTCAGACTCAATAAGTTTATCAACAATTTCATCCGTGACTTCTGGTATTTCCGAATGTCTCTTTTGATGAATAAGCCAACTTAACACTTCTTCTTCTTTAAGTAAATCACCATCATATATGTGTGGAATTCTTTTCTCGAAATACAATAATTTTGGCATTGTTGTTATGCCATACTCTCGAGCTTCATCAATGTTATTTATTTTTACAAACGCTATTCCACTCTGATCACATTCATCATCAATATTTTCCAACTCAACCAAAACTTTTTGGCTTTTTTTCTGGTTTTTATCGTCTAGAAAATAAACATAAGTATACCATTTTATTTTACTACAGAATTTTCTTTTCAACTTACAGAATAGAACGGCCACGTTCGATAATTTATTAATAAGAATATCAAGCATTTCATCAGTCACATCTTCTATTTCATCATGTTTAATTTGGTAAGTTAGCCATTCTAATACTTTATCTTCGTCCTCCAAATCTCCTAAATATAACTTAAATTAAGTACATTTTAAAATTTTAAATATTTTATTTGAAAATACCATTGTAAAGTGTTGGTACTCCATTTTCAAAATACAATAAGGATGGCAGATCTTCAATTCCATATAGTTTGGCTTCTTCTTCATCATCAATTTTTACAAATACTATTCCAAGCGTATCACACTCATCGTCAATGTTTTCAAGTTCATTTAATGTTTTCTGAGATTTTTTATCGTTGTTATCATCTAAAAGTGTAAAAAGAAATTAGTGTATTAAAATAGTATAAAAAATATTCGAATAAAATACATACAGAATAGTACAGCGATGTTTTTCCCTTCTTTAATAAGACGATCCATCATTTCGTTTGTAATGTCTTCGATTTCATCTTTTTGAAGTTGATCAACAAGCCAATGTAATAGCGCGTCTTCGTTTTCAATATCACCATCGTAAATATTTGGTATCTGTTTTTCAAAGTAAACTACTGCAGGTACAGAATTCAAACCGAACGACGAAGCTGCTTGTGGATCTTCAATTTTTACAAATTGAATTCCATGACGATCACAGTCGTCATCAATTTTTTCTAATTCATTCAAGACTCTTAGAGAATCTTCATCGTCATTATCATCTAAACAGAATTTAATAGTATCATTGTTTATTAAAATATATACAAATAAGAATATTTGAAAATGCTTACAAAATAGTACAACAAGATTATCAACCGAACCAATAAGTGTGTCTAAAGTTTTTGATGTAACGTCCTCAATAACATCTTCTTCGTCTCCTGTGGATTTGTTCTGTACTAACCATTCAAGCACATCCTCTTCTTTAGTTAATTCATCTAAATATCAGAATTTCAATGTTTCAGTGATAATGTTCTTAAATATACAAAAACATTATATAAACATGTCTTTTGACAAACCACTGACGTTCATAAACAATTGGTATTTGATGTCGATAATAAACCAACTTCGGTAAGTCTCCTAAATTGTACTCATCCGCTAAGCTTGAATCATGTATTTTTACAAATCCAATGCCTAATTGGTCTGCTTCATCGTCAATATTCTCCAATTCTTGCAATGCTTTTGCACATTTTTTACACCCAGATTTATCTAAATATTTAACCACGATGTTAACAAATTAATTTAAATTAAATATTTCAAGAAATGTTTTTGCTATTACAAGGATAAAGCTGTGTAAGGTTTTACATTTCTAAAAAGGTCGCCGAGGTATATAGCTGAAAATGGGGTTATAACCATTTCACTTACGAATATCCTTTATAGTGCATTCTGATCGTTCAGGACCTAATCAATGTCATTTATCGAGTTCAATTTGTTAAATAACATGTTTCAATTAGTTTATAATATATCACAATTTGTTTAACACATATATTAAATTTATAAACTATAATATAGAGTATATATATTAATTATTACTTACAGAACAAAACAGCTACATAATCTGTATCTTCAATAATTTTTTGTAATATTTTTGAATTTACTTCCTCAATACGATCTGGTAAATCTAAAGCTTCTAAACTGGTCAAAAACTCTAATACTGAATCTTCGTCCATTAGATCACCTAAAATAATTCCATGAGTCAGTTAAAGTTAAGAAAAAATAATTCTAAATTTACACACCTTCGTAAATAATTGGTTCTTTCTTTCGAAAGTAAGTAAGTGCTGGAAAATGTTTAATTCCATAATGTTTAGCTAATCGTTTGTCATTTATTTTCACGAAATCTACTCCAAACGTGTCTGTGTCGTCGTCAATGTTTTCAAGTTCTTCTAATACTTTGTCACAAGTATGACAGCTTCTGGTATCTATAGACGTTCATTATTTCAATATTTAATATTACTATGTATTATCACTTACAAATATCATTGTTAATACATTTTACATAACAATATGTTTTCAAATTTCTTTTTAATGTTATATATGACTTCACTTAAATAATTACATATGTACTCGTATTTCATGAATCCAAATTAATGATAACCCTAAAAAAAACGTTTTTTGCTTTTTCGAAGTTATCTAATTAATAATTTAATTTAAATATAATTAAAATTGGAATAACTGGTCTGTAATATAACTACTTTATAGAATTTTGTTTTTTTGATATTTTTCATTTAACATTTTTTATTTTGATAGTGTAGTTAAAATTTGCGGACAACTTTAATATTATAATTCCATGATAAAAAAAAAGATTAAATTTCAATTAAAAAACATGACTTGCTATACGTCAAAATTCTTATCATATTAAAAAATGTGTTGTAACTACAGTGTTTATCATTACATTACCAAGGAAATATCAAATACCCATAACATTTGAGTAATTCGATTTGAATAACTGATTTTTTTTTTTTAGAAACTAGTATTTAGCTAAAATAAAAAATTAACCTATACAATAATAATATTTACATTAATAATATTTGTCTCTTATAAATTGGCATACAAATTATTACCCGCTAGGTATTTTATGAATATTTTATCCGGTATACTATTCGTTAAACTATATGTACGAGTATATGATATATTTATATCATACAGTATATTCTTAGTTAAGCGGCGAAATGAAAAGTCAAGGCCCGCCCCCGTAGCTATTATATTTACATTTATTGCATGTACCGCAATTTTTTGGTTACGACTCAAAAACGATAGGGTTTTGTCAAATTCTAATTGCATCAACGGTATATTCAGTATAAAAAAAGAAACGATCATGTTAAAGAAAAAAAAAGTTTTCCCACATAACATATTTTTTGCAATAATAATAGCTATTAATTATTCAACTATAATTCCTACTTCCATAAAGCTTGTATAAAATTATAAGTTCGATATAAATTGCAATAAAATAAATCATACAAGTCACAGTATTTTGAAATTATAAGCTATTAACCTTATAAATTTATTTTATAATTGATAATGAGACAATGCATGTATATACATTTTATATCAAACATATTAAATGTTTTTATATATTTATTTAGCAAATTTTTGTCAATGGACTTTTTTCTGAAAAAATTACGTGTTTAATAAAATAAAATATTTTTATCAATAAATATAACTTGTATTAATTATTTTTATTGTATACATAACTACATAATTCATATTTTAGTAAATTAAAAAAAAATGTATTAAAGTATTATAAAATACGAATCAAGATCACTATAACAGCTTAATGGTCTCAACCTATACTTATTTTAACAATATTAATATAAGTCGATTATTTAGAATTAAGATAATTTCATGTTATGTAAATCATACATATTTATGTAAATCTATTATGTACTTCAATATCTAAATAAATATATGTCGTATTAATATTTTCAATAATCGCATAAGTTTATAGTTTATACATATCATAATTATTAAAAATATTCTTAAAACATATGTGAATTGTCAATAATTTATCTTATTAAGTTCATAGCCGATCACGTAAAATGTTATATTATGAAGAATCAGCTTTATTATTTGTAAATCGTAACAATAATTTAAATGAAAAATTTGGTTATGATTGTAGTACTCGTCTGATTTATTACATGAAATTAGTGATGTTAATGATTTGTTTATTCATTATTTAATTTCATTGAAATATTTTGCATTTATAATCACTCAAATTTATTACGTCTATATAAATATAAATTCGATAGACCTTCTAATTTTTAGACGATTGGCATGACAGTATTATAACCATTAAATAATTGTCTTCGGTGAAATTGTCGTTGGTTATAACGTTTCAAACCAGCTGTTGTATGATGTCAGTTCAGCAGAAACGAAATGAAACGGGCGGCACTACCTCAGATGGAGTCAGACGTGTGCTATTATTATCTCCGGCATTCGGCCTCCGCGAAATAGTCAACAGCAGTCGGGGGATAGTATAACCATAATAATACTATAGCGCGTTTTACAATCCGAATTTCTCTCTCTTCTCCACCGGAATACTTCCATTATAAAGGTCAGAACTTAAACAATCCGAAGTCATTGCCAATACAGTAAAAGCAACTATTCAACAACGCGTATTTATTTTCGAAAAAGAACTTTTGTACGTCCTTCGTTCGTCGCAGGGCATTAAATTTCCAACTTTTCAGTTACATTTTATAAAAATGCCGACTGATAGTATTTTCCCGAGGACGGCTATTAATAAAATCGTCATCGTTTCCATCTTTGACCCAGTGAATTGACGACGTATTCTCTTATTTATTAACGGTATATTCCAGAAATTATATGTTTCACTTAAAACGTAATCCATTTAAAAATTGAACACATATTTTATGTACGTTTTTACATAGCTACTTTAAATAATAATAAAATAACAATCATAAGCACGGAACGTAATAATAAAATATATTCGGTACGAACGGTATCAAATTACGATTTGGCATTGAATATTAACATATTTTTACTATAAAAATGATTTTTCGAAGTTGATTTTATAACATAAACTATTCATTCAATTAGACAATGATTTGAGGTGTTTTTTTTAAAACGAATTTCAATAACGATAATCTAACGTCAATTTATTAAAAAAAAAAAATTAAACCGTTTGGCATTCCAAACGAGTAGAATTAATTTTTTTTTCGCTTATCCCGGCCGGTGACTCATAACACGCGGCTGCCAATAATTCTCGTACTCTAAAATTTGGGACAAGATTTATAGATCAATTACGTTTTATGAGCATGTATACCAAAACCGCCGTTAACGTTCGGCACACCGAACCCGCGATCAATCGTAAAATAACGCACGCCAAAATAGTACACGAAAATATACTGAATTTAAGCGTATTGAGAGAGACGTGTAAGAAACGGTCCGTTTTTTTTTTTTGTTTTCGTCGCGGCCGCGCGTTCCTCCGCATGCACCCGACCGCGGTGCCGTTTTCCCGTAACTCGGACCGTGCGGAAACCACCGAAACGATGTATCCGCGGCGGTACGGTAACCGTACAATAAACGATACGTGCGCACCGCGAATCCCCGGTCGTGGATTTCGGGCGTGACGTTCCGGGAACATACTCACACCAAAACACGGCCACGTAATCCTTTTCGTCCAGCACGCGTTCGAGCTGTTTGGCGGTCACCTCTTCGATCACCGGTTCCGCCTGGTCCTTGGGCCGGTGGCGCGCGGTCGCGGACGGGCCGGAGGGCGTCGCAGCCGGCGCGGACCCGGTCGCCGGCAAGTCTTTCTTGGCGGTGGTCACGTGGTGCTGCAGAACCGCGACCGCGACGAACGCGAACACGACGCGGAAACGGCCGGCCATGATTGGGTGCGAAAAACGTTTGTAAAAAGAAAAACCAAAAACCAAAAACAGAACGAAACAGATCGCCTACTAACGAGAACGGTCGAAACGACGGACGGAGAGAACGATAACGAAACGCTTAAGGCGACCGACCGCGCGACGGATATTTAAAAAAAGGGGAATTTTTTTTTTTCGCCGATATTCAATTGGTTACGATTTTTTCATTATTATTTTTTTTTTTTTTTGGAACGGAAGACCCGTACTGACCAGCAGCCGCATGACTAGCTGACGCGCGCACTGCGTCCGGGGGCCAACCTTGTCCGTTTGTCCCAGCCGCCGTTACCGCCGCCGCCGCCGCCGCTGCCGCCGCCGCCGCCGCCGCCGCCGCCGCTAATCACTCCTACACCCGCGGACGGGCTTTGACCAAGCTCGAACGTAGTGTTGTGCGCCAAGACGCGTTCAATTTTATACCGTTCGCGCACGCATCACATTAACTTTTCCGGTAATCCGCCCGACCGTATAAAGCCGCTGGCACTGCGGTTCACCGCGTCTTGTCGTGTCCAGACGTTTCATCATGTTGTTGAACGTGACGGCATGGATTTTTTGGCCGGGGTTGCGGGGGGGGGGGGGGGGAAGGGAGGAAGGGAGGAGGAATCGGCGAAAAATCGTCGGGAAATTCAGTTGACCGATATCCCGATATTTACGATTTGTATAGACGTATATATCGTGTACACTGACGCATGCAACAACCCGACTCTTGTACGTATTCACGTATTTTTGTATACCAAAGATGTTCAAAGCTCGACTAAATATGATCGAGGACCAGTGTCGGGTTTAGGAAAGGTGAAGGCTCTGGGTTCATACTTAGTGGTGGCCCCATTTTTAAATTACATATATCTAATATCGGGACCAGTGTATTAAATGTATAATGTATGTACTATATTATAATTTATTTTAAAATAATTAACTTAAAAAATAAATTGATTTTACTTCAATTATATTAAATAATATTTGATTTATTTTAAAGTTACAATGAACACATACATACTGTACTTAAATAATGTAAATTCTTATGATTATATTGGTACTTTTATAGATTTCGTTATCGCATATTTTTCAACTACTTGTGAAAAATCTAACGATTTAAGTATGTCACTTCCACTGCTCTTTTAGAGCATAGCCTGATAGTTGAATTTAAGTTATCGGTTTTCAATCGATTTCATTTTTGAAAATAAACTTTCCCAATTATAGTTTGTCACCATCAACACCAAATAAATACGCAATGCTATTTCATTGTTAAGAAAAGTGCACAATACATTATTTCCTTCAATTATCCTACATAAAAACATTTTCCATTGTCCGTTATGTTTACGCGTTCCTCTATATATCCTGACAAATTAACTGAACTGTATTAGTTCATTACCTTATTATCATGTTAAAATAGCTATAATTTGCCTATTTTGTATGTATCTGTAAATGTAGATAGCCTTCACAGGCTATGAAAGTCTTATTTTATGAATAAAAAAAAAGTTCATTATTAAGTGAAAATTTTAAATTATTGATATAAATGCATTCTACATGGCTAGCAACAGATTGTAGCACGGAAGTTTTCAAATTTTAAAAATTATTTAAAAAAACTAAAACGTTGATAAATCATGTCATATTCAGCTATATTTTCTGTGTATGATACTACAAATTTATCAATTACCGGAATAAGATTTCTGTTCTAAATTTTTATTATGGTGATAATTGAACTGAAGATGTTTGATTATTATTTACTGAATTGAGTCTTACATGTTTTGTTCGGTAACAAATTAGAGTATAATCTTTTAATTCTGTTATTCTTTTTATTTTTTTGCTTTTTTTCATAATCTTCAATTTTATTTCATATTTATTGAAAAAATGATAACAGAGAGTTAAGGGCATTTGTAGCGTTTTAAAAAACTATTTTTTGTTCTTGGAAAAGATGGTTGATTGAATCCAACGTTTCTAAAATATAATTTTAAAAAAATTCATAAAATGCAACATCAATTTGATACATTGAATCATAAAACTTTTAGATTAGATTTTAACAATGTCTTTTTGACCAAAATTGTCTGAAATTTCCGCTAAAGCTTCTTTTATATATTCATACCAAATACAATAGCTTGTGTTGCATCTGCGTCACACGACCAACGGGATTCATTGAAATTTTTTAGAACGTAAACACGTTTACTTCTATCAATACAAGCTAATTTATAAGTTAATATATTTATTGGTTTTTTTAAATAATAATTCTTATTAAATATATATCTGGTACCTTTGCTAACAGCAAAACTAATTGTTAATAACAGATTAAGTCATTTATTGTATACGATATATTCAATTGACAAAATTTGAATTTTCAATTATAAGCGATTTTTGTATAAAAAGTTTTTCATTCATTTGCCTACAAAATGGTGGACAGTTGTTAGTTTAAAGATGATTATTGTCGATGCTCAGCGGTGAAGTTATGCGTTGACAAACTGATCCGTCAAATTAACAGCCATCGTGTAAAGATAAACGAGCCTTCAGCGAACGTAATTAATTATCTTCGCGGAGATTCGAACAACGTCGTCACTAGAAAGTATAAATAATATAATACATCGATGTTCATTTATAACGGTTTCGATGACCGTTACAATTGAATAACACCAGGAAAAACGAAGAGGATACGATGTTATACAACGAGGACCGGCGAAATAACACGGGAGAATAACACAATGCGAAGTCGACACATTCGAAAAGGATTCGAACGACATGCGGGGAATCTCAAACGTGGTGTCTGAGCTGGTGCAAACGGATTAGCACCAGTTTTTGTTAAAGAATGATTGCGAATACAGTATGCGTTGACGTACGAACATACTTATTTAAAAATCTAGTAAGATTGAATGAGAAGCGATGTCGAATAACACCCAGTATCATAGAAATATTATATGTCTACGACTATAATATCATTTGAAAAATCATTATAATATCGTATTATTTTAAGTATTTATAAAGTTTAAATTGTCTCTGTGTGTTTTCCCTTCATGAAACTGCTGGGTATTTGCCATTTTTTTCTGAAACCAAAGACCAAACATATGTCGTAAATAAGCTGCGGTGCGTTGAATCACGCACAGCCTTCTCAAAAATTCGAGATGAATTCATTTCGTTCACATATTTCAGACATTGGTTATGAAAAACACGAAAGACGCGATAAATACGGCGTGTAAATCGGTATCGGTAAACGATAATGGGGAAACGGTGAAAACCGCGCGAACGGAACGCGGAGTCAAACGCGAACGTGATGTAGAGGAACGTGTGACGTTCAATGACAACGCGACGAAAAGGCCGAAGACGCAAGACAATTGTGAAACGTCGACGGATTATATGAATAATTCGTTTGTACCGCGCAACACGTCCGCAGTAGTTCAGAACGAAAACGATACGAAACCCCGAGAATCGTGCGAGCCGACGAACGCCCGGCCACTGTGTAGTGACTAGTGATGTAGAAAGAAAACACGCATTTTCGAAAATAGTCGTGCGAGAATTGAACCCGTATTACGCGAAAGATTGTTTCGAGACGATAGATCTTGTTTAGATTCACGGCGAAGACGATCGTGCACAGATTAATGGACTCTGATATTTGTCCAGGTAAATTGTAAGTGTATATTATACGCTATGATTTACGCGCATACACCGGTAAGTCTGAAAAATAGTCCGTAGGCTATAGAAATTGACACATTTGGATAATACTGTTTATAAAACCGGTCGCGTATACATAAACAATTATTTTGGCATAAACGAAAATATAAAAACTGATCATTTAACACGTAAAAAATACTTAGTCAACTGTTTTAATAAACTTATTTAAAAAAAAAAATACAGATTTGTTAAAATTCTATAATATAGTAATATATATATAATAAAATGAAAACCAAATATATATATAAATTCTAAATTTTAAATTATTTAAAACGATTAATAAATAAAAAAAAAAATGTATATATCTAAATAAACACACACATATATATATACAAATGTATACTTAAATATACAAAAAGCCAATGAGTATTATGTTGATTAAAGAAAAAAGGATTAAAATATAAAAATTGTTGTATATGTGTGTTTATCACTACCGGTTTCGACAAAATGTCAAATAAAATACTTGAATTATACCTGATTATATTAACCTAATGATGACATTTTGTCGAAACCGGTAGTAATAAACACACATATACAACAACTTCTATATTTTCTTTCTTTTTCTTTAATCAACGTAATACTCATTGGCTTTTTGTATACTTAAGTATGCATTTGTATATATATATTTTTTTTTTATTTATTTACGAATATTAACTTATAATTTTTATTTCATTTCTATTCGTTAATTCTTTTATTTCTCTTCTTTTTTATTTCTTTATTTTTTAATTTTTAATTTTTTTTCTTGCATATTCTTTTTACTCTTTATTTCTTTTTTATTTTATTTTCACTACTATATGATCAATAAATATTTTATTTACAATTAAAAACATATAATATTGTGTTTTGTTTTCAGAGGGACATATCGTTCAAACGACGCTACGGAAAATAATGCCTAAAACGAAAATCAAATCAAAAAATCATGTTTTGGAGTCATTGAAGCTATTTTTATAATTTTCATTAAATATTGACAACAAATATTCTTATTTGCTTATTCTTGCTTATTATCATGAGGGATAATCCGGAGTCGGGTCCCGATATATTTAATGAGGTGGCGTAGAACATGAGATAGGTTCGTGGATGGGGGGTTGGAGATTTTAAAAATAATTCATTTTTGACGATATATCTATTTTCGAAAAACCAATATCTTCTACTCGAAATTTAAAATTGCAAGTTTTACTTAATTTGATCATTTTACTTAAGTCGTGACTGTTAATTTTAGTTGATAGATTAATTCAATTACGTGATTTCCGCATTTCATACTTAGATCAATTTTTTTTAATTGAATCAATATAATTTATTGGCGCAGAATAGAGTATAGTCCTCATTTAAATTCAAGGTTAGGTTCCGAGAAAACACGACACTTTTTACATGCACTTGATTGAAACGCGTTCCTGCTAGTCAATAACTCCTATAAAATTATTAATTAAATTGCGCAATTTAATTATGATATGAATGTATAAATAAGAGTACAAAATAACTGCGACGAAAATAACAAACAGTCAAACGATATACATGTTTAATATGACGTAAATGAAAACCGTAGTGAATAGCAAAGGTGTCGTTGAACGACTGAGAATCGATCAAATGAAGAACAAATACTGAAATGTGTATGTTAAACATATCAATAAAATCGGTAATAGCATAAGATTGTAAACTCCATTAATTTGTGAAAACCCTTAGTGTGGATAAGTGTATACATGTACTACCCGGCACAGCCGACCAGAATTAAATTATATAAATAATTAAAACGATACTATGCAATGAAAACGACGTAATACCGAATACTGATGCAATTGTTAAACAAAACGCGAAGATTTAAAATTCTACGACATAATAACGAAGGAAGCGTTAAGCGAGAACTTGCTGTATATAAATAATTCGATTAGTATAAAGCCTTTACATCTGATAACTCAATGGATTATTATTTTATTGACTTATAAACTATTTCTTTAATTAAAGCAAAATAATTCGATATCTAAATAAATATCTGTACGAGTATAATGATATAAAATAAATTTATGCCGACAACCAGTGGCATATTTCAAATTTTTCTAGACTGCGACAAACATTTTGTGATGTGTCATCCTACATTAATAACAAATAGCGTATTGGCAATTAATATTTTTTAAGAGCGCCGACTAGAGATTTAATTAAATATTAGTGCTGGGACAAATGCACGAGTTACCTCCCTTCAAATAACGCTGATGTGGTGAACGATTACCGACAACACTATCGTGTAACATATTGCATAACACATTATTGTAACGTATTATTCTATTATTATGTAAAATAAATTTATAGAACTTATACATCACAAAAGTAATTTTAATATTAAAACTAAAATAGTTATGTATATATATAATCTTAACCATATTAGGTGCTTTTTTAATATTAATATTTTTATTTTATTGTTATTATTGTTGTCCTTATTGTTGTAATTCATGATTATTATACATTTTATTACATTTGAATTGGTATAATTAGATTTATGTTTATAAAATATTATTGTTTCTAATTGTTAAAGACAATTGTCAAAACTGATTCGTTAAGTCTAGATTCATTGCAACGTTGAAACTAAATGAGCATTTTAAAAGTTATTAAATCTATGCCCATGAAGTTAGCCCCCCACTTTGTCCGATCGACTCCAAACCGATGTCAATATTTGGCAAATTAATTGCAAATAATCGCGAATTTGTTTTGGGTGGGCTAACTTCATGGGCATATTAAATCTATAATTTCTATAATATTATTATATAATTTGTGAAAATACTTCGTATTCAATTTAATTACTGGGAAACAATTGGTAATTTGATCAATAAAAATATATTGTTGTACATGTAATAATATACGTAATGTGTTTGTTAAAAAAAAGGTTTCATATGGTTTCTATACCATTGAACATTGTTCTTTTGGTATTATTTTCAAAGTTATATAATCATTCAAAGTGTAATTCACTCCCCTCTTTAAACTTCAAGTAGGTGCTTATATATTATGGCATTCTGACTAAAAAGAATCTAAATAAATTTATCGTTTCAGTTACACAGATAAAAAGTCTCGACATGACTTCTCGTTCAAGAGTTAAAATTGCTGTTATAGGAGCTGGACCGGTAATTTATAAATTGTATTAAATTTTGCGAAGTTTAGTTGTAATTACAATGCAAATTTATATGCGTATTCATTTAGGTCGGATCGTTGTTGGCTTGTTATATGGCAGAAAATGGGTATGATGTTACCGTCTACGAAAGTCGAACAGGTAATCGATAATGTTCAAAATCTTATGTTTTTCTATCCTGTTTTATAGTGTAGAATATTTTATCAAAATGGACCGTATTTAATTATTAAATCTAGTTATTAATACCATTTTAAGACAATTAATAATAATATATAATCTATGTGTTACACATATTATACTAAATTTGTGTCATATATACAAATATCGACCTGCAATTACTGTAACTACACACAATTTTCTTCTAGGGTTCGGTATTGGTTTAAGTTAAAAAAAAAATATCAACACTAATTTCATAATACCAATTGAACTTAAACCATTGTGAATATCTTTCCCGAGTTCAATTTTCATTATAAAAATATTAGAACTTGAATATTTTTACAAAATGTATACAATGATAAGGTTTAAAGTATTTTAGTGGGGATTTGCATTTAATTAAATTATAAATTAACCGACGAATTAATAACTTCTAAATTCTCATCATAACATAAGTGATATTTAATATGATGTAATATTTTATATAAATATACCTTTGATCTAAATATTTTGTATATTATCGGGTATCAAAATAAAGAACAAAAATTTACAATTTTAAAATTATGTTAAAAAACAATTGCAATACACCATCAATATTTCCCTATTGATTGTATTTTGTTTCATTATTTTTGTAAGTAGATTATTAGTATGTTTTAAGTATAATAAAATAAGTAATAACTGTACTAGAATTATAGTTAAGTAAAACATTGTATGTATATATATAATTAGTAGAAACACATAAAAAAATAAAAGAACACATTTTGCTTTAACTTAAAAGTTAAATAGTTTTTAGTAAATATTTCGTTACATAAACAAATATATGAGTTTAATTTCAATTTATTTATATTCAATAAGTCAAATACACAATAATTGTTACAGATATTAGACACGAAAAAACAACAAACGGACGTTCCATTAATTTAGCTCTATCGGAAAGAGGTATTAATGCTTTACGATTTGTGGGCATGGATAATATTGTAATTGAAGAACTTACGGAACCAATGTATGGCAGAATGATCCATACTATTGATGGCCACAAATACAGCATTTTATACGATATTTACAAAAACAAGGTAGTATTTCGTATAGTTTTTTATAAACTGATTTATTATTGTATAACTAAACAAAGAATTCATGGGATGATAAGCAACATCTAGGTTCTGAACGAAGTGAATGATATTTTATTTATTTTGTTTGTGGATATTTTTTGTGGGTAGAAGGAGTTATACTCGTAGTTCAAACGTACTTATATTTCCAAAAGCAAATTTTGCAAATAATGCCAGTCTTCATATGTGAATATTGGTCGTCTCCAGTTATTATAATTATCTCTCCTATGGATGTCTTTCGTCCATTATGTTAGTTATGAAGAGATTATGTCTTATTATGTGTCCCATAAGTTCTCCGCTTCTTGATCTAATGATAGATAGCAATTACTCTTTTCTCCCTTATTATTCGGAGAACTTCTGCGTTGTTCTTTCATTCAGTCCAACTAATACGGAGTAATCTGCATCAGGTCCACATTTTCACTGTTTTTAATTTTTTCTTATCTAGTACTATTAAGAAAAATTACAGAAAACAAAAATAATAATAACAACAAAGTAGCAAGCCGCTAGTGCTGTGAATATTGTTTCATGTGAGTTCCTTAGACATTGAATCATTGTATTCGAATAACGATTTTGAACGATGTCAGTAGTGAATTATAGTTAATGAATATTTTTAATATTTTTTAATGTATTTTTTATTCTAATATTACTGAAAAGTAAACATTAGAAATTTGTTGTATTCAAACATTGAGCGAATTTGTCATCTTCAAGTTATTTATTTAATGAATCTTTTATATTAATTTTTAATCAATTTACCTTAGAATTGTATGTATAAAAAACGTAATTTAAGATTTCACGATTATTTCAGTAAATAATGCAATTGTTTAATTTTGCTTTTCAGTGTTTATACTCTGTAAGCAGAAAAGAACTCAACGGGTATTTATTGACAAGTAATTAGTTTATTAAACAATTGACAACATTAATAATCCATTACATAACTAGGTACAATTTGTTTGTAGAACTCGAAAAATATTCAAATATAAAATTGAACTTTTCTCATAAACTCGTCGATGTTGATTTTGATACTACAACATTAACATTTCAAACGTTAGTATACATTCTGTTGTATTAAAATTAAGTTTTATAAAACGTATTTCTTGATAACGACGCCATCCTTGCTTTAGATCAGAAAATCAGCAATTGATCCATAAAACCAGATATGGTTTTTGGGTGTGATGGTGCTCATTCTACTGTTCGTAAACATATGATTCGGCTGCCGATGTTTAATTATTCGCAGATGTATATAGATCATGGTTATTTTGAACTTAACTTACCATCAGCTAATGTGAGTAAAACAATATTTATATAATAACATAACAACAGTAATAACATAATAACGTTTAGGACGATTTATACCCTGCTCGTCTCCACATTTGGCCGAGAGGCACATTTATGTTAATCGCATTACCAAATAAAGACAAATCTTGGACTTGTACTTTATTTATGCCAATGGACAAATTTCCATTGATTTTGGAATCAGAAAAAAAGAGATAATACGTTTTTTTAGCGAACATTTTAAGGACTTTTTGGACATAATTCAACCAGAACATTTAATAAAACAAGTGTTAAATGGAAAAGCACGAACTTTAATTTCTATTAAAGTGAGTATTTTATTCAAGCGCCACTAAAATTATAGTACCTACTACTTATATAGATAATTCTGTATTTTACATTCAACAGTGTAACCCATACCACGTTAATGATAATTTTTTATTGATGGGAGACGCCGCTCACGCAATTGTACCGTTTTATGGCCAAGGAATGAACGCCGTTAGTAGATTAAAATCTAAGAAAACATTTTTCAATTGTTATGATTCACAAAATTCATAAAGTAAACAATACGTGTATAATATATGTTCGTATTCATATTTCATAGGGTTTTGAAGATTGTTCGATACTGAATCAGTTTCTAAATGAATATGATCACGATTTAAAAACCGCTATTCAAATGTTTTCATCAAGAAGAATTCCAGATGCAGAAGCTATCAGTGATTTAGCTTTTTACAACTATATTGAAGTAATTTAATATTTGTTTAACAATTTTAAAATCCTATTTTAAACACATTCAGTTTCAATTCAATTTTCTTAAATTAATTTATTACGTAGAAATATTATACCATAAAATATTATAGCTTTTTTAACTAACTTATTTTGAATATTAATAATTAAAGTTTAGCGTTAATTTTTCTTATATTTTTAGAATTTCAAGGCAATTAGAATCGTGTACTGTGACATTTCATTAAAATCAAAAAATACATTACTATGACCGTATTATAAAAAAAATTAAATCATAATGTACTGTACTAAAATAATTGTAATATACACAAAATATACAAACCTAATTAAATTAATATATATTGAAACACTGAAAAATTATTGTTTTCTGTATTTTATTACAATATATTTTTTTGATAAAAACAAAATGAAATCGTTCTACTTTACTTTAACCACTGGAATTAAAAAATAATTAAATTAAATATGTAAATAAGTATACAATAATTGAATATTTTCATTCGCATAACATAAATATTAATTAACGTAATAATGTTAATGTTATTCATTTCTAATATTAACAGATGCGAGATTTAGTTGCTCGTAAGAGCTTTTTATGGCGGAAAAAAATTGACGACATATTGTATAAATGGTTTCCTCAAACGTGGATACCGCTTCACAGCTCGGTTTCTTTCACGACAATTGGATATCAACAATGTAAACTCAACAACCAGTGGCAAAATCAAGTAAGCGTTTAATAGGCTATGCTGTAAGAGTTACGATGTATTGTGAAATTCGAGTATAGTTACGAAATAGATTGTAGTATATGATTTGAATTTTATTTCGTGACGGTATAGAACACGTATGAAAATCGTGTACATGTATATAAGTGCCTAGATACCAAATTTGAAAAAGATAGCGAACCGCGGGTCAGCGGATGTCGGTTCTGAGCGAGTAACTCAAACATGGATTTTAAAATTAGATTATAATTTTAAATTTGAAATTTTGAAAGCACTGATAAATCTTTGTACTCGAAAAACAATTTCGACCGACATTATAATAGGGTATTATAATTAGTGAAATTGATAACAATAACATTGTTAGGTCAAGGTTAAGCTATCATATGTAGGGATTCCATGAAATTTGTGCGTAAATTGTAAATTACATGTGTACACTACAGTATAATATACATCAACTAGAATAATTGTAGATTCTTAAACATTACGAAATGGTAATATCAATTATTTACACAATGTTCAAGTTTAAAACACTAACAAATGATATACAATATCAGTGTAATTACAAGTGAAATTAATGAGTTTTGCCATAGATTACATTTTTAACCTTATAAACAATATTTGTCTACATTTAATTTTTTGAATTTTGGATTAAAAATAGGAAAATATATTGTTAACATTGTATTAAATTGTTAGCTCTTGAATACAGAAATTTCCCATTATATGAATTTTCATAAAAAAATTAGTTATTTTTTACCAAGATCTAACATTTCACCTAAAATTTAAATAGCTTAATGTTACTTTTCATAATTTATATAAATATACGATTTTTAATTAAATATTTTTCACTATAAGTAAAAGATGTTTCAAACATTTTTCAGCATAACTAAAATAATGTTAAAAATTATATTTGAAAATTCTGTATAAACTTTAATTTTTACATTATTATTATTATTATTATTATATATATATATATATAGTTTTAGACAGTTTGAAATTTAAAATAGCAATAATATAAACCATCAACATTATTTAATAGGCTAATTTCCATGTCTTAATTTATAAAATTATAAATTATAAATTATATTAAGCTACAAATTTACAAAATAATATGAGTTACGACTAGACTTAACTTGTTATTATTAAAACTTCTAACTTAAATTATTTATAATTAATTTTATTCCTGATTACAATATTATCTAGTCACGACTAAATAGTTTAAAACTTCACTCAATATGATTAAACATAAATTGTGTAATTGTACCTATTTTAATAATATTATAATAAAATGAAAAAACTCTAAAATTATATATATACATTTTTTGTCAGAATAAAATAAAATTTTAAATCTCAACATTTTATTCCACTTTATCCTTTTCTGAATGCATGTTTAACAAAACGTATTTATATTCACATATTTTAAATATACTTATTGTTTCACTGTGAACATATTTGAATTTCCTAACGAGATATTTTAATATTGTTATTTACAGATTCTATTTAGAATGTTATTACTCTTTGCATTATTTTTCTGCATCACATTGGTATTTTATATTATTACTTCCAACAATGAAAATCACGGATGAATATTAACAGAATCGAATTCTTCATATACAAAACATTGTATTATTATTTACATACATTACAATA
Source organism: Schlechtendalia chinensis (assembly GCA_019022885.1). Taxonomy (NCBI): domain Eukaryota; kingdom Metazoa; phylum Arthropoda; class Insecta; order Hemiptera; family Aphididae; genus Schlechtendalia; species Schlechtendalia chinensis. Next base: position 64,264,078 of record CM032339.1, read on the forward strand.
TAAATTTGTTCGATTTAGTATTTATAATTTATGTGTACAATTATAATTACGAATGTTATCAATACGAGACTTTTAGAGAAAACTTTAAACTAATAATATTTTATAATTTTATACGCATAAATATATTATAGATTTATATCATTATAGAGTTGATGAGTGTATTTATTAATTTAGTGCATTAAAATTTCCAAAAAAATATACTGCGTCAATGTACGTATAATGTTGTATACGGTTGTAATTTATATGTATCTACTATATACATAATAAATATAAACCATATTATAATAAAAATTCATATAATGTCAACATTAAAATATACATAATAATGTAATAATAAAGATCGCACGTGAATGGTAGTTTGTATAAAACATGTGATTGGCGCTATTTTCATTATTTAGTGGTTATCGAAATTAAATAAAAAATCTAATTAAGACCCACGTATATAAATACAATGTGCAATGTACATTATAATTATTAGAGAATACGCGTAAGAAAAAAACTGTACAAAAGTACATAATAACTGTATAAGTTATATGACAAACTTGCGTACGAAACTTGATTACTAAATTATTTCTGGAAACTGTAAAATAACAGTAAATGAATTTCACGAACTAATATAATCAATAATTTATTGTTTTTATTTTTAGCAAAGTCAAACAAATACATAGACAAGAATTTAACCAAACACGATTGTACAAACTAAAATAATAATAATAATAATCAAATGTTCTAGTTTTTAATTTGTAAAAATATTGATTATAATTTATAAACATTTTTCTGCCTCCCCTATCTAATAAACTACATAAACTTATTTATATTCGAATTTAGATTACATATACCGTAAATTAAAAGTAGAATTATAGTTATCTAATATACAAAAATAATACCAAGTTTGTCCGAAAAGTAAGTCGATTAAAAAAATATATTTATTATATCGGTATATTACATTAAAAAGTTTCAAAATATGATTCTACTGCGTCGATACATCGTTTCCAACGAGATTTCCATGCATCGAAGGCGTCACGGTAGGCCTCTTCTGGAATGTTCCTCAGAGTCCTTGTACATGCGTCTTTGACTTTGTCAACTATTCCAAAATCATTACCTTTCATTGGAGTTTGCAATCGGGGGAACATGAAGTCTAAGAGAGCAAGTCAGGACTGTAGGGTAGCTGGAGAATCGTTGGAACCTTTGAATCAGCCAGAAATTGTGTCACAATGAAGGCGGTGTGGGTTGGCGCATTGTCGTGGTCCAATTAAACAGGCATTTACTTTATTTTCGTCAATTTTTTCTGTCACGTTTGAAATATCCACGACGACAAACTTTCAATTTCCCAAATTAACGAGCGTCGAGATTAATCATTTAAAAACATTAGAAAATCAAACATATATACAAGATATTCGTTTTTTCATGTCGAGCATATCTCATTTAACAAATAAAATCTTCATTCCAATGACTATTTTAACGAGTAAATACTTTGTTTTAATATATAAATAATTAATTCTTATTCGTTTTTCTAATTTTAATTTGAAACTTTGAAAATCGGTCATTTAAGTGCTTCACTCTGTATTACATAAAAAAATTATATAAATATTACATTTAGTGAATAGTCCAAACGAAAATGTAACTACGTTAAAAAAAAAATCTAAACACACGTTAACGTCTTTCACTTTTTCGGTATCCGGTATCCATAATTCCGCACCGTAATAAGGACGTGAGGTAAACGTTCGGGCATCTGAAAAATGATAACTTGATCTTTAGAAATCTATAAGAAAAAATGACCAATAATATTGTTTTGTTCTAATATCGTTGTGATAATGCCGTTATTAACGTTTTTGGAAACACCATTGAAAATCACCATTCGACTGTCCGGTTAACAGTGTGCGAAAAAAGCATAACAACAGATTTATATATATATATATATATTTCAAGGATCGTCCGTTCTTGCAAAACGGTATAGCTACAAGACTTTTGGCGTCGCGGTCGCCTTCATCCTTCTGGCCGCTACCCAAACGTACAGGTAACATACTCCTGTGTTCGTTATCTCGTTAACGACGGGCACGGTGTATCTGTCCTGGAAGAACGCGGCATTACTAGAAACATGCCGTCGGAATACTTTTTTTCGTTGTTTAAACAAAGTTAGTTTACAGCCTTAACTACTTGATACACGCACGCGTCCGGTCGGCCCCGTTCGTAATATGCACCGCAGCATAACGACAATGTGCGTTATGACGTTCAACAGCACATGGCCATCAGTATTCATTCGACATTGTCCACAAAACCAATAATACCATTTTGAATTGTCAAGAAAAAAAGTACAAGAAATAACATCTCTTTGTAGAATCACGGAGTTTCAGTGAGTTAATAGTATAAATGTTAAAAAAATTCCTTAGAACATACGAGTAAATTATGATTTAGACACTTAATTGGTCCAAGTTTTGATCCATCACTTTTGCGCACAACAAATTGTATAATATAAATAATTGCACAATGATATTGTGCAAACGATACTATTATTGTTAAACTGCATCGTATCGGCCATACTTCTTACACACATTGTAGCATGATGATATTTATGTGCAGGTTGTGACAAAACGAATATCAGAGTTCCAAAGAGCTGTAATTCCGCAACAGTGCATCGAATAACATTGCGTTATGATATCACATTGTTATTGTCGATCGTGTTGGCAGATATGGCAGAGCATATATTGTATATCACATATATCTAACCTAAATCAGTGGCCAAATGCATTTTGCGTTCGGTTGAATTTAAAATTACAACAAAAAAAATTTTTTTTTAATCATAACGCGCTATAGTTTTGCAATCTAATAAATTTAAAAAAATGCATGCATGGTTTTATAAACACACTCATAGAAAACAAACAGTTATATATATATATAGTGAAAGAGTAGTTGCACGGTATGTGACGTTTTAAAATGGATGAACCCAATCGAAATTTAAAAAGCATAGAGATACGATTTGAAAAATCACCGTCAGATACAAGTTATATGACACATTTTTCAAACATATACAGAGTGTACCTGAAATGAGTTTCACTTCATAGTTGATTAAGCTCTGTAAGGCGAAAAAATGGTAAAATTTTGTTTTTTTTTTTTTTTTTTTATCTGAATAATATCAAATAATCAAATAATTAGACTAACCTATTTACTCGTTAAATAATATGAAAAACTAAAAATAATCCATACCACGTGATTTGTGTCAAAATTTTGCCCTAAAATGATGTGTCACTTCATTTTTCACTAAAATGTGATTGGTTGGTATTATATAGCATCACTTGGCGACATTTTGATCAAAAATAAACTGACACATAGTATTAGGTTAGAATTTTGTAACAAATCACGTAGTATGAACTTTTTTAAATGTCGCCAGACAGCACCACCTCGCACCATTTGGCATCAACTGGCGCCATATATAATATAATACACGCGTTAAAAACATGTTTGAAGTGTACAAAATAATACGAAATAAGTGTTATAGTTTGAATAATATAAAAACTTTTAGGCGCATAGAAAAATATTTGTTAACTATGTTTAATTGTCATAAATGTTGCCTATACAATTTTTTTAAGGTTTCTGTGAAATTATTATTTTTTAATTTACATATGCATTTGCGGGAAATACTTTATTTATTTATCTGCATCAAAAACAAAAAACAAATAATAATAATATTACCTATATTTTGTATTTTTCGATAGAAAATCTTAAACATGTAATTTGCATGTCCAGTTTTCCATCAGTTATAATTGTTTCCATATTCTACTAGAAACACGTATCATCTACATATTCATAAGTATATTTTAATTTATATTGAAAAATTATAATGTATGAACAAAATGTGCAATCGATCAACTTAAAAGTAATCGAAGATTATAGTTTCATTTTAAACATAATGTATCGTTCAAATAACTGACAGAAGAGATTGAAAGCTGATTGAACATTTTCGTATGATTATTATTTATTATAATATCATTTATTTAACATTAAATTTTATATATCAATAAACTGAAATTATGTAACATTCATTACACGACAACAGTAAAAAGTAGACTCATACATATTCTTGTTGAAGAAATAGGACAAAAAAAATTAATAGTTGTTTTCAATACTAGTGCTTATACATACATTATTATATATAATTTGTTTAAAGACACACACATTTCACTTAAACTGTAGTTTTATCATAGTATATTATAATAAACATAAGTGATTTGTATTTTAAACAGTATCGTTTAAACGTATAAATAAAATGGAATTTAATTACAATTAACACGCATTCGCTTATAAAATTAAATAAAATCAGAAAAATTAAATACAAACAAATATTTAAAGGTGTTAACAATTAGTACTCGTAGAATTCAACAAAATTAAATATTAAAATATTAACGAATAAAATGTTTTTTTTCCTATTTGATAAGTACACACATTATATTTATGAATAAATTACTGGTGCGTTGTATTAGTCTAACACCAATTCCATTTCATCGGGATGTAGCGAGTATTTAGTTTTGTGTTCTTCGAATAGTTTAATTAACTCTTCGATAAATATTTGGTGATACTTTTCGATATCTTCTTTTTCCGGGTTAACAATTTTCGGTACATCAATTGGCTTTCCCACTGTAAATAATATGTAGTTATTTATGAAATATCTATGCAGATGTATAATAATATCATATCTTATCATGTACATTGGGTCAAATGTTTGTTATTTATTACATACTATGAAGGGGCACAAAAACTGATGAATTTCGAAAGAAAAATTATGCAAGTGTAAAAACATTTTTTTAATAATTATAAATTATAATGCATATTTATAATTCTGTTATTATTATTATTTAAATGTCAATTCGATTATGTTTTTGCAATCAAATACACAAAATAAACAAAAGAATAAAGCATACGGTTTATATGTTATGTATAGTATTGCATTTTAATAAGAAATTGTTTTTTTATGGGAATTCAATATCACCTTGGTTTTTTTATTACACAATTATAATAAAAATCATTTGTGAGTATATTTATTCGTTGCAAATATTATCCGTCAACCGTGTACTAGATTTTACATGCATATGCGTTCATAGTTCGTATTAATTATTGAACATAAAATGGCTGTAATTTCGAAACTAAATCCTTCCGCCTGATTCTGATTAAACTACATAAGTTATACACACACACACACACACATACAAAATAATTAATTGGGTAATAATTTTCTATAAACATAAATTCAACTATTGTATTTCAATGAAAAATATATACGAAAGACGTTATGGTAATTGTAATCCGTACAATGATGAGCAGTGGCGGCGCGTCAGGGTAGACAATGTCTCATTGTTTACCCAAAAATATCAAAAAATTAAAATTCCTAACCTAAAATAAATTATTGATCATCTAAGTAAGTTTGCAACAATTTTATTTTCATAATTTTATAAATAAAATGTTGTTTCAGCTGATTTGCCGGACAGTGTATGTGTGACGATATAATACGTATACTATTTTATTTATATCTTATCTGTACCGTTATTGCCAATCCGTTTTTGTTGTCGCTTTCTAATCGGTCGAGTCATACTGAATTGTGTCTTATTTATTGACGATGGGTGTATGACTGGATGAACGGGTGACATCGCGGGTATAATCAAAATTATATGCACGAAAGAGACACGTCTCAGAGCAATATTTTCGTAATTTAGTGTCTTTCCGACTATGATTCATGGGTAATGTGTATTGTTTATATTTTTTAAGGACGCGTTGAATCGAATACTTAAATATGTCGGATATTATTAATATTAATTTAAAATAAAGGTTTTGGCTTTTTTTCGTACGAAGAAAAATGCAACTTAAAAGGTAAGTGGCCAATGCCACATTTATTATTGGAATATAAAGAAGCAAAAACTTTACGAAAATTTCAAATGTCTCTGTATGAAAAATTTAGTAAGCTTGCGAGAGGCGTTGAGAGAAATAAATTATATTGTTATATATGTATTTTATTTAGAGGAGAGAATAAGTGGAGCATAAATGGTATTCCTAATATTAAAAACTTAGTTCGTAAAGCTGAAAAACATCAAATTTCAAAAAAAAGCATTTGACTAACAAAGAAAGTTTTCATATAAAAATAAAATTGAATATACAATATTAGAAAGTCGTCGTCTAACTGCAATTAATTATAATAAACAAGTTGACATAATTAGAATGATATTAGCTCGTTTAATTGATGTCTGTTTTTTAGGAAAACAAGAATTAGCATTCCGCGGACATCGTGAGGATTAAAATTCTTTAAATAAAGGAAATTATTGTGAAATTTTAAATTTACTTGCTAAAGAAGAACAATTAATTAGAGAATATTTTTCAACAAATTCAGTTTTTAAAGGAACTTCTCATGACATTCAAAATGATTTAATTCAATGCGTAACTGAAGTGTTAAATTCACATAATTTAAAAAAAATACAAACTATAAACTTCATATTAATACAAACTGACGAAACTACGGATGTGTCTTGTCAGTTTCAAATAAGTTTAATTTTTCGTTACATTCTTGATGATAAGATTGAAAAAAGATTTATCGGATTTTTTTATGTTTCCAAAAATAAGACTGCGGCTGGTTTATCTGAAGTAATTCTAAATAAACTTTTAAAATGGAATATTGGTAAATAGTTGTGTGTCAAATATATGATGGTGCTTCTGTTATGACTGGTGAAAAAAGTGGAGTACAATCAATTATACAAAATATTTATCACATGGCTCTTTTTATATAATTGTATAATATATCCAGATTCATTGAAATATTTCTCTCCTTTAGAATTTATTAGTTTTATATTTAAAAGTAAGAACCTAGAATATTATTAAAATATTCTTATTATTTTTTCAAATAAATTAAAAAATATTGTTTTATATGAACTTCAAGAAGTATATTAGGAAGTTACAAAACTTATTCAATTAGTATTAACTATTTCTGCTACAACGACATCAAGTGAGATGATGAGATGATGAGATGAAGAGATATATGAGTACTTTAAAACGTATAAAATTTTCTTTAAGAAATTCAATGTTAAATGATAGGCTTTCATCTTTATCTACTTTAGCTATAGAAAAAAAAATGTTGAGTGAATTATCTAAAGATCCAAAATTTATTAACAGTGTCATAGATGTATTCGCAACGAAACGAAATCAACAAATTGAGTTAAATTAAATTTAAATATAGATGTTTTATTTTATTTATCTATTTCTTTTAATGATGCACTATTTTTAAACACCCTTAGTTTTCTACCTAATGAAATTGTTCACGCGCCGCTACTGATGATGAGTTGTTTTTATAATTGTCTTTTTTTTCCTAACGCCCAAATCGACATTTTTATTAATGATTTGAATAATTTCCTGCGTGTTTTCGTGGTTTATCGAACGTTTTATATTTTTAAAATTGAAAAAAATATATTTAACGCATAGGATAAACAAAAGAGTAAGCAACTTCACTGATGAATAATTTTCGAATAATAACAAAAAAAACTGCCAAAAGTGTATAACCAAAATACAAAAAAACAATTTAATATTAAAATATATTCGTATATATTTATATAAATAATAATAATACTTTTTTTTACATAGCAATGATTAGTTTACCGAATAGCAATTTAATAAAAAAAAAATCGAATTCTCGAACTTGAACGCTCCTCATAATTATTTCCTATTGTTTTCATTATTTTAAGGTAACAGAATTTATGGTGGATAGTAGTAAGTTATAAAAGAGTTTAATTTGAAGGTTAAAACTGTTTTAACTACGATAAAAATGAAAACAATTAACTTTTTATATTTTTATCGTAATTATATTACATTTATTGTTGACTATTGCAATCATATTTCTCGCAGTAAAACGATTCGCTATAATAATTTAATGACGGCTTTATTATGACGTAACTAATGTATGTTTATCGGTATGACTTTGCTATTTTCATTATTTCTTAATACAACTATATGTACAATGAATATATATTGATTAATTCTTTAGACAATTACTTGTATTTTATTATTATTATTATTATTATTATTAATATTATTATTATTATTATCGGAATATAAATCATAATATTTATTGTACGTGAAAAAAACAAAACTTATATACACAAAATAATATATCGGCTTTTGTACCTTTTAGATATAAAGTATTTGAAAAATATATTATCGATATTACTATTAAACAAACAAATACTTGTATTATATTTATTTTTTTTTTTTATTAACCTAGTTTCTTTTATAACATTTAACGTCATACTATTTCATTTCAAACTTTTTAAAATATATTAGTATTGAAGAAAATTATATGAGTAATTTTTAGTATTAACACTTGTTATCGAGGCTTGGAACTTTAGACATTTACATATTTGTTTGTAAATTGCATATTGAAATTCTGGTTTGATACGAATTCGTTTCATAATACCTAGATTTTAAATACAAACTGTGTATTGAACAATTTTGCATATTTCGTTAATTTTATACACATTTGCATATTTCAAGTTTAAGAACATGTAATTGCATTTTATTTTTAAATTTATTGAGAAAAATATTTATTAAAATTTTAAATGAGGTTAATTCTCGTACAAATTTATTGTTCAATTTCAACAAAAAATTATAAGAGCCAAAATATTATGTTTTATATTGTTTGACAGAATTAATTTTTCAAAAGCTATTTGGTTTATTATTGCATGACACAATTTATAGTCTCTATATTTTTGAGAATTATTATCTTGGTCAGTGTTTTCACGTAATGCATTCCATTCGGAAATTTCAGAATATCCTACCGGTAGCAATGTGCGAGCCGCGAACGTGAACGCTGTCGGTCTCTCGCTTGTTAGCACTAACGCACGTTCGCATTGTATTGGGTATCATTTATTTTTATTATTCCGTATTTTAACAAAAACTGTATCCCGTGTTTCTTTCATGCATTAAGGGGAAGGGGGCTCAGTCCCTCCGGAGAATGTCCAATGCCCCCCTCCCCGGAGAAAAATTGAAAAATATTAAAGAAATATCAAATATTAGAAAAATGTAATTTTGATATCACAGTGAATAACCTATAATCGTCATATATAATAACACTATATGTGTATGTAAAACTTGTAAAATTTTGTGTATTTACTTATATTGTTCACAGTCATAATAACACAAAGGTAATTATTATCAAAAAATTTATTTTCCTTGATGTAATATAAATGACCACACAATTTTTTGCAAATGAAATTGAATAAATGTGTTTAATTTATTTATTTAAATTTGAAAATTTGAATAAATTAAAAAAATTGCATATTATACTATACATTTTCCTGTTTTTTAACGCATAAGCATGTATATATTTTAGTACTTTTTAGCACTTAAAGTTCCGAGCATTGTTTACAATACTTACCAACAGTAACAATTGGATGTCTACGTGGTACGATACCGAAACTGTATTGGAAAAATCCACGTCCTACTGGTACTTTATTTCCACTCTTCCACTTGATCAATTTCAACACTTTGTCCCAAAAAGAATTGGGCTCCGCTTCGCCTAAGCCGTACACATTCGTCTCGCCGAAAGAGAACACAGGAACTAACGATGCTCTGTATACGTTGATGTGTTTTAAATTTTAATACGCATACGATAAAAAACAATTTACTCTTTTGTAATAAAAATTCGAATTTACCCAGTTTTTAATGCCACTCGGACAAATCCCTTCCTCTTTTTTAATATGAGATGATATGGTCCTGGGAAAGACTTAAACGCCTCGGAAACACCGCCAACCATAAGCACAGCCACGTTACCTTTCTTGTTATCCAATATATTCATTAAACTTCTTTCTGACGATTCTCGAAGACCTAATAATAAGAATTTTATAATATATTACTATAAACACGTGTGTTTGATGAACATGTGAAATTTAAATTGATACATTCATTATTCGCATATTATATAGCTCACCGATATTATGAACTTTGAAAACTACATATTATAATGTTTAAACTAATGGGATTTTAAAAAGCTATTATATAATATTATTACTGTATGAAAATAATGCCTATAAGAGAAATAAACTCCTCATCCAGTCTAAAAGTTAGTCAATACATTCATATTATAATGCATTAAAATTAAAATTAAAATGTCTCAAATTATACAGAAAGGATTTTTTTTTTTTATTTTAACGAAAATAAGGAATGTCAGTAAATATTAAATTTTCAAAATAACTTGTAAATTTATTGTTTTTAAATAATAGTAGTTGATTTAATATGGGAGTAATTTGCATGAATATATACTTACATAGGCCAATACCAATTTCACGGGTGAACGGCATATTAAAGTGTAAACTCAGAGTGATGAGAAACGACGTGAGACCGGGAAACAGTTCAGAGAATTGACCTGCGTCTGTAGCAAAGTTTGAAAATGATCCAGAACATAATACTCCGTGTGGGTAAGTGGCAAATAGATAGGATTTGTCAGCTGGCAAATCGTGAGTCTTCACTAATGATACAGGAAAATAATTCTTAAAGTGAACCCACCATGCCAACTTCCTCACAAAGCGAAATCTAAAATCGTGATAATATTAAACATAATTTACATTCGAAACGTATTGAACATGATAAAATTATAGTACAGTGAAATTCGGAATTCGGAAGTATTATTCTTATATCCTGTATCAAGGCTAATCCCCACAAAGCGAGGGAAGCCCGGGGAAAAAACATTATATATTATATACATTTATATATAAAATAAATAATTATAATAAATATAATTAATATATATCTATCATATATATATTATATATAATAATATATAATTATATATATTATATTTATATATATAAATTAGAAAAATAAAATGAGTTATGCCACCCCGTCACTATATATTTATACAATATTGGTATATAAATAATTGATTTCTTCCTACATAATTTTATGTAACAATCTATGGGTAAATTATTTTTATTTCATAAGATCGGGCACTTGGCGTCAGTAAGCAAGTGCGGAAGTTTAAAATAATAATAATAATTTTTTTTTATTATTCATAAGTATTTTTTTTTAAATGTTGATTTTTATATTAAACTACAGTAAATTAGCGTACTTGTATTTCAAATTGAATTAGAAGTTAAAATTAAATACAGAAATTAAGTTAAATTTATTTAGGTTGTGTAGCGCGTTACGCGTTACGTTTTCCTAAAATTAACTTTCGATTTAATATGTTAAATAGATCAATTTAATTTAATTTATTTATCTTATTTTATTTTTTCTTATATTTTATATAAATCTATGTCATCATTTGTACTTATTGTAAACACTTTTCTTTACAGATATTACAAATATTAAATAAATAATAAACAAAAATATAATATGTTACTTTTTTAAATTGACGTGTAAATTTCAAATTAGCTTTATTTAAAAGTATCTAAATTAAGTCAGATGATCAAAAACATAAAATACTATAACATTATATTTTATTCGTGTTCGATAACATTAATATAATAGTATTGGAGAATATATATAAGATACGGGAGAACTTATTTCATTTTTATTATATATTAGATTTCAACTTTTAACTATGTTAAATTTTTTTCAAAATTAACTTTTTAAGTTATAAAATATGTAAATAACTTTTGATTTAACTTAACTTATATATTATTATGTTATTTAATATAACGAACTAAATAAATTAGTTAACTTGCTAGGCCTTTATATAAGTATGTATGTACGTATGACCTTGATTAGGTAACTACATTTTTTCGCCTTTCAATTTAATTTTTATTTATTTATTATTACAAAATTGTCCATGGATGTTTTATAAATAAATGTATAATTGTATAAAATAAAAATATTTTTTAACGATGGTTTTTTTTTAATATTCTCGGGTTTTTATCAGTAATTAATCAATTTTCGACAGATAATAACATCATAACATCTTATTATTATTCAAATAAACTATGTTATTTGAATATGTTTTGAAAAAGAAAAGTATTGGATTAAAATATGAAATTATACATATTATTATATTTGAATGCATTAATTCGGATAAAACAGAACTGATTAATTATAATCATACTTGATTAACGTTACCTACTGATAATTAATAATTAAAAACCACTATATATTATAACGTAAACGTAATAACATGGGAATAATATTATAAGACATCAACAGTACAAATTTTAAATGAGTAACATAAATCAAATTGTATCCTGCTTACTCCAAATATCATTTTGTATTTATTTTATATTTGGATATTGACCCATTATGTCATTTAAAATAAGCAAACACACGCGCTCAGATAATAATTTTCAATTTTAATTTTAATTTAAAAATAAATATATGTATAAAAAACATATTTATTTAATCGTTTATGTTACTACGCGTGTGTATGATGCAATGCGTGTAATATAGGTAATATAATATAATAATACTCTTATACAGTATTTACGAATATTAATTTTGAATTCATATTGTTTGAGTAATATGATGAAATTCGATTTGATTGCCTGCGAATAAGTGGTAAAGTAGCCATATAAAATTTAATTCATCTCGTTAAAAATAATATTTGCGCAGAAAACATAGTGTGATTATTTAAATTGTAGGTAGAACATAAAATTAATAAAAATAAACACGAGATAGGTAGGCAGTTGACAGTTGTGTTAATGAATTTCTAATTTATTGGAATTATTTTCGCAGGGTAATACCCAATTAATTTACCTAGATAAAAATTCAAGTTATATGCTTGCCGAATATAATAACATTCGTAGGACATTCAATAAAAGCCACATGGACATTATTCACATACACAATATATAAATATACTCGTATATATACATATATAATTTATTTTTACCTTACTGTGTTAGACCTTGCAACAGATCGGTCCAGATATATCCATATAAGGTACAAGATTCCTAGCCACCAAAATCTTGTGGCCAATATGATGTACAAAAGTACAGTCCATCCGGTAAGTCCTCCGAATACTACGAGGTAAATCCACCCGGCCGCCGCAAGCGTTTCGAGTCTACGTCTGAATGGCACGCACAAGGGCGCGAACTCTACGTCCTTCAGCTTCATTTTTGAAATCTGCAAGACGACGTTTTGACAGTAGAAACGGAGACTAAAATCCTGTGTATTATACTTTGTTTAGTACAAGAAATGTTGTGTGTATAGTATGAAATTCGACAAATTATTGCATAGTTTGTTCAGATTTGACTACTTGTTCGTAAGTATAATAAACGAAAAATCTAAAATGTGTATAATGTTCCAACAAGAGGCCCCGCGCGTTGTTTAAATCGCATTGATAATTCGAATTAATTACCTGAAAACGTGTTTATTAATAACAATTAATAAATTATAAATTCGTCTCAATGGTATCGAACCAAAAACAAAGGCCAACTAATAGTTAATTTTCATTATAAAAACAAATATAATTGTACGTTCCTGCGGAGAGCGTGTCGAAGTGTAAGACTGCACGTATGCAATCATGGTATGGATTCTCATTAAATGAACCTAGTATTGGAACGGTAGTGGTGGCATTTGAGATTTGTACTTTGCCTCGTGTCCGTATCTATTACTATAATTAGTTTCTCTCGTACTCTTTCTCTCTCACACTTACTCATTCATTCACTCACTCTGTCTATCTCAAAGTCTACCTAAATAGAAAAAATATCACACACATAATATATAAATTATAACGAACTGTATCATAATAGTTTATGTTAGGTACACCGTTAACGTCACAACCAAACAAAAGTAATTTATTCTCTACAAAATCTAATGCTTCGCACGTGATAAACTACTTAAAATAAATTATTTTTTTCGCGATTATGTCCTAATCGTCAATAAATTGTTGTATAAATTAAATTTGATTCATGAAAAATATCAATAAAATTTCAAGTATATCATTAAAAAAATATTGATTTTAAATGCATTTCATAAAGCTTTATAACGTATTATAATCACTGACCTAATAAATGTGAAATAAACTTAAAATTTAACTTCTGTTTGTTTGAATAAAAACAATGCCCAAAAAATATCCTTAGTGTGCCCGTGATAAGTATTTTGGGTAGAACAATATTCTTGACACCTCTGATATAAATTTGAAATAGGTAAATAGGTAAAATTCAATTCAATTTATTCGTATGTTATGGTATGTATGGTATGTACATTTATAATGTATATTAACTTAGGTAATTAATTATGTGTATATATATTTTGGTTGTTTTTGTTTTATTTTTTGAGCTTTCATATACTGTATGTGGCTTGCCAATCGTTATAAAAATATAAAACAAAACAGAATAATAATATCTAAAATCAAACAAATATAATATAAAGTACAATGCAATAATCTAAATAAGATACAAAGAAAATGATACCTTAAACATAAACAATATAAAAGTATGCATAAATGAATAAGATTAATAACTATATAATAATTAATTACCAAATTTAAATTTAAAAACCCGATTCGTGAAAAAAGAACCAAAAAAATGAATAAAGGATCCTTTGAGTTAAGAACCTCAGAAGAGAAAAAGTTGAGCCTCTGTCCACCAAATAAGTAATCACAATTAACTAACTCATTCTGTAAACAAACAAAAGTAGTATGTAAATACCGATATTGGAATCGCATCCTCTGCCACCGTTAAGATAGAATTAGTTACTTGAATACGCTAAGGTCTATTTCCATGTCCCGCCCCTACTTGGGCAATTCCAAATTCTGACAACCCATATCATTTGTGCTCGAATGTCCCACGTTTGTGCTAGCCTCCTTTCTTCAGTTATCCCTTGGATAACGAAGGAGCTAACGAATTTTTTAATAATGTATATATATAGAAAAATCTAGAAATGCGTAAAATACTGAAATTAGTATTAATATTTTTATAATTATTATTTTTTAATTAATTTAGGCAACCGTAATATATACAATATAAAGTACACAAATACAATATACTTTATTATAAAAGAAATAAAAGATATTAAAATTCAAGTAATAATATTAATGCAAATATTACTACTATGTAATTAAGAATTTATTAAAATTTTCATATATTAAATTAATATTACAGCGTTTTTCACATTATTTCACTATTGCTCTAGTGGAATTATTTTATGTTTCATATGCAATATTAATTCACAACTAGTGCGAATTTGTATATTTCACATGTGTGCACTCTACCAGTGTCTCATATTTTTAAATATACATTAATTAGTGATATCGCTAGAACTTCTGGCTGTTTTTAAATATATTTTTTAATGAAGGACTGAAACTAAACCCAAAGCTTGGGTTCCTGGAGGTGTTTTTTGGAAGCAATGATAAATCATTGCATTAGATAAAACGATTTTGAATGGAGCTTCAGTTTAATATTATATATTATTAATAATATATAATAATACAGTATGTACAGAGTACATGATTTACAATTAACCTTATATTACATCATATTAATATAATTTCTTACCATAAACCTATGACGCGGTCCCGCGATAGTGCACGTATGACTATACAAGCATTATCTCGGCTTGCGTTTTTCTTTTTTTATCAACCACCACCTTGGTGGCGTAACAGTGTCGGATCGTCTTCATCCTCACGACACCTTAACCAGTGATGATAAAGGCGGTGGGGAAGCGGAGCTGGACGGGTCTGGGTTCTCGTATCGCCGTCAAGTCGTTAACGCGACACGAGACAGCACGTACCGACAACACCACACTCAACGATTATTATTTTGTTTTCACTCTTGGTTTTTTTTCTTTTTTACTTTTCGCCATTTTTTTTCTTCATAATAAACGCCAGAACCACCACCAAATTTTGTTTTTTTCTGCTACAAATCAACTCCACGATCGTTCGGGTGAGTGTCGGCAGCGAGACCACCAACCACCCGTACCGTGTCACCCAGATAGCTAAAAATGTTTAATTTCAATTGTTGTTTCCGTCAAAATAATGCACTTTCCAAAAAAATTTGTAATGGTTATAAAAAAAAATTTTGACTAACGATTTTCAAGATTTTTTTGAGTATATTTAAAATAACTTACGTTTGGCATTTTATTAAATATTTAAGCCTAAAACTAAAAATTATCTCGTTTATGAATTAAATATCTCAAAATCTATAATTTATATATAATCTATAATGAAAACATTTTTTGCATTTTTGCTTTGTAGGTACCTACAATCTACTATAACTTCTTAATATTTTTATAATTTTTTTTTTTTATACTGTAATAATTTTGTATTATTTTACCAAAGAAATACCTATTCTGTATTTTACTGATATTTGTCTCTGTAGTTTCAGGATACTAATAAAATATATAAAAATAATATAAAAATGTTACTATGATCGTTTTTTTTTTTTTTACTGAAGTCAGCAATTTCACTTATTTGACACCCCCCACCCACACACAGTATTTATTCTCGTGGACCTTGAGTGTGTGATGAACAAAGTGTATCTGTTAGTTGGTCTAGTAGTATAACATGTGGTGGAATATGAGACGCGAGTGTCCTATAGCTTAAGCTTGTTTTTATACTTAGTTATAATTATTCGTTTTGTTTCTATTATATTTATAAATGGTACCAAGAGTGGCGGAATACCGCTAATATTGATAGATATCTTTTTTATAATCTTACAATAATACAATAATATAACACGCAACAAAGTAATTTGTATTTTATGTTTTAATTTTATCGCTTTTATATTAAGTATAATATAACGCATATAAAATATAAAAATTTACACAACTTCTTTCACAAACTTAGTTCACAACTAGTGAACTAATATTCCATGTGGAACATAAAATAATTGCACTAGAGTAGGGTGACCAGACGTCCCGTTAAAAACGGTATTGTCCCTTTTTTGATCATCATGTCCCGTTGTCCCGACAACCTTTAAACAAGACGCTTTTTATCCAGTTTTTAGAAGATAGTCCCGTTTTAATCCTGTTATTTTCATATAATTATATGAATTTTATGAAAAAAATATTGATGAACGAAATAAATATTAAATAGCTACTCGCATACTTCAAATTTAAAACCAAAGTTATAAATAACAGATTACGGTTTTCGTGGAACGTATGTCTAGTCTCAATGTCGACAAACAATAGGTAAAATTAGCGATAAGAATGAAATATGTTGTATGGTGTATAGTTGTATACTATATGCCGTATGCGGTATGTTACAATAAGTCGTACTACGAACTAAACTATACATACTGTAAATTATTTATAAATTTATAATCAATTATATTAGAATAGATATTACATCGATTCATTTCGGATTTCATTTACTGTTGGTAATGACACTGTTGGCAGTCTATCCGTGAATTCCTTTCCGTGAAGTGTTATTATATTTTGTAATTAACGCGTACCTTTCATTCGATTTCCAAACTTTTAAAAAGAATATCTACTTAAAAATTAAGATGGCCAAGAGACGATGTAGTTTTAATCAAAAATTAAAAACGCAGTTTCCTTTTATAAGAGAAGCCGATGAAATAGGGAAAGTTCTGTGTACCAAGTGTAAATCTATTTTATCAATTGAACATGGTGGGATATCAGATATCAAACAGCACCTACTAAAACGAAAACATGTATAGGCCGTGTCTAGCTCTAGCAGCTACTAATAAATTAACATCATTCTTGATCAATAAAGGAAAATCTGGACTATCGGATGAGAGCAAACGTGTTGCGGCCGAAGAAGGTATGTTTGCTTTTCATACTATCATGCATAATCATTCGTTTCGATCTATGGACTGTACGTCCTCACTTATAAAAAAAATTCATGATAAAAAATTTTCTTGCGCTCGAACGAAATGTGAATTGATTATATCAAAAGTAATTGCCCCTTTTGCAATGGAACAAATTTTAGAAGAGTTAAAAAATACTAAATTTGTATCCCTTATGGTAGATACATCAAATCACAAAAATCTAAAACTTGTACCAATTCTAATCCGATATTTCAATCCACAAGAAGGAGTACAAATCAAAATTTTAAAATTTAAAAATTTACAAGGTGAGACCGCGGATATTTTAAGTACTTATATAATGAATGTTTTAAAGAAATACAATTTATCCAATAAAATTGTTGCTTTTTCGGGTGATAACTGTAATACGAATTTCGGTGGTGTTACCAGAAAAGGCATTAAAAATGTTTTTGCAATTCTCAACGAAAATTTAAAAACTAATATATTAGGCGTTGGATGTGCGGCTCATATCTTACATAATGCAATGCAAACCTGTACGGATATTTTACCAATCGATATTCAATCCATAGTTAATAAGATATTTCAATATTTTCATATATACACAGTCCGAGGGAAGCAATTCAAAGAATTTTGTGATTTTGTAAATGTCGAGTACAAAAATATTTTGGGTACTGTTAAAACACGATGGTTATCTTTGCTACCAGCTGTTACTAGAATTATAGATTTATTCCCGGCATTAAAAATGTATTTTTTAACTCAAGACAAATGTCCTACAATTCTGAAACAGTTTTTCGATAACCCTGTTATTTTATTCAAAGCCAATTGAAAGTGGTTTGCGACACAATAACAAGAATTGATAGTGACAATATTTCAGTGAGTGAAGCTTATGAAGAACTGGAAGTATTATGTGGAAAAATAAGAAATAGGCAAAGCCAAAAATTTTATACATCTAAATTGGCTTTAATTATTGAAGACCTTGATAAAAAAAAATATATACAGCAAAAATAATTTCATAGAAAATGTTGATGGTTTTTATAGTGTTTTCTTATTTTATGTAGAAAAATGGAGTTGTCATTTTGAACCGTTCAAAATTTTTCGTTGGACTCAATTATTAGATATTCCTGCTTGGGCAGACGTTCAAGAAAGTCTTCAATATTTATTTAAAAATAAAGATCTCAACCTGGATTGGAATGTGGACGAGGATCAGTTATTTGATGAACTAACTATGTAGTTACCTAACTAGTTAGTTATGTTTAACTATGTAGTTCATGTGATACAAGTAAAAATTGTAGAATGGAAAAATTGTTCAAAAAAAGTCACAGAAAGATGGTGTGATGTATTTAAGACACTAAAAACAAATGAAATTTCTTTCTACAACTTCTCAAAAATTATTGAATACTCATTGGCTATTTCTGGGACAAATGCATCTGTAGAACGAATATTTTCTATAACAAATGCATTGTGGACAGATGAAAAAAACCGTTTTAATGTCGAAACCATCGGATCGATAATTATTGCAAAACAGCACTATAAAAGCTTTAACTGTTCAGAATTTTATGAATTTCTTTTGAAGCAACCACAATTGTTGAATTCAATAAGTTCTTCAGAAAAATATGAAAAAAGAATGGAAAGTGTGGAAGAAGAAATATCAAATTCATGAATAAGTGTAAAACATAATTCTTGTTAAAAAATGTATTGTTAAATACTTTAATTTAAAAAAGTAAATTTTTCTAGTGATTTAAAAATTATAATAGTTTTAAAATGCAACATTGTGTTGTTTAATGAATAATAAAAAGAAAGTATTCCTTAATAATTAAATACTTTTATTTATTAATGTTAGTTTACTCAAAAAGCGTAAAGTAATGGAAAATAATAAATTGGACTTTTACTCTCTACAGTTGTGTGAATGTATATGAATGAGTGTTTTTCGGGGCAGGGGAGTACCAACTGTCCCGTTTTTTAATTTTTTTAATATGGTCACTCTACACTAGAACAATATCTAGTAATTCATGTTTTAAAATATACATTATAGTCTATACGCGTATTGTATATATTTTTCACAGATTATGTATATATATATATTAAAACTTTAAAAAAATGATTTAAATTTTCAAACCATATCTGGGAAAGGAAATACGTAACGCTTCTAAATCAGGTTAAGAAATATGACTGTAAATTTGCAAAATTAGAAGACAATAATATACATAATCAGGGTAATATATTGTTTTTAAACATACATAAATTTGAAATAAAATAAATCAGATAAGAGAATAAAATACAATGTGTGAAATAGCTTATAATTTTGCATTACACCCGTATATAAACAATTGATTTGCAATAAAAATATAGTTTTTTACATGTCAATTATAAACGGATATTATGAGCATATAATCACAAATTAATTATGTATTTTCCTTGCACCAACTAACGACATCAGTATCAACTAAAAATGAAATAAATTGGATATTATTATGTCCAAAAAACATATGTCATTAATTACAATAGCATAGCAAATTATTTTGAAATATAAATGAGTAAGTTATAATATATAAATATCACACATTACTTTTAACGCGTATCGCTTGTATCATATGTTTGTAGTATTCAGTTACAAATACTAAAACGTAATATTTGTATCAAAAAATTATTTAATCATAATAATTTACTGACAGGATTTTTCAAACATTACTACAAAATATTTTTTTATGTTGTTTATTTGTCAACATTTGTAGTTAACATGCTGATTTGTGATTATTCTACAATTTGTTTTAGTTTAAGTTCACAAATGAAAAATCGAGATTTATGAACATATTATTATAACATTAAAACGTCAATCGATATAATTGTTTGTTTTATAACTAGTATCCACGTATGAATTTTTAACATTTATAACATTATCAACTATTAAATTATTAAAAAAATTACTATCGTCTGCACGTTTTACGTATTCCAAAGCTATAAAATAAAATAATATAGTTGTAGAGATAAAGTACTAATAACAACCAATACTAACTCTTACAAAAGACAAAAATATCATCGAATTTACATAATTTGAAATAAAACGTTTAGTTATAATTAGTAAATGTCATCTTATTGAAATCTCTTTTAAATATATAACCAATAATCTTGTATGTACATACTATAATCATTGAACATGGTAGAGACATAAGCTTCTAACTTATAATCTAAAGAATTTTTTAATAATAATACAATTGTCATTTATTATACAAACTAAGATAATCAATCAAATAATGAGAAATATTAAACTTAATACATATCATTAATTCTTAAGATCATTCTAATGAAATACAATGACTTTACTGCAACAAATTATACCCCTCAATCAATGCTTGAATTTTTGGGGGGAGGGGGAACGCTGGGGAACAGAGTACCACTACTAATTTTTTTTGTTTTTGCGCACCCTAACTACTTTTCTTTTACTGGGACGGGGAACGATAAAAACTACGTCTGACATAATTTTTCTTAAAATGTATATTTAAATTGTTGTCAGTTTTACAATTTTAAATATTTCTTAATCAAAATGTTTTGGTTTCATATAAATTATGATAATATCGTATGACGCTTGTTCTGTGCCTAGTGCAGTAGTGTACATATATGTACTATAAATTTTTGTACGTATTCTGTGGTCTAATATGCTCGCTGAATGTAATGTTATTAGTTTAAGTAATCATTGCTAGGGTTTTCATATATCATTTATCATTGTTTTTGTATTTTATTGTGAAAATTGGGTGAACATCAATTGACATTCACTTACATGGATTATTTTTGGAATTTATATGTATGCAGTTAAATGTAATATTTTGTTTTTTATTAGTCTGGTGATGTGGGAGGGTGGAGTGGTATTAACTTTTGTTCTAGATAATTTTGCGCTCGGAACGCAGTTTTTAAATCGTTAGGTTGAGCTCCTATACTTATTTTTTCTCAATTCGAGTACTGCCCTTAGCATTGTCTTGAACTTCGTATCGAATAGTGGTGTCTTGATTCATGGTGTGATTCAAACACGACATGGAAAACACGGGAGCATTCCTAACGTCTGGTCATCTAATTCCGAATACGATATACATAGTGTGTTAAAAGATACGAATTAACAGCACACCTAATAACAGCAAGCAATGATTTTTTACAAAAAATAAATTCTTATGTTGTATCCCAGTTGGATAACACATTTTTTTTATTATATATAAATAGATTTCTATACTGGTATTCACGAGTTTCGAGTTAATTTGCCTTCTCAAGGAAATAAGTGAAAAAAAAAGAATCAGTTGTAGGACTTATTCATAACGATCATATTTAAATTCGAAATTATTTTATATCAAATATAATAAAATATGATATCTCAGAAACACTCCTTACCCAAAAACATTACTTTAAAAAATCAAATATTGACAATTATATACTTACATCTTTGCAATGTATAATAATTGAATAAGCTTGCTACAAAAATACATACGATTCATAATAGAATTACACATATAATATTATGTCATTATGTGGGTTAGTACATAATAAATAGTTCATTAAAAGTAAAGTGTTGAATATTCTTACCATCATAACAAATTTTAACTATTGTTATTTTAATTTTTAAGGTTTAGAAAAAATTTATAATTGCCTAATAGTACAAGGTATACCGATTTATATAAGAGTATCCTCTATGTATGCAACTAGAGTTGAAGATTGTGTCTGCGTATGTTCCAATTATATTTTGAGCTGATATGTTTTCCCTACCACGCCACTAGAAATATGCACATGAAGATACTCGCACGAGCCGACAAGTTTAGTACACGTTTGCTGTCAATGAGGGCTGTGTGTCTCAATTTTTCTCCGTCATCACGGACGCTTTCAATGCGAGGAGATTTAGTTCGTTGAATTCGTACAGTCAAATATTACATCGGAGACTGGGAAAGGCTCGTTGTGTACTCTGGTTTGGAGTTCTTGGATTATTTGTGGTGATAGCTCTGTCACGTATCGAATAGTGGTGTCTTGATTCATGGTGTGATTCAAACACGACATGGAAAACACGGGAGCATTCCTAACGTCTGGTCATCTAATTCCGGAGTCTGGTTGGTGTTGGTTACGGTTCGCGACGTTGGTGCTATTGACCGTTGTCCAGCAATGATTATGAAGTGCTGGTCATGGAATTATTCCTATCATCTATCCTAGAATAATTGTAATATCCTCTGTCAGTTGTCTATGTTTGAGTGTCGGTATGTATTTTAATATATATACATATATATGTGTGAGTGTGTGTGTGTGTGTGTAAATTAATTTATTGATAAGTTTGTTAATAGCGAGTGCTTTTTCTTTGTATATATATATATATATATATATATATATATATATATATATATATTGCGTAAGCCTAAATTTTATGTTTTGTTGTTATTTTATGCACTAATTGTGATTGCTCGATTCGATAAAGGCACGAGTCATTGCCGTCAATCGTTTCAAAAAGAACGGTAATGGCGAACAAGATAAAATTTCTTTTTTTTGCCCTATCAGATTCAACTTATGCTTGTAATAT